>CM033470.1:291706816-292913281 GCA_019447015.1 Hymenochirus boettgeri | reverse complement strand
GGATGGAAAGCTTAAGAGGGCTGTACTGGAAGAAAGAGGGACTGGAGACCGATGAGAAAGCAGGCTGGATACTGAAAGCAGGAGGACCGGAAGCAACAGGGCTGCATACTGGAAGCAAGAGGGCTGGATATGGAAACAGGTTGTAGGGGTGCTGTTTTTGTATTTGTGGTAGGGAAGCATGGGCTGGATACTGGAAGCAGGATGAGGTGGATAATGGAAGCAAGAGGGCTGGATTACTGAAGCAAGAGGGTGCGATAGGAAGAAAGAGGACTGGAGGATACTGGAAGAAGAAAGAGGGTTGGATACGGGAAGCAGGAGGACTGTACTGGAAAGCAAGAGGGCTGGATACTGGCAGCAAGATGGACTGGATACTTGGGACGCAAGAGGGTGGATAATGTGGAAACAACAGGGTTCTGGTACTGGAGGAAGGAGGGCCTGAAAATGGAAGCAGGAGGGCTGGATACTGGAAGCAAAGAGGGCTGGATACGGATGCAGGAGGGGCTGGGATACGGGAAGCAAGGAGGGATGGATATGGAAGCAAGAGGGACTGGATACGGGAAGCAAGAGGGATGGGATAACTGGAAGGAGGGATGGATACTGGAAAACAACAGGGTCTGGAAATGGAAAGGGGGCTGAATACTGGACGCAGGAGGGGGGATACTGGAAAGAATGAGAAGGGCTGGGGGTGGGATAATGATTGAGGAGGGCCTGGATCCTGGAAGCAAAAAGGGCTGGATCCTGGAAAGCATAAGGATGATACGGAAGCAAGAGGGCTGGATTCTGGACAGGAGGGATGGATACTGGAAAAACAACAGGGAGGGATACTGGAAGAAAAGGAAGAGGGACTGAATACTGGAAGCAGGAGGGCTGGATATGGAAAGCAAGAGGCGCTGGAATACTGGAAGCAGGAGGGTGGATACAGGAAAGCAAGAGGCTGGAAACTGGAAGCAGAGGGTCTTGGATACTGGAATCAACAGGGCTAGATACTGGAAGCAACAAGGAGGACTTGTTATACTAGAAACAAGGGCCTGAATACTGGAATGGCAAGAGTCGGATGTGGAAGCCAAGAGGGCTGGATACTTGAAGCAAGAGGGCTGGAAAAACGTGAAAGCAGGAGGGTGGATACGGAAGCAGGAGGGATGATACTGGAAAGCAAGACGGGCTAGATGATGGAAGCACGTAGGACTGGATACTTGAAGCAGAGGGGGCTGGATACTGGAAGCACACAGGGCTGGATACTTGGAAGCAAGAGGCTGAGATACTGGGAAGCAGGAGAGGATACTGGAAGCAACAGGCTGGATACTGGAAGCAAGGAGGGCTAGACTAAGCAAGAGGCTGGATACTGGAAGCAGGAGGACTCTGGATACTGGAAGTAGAGGTCTGGATACTGGGAAGCGGAGGGCTGGATATGGAAGCAAGAGGGCTGGAGAATGAAGAAGGAGGCTGGATACTGGAAGGCCGGAGGCTGGATTTACTGAAAGCACGCGGTTGGATAATAGGGGGCGGAGTTTGGAGCTGTATGGGGTAGGGACGCCCCATCTTTACAGCTTGGCCGCCATCATAGCAAGCGAGGACTAACACTAGACATATAACCGCTTCTAACTCAAACAACCTGTGTTCACTACTTCCGATACCCAGAGGACCAGGCCCCAAGGGGAATAAACGAGTGGAGTACCGGGAAGGGAAAACAATTAGATGGAAGAAGGGACAGACGGGACAAGCCCATGGGCTCCATCACCAAAAACAGAACAAGGCGCACGCCCCCTCGGAACGATGGCGTTCCACCACCAAGGAGCAAAGCGGGTGCCCGATCGGCCCCCCACAGGGAGAACCCACACTAACTGACCTAAGCTTCCCCCCCCCCATCTCACAGCGCTTATTCAGGATAGTCACATGTGTCCTGGGGCCCACGCATGAGTTGAGGAAACAAGGGCCGACATCTTGCTCCAACATTTTGGACTTTACAAAGCTGAAGCAACGGAGGGTCTCTCATAGATTATCTATATACTCAAATAATCTTCAATTTAATAGAACTCTCTTTTTTGGGGGGTAAATAGGAATACAAACAGTTCCAAATACCCCAGGTATTCGCAAAAACTTCCCTGTGAGGTTTGGATACCTGAAAGAGAGGGGGGCTAAATAGGGAAGCAGGCGGGTTGGATACTGGAAACAGTAAGGGCTTGGATACGGTCAGAAGGGATGGATACTAGAAGCAGGAGATGGAAAGACAGAAACAAAAGAAAGAAAAGAGGACCAAAAATAAAGCCTACATTAAACAGAGGGACTTATAACTGGACACTGGATACTAGATAGGAGGAGGGTTGGAACGAATACTGGAAAGCAGGAGGGCACCTGGATATTGAAAACAGGGAAGTAAGAAATCTAATTTGGTACTGGAAGTTAGAGCTGGAAAGCAAGAAGAATCCGACATTTTAAGCCCAGGAGTTTTGTTTGGAACTGGAAGCAAGAGGACTGGATACTGAAACAAGAGGGATGGATACTGGAAAGCAGGAGAGGCTGGATACTGAAAGCAAGAGGGAATGGCTAATGGAAGCAGGAGGGATGGAAAACTGCGAAAGCAAGAGGGCTGGATACTGGAAAAGCAAGAGGAATGGATTACCGGAAGAAGGCAGGCTGGATATGGGGGGAAAAAAAAAAAAAGGGGGGGGGGGGGGGGGCCAGGGGATGGACGCAACAGGGAAAGGAGAGGCTGTATAATGGAAAACAAGAGGGCTGGATACTGGAAGCAGAGGACTGGATACCTGAAGAAAGCAGGCTGGATACTGGAGCAGGAGGACTGGAAGGCAAAGGCTGCATACTGGAAGCAAGAGGGTGGAGATGGGAAGAAGGCGGGCTGGGATACTGGAACAACTGGGCTGGATTTACTGGGAAGCAGGAGGGCTGGATACTGGAAGCAAGAGGGAACGAAGCGGATGAGGAACTGATCAAGAGGACTGGATTACTGGAAGAAAGGAGGGCTGGCATACTGAAGAAGGTGGTGGATACTGAGCAAGAGGGGATACGGAAAGGAGGGCTGGAACTGGAAAGCAAGAGCGGATACTGGATGCAGGAGGGCTGAATACTGGAGCAAGAGGGCTGTACTGGAAGCAGGGAATGGACTCGATACTGGAGCAAGAGGAATGGATATGGAAGCAAGAGGGGGATACTGGAAACAACAGGGTGGATACTGAAGAAGGAGGGCTGAATACGGAAGCAGGAGGGCTGGATTACTGGAAGCAAGAGAGGTGCATACTGGATTGCAGGAGGCTGGATACTGGAAGGCAAAGAGGGATGGATACTGGAAGCAAAGAGGACTGGATACTGGAAGCAAGAGGGCTGGATATGGCAGGGGGTAGGATACGGGAAAACACAGGGCTGGCTATGAAGAAGGAGTGCTGAAACTGGAAGGCAGGGGGTGGATTACTGGAAGCACGAGGGCGGGATACTGGATGCAGGAGGGCCTGGATACTGGAAGCACAAGAGAAGAGGGCGGATACTGAAGCATGAGGGATTGTTTTCTGGATACTGGAAGCAAGAGGCTGGATACTGAAGGAGGGATGGATACTGGAAAACAACAGGGTGCTGATTAATGGAAGAAGGAGGGCTGGAATAATGGAAGCAGGAGGCTGGATATTGGAAGCAAGAGGGCTGGATACTGGAAGCAGGAGGGTAGGATTAAGAAAGGCTAGGGGCTGGATACTGGAAAGCAGAGGGCCTGGATATACTGGAAAGCAGCGAGGGCTAGATACGGGAAGCAAGAGGACTGGATACTAAGAGAGGGCTGGATGACTGGAAGCAAGAGGGTCGGATATGGAAGGAGGGATGGGATAAATGAGAAACAAACTAGGGGGTGGCTACTGGAAAATGAAGGAGGGCTGAATACTGGAAGCAGTGAGGGCTGGATACTGGATAGACAGAGGGGGCTGGCTACTGGATGCAGGAGGTGCTGGATACGGCAAGCAAGAGGGCTGGATTACTGGAAGCATGAGGAAGGAAACTGGAAAGCAAGAGGGTGGAACTGGAAGCAACCCGGGCTAGATATGGAAGCAAGAGGAATGGATACTAGGAAAACAAGGAGGTGGCTGAAATACTGGAAGCAAGAGGGCTCATGGATACTGAAGCAAGAGGGCTGGATACTTGAAGCACAAGAGGGCTGGAAAACTGAAAGCGGAGCGGCGGGATACGGGAAAAGCAGGAGAGGCGGATACTGGAAAAGCAAGGGGCTAGTACTGGAAGCCAAGAGGTAACTGGATATTGAAGCAGGAGGGCGGATAATGGAAGCAGGTAGGCTGGATATGGAAGGAGCAACCAGGGATGGGATACTGGAAGCAAAGGGCTTGGATAATGGAAGCAAGAGGGCTGGATATGGAAGCAGGAGGATGGATACTGGAAGCAACAGTGGAGGATACTGGAAAGCAAGAGGGCGGATTACTGAAAGCAAGACGGCTGGCTACTGGAAGCAGGGGACTGGATTACTGGAAGCAAGAGGGCTGGATACTGGAAGCAGGAGGGCTGGATACTGGAAGCAAGAGGCTGGATAATGGAAGAAGGAGTGGCTGGATAACTGGAAGCAGGGAAGGCTGGCTACTGGAAGGCTAAGAGGGTTTTAGATATATGGGGCGGAGTTGAGTGTATGGGTTAGGACGGCGCCATCTTCAGCTCGGCGCATTTCATAGCCATCGAGGTAACGACTAAGACATATAACCGCTTCTTCTAAACTCAAACACCAAAAAAACATGTGTTCCACTAACTTCCGGATACCAGATGACCAAGGTCCAAGGGGAATAAATCGAGGTGGATTAGCCGGGGAACATCGCCTAAGGGTTAGACAGGGGACCAGCCGCAATGGCTTCCATCCCCACAACAAACAAGGCGACACGCCCCCCCTCAGACGATGGGTGTCACCACCAGAGCCAGCGGGTGTCGTATCGGCCCCCACAGGCAGAACCCCACTAACTGACCTTTTAAGCCCATCTCACCAGCGCTATTCAGGAGTCACAGCGCTCCCTGGCCACGATGATTTGAGGAAACCAGGGCCGACAATCTTGCGTCCTCAGGCAGACCTCCATAACGCATGAAATGGAGAGGCCGAGGAACGGATATCTACCTGGAATTTACAACTCGCCCATGCCGGAACCCTCGATCGCACAACTGTCACAAAGAACATCCAGGTACAAGAAATCCAGCTAGACAACCTTGAGAATAGGTCGCATCCACCAGAATCTACGTTTCTTGGGTTTGCGAGGGGGCAGAGGGCAGACCGCAGCCACCGTTCCTCCGATGAGATTGGATTCGCGCCCAGAATTGGTGGGACGGTCTTCCCCACCGTTTGGCGATTGAGAGGGCCGAACCGCATCACAGCCAAAGCGCCGATGGCCTGGGGGCCCCTGCAAACCGCATTATAGCGTTGGCTTTGTAAAATTCACGTGACCAGAGACGGATACCCCGGCAAGCCAGATCCATCCCGGACCGAAACCATGACAACAATAACATCCGTACTATTCCCGGAATACTCCTGGAAACTTCAACGGCGCAGAGGGTTACGCGGGCGTGGATGTTAAAAAAAAGACTTATCGCAGCCCAAGGCATCTGCAATTCTATGTCCACCCAGCGCGCATTCGGTGGCTCTATAGACGGCAGGTCGGTTCTTCGACACCCCACCAAGAGTGCCTGCGCTTGGCGACTCCAGGTGAAGTAAGGTGTCTGTTGCTTCCCAACATTTCCCTCCAAGTCACCGCTCTGCCCCCAGGCACCCACCTTTAAGTACTTATAACCCATGGACCTCCAGATATAATGTTATCCATCCCACAACTTAATGATGGCCAGGTCTTGAGACCAATAGCTGATGACCAGTGCCAAAAAACAACTTTCGGCACATACCACCGCTTGGTACTTCTATGGTCGCGAGACAGGATTATACCCCCTTACTGACTTCCCCGGGTTTGCATCCGAACTATGCGGAATTCCCTGATATACATCCCAATATACACCCCATGGAACCCCTCTGACTGTCCTCTTCATCTGTGTGTTTGTCACTACACCACATGCGCATAGACACCGGACACGACAAGTCCCGTACCCAGTATTGGAATTTATTTGGGAGACACCTACTGAGCTCACCCTTGGGGACCTGTTGGCATTAGGGGCGATTTGGAACGGCTACGGCCAGCCACCGCCTGAGACAAGCGGTGTGCGGCCCGCCTGCTTACCTTGCGAACCTCGAACTGCGCCGCCACCTCTGCCTGTATATCTGCACGTGGATGGTACCCAGTGACCCCACCTCCGTCAGATTTATTATCGGAGTATACCTTCTGATTCACCCCCTAATAATCTTTTGCTGCAAGTCGTACCCCCCCCGATGGGATTTCCTTTGCGCACAACAATTTCTCAGTCCCACTACAAAAAAAGACATCCTCACACCGCCATACTACTCTGGACAAGTGCCCCCCATTGTGCAGGATATAACCGGGGAGAACTAATCCACAGCACTGTCAAATCCTCACGGCTATGAGACAGTACTTCCAACCTCCCACTGGTAACCATGAATTTTTCGTGTACCTATTGAACTGTAGGTCTCTTACTGGAACTGTAGTATAAGCGGACGGATTAATATGTATAAATGCCACCACCGGCTCCTCTAGCCAAGGGGAAATTCCTCCTGCCAACTAAATAACTGGTATGATTCGAACGATCCAAAATCTGTACCATGTATACAACCAGTCAGTGGGAAATACACAATATTTATTGTCACTAGATGCTGCAGAGATTAATACCCCTAATAATATAACCAGCAATATCACTCTCTAAGTTCAAAACTGAGAGAATATGTGAATATCAGATAAGTTAGAAATGTTATTTATAACTGGGGGGGGGGGGGGGGGGGGGGGGGGGGGCCTGGGGGTGGGGGGGGGGGGGGGGGGGGGGGGTGGTGGGGGGGGGGGGGGGGGGGGGGGGGGGGGGCTGGGGGGGGGGGGGGGGGGGGGTATAGTCGGTGGTGGGGGGGCTCCTGGGTGAGGGGGGGGGGGGGAGGGGCGTGTTGTGTGGCCGGGCTCTGGGTGGCAGCCGGGAGCGCCTCTGTAGAGCTGGGGTATATTATGTGGATGTCTCCTTGTTATAAGAGGCAGCTGTATTAAGTCCGTGCAGGGCTATGGGTCAGCCCTGGGAAGCTTGCTCCCATTGGTGTTAATTTTAGATTGTTATAAACCGACCTCATCCGTGGTGGGTCAGGAAGGCTCCCTCCATAAACTATTTGAATAGTTCTTTCCCAATACACTTAATATGTGAGACCCCCATGGCTGTATGCTCTGGATGTAAACTATATGGCGCAATTTATTATATGTGTACTGCTGGTCTAAATAGAAACATACGAGAACCCACCAGACCAATGGACAATCCCCGCCCCTACTGACTATACCCCCTATGGCCTAATCACGCCAACCACAACCATCTACTTATTTCATTATAGAACGGAGTTGTAGTAAACTATCTCTACATTAATTTATATATATGATGGTGCCGCAGGGAAACGAGATATCCCTCTCCACCCCCGCAAGAACTGCACTAGGTGCAACCACCATAGTACCAGGATCTCCTGGAGTTTAGGGTTCAATAGTGACCAAGGTCAAACCAAAGTCTGCGAACCTTGCTATGTTTTTGTTTAATTACTGTTTGATTGTTTCCCTCTTACCTTCCCCCTCCCTGTCCTTCAATGTGTTCCCAAATGCAAATGTAAATGTTTCTATGATACCACACTAACTGTGAGAGTGTCACAACGTGCATTGATATCATCCAAAACAACACATGACTAAAAACACTTAAAGTTCTATCTTGGAACATTAGAGGCCTCAACGACCCCCAAACACGAGTGATGGAACAGTCTAATTCGTAGTATACAGGCAGACATCGTCTGCTTACAAAAACACACTTATTACCATCCCAACACATTACCTCCAAAAACCCTGGTGGTTGAAGTGTCTGCATAGCACCTACTTGGTGTACTCCAGGGGTGTTTTCACTAATGCTCAAACAAAACGAGGTTCACTGTTCACGAACTTTAGGACAGACCCGAGAGAAGGTATGTCTGCGTGGATTGGATATCGAGTCTGTTCTATTGTTTTGATTGGGATATATGGACCACCCCCAGCTCTCAACAACCATTTCGAACTATACCCCCCTTCATATTTAAATACCCCTATGCGAGAATAATTTGCATGGGGGATTTTAATACAGCCATGGACCCTTCCATAGACAGACTGTCCCCCCCCCTCCGCCCTAAAAAAATCTATACTGAACGATCTTATAATCAAACTGCAATGGGTGATGTGTGGAGACACCGGTCACCCCTCACAGAAAGGATACACCTGCTTTCTACCTTCAACACTTTATCTACATATTACAAAATAAAAGAGCTACCCCATATATAACACGATACTTCATCTTCCCAAATCTCTCAATTGTCTTACGATGCAGGGCGGTGTGGGTGTCTCTCTGCCGTCCGGAGAATCCATCTTCTGGTTGACGTTATTTCCCCGGACCGACCTGGTCCCCAGTCATATCGACTTATATTTCTCACTCGACCACTCACCCGTATCTCCGCTATTCAGTGGGGACGCTTTCAAAGCCTTTCTACGAGGACATCTAATAGCACTATTAAACACATTAAACACAAAAACGTCTCATCTGAAACTGAGCTCTCGCCAAACTGATAGAAGCCGAAAATAGATGCGTAGAAACCCCACAGATCAATCCAGAGCAGACTGGACCAGGCACAAATGCTGTATAAACACTGCTATTACAGAAAAAAAAACGCAAAGGAAAGTTCTTTAATAAAGCCAGGGACTTTGAACACGGGAACCAATCGGCTAAACTCTTAGCCCAGTTAGCCCATGTTCCAAGGGATACTAACAACATTCTTGCAATCAAGACTCCGGATGTTCCCCCAACACATGTCAGGTGTGGTAAGGCCCTGGAACCAGACGGACTACCGATTCATTTTGCGATCGCATGTCGGTCGAAGTTAAGATCGGAGAAAGAAGCGGTTCCGGCAGGATCGAAGAAACATGCGTGGCGCTCGGTCGGGTAAGTAAATCTTATAGATGTATGGCCACTACATTTGGAGCCCAAACCTCATTGCTTGAGTCTATATGCAGATTTTATACCTGGCAGATCACAACCAATCCTTAATCACAGCACAACAATAAATTTCCCCTGTTGGACCATCTCGGGCTATTTATCAATCGGAACAAGTCGAGTCTAATCACTCTTGATTCAGACATCACATACCACCAGTGTGCACGGATTGGTCCTGTGTTCCAAGTTTTAAGTATCTGGGTATCACTGTGACTCATACACCCCCAACAATTTCTTGCACAGAACATATACCCCCTGTTAGACTGGGTGCAAAACAAAGTCAGAGTGTGGAAGCAATTCCCCATCAACTATGGGCAGGGTGAACTTGATTAAAATTATAATTTTCTAAAGAATTATACACCCTTCAACACTCTGCAGCTACTATACCCAGGACCTTTTTACCACCCTACAAAGCGCACTACTCTCGTGCTGTGGGGATCAGGTATGCTCGCACTAAACTCAATGTTCTCCAAATGCCTAAGATATCCGTGGTCTGCGATGCCTGATTTTTATCTCTATTACTTGGCTGGACAGCTCAAATATTTTACAGATTGGGTAGTCCTGCCCCAGCGGAACCTACAGGATACCCCCCACCATCAATATATGATATGGAACGAATGCTCCATGCATATATTCCGACAATACCCATCACATTTCTAGAAGCCCCAAAAAATATTATTCCGGGTGGAGGTCAAGCTCTGCATAAGCAGATGCGTAAAATCTGGCAGGACACGACAAAATATTTAGATGAATGGGGTGTCTTGAGAGACTCCGTACTATGGCACAACAGTAAAATATCAGGTTTTAGCTAATTGGAGCATCTGAGTATTGGAAAAACAAGGGAATCCTGTATTTCCACCAGATTATACTCAATGATACATTATTGTCATTTCCAGAAATGCGGCAGAAATTCTCACTGGCACATTATCTTTTTTCGCTACCTTCAACTCCGGTACTGTCTTGTCTCCGAATTCATACTCTTAACATTCATACACCCCACATCCTATAAAAGAAATTCTAAAGGACCGGACGGAGAGAAAGAAAACCTTACCTACGTATTTATTCATGTTTAATTAGTCAAAAGACTACTGAGATGGCAAGCAACTCTGATTCAAAAGTGGAACAAAATATATACCCACCCTACAAGAGTCCGACTGGGAAGAAATTGCTCAATCACAAACACAAGTATCTCCATCGACCAACCATAGGGTCCACAATTTTACATCCTACACCAGGTCTATTTATACCGCACAGACTAGCACACATATTACCCAACAACCCTCATGCTGCCCCAAATGCACGAGGTGTCCGCCGATTTCTGGCATTTGATCTGGAACTGCCCAAAGATCTCAGCTTTTGAACCCTGACACAAATACATCCACATACCAGTGGCCGTCCAAACCTGAAATGTGCATATTAGGGATCGATGGGGCTGGGAGATGGAACAAATGCACACCTTAAACTGCTGCGTAACTCCCTTTTCTACGCTAGATGCACCATTGTACTACCTGGATGTCCCATCAGTAGCCCAGATGTGGAATATGGAAAGCCATGATCAAATCAGATCTACCCCTTATTCGTTAATATACTTAAGCCGAGGTACACTGAGTAAATTCAACAAAAATATCGTTACCTTATATGAATATCTGGGGATGCTGTCCCAACCATTTCAAAACACACGGAATAGATCATGGCCATGCTACCAATGATGTATATGAGAAGTACATGTTTTTGACGCTCAATCGATATAAAGTCTCTGTTAAGAAATTTTTCGGTCCTCTATGTACTGGGATGATGGAGACCTTTGCTGAGATGCCATTTGTACTGACTGAATATCAACAGATGTTTAATTTACATTTTACAACCAAGAACCTCCCCCCTCTATCCTTCCCTCCCCAGTTATGTTATATATTTATGTTAGTTTATAGAAAAGTATAATGCGGGACATGGAGTACAGTGTAATATATATTTTATTTAATACCACTGTTAATAATTTACACGATGCTGTGTATATCTGTGACCTGGTTTCCTAAATAAAACATGTTTTAAAAAAAAAAAAAAAAAAGAGGGTTGGATACTGGAAGCAAAAAGGGTGGATACTGGAAGAAGGAGGGATGGATACCGGAAGCAGGAGGGCTGGATACTGGAAGCAAGAGGGCTGGATACTGGAAGCAAGAGGACTGGATACTAGAAAAAAGAGGGATGGATACTGGAAGCAGGAGGGCTGGATACTGGAAGCAAAGAGGGCTGGATACTGGAAGCAAGAGGGCTGAATACTGGAAGCAGGAGGTGGATAATAAGTAGGTAAGAAGGTCTGTCTGCTCTGTAGCTTAACAGTTAACAAAATGATAAAAAGTTGGCAGTGATGCTTTATATGTCTTGTGACCTTCATGACATCACAATGACATCATCAAGGCACATTAAAATAGACAGTAAGGTGGGAAAAAAAACTTTAGAGCTAGCTGACACTTCCATCTGACCTGACTTTCTGTGAAATCAAGATTCCAACTGTCAAAAATGCAACAGCACACCAACTGTCAAAACTGTCACCATTCCAGCAACAAGGTACAAAGTAAAGGAGCGTGCACACTGATCAATAAATCATGATATCTCCAGGTAAAAAATTCAAAAATCCATCTTTATTGAAGTCTAAAACCCCGAGTCATGAAGCCTTCCATTCCATAAACCTTTAACCCTATTTTGGCCAATTTCCTAGGGCCACACTGGAATGCGACAGTAGATCCCAAGCCTCCTCTAAGTGGGAGATATGTGGAGTTTGATATAGTAAGTGCCTTGACCCAGGGCTAGAAAAACCAGAATCTGGCAGGCATATAACTCCCTGGGGCTGCAATAGCAGGGATATCTATACCCAATATGCAGTAAGCAATAATCCACACACAATATTTATGCAGTAAATATATAGATATAGTAGAAATAAACGAGATGCAGTTTATTTAAAGACAATAAGTCAGAAACCACAGAATACAGCAGTATATATATATATATATATAAACTAAAAGTTATAGTATATAACACATGTAGGAAAATAATATAAATTAATAGGGGTAGGTAGCAAGAGTTATTGTGTGCAACACATGTAGAATCACCCGGGGTGTATAAATTAACCTCACCAACTCCATGAGGTAACACAGTGATGGATCCTGTCAGATAGGGAGATGCAGGAGAGATCAGTTTGGCAGATGTAATCCAGAGTGAGCGTAGACTGAGGCAAAAGACAGAAGAGCTCCAATCCAGAGTGTCACAGTGGCGGAAGGGAAATCTTAACTCCATAAAATAAAGTAAAGTGGGTCACAGTTCCATAAACACAGTGTAAAATCTGATTCCTCACAGCTTCTTCCTGGTCTTACCTCAGGATCAAACTCTGCCCCTTTCAGCAGCTTTTAGAGCCGAAATGTAACTAACTAAATTAATTAAATCAACAACTATATTAAAGCAGTAAAATTTAAAAAACACAGTTGAGTATCATTTCTTACAAACAACATTCCAGCTACAGCAAAACGTTACAGTAGAAAAGTTTATGACTACTTGACTTGAGCATCTTGCCTTCATCCTTTTCTATATTTTATTGTACTGCTTTTGCTTGCCAGATTTCATCTGCCTCTACCATTGTATTTTTATACATTTTCCCCAATTTTGGGGCTGGATATTGAAGCAGGAGGGCTGGATACAAGGAACAGGAGGAAGACCTATCATTTGGAACAGGTACTGGAAAGATAAAGGACTGGATACTGGAAGCAGGAGATGGAAAAGACAAAAAAAAGAAAAGATAGAGAAACAAAGCTCCTCCAGGAACAGAGACCTATAATTGTTCACTGGATTCTAGATGGTAGGAAGGTTAGGGCTGAATACTTGAAGCAGGAGGGCTGGATACCAGGAAACGGAGGAAGACCTATCATTTGGAACAGGATACTGGAAGATGAAGGACTGGATACTGGAAGCAGGAGATGGAAAGACAAAAAAAGAAGAAAGATAGAGAAACAAAGCTCATCCAGGAACAGAGACCTATAATTGTTCAATGGATTCTAGATAGTAGGAAGGTTAGGCTGAATACTGAGAGCAGAGGGCTGGGGTACCAGGAATAGGAGGAAGACCTATCAATTGGAACAGGGACTGGAAAGATGAAGGACTGGATACTGGAAGCAGGAGGACTGAATACTGGAAGCAGGAGGTCTGGACACTGGAAGCAAGAGGGCTGAATAATGGAAGCAGGAGGACTGAATACTGGAAGCAGGAGGACTGGATACTGGAAGCAAGAGGGCTGGATACTGGAAGCAAGAGGGCTGGATACTGGAAGAAGGAGGGGAAACTGGAAGCAAGAGGACTGGATACTGGAAGCAAAAGGCTGGAGATACTGGAAGAAGGAGGGCTGGATACTGGAAGCAGGAGGGGCTGGATACTGGAAGCAAGAGGGCTGGATACTGGAAGAAGGAGGGCTGGATACTGGAAGAAGGAGGGCTGGATACTGGAAGCAAAAGGGCTGGATACTGGAAGCAGGAGGGCTGGAAACTGGAAGCAAGAGGGCTGGATACTGGAACCAAGAGGGCGGATACTGGAAGAAGAGGGCTAGATACTGGAAGCAAGAGGGCTGGATGCTGGAAGAAAGAGGGCTGGATACTGGAAGCAGTAAGGCTGGATACTGGAAGCAGGAGGGCTGGATACTGGAAGCAGGAGGACTGGATACTGGAAGCAAAGGGCTGGATACTGGAAGCAGGAGGGCGGATACTGGAAGCAAGGAGGCTGGATACTGGAAGGAGGGGGGCTTGATACTGAAGAGAGGGCTGGATACGGAAGAAGGAGGGGCGGATACGGAGCAGAAGGGTTTGATACTGGAAGCAAGAGGGCTGGATACGGAAGGAGGAGGCTGGATACTGGAGAAGGAGGAGGGCTGGAACTGGAAGCAGAAGGGCTTGATACTGGAAGCAAGAGGCTGGATACTGGAAGCAAGAGGGCTGGATACTGGAAGCAGGAGGGCTGGATACTGGAAGAAAGAGACTGGATACTGGAAGCAAGAGGGCTGGATACTGGAAGCAGAAGGCTTGATACTGAGAAGAGCAAGGGCTGGATACTGGAAGCAAGAGGGCTGGATACTGGAAGCAGGAGGGCTGGATATGGAAGCAAGGGGTGGGATACTGGAAGGAGGAGGGCTGGATACTGGAAGAAGGAGGTGGATACTGGAGAAGGGCTATGGAAGCGGAAGGGCTTGATACTGGAAGCAAGAGGGCTGGATACTGGAAGGAGGAGGGCTGGATACTGGAAGGAGGAGGGCTGGATACTGGAAGCAGAAGGGCTTGATACTGGAAGCAAGAGGGCTGGATACTGGAAGCAAGAGGGCTGTGGATACTGGAAGCAGGAGGGCTGGATACTGGAAGCAAGAGGACTGGATACTGGAAGCAAGAGGGATGGATACTGGAAGCAGGAGGGCTGGATACTAGAAGAAGAAGGGGTGGAGATCTGGAAGCAAGAGGACTGTATACTGGAAGCAAGAGGGCTGGATACTAGAAGAAAATAGACTGGATACTGGAAGAAGAAACAGGGCTGGATACTGAAGCAGGAGAGCTGGATACTGGAAGCAAGAGAGCTGGATACTGGAAGCAATAGGACTGGATACTGGAGCAACAGGGCTGGTACTGGAAGCAGGGGGAGGATACTGGAAGCAAGGGAGAGGATACTGAAAGCAAGATGACTGGATACTGGAAGCAAGAGGGCTGGATACTGGAAGCAACTGGACGGATACTGGAAGCAACAGGGCTGGATACTGGAAGCAGGAGGGCTGGATCTGGAAGCAAGGGGGCTGGATAATGGAAGCAAGAGGATGGATACTGGAAGCAAGAAGGTGGATACTGGAAGCGAGTAGGGCTGGATACTGGAGCAAGAGGGCTGGATGGAAGCAGTAGGGCTTGATACTGGAAGAAGAGGACTGGATACTGGAAGCAAGAGGGCTGGATTCTGGAAGCAAGAGGGCTGGATACTGGAAGCAAGAGGGCTGGATACTGGAAGCAGTAGGGCTGGATACTGGAAGCAAGAGAGGCTGATACTGGAAGCAAGGTGAGGGCGGATACTGGAAGCAAGAGGGCTGGATACTGGAAGCAGGAGAGCTGGATACTCGAAGCAGGATGGCTGGATACTGGAAGCAATAGGACTGGATACTGGAAGCAACAGGGCTGGATACTGGAAGCAATAGGGCTGGATACTGGAAGCAACAGGGCTGGATACTGGGAGCAACAGGGCTGGATACTGGAGCAAACAGGATGGATACTGAAGCAACAGGGCTGGGTATGGGAGCAACAGGACTGGATACTGGAAGCAAAAAGGGCTGGATACTGGAAGCAACAGGGCTGGATACTGGAAGCAATAGGGCTGGATACTGGAAGCAAACAGGGCTGGATACTGGAAGCAATAGGGCTGGATACTGGAAGAAACAGGGCTGGATACTGGGAGCAACAGGACTGGATACTGGAAGCTGGAGGGCTGGATACTGGAAGCAGGAGAGCTGGATACTGGAAGCAAGAGGGCTGGATACTGGAAGCAGGAGGGCTGGTACTGAGCAGAGGGCTGGATAGGAGAAGAGGGCTGGATACTGGAAGCAGGAGGGCTGGATACTGGAAGCAAGAGGGCTGTATACTGGAAGCAGGAGGGCTGGATACTGGAAGCAATAGAGCTGGATACTGGAAGCAGGAGGACTGGATACTGGAAGCAGGAGGGCTGGATACTGGAAGCATGAGGACTGGATACTGGAAGCAGGAGAGCTGATTACTGGAAGCAGGAGGGCTAGATACTGGAAGCAAGAGGGCTGGATGCTGGAAGCAAGAGGGCTGGATACTGGAAGCAGTAGGGCTGATACTAAAAGCAAGAGGACTAGATACTGGATGCAGGAGGGCTGGATCTGGAAGCCAGAGGGCGGATACTGGAAGGAAGGAGGCTGGCTTGGAAGATGGAGGGCTGGATACTGGAAGCAAGATGGTGGATACTGGAAGCAACATAGGAAGGTACTGGAAGCAAAGGGCTGGGATACTGGAGCAGGAGGGCTGGATACTGGAAGCAGAGGAGGGATACTGGAAGCAAGAGGGCTGGATACTGGAAGCAGTAGGGCTGGATACTGGAAGCAAGAGGACTGGATACTGGAAGCAAGAGGGCTGGATACTTGAAGCAGTAGGGTTGGATACTGGAAGCAAGAGGGCTGGATACTGGAAGCAAGAGGGCTGGATACTGGAAGCAGGAGGGCTGGAACTCGAAGAAGGAGGGCTGGATACTGGAAAGCAAGAGGGCTGGATACTGGAAGCAATAGGACTGGATACTGGAAGCAACAGGGCTGGATACTGGAAGCAATAGGGCTGGATACTGGAAGCAACAGGGCTGGATACTGGAAGCAACAGGGCTGGATACTGGAAGCAATATAGGGCTGGATACTGGAAGCAAAGGGGATACGGAAGCAAACAGGCTGGATATGGAAGCAACAGGCTGGATACTGGAAGCAGAGGGCTGGATACTGGAAGCAAGAGGGCTGGATACTGGAAGCAAGAGGGCTGGATACGGGAAGCAGGAGAGATGGATACTGGAAGCAAGAGGGCTGGATACTGGAAGCAGGAGGGCTGGATACTGGAAGCAAGAGGGCTGGATACTGGAAGAAGAGGGGAAGCAGGAGGGCTGGATACTGGAAGCAAGAGGGCTGTATACTGGAAGCAGGAGGGCTGGATACTGGAAGCAAGAGGGCTGGATACTGGAAGCAGGAGGAGGACTCGATACTGCAGTTATTTTGCCATTGTCCCATGGATCATGATCACTGCAGATATTACTTCACTATACACTAATATTGATCATTCCAAAGGCCTGGAGGAAATTGAACATTTTTTACTGTCCAGAAACTGCAAATCACCACCTAGTGAATTTTTGGTAGAATGTATGAATTTTATCTTGTACAATAACTATTTCAAGTTTGAAAATGACTTTTATTTGCAGCATACTGGTATGCTGCAAATATGCAACATATATTGGCCTGCTAGAAAAACGATATATTTATTTGAATGATCTGTATAAAATTTATTGTATTTATTGGGAGATATATAGACGATCTGTTTATAATATGGAAAGGCAGTCTAGATCAGGCTCAGGAATTTATCAGATTCTGTAATTCCCTTGACAACCTTATTGTATTCAATGCTATCTTTTCCCAGGTGCAGGCGCAGTATTTGGATGTGCAGCTTAACGTGGATCAAGACCGTATCCACACTTTACTTTTTACTAAACCCACTGATCGCAATTCATTACTACATGGGGAAAGTTTTCATCCTAAACATATGTTACAAGGGTTGCCGAAATCACAACTTGTACGGGTTAACAGAATCTGCTCAGAAAGACAGGGCATATCAGCTTGAAAAAATGATGAACAAATTTAAGGTAAGGGGACATCAATCCCGACTGTTGGAAAGGGCAAAAAAAGAAATGGAAAATATGTCCCCGAGGATAACTCAGGACAGGGGTGTACCCTTTGTCCAAAGTTATAATACCTGTTCTAATACATTCAAGCAGAATATGCATAAATATTGGCCAGTTATTGAGGATGATAAAACTTTAGGGGAAATAACCAGACGTAAACCATTCATAGTCTACAAGAAAGGAAAAACCCTATATAACTCACTCATCCAGGCTGACCCTGTACATAAATATAAACAAAACCCTTTTTCTTTTTCCAATAAGACAGGTTGTCATAAATGTTATAATTGTAACATCTGCAGTACATTAATCATTGGCAACTTCTTTACACTCCCATACACTGGGAAAAAGTATACCATCAATGGATACTTTAACTGTAACACAGAATTCTGTGTATACCTGCTGAAATGCCCCTGTGCTCTCATTTACGTAGGAAAAAACACAGGCCCCTTTAAAAGGAGATTACAGCGCCACAAAAGCGATATAAGAATAGCATTGGCTAAACTGAATGATGGCACCACAATTGGAGACATGCCACCAGTTGCAGCACATTTTTGTAATAAAAAACATCAGTTATCAGAGTTGAGAGCTATGATTATAGACCATGTACCCATGGATAGTATAGGAGGAGATAGAAACAATGTATTGCTACGTAAGGAATCTATGTGGATTTATAAACTTAATGCATTACAGCCTAAAGGCCTGAATACAAATCTAGGCCTTTCATGCTTTCTTCCAAAAAGATAAATTTGTGACTGCAATAACTTAATGTATGTTCCTTTATTTAACATCCCTTGTTTAACAGCTTTAGGTTGACTATTAGCTGTATATTTTGCTGATATTATAGTGTCATGAAGTTTATAACCTATTTATAATATTACAATATGCAATATGTGGATCTGAATGTTTTTATCTAATCTTTATCTAATTTTTATGCTTATATTTATGCACTTATTTTTAACACTTAAAGGGCAAGTCCAGCCCCAAAACGAAAACTTACATACAGGTAAATCACCCCCATAAACCCTAAACGGTAATAGTTTGAAACCTTAAATATATAAGTCTAACCTGAAATCCTGCACAATGTCCTGTTTCCCCTGTTTCTGCTTCCTGGTTATTCCAGTTAGTAACTGTCAGTTATGGATTTGTCAGTTGACATCACAGCCAATGACTGAATGTTAATCCCCTGTCTGCCTCTTCTGAGCATGCCCAGGCTCAGTACAGGTTTCTAAATTGCTCAGTTTCCATGAGGCATCCAGAAGCATAGCAGACATAAAGTAATGAATTCATAGGACAAACTATGATATATCAACATATTTTGAAGAGGCCGTTCTTTCTAAAAGATGTTATTATGAGGATAGAGTTGTCCTTTAAATTATAGCACCTTATCACTAATTATCACCATGGATTTGTATAACTTTGAATCTTGACCATTAGGTGGCCATCTTACATAGTTGATTGTTCATTACCTATTTATAGCAACTGGCACTTTGTTTTATCAGAAATGTTTGTCTGAAGAAGGAGCCTGAAACGTCACAAATAAATTTGTTGAATTAAGACTGGTGTGCCTAGCTCCTAATACGATTAGTATACCTTTATATACTGTACCCGCCTTTTATTATTGCTACTCATATACAATTAATAGGGTATGTCCACTAATTTTTTAAACTATTGTTTGTTCAGTTTAACAGAAGAACAGGGGGTAAGACATAGCTCCTTTACCTCCCTTTCTTCAGTTAAACTAAGCAAATAATATCTGTTGTATTCCGTTAGATCAACTGGATTTAAAGTTTAGTTCTTGAAGACGTTTCGCTAGTCATCCGACTGTCATCAATTCAGAAAAATCCAGTCGGATGACTAGCAAAACGTCTTCAAGAACTAAACTTCAAGTCCAGTTGATCTAACTGAATACCACAGATATACCATGACCTGGATGAATGAGAACCTTCACAAGCATAAGCAAACAATAGTTAAATATAGTTAAAAAATGAGTGGACATACCTTTTAAAACTGGGCAATATCTTTGTTGTCATGGCAACTGTTTGTGAATGTCATTACATGGAGGAGAGGAACTATAAATTCAACATTTTAAATAAAAAATATTAGGTTAACAAACCCCCCCCCCCAAAAAAAAACATAATCACACAACAGTCTTCTTAATATCTGTTTAATGTTTGATAGAGGCATACACAGCGCTGTGTTTATTTCTAATCTGATTACAATGTACACTGTATATTAATGTCTCTTCAGACAGCATTGGGGAATGACATTGAACGCCTCCCTTTAGAAATTCTAGAGCGTCTTTACTGCTTGGTTGAAAATTGTGTTCCCTTTGCTCCCGCTGTCAACAAAGCACTCTGGGTATTACCTATGTTTCTTCATCTGGCACCATAAATGGTACAGTACCCTGGGAATACTACAGGAGCACATACATTTGGCTCTGGTATTTAACTTCTTGGCCCTGTCTCTCATTATTTTGGTTGGCTGTATAAGACTCCCTAATATACACAACATAATATGTTTCAATACATAGCTAAATGGAATAAATAAGGATATGTCCAACAGAGTATGAGGCTACAAGAAGAGATCCTGAATACTGATTTTAGTTTCTCTAGTAGACAAACAGTTTTGTGTATATTACCAGCCATTTAGTCTTTATTGGTTGATGTCTATATACCATTTCTTTTTTCCATAAGATTTTTTTAAGCACACCCTGATCTCATGTACTCGTAGGCCATAAATAATGGGGTTGACTGAAGGTGGAACCAGGTAATGCACTGATCGTATTTTGAACATTAACTGGAGATACCAAACCTCTATATTATGCCACAGGAATAAATGAGTGCAGCCACCATGAGGTGCATCCCACGTGTGTTCAAGACTTTGCTTTTTGGGCTGTTCCTGAGACAAGTTTCATGGCCGTGTAAAGAATTTGAATGTAGGAGACCAAGAGAATGCTTTCCATTTACCAACGAGACCATTGTCCTTACCATGAGTCCAGCCAAATATATACTGGACACATCTTCACATCCTAGGTTTATGACGACCATGTTCTCACACGTAAAGCTTTGGATAATATTGGACCTGCAGAACTGGGCTCTGGAAAGAGTTACTATTGGAGACACATTATGACACTGTAAGCCATGTTAAGGAAGTTTAGAAGGATGAGTAACTTTTTGGTGATAATACTGTGGTAGTGCAGTGGTCCAAGGCCAAGGCCATTATTAGGACCAATGTAGACTCAAATATTAATGAAGAGTAAATGAAGAACATCTGGATGAGGCAACCAGCCAAGGAAATCTTATGGAGACAAAAGGCAAGACACAGCAGGTACTACACAATTGTGTTCGTGCAGTAGATGTTGACTACAAACAGAAGAGATATGAGCCAATACATGGGAAACTGAAGGCTCCTTTCCACCCAAATCCTCTTTATAATGAGAGTTTCCAGTCAAAATAATTAAGTAAAAAGCAAATAATGGAACAAAGAGGGCAGGTCTGGATACTGTGATCCCTGGAAATCCAAAGAAAATGAATTCTGTATGAGAGAAACTCACATTAGGATCTGAACCAACTGGATCCACCACTGTAATGTGGCAATCAGAAGGAGCTGACAAGGAAATAACTTGATTAATTTCGGACACTGTGTGGTTGATTCTATATACATTTAACCAGTTATACATATCTACTAGATGGATTCCTTACTACAAGCCATAAACTTTCACTTGTGCCCAACTTTTTAACCATAGATCCCACACCTTAAATATATAAATCTTACTGCAATACCTTTGTGCAGTCCCAAGTAGTGGCGTAACTATAGATCCGCCTGCTAGATACCAAAATAAGCTTTTTTTAAACAGCTGATTGGGCACACCTTTACTAAGATTGGTGTTACGATGCTGCTTAGGACTGCACAAATGGATAGAAGCGTAGTAAGGCTTGGATGCAGTCACCGCTGTAACAGCTGATTGCGCATCTAGCCTGGCGCGGGGGTGTGTGTGTGACAAAGAGCCTTTCATTGGAGTTGGCTATTCTATTACTACACCAGAAGAGAAAGGTGGGCGTTCCACATTAGCACATGATCACGCCATAGGCAGAGGTCCCAGCCCAAAACAGTGCTGAGCAAGGTTTCAGCAAGGTCCAGGCTAGTGTGACAGAGTCCCAATCCTGCACCTGCTAAGTGTCTTTTTTTTAAAAAATTCAGCTCACCTTTTTGATTTTGGTTCCTTAGGTGATTGAGTTTGACCCCCCTGTACTATTTGGTTAGCACAGGTTTATTTCTCATTTAGCACTTCCTGTGCTAAGATTTTTAGAAATAGTCCAGTGCAAGTACTTTGAGCAAATATTAAAGCCTTTTAAATTGTGGCTTTAAAGCAGAAGAACTCAACTTACTGCTTGCATTCACACAAATAAATTGCACCTTTACAAAAATAACCACACAACAAAATAGTTCCCCAACCCAGGACTACGGGGTCTATTTCATTCTAGAAGACATTTTAAAGGCAAAAAAACTCTGGTGTCATACCTATGCCCTGTATATGTTAGAATGGAAATTATAATCATATTAGACATTTAGCCCACTACATTAACGGCGCCAGCGCGCAGAGGGCTGCCACCATAAACCTTACCTTAGTTGTGTAGTCCTTGCCTGGTTCTCCCCATGTCCGTGCCTCTGTCTTTCTTTCTCCCTCTAGTATAGATCAATAGAAACTGCAGGGGCACACACATAAGGGCAGGGCGGGGACACAGCAAGTAATGATTGTATTATATTAGCTTATTTTTATACCCAAAAAAAGTCCAAAGAAGTTTGACTTGAAGCGTCAACAAGAGTGTTGGTAGAATTAAAAGGTATATAAACTGAAAAAAACTACTTTGCCTCATCTTAATCTATAAATTAATACATGTAAGTAGCATATACTCTGAAGTATAGTATTTGAGGTTGAATAAAGACATATGTCCATCCAGTCCAACCCATCTAGCAATATCCTCATTTCCTGCCTAACTGTTGATCCAGAAGAAGGCAAAAAAACCCTACCAAATTTATCAAGGGGAAAAAAATTCCTTTCTGACTCCAAATGGCAATCGGAAATTTCTCTGGATCAACTCTACTTTATGTATCAATACCAGTAACTTGCAACATTCCTTGTTTGCAGAAACTCATACAGCTTTTTTTTTTAAACTGACCAATGAACCTGCCATAACAACGTCCACTGGAAGACAGTTCCATAGCTTTACTGTTCTCATAGTGAAAAACCCTTTCCGAACTTGAAGCCTAAACCTTTTTTCTTCAAGTCTTAAGGGATGGCCACGTGTCCTCTGACATGTTCTATTGGTGAACAATGCCCCAGATAGTTTATTGTATGGCCCGTTAGTTTATTTATACACAGTAATCCTATCCCCACACAAGCGACTTTTCTCCAGCGTACATAATTTTAACTTTTCCAGTCTCTCTTCATATTAAATCCCCTTATTAATTTAATTCTCTGAACCCTTTCCATTTCAAAGATGTCCTTTTTGTACAAAAGATTCCAAATTTGCACTGCATATTCCAAATGAGGCCTTACCAATGCTTTGTAAAGAGGGAGAATAACATTTTCCTCCCTTGAATCCATACCTCTCTTTATACAAGACAATACCATGCTGGCTCTGGCTGTTGCCGCCTGGCACTGCTTGTTTCCTTTAAGTTTGTTATCCACCAAAACTCCAAGATCCCTTTCCAACAGGGATTCACTTAACACAGAGCCATTTATAGTATAAGCAGCACAAGGATTTTTAAGTCCAAAATGCATCAACATTTATGAACATTGAATCTCATCTGCCACTTAGCAGCCCAATGTGACAATCTATCTAGATCCCCCTGCAACGATTGCACATCCTCTGAAGTTTTTAATGGTCGACAAAGTTTTGTGTCGTCAGAAAACACAGAAACCTTGCTGACAATACCCATTTCCAAATCATTAATTAATAGATTAAATAGAAGTGGCCACAACACAGAACCCTGTGGCACCCCACTTAGCACTTTAGTCCATAATGATGAAGCGCCATTAACAACTAATCTCTGCATCCTATTCATTAACCAATTTTCTATCCATGTACAAAGTGCTTCCCCAGACCAACAGACCTTAGCTTATACATTACATACAAACTACATCTACTGCTATGCCAGAGTCTACATTTCTACTCACTTCCTTATAAAAGCCAAGCAAGTTAGTTTGACAAGATCTATTCCTCCTAAATCCATACTGGTTACCACTTATAATGTCAGTCCTTGAAACATACTCTAGAACATGTTCCCTTATTAAACTTTTCAGTATCTTCCCCACCACTAAAGTTAATCTTACAGGCCTGTAATTACCTGGCTGTGAACAACTACCCTTTTTGAATATTGGAATAACATCAGCCTTTTTCCAATCCAGAGGCACACCTCCGGACATGAGGGAATCTGCAAAAATAAGAAACAATGGCCTAGATAAAACTGAACATAGCTCCCTAAGTACCTGAGGATGTATTTTATCCGGTCCAGGAGATTTATTAATATTAAGCTTATTTAGTTCTTTTTGTACTGTAAAGGTGTAAATGTGGGGTTTTTTTGCATTGTATATAGTGTGAACTATTGTTGCTGGCCAGTAAACTAAAAAGTAAATGTCTATGTAAATAATATGTTTGTAATAATGTTATAGTATGATAAGTTCATTTTTCAAAAGTTTTTGCCAAACAGGCCAACTATTTTTTAAAGCATGGGTGCCTTACCCACAACTTCCAGAGTGAAGACTTCTTAAAGGGAGGAGCAGCCTCTCTGCACATCTATTTATAGACTAGATACTGATCACTTGGTGGCAGTAGGGAGCTATAAAAGGCTGCCGTCTAGCTTGCAAGGGTAGTCTGTGTCAAGATGTGGTTGACAGCAGATCTACAGTTTCAGCTTATAATTATGCTATAATTATTATGAAATAGTGTACTGCATCTTTTGCAATTTTTCTGCAGTTTGTTATTTATTTTCCAACAATAAAAGAAAATATACATATAAGAACAGTGTCTGGCATATAAACCCATGCACTTGGTCACACTCGGTTAACCAAAGTGCACTTGAATCTTTTATACCATTATTGCTACTATACTCTATGGTATCTGTACTTGGATCTTCTATAGTGTATACAGAGGGAAAAAAAAATTTCAAGACATTTGCTTTATTGCCATCCTCTGTAACTAACTTATCACCATTAATTAATGGTGCCACATTCTCAGTCCTCATCTTCTTACTATTGATATATTTAAAAATATTTTTAGGCTTAGTGATGCTTTGTTCAGGTATCCTAACTTCATAATTTTAGCTAGTTTGATTGCTTTCTTGCACTTGTTTACAGTTTTTGTAATCCCTAAAGGCCCTTTCCATTCCCTCTGCCTTAAAGGTTTTAAATGCCTTTTTCTTCCTTTCCATTTGCCTCTTTACATCAGAATTCAGCCACATGGGCGCAAATTTATTTTACCTTTATTTCCCAAGGGTATAAATTTAGATGTGAACTGGCTTAAAATCCCCTTGAACACAGTCCACTTCTGTTCAGTACCTTTACCTGATAATACATTATCCCAGTTGACATTCTGAAGAGCTGCTTTTAACCTGGAAAAATTTGCCTTCCCGAAATATAAGCCTTTGTTAACCCAGCGCACTTTTCCTTTCGATAACAAAGTCCAAACACCACTATTTCATGGTCACTATTCCCTAAGCCTCCAGTTACCTTTATATCTATAATTCGCTCCACGATGTTAGATATTACCAGATCCAACAGATCTCCTTTTCTAGTAGGAACCTCAACCACCTGTGAGAGAAAATTATCCTGCAGCAAATTCAGGAACTCGTCACCTTTTTCTGTGATGGCAGTTGCACTACACCAATCAATTTCAGGGTAATTAAAGTCCCCCATAATGAGCACACTCCCCAAACTTGCAGCCCTTGCCAACTGCATATGAAGCTGACTCACTTCCTCCCTGCTAGCATTTGGCGGCTTATAGCAGATGCCAACAATGACATTACCCCCTTTCCTGTTTCCTAATTCCACCCATATTGCCTCCACTTTAACACCCAGAGGTGTGTGTGTTGCCTTTAATCCAGTACTTGTTCTGCTCAGGCTCAGCATCCCTCCACCCTCTATTAACTGAAGCTCCTTTTATCTCTGTAATTACTATAAGCTAACACTCAGACAGGAATTTCCCACAATGCATTTCATTCATTCCAACTGCCATCCCCAACTATAGGCACTTGATTGACAGCTAAAAAGTAAAAAGAATCAGATCAAATATCTTAAGAAATTCTCACCGTGTGAATGTGAGCGGCAAGTTGCGATCTTTTGCTGGGCTTTAAAGCCACAATTGAAAAGTCTTTGATTTTTGTGCAAAAATCATCACTAAATGTATTGCATTGCAATAAGATAAAAATCTTTGTAAAAAGTGCAGGCAATGCAAAATGAGAACTAACCCTCAATAACCTGGTGGTACAATGGGTAGCATGGGTTGTGCATGGATTTTTCCCATTAGCACAGATATTGCATCTCCCTGCTACTGTTTTAAATATCCAATCAAACCCTAAACCCCTTCCCTTAACACAAACCCACCAGAAAGGTCAATGAGATATTACCAATACCAAAGGGTTAAATTGTTCATTGATGAAATAACTGTACAGGGGATTCTATATAAATCACAATAAATGTTAATTGGAAATAGGTAAGATCTCTTTAAAAAGGGTGCAACGACGGAGGATGATCATTATAAAAGGTGAGCTATCAGTAGTGGGTACCTGGGAACTTTACAGAATAAAATGTCACATGTGACCAATTAAAGGGAGACTCACAATCATAAAACCTCACTTGGTAAAAATCACAGTGTGTGATCAAATACACAGATCCCACCAATGGGGTATATGGCCTGTGGAGGAATTACTACATTTATTTTCAGCTAACCATATTAAGTCTAAGCTTGGCTGTCTGTGGATGCTGGGACATGTAGTTATGGACAGATGTACAAAAACACGCCCTCTAGAGATTAAGGGATTTATATCTTCTAAACCCATTAGATATTAGTGTGTTAGGCCACACTACACCACGTAGTTACGGACCAAAAAAGTGTGCTTTTGCGTGCACATTGCATGTGCTAGTGCGTGTTGCGGTTTGCTGTGATTGTGCAGTGTGAGCGAATGGGATTAGCAGAACACAGTGCGACGCACGGCAGTGCACCTAATGTGGATACACTAATTGGCCAACACTAGTATGCGGTTCTTAACGCATGATCAGATCGCAATTTAAAACGTGGCAAAGAGAAGGGAACACACGCTGTAAGATGGTACAGAACATCCAATTCTCCAATTACATTAAATTATAAAGTTGCATTGTGCATGTGCCTGTCTCAGTAAGGTTCTTGTCTATAGTTGGGGCCTGTCTGTTCCCAATAATAGAATCCGTAGAATGGAACCCTACACACTGGGGAGTTGGATCAACCCCATCACCCTTCTGTAATATAAAGTCAGATGCACGTTAATTATCAGACTCCTCCTGGCAATTTTCCAGCAGATTTGTGTGTGCGCATCACTTTAACTTTGTTTGCTGGTCTGCATGGGCGGAGGGTGACAGGGAAGGCTAACGAAGTATCATCACCACGCCAGGTCCCGCCCCTTTCCACGCCCCAGGTCACACCCACTTTGTATTTTAAACCACATAAGTGTTCATTTTAAATTTAATATTTTAGACAAAATGCTTGGCACACAGAAATGGGCAATAATATGCTTGGCACACAGAAATGGGCAATATGTTTGGAAAACAGAAATGGACAATATGCTTGCCACACAGAAATGGGCAATAATATGCTTGCCACACAGAAATGGGCAATATGCTTGGCACACAGAAATGGGCAATATGCTTGGCACAGAAATGGGCAATATGCTTGGCACAGAAATGGGCAATATGTTGGCCACAGAAATGGCAATATGCTTGGCACAGGAAATGGGCAATAATATACTTGGCACACAGAAATGGGCAATATGCTTGGCACAGAAATGTGCAATATGCTTGGAACAAAAATGGGCAATATGCTTGGCACAGAAATGGGCAATATGCTTGGAATACAAAATGAGGCAAATGTGGCATACAATATGCTTGGCACACAGAAATGTGCAATATGCTTGGCACAGAAATGGGCAATAATATACTTGGCACACAGAAATGGGCAATATGCTTGGCACAGAAATGGGCAATAATATACTTGGCACACAGAAATGGGCAATATGCTTGGCACAGAAATGTGCAATATGCTTGGAACAAAAATGGGCAATAGCCTGCTGGACCGAAAAGGGCAAATGTGGCACAAGAAATGGGCAATATGCTTGGCACAGAAATGTCACAACAATGTCCAGAGCACACTCCAGCACACCGCTGTTGGCTGTATGCCAGACAGGTAAGTAGGTGTAATCCCCCTGGCCCTCCACTCCAGGGGAAAAGTAGTTTTCTAGTGCAAGAAAGATATGGGGGAACACACTAATCAGGAGAATTCAAAAGTGTTTATTGTAACAACATACACAACATTTCGGGACGCACTGTCCCTTCCTCAGGTATACCTCAGGCCACATCTCTACCACAAGGCTAACAGCCCGGCCATGGGATGGAGGTAGGACCAGAGAGACAGATGCGGAAGCAGCTAGGAGGCAAGTATCCAAACCATATACTGTACTGCCAGGGGTGAGGATCTGGTAGTTACAGTCCTCACCCTGGACACAGCTAAAGGGAGGGGGTAGATTTAACTTTTTGTTTCCCTTTAACTAAAGTTGAGTTGATTTCCAAATGGAGTCAGGAAGGATTTTTTTTTCCCCTTCTGGGGTTTTCCCCCTTCTCTGGATCAACTGTAGGATAGGGAATGAATAAATATAACATTGGTGCATGGAGTTTCCTTTCTTCTTGTAATATGGGGATCAGACTTTGATTGGAGAGGGGTTGTTATAGACTTCATAGTATTAGGATCTTGTGTGAGAAAATAAAGATCTAAAACAACTAATTTCATTCAAGTGTGTGTCTGTAGCAGGGTGACTCTGTCAGAATATTTAGACTACCATGGGCCCACCCAAACAGGTCATAGTAGTGCCACTTTAAGAGAAAAAGGCATCATCCCTTCAACCTGCCCAGCCACAGGAAGCCCCTCCCAGGAATCTAGAAAGGGCTCTTCTGTGATATATCAGTGCTCAGTACAGCTCAGGTGGATGGAGTGAGAGGAGCAGAGGCAAGTTACTCGCTACCCACCTTGGAGCAGTACCCAGTTTGGAAGCGTGCGGGCGGCTTCAGAGCGAAACAGCAAGCATTGGAGTGTAAGACCTCTGCTCTATCTGACAAATATCGAGCAAGAAATCCAGAGCACTGTGGACACAGTGGGGGTGGTGGAGGCCTGGTCACCCAGAAATCTTGAACCTGATGCAGTTTACCTTATGTGATGAGACCAGCCGGCAGAGGCTGAACTGCTAGAAGGACTTTGATGCAGAAAGCGCAAGTACCACCAACCTGAATCCACTGAACTGTTATATCAGTTTTTAGAAAACTGTCTGCTGAAGTTATATTAATAACCACATTTGCTTGTCCTGTCAGGCATGCTGGGACTTGCTGTCCTACTGGACTGTGTTCTGTGATAGTGCAATCCTTTACGTAGTGTTTCATCTCAGTTTGTATATGTGTTATGTGTTACAGTCATAAGTTTGTGATTTTTACTGCTAAGCATTCTCAAAATAATAAAATAATAAGATTGATTTAACTAACAACTGCTGTGATCCTTTGGTTCCACTATACTAGACACCTGCCGTATTACATTTTGGCGCTGCGAGCAGGGTAGTGACCTGGATCAAAACCCGCTTCTCTACAATGCCAGGTGGGTCTGCACCCAACCCCCCTTCTGTGGGCGGGACACCGTTTGCTATTCTTCCAGTTGGAGCATTAGCTCATTATTGCCAAAAATACACTGGATCGGCCAAAGATCTCGGTGATTGGTCAGAGAGGCTACGTGGGCTTATCCGATCTCATTCTGTGCCAGGAGCCCAGCAGCCGGAAGTTGCTTTAAGTGCCCTGGAAGGAGAGGCTCGTCGCACCAGTATTACATTTGCCTGAATCAGAAAGAGATACAGTTGATAAAATTGTAGCCTACCTTGAGAAGATCTTTGGGGACCAGGGTTCCCTGCATGGCACAGAAGCAGTTTATGACCCGGGTACAGGGTGCGGACGAAAACATTCCACAATATGCTAACGCACTGCAAGATCTTGTAGCTGCCATCCATAAAAAAGAGCAACCTGGGAAACCTGTATGGGCAGCACCAGACTTGTGGCTAAAGGAGCAATTATGCAGGGACTTGGTAACAGAGAGAGTAAAGGAAAAAATACGGGAACGGATGAATACATCTCCAGACCTTACATTCTCAGTGCTGCTAAGCCATGCTATTGCACTCTCTGCAGAAGAGGAAAGCCGTATGTATAATGTTACTCAGAACTTTCCTGTGAATGAGACTTTAGTTAGCACAACAAGTGTGCCGCTACGACAGCCCCTGCTGAGACCCTGGAGATGGTAGTCCGGGACCTGGTAGAGACGGTTAGTGGGTTACAGGCGGAGGTTGCCCAAATGCGAAGGGCAAGCCAGTACATTCATCGTAACTCATCTTCACAGTCCAGGGAACGAACTCCTGATATGGGCCCAGAATGCTGGAACTGTCATAAAAGGGGACATTTATCCCGTGCATGCCCTCAGAAAAGAAGACCTAACCGCACGGAGCCGTTAAACTAGCACGCCCTGCTGTGAGGAGTCACATGGCGGGGCAAGCCCAGGAAAGAGACTCCCCTCACAGAAATGTCAAAACTGGTGGGAAATTCCCAATAGTCAAAGGTCTGTTTGAAGGAAAAGAAGTAGCATGCCTGTTTGATACTGGGTCACAAGTGACCATCATAAATGAGGGACATTACCGAAAACTATTTCCAGGACGACGAACTGATCCACATGCCCCATGGATGACCTAACAGCCGCTAATGATTTGCCGATACCTGTAGTGGGTTACACCTGGATGACTGTAGAATTATGGGGTCTGAAGCTTAACCAGAGAGAGGGTAGTAATTGTGAAAGGAGATGCCACCATAAACCACCTGTTATACTGGGTATGAACATCATTCAGGATTTGTAGACCTGGACTGTCCCAGACAAGATGGAATCTCAGGGCCCCCAAGAACAATTCATATGGAATTGAAAGCTCTTCGGAAGAAACAGGAGATCCAAAGGGAGACTGATGCACTTTCTGAGAAAGTGGGAGTTGTCAAAGTGTTTGGCAGAAAAGCTTTGGAAGTAGCCCCACAGCAGGAAACGGTGATCTATTTACCGTCGGGTCACAAAGGTTGCTACAAGGGCTCACGTGATTGTTGAGCCGTCGCGATCACTGAAAGGCCATGCTTGGCTCGGACTTTGGCTGTGGTGCAGCAAGGCAAGGTTCCGGTGAGGATATGTAACTTTCAACCCAGCCCTCAGTATTCCCGCTGGTACCACACTGGCTGAGCTTTTCATATTCAGTATCCCAGGTCTCAGCGATGGAGCCTCCACAGATTCAGCTGAAGCATAGAAAGGGACAACAGTTTGAAGCCAAGGTGTTTTCTGTTACCAATGTCTCTGGCTCCACAAACATCTGGAATGGGGAAGCCATCCTCCAACAAATACCATTATCTTCAGAAGATCTTCACCAGGAGAAAAAGAAGCACTTACCAAGCTGCTAAACAAGCATGCTAAAGCCTTTTCCCAGGGTGACCATGACCTTGGCTGTGCCAGTGGAGTGGAGCATGACATTATTACCAGAAATTCTGCTCCTATTAGAGAGAGGTTCAGAAGTATTCCACCGCATCTCTACCAAGATGTTAAAGAATGATCACTCAAATGCTGGAACAAGAGGTGATTGAAGAAAGTAAAAGCCCATGGGCAGCGCCAATAGTTCTTGTGAAAAAGAAAGATGGGTCCCTGCGCTTCTGTGTGGACTACCGTAAGCTCAATGCAGTTACTGTGCGGGATGCATACCCTCTGCCCGCATTGAAGAGTCTCTTACAGCCCTAGGGGGAGCCAACTATTTTTCTACACTGGACTTGGCTAGTGGTTACTGGCAGGTCCCTGTAGCGGCAAAGGAAAAGCAAAGACGGCTTTGTTACCCCCATGGGGCTCTTCCAATTTAAAAGGATGCCGTTTGGGCTCACAAACGCCCCAGCTACCTTCCAGCGGACTATGGAACATGCCTGGGAGATATGAATCTTGATCACCTCCTTATTTATCTTGATGACATTATCACTTTTCATCAACATTTGAGGAGCACTCCAGCGACTGGACACTGTGTTCTCCAGATTGTTTGTATGGACTCAAGCTCAAACCAAAAAAATGTCACTTACTGAAGCAATCAATAGAGTTCCTAGGGCATGTTGTATCTCAGAAGGGGGTGCACCCCAATCCTAATAAAGTGACTGCTATACAAGACTGGCCACCTCCACGAACTGTGACAGAGGTTAGAGCTTTCTTGGGGCTGGCCGGGTATACCGGCGTTTCATCCCTCATTTTGCTAACACACTGCCCCAATTCAACAGTTACTTAAGGGAGCGGACCTTAGAGGACAAGCGGCAAAAGTTGACTGGGGCACTGAGCAGCAAAGGGCTTTTGAATTCCTGAAAACACAGTTGACCTCTGCACACAATACTGGCCTTTGCAGACTTCTCTTTGCCCTTCCGACTGCAAACAGATGCAAGCACCAAAGGACTAGGAGCAATTCTGTCTCAGGTGCAACAAGGTAAAGAGAGAGTGATAGCCTATGCAAGCCGAAGTTTGCACGAATCAGAAAAGAACCCTGACAATTATAGCTCATTCAAACTAGAATTACTTGCCTTGGTGTGGGCAGTAACCGAGCGCTTTGTAGAATACTTAACTGGTGCCAAGTTCGAAGTGTGGACTGAATAATAATCCGTTGGTGCATTGCAGTCAGCAAAGCTGGGGGCCTTGGAGCAACGATGGGTGCCCGTCTGTCAAAATTGATTTTACCCTACATATCGACCAGGCAAAGATAATGCCCTGCTGATGCCTTATCCGTATCCACAAGGGTTACCAAATGGAAATGTGGATCTCAACTACGAAGATGTAGAGATTCCCGACTTGACGCACTTGGTCCAGAATAGTCTCCGCATTCCGATGTCTAGCACAAGTCCGAGCCTACTCACTACCACTCTAGGGAATCTTGATTGGGAGGAGTTGCAAAAGGATGATCCCATTATAGCACCACTTTTAGAGTCTGCAAGGAATCAGAACAGACCTTCTCGAGCAAATCTTCAGGACGGCCAGCTGAAAGTGTAAGGCTACTTCAAGAGTGGAGCCGACTGATTATTCGCAGTGGGGTATTGTACCGCAGAGTGGTATTCCACGTGACCCCGATATAACATGGCAGGTACTTCTGTCCCGAGCAAGGACCTTCTCGGTAGCTGAAAAGGTGCATAATGATTCAGGGCATTGGGGAGTTGAGAAAACTTACCGTTGGCTGCGCAGGTCTGGATGTTATTGTGTGGGTTTAAGTATTATTGTAGAGAAAGTCTGCCAGCAATGTCCTACTTGTGCGGCTGTGAAAGGAGGAGAGAGTGCTGTGCCTATCCAGACTTGGCGAACCTCGAACCACTGGAAGTGTTGACAGTAGACTATCTCACGCTAGACATGTCTGAAGATGGCTCTAATCATGCTTTGGTTATGATTGATCATTTCTCCAAATTCGCTGTGGTTGTCCCAACCCGGGATCAGACCGCTCGAACAGCTGCATTATCTATCTGGAAGTATTTCGTTTACCCTATGGGTGCCCCCAAAGAATTCACTCTGACCAGGGTGCCTGCTTTGAAGGTGACACGATTCGGGAGCTATGTAGCTTGGCAGGAATAAAGAAGTCTCGTACTACCCATACCACCCCAGGGTAATGGAGCATGCGAGAGGTTTAACAGAACTATCATACAGATGCTACGAGGCTTGGAAAAGGAAAAGAAAAAAAGGTGGACCATGTACCTAGCAGAACTAGTCTGGAGTTACAACCACACTATCCATTCAGCAACCGGGAGAACGCCTTACCATGTGCTTTTTGGACGCATCGGGGTGGTCCCCTCGACCTCTGGGCCTCACCTCCAAATGACTCTCCTGGATATACACCCATGTGGATTCAAGGAGCTCACAACGTAGACTGAGAGAAGTACAAGATTTTGTCAAACGGAAGCAGTGGGTGGAAAACTGAGGGTGTGGATCAGAGTCTGATGAATTGCGGCCAGGGGAACGCGTGCTTATAAGAAGAAAAGGGGCTCACCAATATGGGAAGCTGCAAACCCGGTGGGAGCCAGAGCCTTGGGTTGTTTTACGTCAGCCAATGAATAGAGTTCCTGTTATGATGTCCTAAAAGAGGGTTCACAAGATAGACCTAGGAGACTACATCGGAAACTGTTAAAACGGTATACTGCCACACGGGAATCCAGAGGTACCTAGGCAGTTAACAACAGCTGAAGAGAAGCTTCCGTCGCTGCCAGTAAATCTCAGGGGATTTGTGGTATCCACCAGTGCCTTCTAACTAGTGCCTTCTAACTCAGTGCCCCCTGTCAAGAGAAATCTGGTGCCTTCCAACCACCAGGAGGATGACCCGGAACCAATTCTGATGAACTCTCACCACCCATGGAGATTCGCCGATCTCAAAGACCAAAATTGGCAAGCCCCCTGTCCGGTATACAGAAGATGACTTGTGTGGACTCAAAGGGTTGATACCTTGCTGGGGACAGCAAGGTCAAGTGGGGTGGAGTGTAGCAGGGTGACTCTGTCAGAAATTTAGACTACCATGGGCCCACCCAAACAGGTCATAGTAGTGCCACTTTAAGAGAAAAAGGCATCATCCCTTCAAACCTGCCCAGCCACAGGAAGCCCCTCCCAGGAATCTAGAAAGGGCTCTTCTGTGATATACTCAGTGCTCAGTACAGCTCAGGTGGATGGAGTGAGAGGAGCAGAGGCAAGTTACTCGTACCCACCTTGGAGCAGTACCCAGTTTGGAAGCGTGCGGGCGGCTTCAGAGCGAAACAGCAAGCATTGGAGTGTAAGACCTCTGCTCTATCTGACAAACTATCGAGCAAGAAATCCAGAGCAGTGGACACAGTGGGGTGGGTGTGAGGCCTGGTCACCCAGAAACTTTGAAGCCTGATGCAGTTTACCTTATGTGATGAGACCAGCCGGCAGAGGCTGAACTGCTTAGAAGGATTTGATGCAGAAAGCGCAAGTACCAACCACTGAACACTGAACTGTGTTATATCAGTTTTTAGAAAACTGTCTGCTGAAGTTATATTAATAACCACATTTGCTTGTCTGTCAGGCATGCTGGGACTTGCTGTCCTACTGGACTGGGTTCTGTGATAGTGCAATCCTTTACGTAGTGTTTCATCTCAGTTTGTATATGTGTATGTGTTACAGTCATAAGTTTGTGATTTTTACTGCTAAGCATTCTCAAATAATAATAATAATAAGATTGATTTAACTAACAACTGCTGTGATCCTTTGGTTCCACTATACTAGACACCTGCCGTATTACATGTCTACCAGATAATTCCCATTGGGATTAAGTTAATTAAGCCCAGAACTAATAGAATTTGAGATTAAAATAATATTTTATTCGGCTAAAATATATTCCAGTTGTATCTTTAAATAATAAGAGAAAGGTAGGGGTCATTTAACTCTACACGGTGTGGCCAACATTGGGGTCAATTTCAGTTGGAGGTGGACTTGCCCTTTAACAGTTAGGGATAACTGAAGTGAAAGACTTTACTGACTTCACATAGGTGTATTAGGAATTACTACACTTCTTTCCATTTGTCTATTAGCCAAAAACATGTAGAGGACGACTGACCAGATGATTGTTCATATTGTTCATCACGTAGGCCTTCCTCAAACATGTTTGAGGAACATGGAAGCCATATATGATTGGATTGACTGCAGCAGGGAGCAGATAATAAATTGCACTGATCGTATTCTAAACATTGACTGACACAGTCCAACTAATTCTATATACAATGGAAGATGACAACTCGCAAGAATAAATTACAAAAGCCATTACCAGGTGTGTCCCACAGGTGCTAAAAGCTTTGTCCTGGGCCTTTCCTGATACAAGTTTCATTGCTGCATAGAGAATTTTCATGTAGGAAATCAGAAGGATTCCTCCATCCAACACTGGCACGGAGATCCGAACAACCAGCCCAATGACCTGTAATCTGGAGATGTCACCGCAACCCAAATTTAACAGTCCCATGTTCTCACAAGCAAAACTCAGAATGGTGTTGGATCGGCAGAAATCTACCTTGATTAATGAAAGAACTATTGGAGACACAAGGAGAAACCCTCGAGCCGCATTGATACCATTTACCCAGATCAGAAAATGTTTGGTCACAACTTGATGGTTGTGCAGAGGCCGAGAGATGGCCACAAACCTGTCCAGGGCCATTCCCAAGACTAACCCAGACCCAATGACTATTGAGAAGTTGATTGAATACATCTGAAGAAGACAGCCAGCTAAGGAAATCTGACTCAGGCCAAAAGAGAGACAGAAACTTGGGCATAATGACGGTGGTGCAGGAGATGTTGACTACAAACAGAAGTTTGCTCCTTCCTACTAACCTGTTTAGGAGAAAGATTACTGATTCCCTGTTGAATTAAGCACAATTCCCTGCAAACTTTGCTATTTTCTCTTGTAAAGTAAACAGCACAAACCCAGGATGGAGCGATGTCAGGGGGGTATTTCTATTTTTGGGCCAAATATGTTGCTGGTTTTACCATCAAACAAACATGTTGTTACAATATGGCACCTCCCCAACTAAATATTTATAATTTGCTAAAGGTTTTACCGATTATTAGTATCTGGAACGAAGGTGACAATAGACATGGTGCAGTTCAACTGGAGTATTGGATATCGGAGACTCCCTTTCCAATGCTGTGGGCTCTGACACACGGACAGTGGATGATTTACCCAGAAGCGCTGGGCAAAAAAAAATATATAATAAAGTCACGCTAACCTATATAATATATATTAGCGCTACTTTAAGAAAGGGTTCGCAGTGTCTGTGTCGGTTGCCGGAAGCAAACTACGCAGCCTCCGAAACTTTCACAAATGAAAGCTAATTTACCAGAAACCGCATATTGAATCAGTGCTGGGATCACTAACCATAGCGATAGTGGCTCTTAGTAAATGAGTCCGTAATTATTCAGGTCACATTGGTATAATAAGGAACTTTGTGAATGGATCATACGAGCGCCATGTTATTGCTTGCATTGCAGTTCCCTTGTGTTTTCCAGGAGGTTTCTTAGCGGTCACCGATGACAAAATGCTACATGTAGTGTTTTTCTGCATTTTTACCACAGTAGCCATAAAGGTTTCACACAGTCAGGATCCTGCTTGATCTCTCCAAGCAAAGTTGATTGCAAAAGGGTTTGAAATGCAGGATTATCCTGGCTGGACTTAAAAGCAGCACACTGGGTAATTGCAAAAAGGTGCTTTAATAGGCAATAGATATGACATGTTTCGGACCTACGATCCTTTATCAGGTGTGCAAACAGGTGCAAATGAGACAGATAAATAGCAACAAAAGGGGAAGTGACATCATAATTAAAGGGGAGGGGTTATATGTATTATATCCATAAATTTATAGTGTTATGTTTACATGATGTCATATACTGTTATGCACTTTTATAACCCCTCTAATTATAATGTCACTTACCTTTTGCTGCTATTTAAGTGTCTCAATAGCACCTGTTTACAAACTTTATAACGGACCGTATTCTGAATGGAATATCTATCTTCAGGAATTTTTAGGGGGAAGTAGCTATTTTGGTCTTGAGGTTTTCACAGATTCACTTTGGTCTGGGGGTGTGCCACTGGATTGGAAAAAAGCCAATGTAATACCAATATTCAAAAAAGGTAGTCGTTCACAGCCTGGTAACTATAGACCTGTAAGCCTAACATCAGTGGTAGGGAAGGTGCTGGAAACTTTGTTATGGGATCATATCCTTGACTTTGTCCCCAGAGCTCATCTTATTAGTAGTAGTCAGCATGGATTTATGAGAAATAGATCATGCCAGACAAATTTAATTGGTTTTTATGAAGAAGTGAGTAAGAAGTTAGATTTAGGCACAGCAGTGGATGTGGTATATTTGGATTTTGCGAAAAGCTTTTGATACTGTGCCACATAGGCGACTAATGTTTAAACTGAGGACTGTTGGCCTTGAAGAAAACATTTGTTCATGGATAGAGAACTGGTTATTGGATCGCAAACAGAGAGTGGTGGTAAATGGAGCTACATCTATGTGGGCTAAAGTTCTAAGCGGAGTGCCTCAGGGTTCTGTACTGGGGCCACTTCTCTTTAATCTGTTTATAAATGACTTAGAAGGGGGCATTGAGAGCAAGGTCTCAGTGTTTGCTGATGACACTAAACTATGCAGAGCTTTGGAAACTTCAAGTGATGTGCAAGCAGACCTAGATAGATTATCAAAATGGGCAGCAGAATGGCAGATGAGATTCAATGTTGATAAATGTAAGGTAATGCATTTGGGATTTAATAATCCCTGTGCCACCTTCACCATAAATAACTCTGTGTTGAGTGCATCTGTAATGGAAAAAGATTTGGGGGTTCTGGTTGATAACAGACTTAGCTATAGCAAACAATGCCAGGTAGCAACGGCTAGAGCTAGCAAGATAGAGGAATAGATTCAAGAGAGGAAAATATTATTTTACAAGGCACTGGTAAGGCCTCATTTGGAATATGCGGTGCAGTTTTGGAATCCCATATACAAAAGGGACATCTTGGAAATTGAGGCAGTTCAGAGAAGGGCAACTAAAATAATAAGAGGAATGGAGGGGCTTGAATATGCCGGCAGACAAGTTAGGGCTGTTTACATTGGAGAAACGACGTTTGCGTGGGGACATGATAACCTTATACAAATATATTAATGGGTCATACAATGAACTCTTTGGTGCATTGTTTACTAATAGGTCATATCAGAGGACTCGTGGACATCCTTTAAGGTTGGAAGAAAAGAAGTTTCATCTTCAGGTTAGGAAAGGTTTCTTTACAGTGAGAACGGTGAAACTGTGGAACTGTCTTCCAGCAGATGTGGTAATGGCAAGTTCATTGAATAGCTTTAAAAAAGGCCTGGATAAGTTCCTAAAACTAAATAATTTTGAGAATTACTGGTATTAATGAATATAGATCTGGTTGATCCAGGGATACTTTCCGATTGCCGTTTGGAGTCAGGAAGGAATTTTCCCCCCCTTTTTAGCTGTTTTTTTTTGCCGTCCTCTGGATCAACTGTTAGGAAGGGTTAATAAAAAAAAAAAAAAAGAGGGTGGATAGGTTGGACTTGATGGACGTATGTCTTTATTCAACCTTAACTACTATGTTACTATGTTACAGGTGGGGAAGGCAACTATTAATTTGCATGTGGGAGGGTGGACATGCCCTTTAATCTTTCCTGATATTCCTATTCCCTAGCTATTTGAGTGTCTAAGGCTCTGTGGCTCCTTTCCATGTTATATAACCACGTGTTTACCCCATTCCCCAAACACACATGATATAACCATGCGGTTACTTCATTCCCCGAACACACGTTATATAACTGTGCAGTTACCCAATTCCCCAAACACACGTGATATAACCATGCGGTTACCCCATTCCCAACAGGGCTGGTACTGGAAGCAACAGGCGATACGAGCCGGTGGATACTGGAAGCATATAGGGCTGATTACGTGAAGCAACGATGGATACTGGAAATAAAACTGAAGCACAGGGTGGACGGACGCAGAGGGGGATACGTGAGCAAGAGGGCTGGATACGGAAGCGAGGAGGAGGGGCTGGATACTGGAAGCAGGAGAGGCCGGTCTGAAAGGCGGATACGAAGAAGAGGGGAAGCAGGAGGGCTGGATACGGAAGCAGAGGGGCTGTAACTGGACGCAGGAGGGCTGAATACTGGAAGCAAGAGGGCTGGATACTGGAAGCAGGAGGAGGACTCGATACTGCAGTATTTTGCCTTGTCATGGATATGATCACTGCAGATTTACTCACTATACACTAATATTGATCCTTTCCAAAGGCTGGAGGAAATTGAACATCTTTTTACGTCACCAGAACAACTGCAAATCACCACCTAGTGAATGTTTTGGTAGCATGTATGAATTTTACTTGTACGATAACTATTTCAAGTGAAAATGATTTTATTTGCAGCAACGGTATGCTGCACAATATGCAATCAATAGTGGCCTGCCTAGAAAAACGATCTATATTTATTTGAATGATCTATAAAATTATTGTATTATTGGGAGATAGAAGACGCATCGTTTATAATATGGAAAGCAGGTCTAGATCAGGACTCAGGAATTTATCAAATTCGTAATCCCTGAACAACCTTATTGTATTCAATGCTATCTTTTTCCCAGGTCAGGCGCAAAGTATTGGATGTGCAGCTTAACGGGATCAAGACGTATCCACACTTACTATTTTACTTAAACCCCTGATCGAATTCATGACTACATGGAGGAAAGTTTTATCCTAAACATATGTTAAAGGGTTGCCCGAAATCACCAACTTGTACGGGTTAAACAGAATTGCCAGAAAGACCAGGGCAAGATAGCTTGAAAAACTGAGAACAAATATTAAGGTAAGGGACATCATCCGAACTGTTGGAAAGGGCCAAAAAAAGAAATGGAAAATATGTCCCGAGGTATAACTCAGGACAGGGGTGACCTTTGTCCAAAGTTTATATTACCTGTTCTAATACATTCAAGCAGAATATTGCATAATATTGCCAGTTCTGAGGATGATTAAAACTTTAGGGGAAAGAAACAGACTGTAAACAATTCATAGTCTACAAGAAGGAAAAACCCTATATAAACTCACTCACCCAGGCTGACCCTTACATTTAATTAAACAAAACCCTTTTTCTTTTTCCAATAAGACAGGTTGTACATAAATGTTATAATTGTAACATATGCAGTACAGTAATATTGGCAACTCTTCTTACACATCCCATACACTGGGAAAAGTATACCATCAAGGATACTTTAACTGTAACACAGAATTCTGTGTATACCTGCTGAATGCCCCTGTGATCTCATTTTACGGTGGAAAAAAAACACAGGCCCTTTAAAAGGAGATTACAGTCGCCACAAAGCGATATAAGAATAGCATTGGATAAACTGAATGATGGCACACAATTGGAGACAGCACCAGTTGCAGCTGCACACATTTTTGTAATAAAAAACATCAGTTATCAGAGTGAGAGCTATGATTTAGACCATGTACCCATGGATAGTATAGAGGAGATAGAAACAATGATTGCTACGCTAAGGAATCTATGTGGATTTATAAACTTCTGCATGTACAGCTAAAGGCCGATACAATCAGGACCTTTCATGCTTCTTCCAAAAAGTCCAGCCCCAAAACGAAAACCGTTAACATACAGTAAATACCCCCAAAACCCTAAACGGTAATAGTCTTGAACTTAAAATATGATTAGTCTACACCTGAAATCCTGCACACAAGTCCTGTTTGCCCCTGTTTCTGTTCCTGGTTAGTTCCAGTTGAGTACCTGTCAGTATGGAGTTGTCAGTTGACATCACAAGCCAATGACTGAACGTGTAATCCCCTGTCTGCCTCTTCTGATCATGCCCAGTCAGTAAGGTTATCTCATATTCCAGGCGAGCATTCCAGAAGCATAGCAGACATAAAGTAATGAACTTCATAGGAAAACTATTGATATATCAACATATTTGACGAGGCGTTCTTTCTAAAGATGTTATATGAGGATGGGAGTTGTCCTTTAAATTATAGCCCTTATCACTAATTATCACCATGGAGTTGTATAACTTTGAATCTTGACCATTAGGTGGCCATCTTACATAGTTGATTGTTCTTACCTATTTAGCAACTGGCACTTTGTTTTTCAGAAATAGTTTGTCTGAAGAGGAGCCTGAAAACGTCACAATAATTTGTGAATAAGACTGTGGTGCCGTATCTAATACGATCAGTATACCTTTATATACGTGTTACCCGCCTTTTATTATGCTACTCATATACACGATAATAGGGAATGTCCACTAATTTGTAAACTATTGTTTGTTCAGTTGTAACAGAAGAACAGGGGGTAACGATAGCTCCTTTACTCCCTTTCTTCAGTTAAACTAAGCAAATTAATATCTGTTGTATTCAGTTTAGATCAACTGGATTTAAAGGTTAGTCTTCTGAAGACGTTTGCTAGTCATCAGACTGTCATCAATTCAGGAAAAATCCGTCGGATGGACTAGCAAAACGTCTTCAAGAACTTAACTTCAAGTCCAGTTATCAACTGAAATACCACAGATATACCATGACCTGGATGAATGAGAACCCTTCACAAGCATAAGCAAAACAATAGTTAAAATAGTTAAAAAAATGAGGGGACATACCTTTTAAACTGGGCAATATTTGTTGTCATGGCAACTGTTTGTGAATGTCATTACATGGAGGGAGGAAACTATAAATTCAACCATTTAATATAAACAATATTAGGTAAAAAAAACCCCCCCCCAAAAAAAAAACATAATCACACAACAGTCTCTTAAATCTGTTTAATGTTTGATAGAGGACATACCACAAGCGCTGTGTTTATTTCTAATCTGATACAATGTACACTGTATAATAATGTCTCTTCAGACAGCATTGGGGAATGACATTGAACGACCCCTTTCGAAATTCTAGAGCGTCTTTACTGTGCGTTGAAAATTGTGTTTCCTTGCTCCCGCTGTCCACAAAAGACTGGGTATTACCTATGTTTTTCATCTGGCACCCATAAATGGTACAGTACCCTGGGAATCCTACAGGAGCACATACATTGGCTTGGTATTTAACTTCTTGGCCCTGTCTCTCATTATTTTGGTTGGCTGTATAAGACTCCCTAATATACAAACAAATATGTTTCAATACAGAGCTAAATGGAATAAATAAGGATATGGCACAGAGTATGAGCTACAAGAAGAGATCTGATATAGATTTTAGTTCTCTAGTAGACAAACAGTTTTGGTATATACCGCCATTTAGATCTTATGGTGATGTCATATACCATTTCTTTTCATACAGGATTTTTTTTTAAGCACACCTGATCTCAATGTAATCGTAGCCATAATAATGGGGTTGACTGAAGGTGGAAACCAGGTAATGCACTGATCGTATTGTTGAACATTAAACGGAGTACACACCTCAGTTATGCCACAGGAATAATGAGTGCAGCCACCTGAGGTGCTCCCACGTTGGTTCAAGACTTTGCTTTTTGGGCTGTTCCTGAGACAAGGTTCATGGCCGTGTAAAGAATTGAAGGTAGCGAGACCAAGAGAATGCGTTTCATTAACAACGAGACATTGTCCTGACCATGAGCCAGCCAAATATTATACTGGACAAATCTTCTCACATCCTAGGTTTATGACGACCATGTTCTTCACACGTAAAGCGTTGGATAATATGGGCCCTGCAGAACGTGGATCTGGAAAGAGTTACCATTGGAGACACATTATGACACGTAGCCATGTTGAGAAGTTTAGAAGGATGAGTAACTTTTTGTGATAATACTGTGGTAGTGCAGGGCCAAGGCCAAGGCCCTTATTAGGACATTAGCACTCAAATATTAATGAAGAGTAAGAAGAACATCTGGAGGAGGCAAACAGCCAAGGAAATCTTATGGAGCCACAAAAGGGCAAGAGACACAGCAGTACTACACAATTGTGTTCGTGCAGTAGATTTGTTGACTAAAACAGAAGAGATATGAGCCAATCATGGGAAAAACTGAAGGCCCTTCCACCAAATCCTCTGTATAATGAGAGTTTCCAGTCAAATAATTAAGTAGTAAAAGAAATAATGGAACCAAAGAGGGCATGGTCTGGCTACTGTGTCCTCACTGGAAATCCAAAGAAAATTGAATCTGCTATGAGAGAAACTACAGTAGGATCTGAACCAAAACTGGATCCACCACTGTAATGTGGCAATCAGAAGGAGCTTGACAAGGAATAACTGATACATTTCGGACACTGTGTGGGTGGATTCTATAGACATTAACCAGTTATACTATCTACTAGATGGATTCACTTGACAAGCCATAAACTTCACTTGTGCCCAACTTTTTTAACATAATCCCACACCTTAATATTAAAATCTTACTGCAACTTTGTGCTAGTCCCAAGTAGTGAGCCGTAACTATAGATCCGCCTGCTGATAACAAAAAAGCTTTTTTTAAAACAGTGATTGGGCACCACCTTTACTACAGATTGGTGTTACGACGTGCTTAGGACTGCACAATGGATAGGAAGCGTAGTTAAGGTGGTGCAGTCCCAGCGTAAAGATGGCGCATCTAGCCTGGCGCGGGGGTGTGTGTGTGACACAAGAGCATTCATTGGGAGTTGCTATTCTATTAATACACCAGAGAGAAAGGGGTGGCGTTCCATTAAGCACATGATCACGCATAGGCAGATGGTCCCAGCCAAAACAGTTGCTGAGCAGAAGTTTAGCAAGGTCCAGGCTATGTGACAGAGTCCCAATCCTGCACCTGCTCAAGTGTCTTTTTTTTTTAAAAAATATTCAGCTCACCTTTTATTTTGGTTCCTTAGGTGATGAGTTTGGAACCCCCCTGTACTATTTGTTAGCAACAGGTTTATTTCTCATTTAGCACTGGCCGTGACTAAGATTTTTAGAAATAGTCCATGCAAGATACTTGAGCAAATATAAAAGGGTATCTACAACTGAGTAAAAACGTTTTTTTTTTTTCATTTCTATCATGATAGTACATCATTTCCCCAACCCACCTCCTACCTTGTATTATTCAAAAAACTCCTTGTTCTTTGCAGGAAGCAGGAGTTCTGCTCGTTTGCTGCTCGTGCTGGGGCAGGCTGTCAGCCAATGTGCATTACACATGAATAATTCATGATTTCAGCCACACCCACTTGACCCACAGTGATGCCTGATGTAAACAAAGCCTTTCCTCTCCGTCTCTGCACTGATCTATTCAACGCTGATAGGCACAACACAGAAGTGCCACACTTCGTAAGAAGGCTGGGGGGACTTGTGTTTTTCTCAATTGAATGAAATATATATTATAAAAAAGTCTAAAGTTAAAGGTTTATAAAAAAAACATATGGGGGGGGAAGATAGGTGGAAAGATTTCAGAGGGATGCCGGGAATTTCACAAAGTGTATTGCAGAGTGCTGATGGGAGAGTGAGACAGAAGGTTGTATTTTACAGGGGATGGCTGGAGTTTTACAGCTGTATGCAGAGACTTGCTGGGAGTTGAGACAGGTTTTTTTACAGGGGATGCTGGGAGTTTCACCGCTGGTATTGCAGTGCTTGATTGGGAGTGAGACAGAAGGTGTATTATACAGCGGGATGCTGGGAGTTTTACCAGCTGTTATTGCAGTATTAATGGGAGAGATGAGACAGAAGATGTATTTTACAGGGGATGGCTGGGCGTTTCACTAGGCTGGATTGCAGTGCTTGATGGGAGTGAGACAGAAGGGTATTTTACTGGGGATGCTGGGAGTTTCACCAGCGGTATTGCATGCTTGCGGGAGTGAGACAAGTGATTAGTGTATCGAAATATCTGTAATGATCCTTCTGAAATCATCCTCGTATATGAGTCCTTCCTGTAAATCATCCCTGTATATGATCTTCCTGTATCCATGTATTAGCTTCTGTAAATGATTCCTGTATATGTCCCTCCTGTAAACTGAATACCCTGTAGCCACTCGATAATCCTAGTAATGATCCCTGAAATCCAGTATATGATATCCGCTGTATATATGATCCTGTATATAATCCCTGTATATGATCCACTTCTGTATATGATACCCTGTAATATTAATCCCTGTAATGATCCCTCCGTAGATGATCCCCTGTATAAATGATCCGTAGTATGATCCCCCCCCGATATATCCCCCCCCTACTATCCAACTGTAATAATCGAGACCTCCTGCATATGATCCCTCCTGTAAATGATCCCTGTATATCATCCCAGTATATGATTACTGATAGAATCCTGTAAACTCCCTCCTGTATTATGATCCCTGTATAGGTCCCTCACTTTATGATCCCCCTGTTATATTAATCCCTGTATATGATCCCTCCTGTATATGATCCGTAAATGATCCTCCTGTATATAATTCCTGATATGATCCCTCCTGCACATGATCCCTCCTGATAATAATCCCTGTATATGATCCATTTATATGATCCCTCTGTAAATGATCCCTGTATATGATCCCTCCTGTGTAATCTAATTGGGTCCTCTGGAGTTATAGATTCAGGTTTGGCTGTTTTTAAACCCCTGTATTAACTACTTAGGTCTTTTGTCATTATCAGCTGTCAGTTTCCACCACCACCCCCTTCTCCTTATACCTGCTTTAGAGACAGCAATCTGTCAGTGCATAGTGCACTGGGCTGCATTTTAACTTTTCTTATAGCCATCAAGACAGTCACTACAGGAGAATCTTCACACGTATCTGGCTACATACAAACTATGCAGGAGGAGTTGAAGATAACAGTTGGAGCAAGTTCTCTCCTTCTTTGCTGTCAGTCCGTGTGTATTAGACTGAACTTTGAGTCTCCGCCCACTGACTGCGCTCCGGTATGCAAAAAGAATCTGTAACAATGGTATCAGTTGCTTTTGCCTATGTCCCACCCAGGTGAAAAACGATGCTGTGTTTGTTCGATGCTGTTAGTTTTGTAATCTCATTCTGATACACATACGTGTACTGATTGCGAAGCGACGCGAGTAGGGACTTACTGTGCTAGTGCCATGGAACATGTACAAAATCTTCCCATGGCTGTGGATGGATAAAGACTAGGTCAATTCTTCCCGAATACGAAGTGCTGTCACACGCATGGCGTGCAATGGTGCACGCGCGTCGGGAGGTACCATAGCGGGGTGCACGGATTTATACGAGGGGATAGATGCTTGTTTAGTTAAGGCATCTGAAGCTGATAGCATTGGATGGATTACACCAGAGGAGCTTGAAACTCGGGTGGTAGGTGTTAACTTCATTAACACTCCATTGGAAGCAATGTTGATGTTATCAGTGGAGATACACTTCTTAAAGCCTTTTAAATTGTGGCTTTAAAGCAGAAGAACTCAACTTTACTGCTTGCATTCACACCAAATAAATTGCACCTTTACAAAAATAACACACACACAAAATAGTTCCCCAACCCAGGACTACGGGGTCTATTTCATTCTAGAAGACATTTTAAAGGCAAAAAAACTCTGGTGTCATACCTATGCCCTGTATATGTTAGAAGGAAATTATAATATATTAGACATTTAGCCCACTACATTAACGGCGCCAGCGCGGCGAGGCTCCACATAAACCTTACCTTAGTTGTGTAGTCCTTGCCTGGTTCTCCCATGTCCGTGCCTCTGTCTTTCTTCCACTCTAGTATAGATCAATAGAAACTGCAGGGGCACACACATAAGGGCAGGGCGGGGACAAGCAAGTAATGATTGTATAATTAGCTTATTTTGATACCCAAAAAAAGTCCAAAGAAGTTTGACTTGAAGCGTCAACAAGAGTGTGGTAGAATTAAAAGGTATATAAACTGAAAAAAATACTTTGCCTCATCTTAATCTATAAATTAATACATGTAAGTAGCATATACTCTGAAGTATAGTATTTGAGTTGAATAAAAGAACATATGTCCATCCAGTCCAACCCATCTAGCAATATCCTCATTCCTGCCTAACTGTTGATCCAGAAGAAGGCAAAAAAACCCTACCAATTATCAAGGGAAAAAAATTCCTTTCTGACTCCAAATGGCAATCGGAAATTTCTCTGGATCAACTCTGCTTTATGTATCAATACCAGTAACTTGCAACATTCCTTGTTGAGCAGAAACTCATACAGCTTTTTTTTAACTGACCAATGAACCTGCCATACAACAACGTCCACTGGAAGACAGTTCCATAGCTTTACTGTTCTCATAGTGAAAAACCCTTTCCGAACTTGAAGCCCTAAACCTTTTTTCTTCAAGTCTTAAGGGAGGCACGTGTCCTCTGACATGTTTTTGGTGAACAATGCCCCAGATAGTTTATTGTATGGCCCGTTAGTTATTTATACACAGTAATCCTATCCCCACACAAGCGACTTTATCAGCGTACATAATTTTAACTTTCCAGTATCTCTTCATATTAAATCCCCTTATTAATTTAATTCTCTGAACCCCTTTCCATTTCAAAGATGTCCTTTTTGTACAAAAGATTCCAACATTTGCACTGCAATTCCAATGAGGCACTTCCCAATGCTTGTAAAGAGGGAGAATAACATTTTCTCCCTTGAATCCATACCTCTCTTATACAAGACAATACCATGCTGGCTCTGGCTGTTGCCGCCTGGCCACTGCTTGTCCTTTAAGTTTGTTATCCACCAAAACTCCAAGATCCCTTCCAACAGGGTTCACGAAACAGAGCCATTTATAGTTGAGCACAAGGGATTTTTTTAAGTCCAAAATGCCATCAACATTAGGAACATTGAACTCATCTGCCACTAGCAGCCCAAATGTGACAATCTATCTAGATCCCCTGCAACGATTGCACATCCTCTGAAGTTTTTAATGGTCGACAAAGTTTGTGGTCGTCAGAAAACACAGAAAAAACCTTGCGACAATAACCCATTTCCAAATCATTAATTAATAGAGATTAAATAGAAGTGGCCACAAACACGAACCCTGTGGCCACCCACTTAGCACTTAGTCCATAATGATGAAGCGCCATTAAACAACTAATCTATGCATCCTATTCATTAACCAATTTTCTATCCATGTACAAGTGCTTCCCCAGACCACACAGACCTAGCTTATACTTACTACAAACTACATCTACTGCTATGCCAGAGTTACATTTTACTCACTTCATCAAAGCCAAGCAAGTTAGTTTGACAAAGATCTATTCCTCCTAAATCCATACTGGGTACCACTATAATGTCAGTCCTTGAAACATTACTCTAGAACATGTTCCCTTATTAAACTTTTCAGTATCTTCCCCACCATAAAGTTAATCTTACAGGCCTGTAATTACCTGGCTGTGAACAACTACCCTTTTTGAATATTGGAATAACATCACTTTTCAATCCAGAGGCACACCTCCGGACATGAGGGAATCTGCAAAAATAAGAAACAATGGCCTAGATAAAACTGAACATAGCTCCCAAGTACCTGAGGATGTATTTTATCCGGTCCAGGGATTTATTAATATAAGCTTATTTAGTTTCTTTTTGTACTGTAAAGGTGTAAATATGGGGTTTTTTTGCATTGATATAGTGTGAACATTGTTGCTGGCCAGTAAACTAAAAAGTAAATGTCTATGTAAATAATATGTTTGTAATAATGTTATAGGTATGATAAGTTCATTTTTCAAAAGTTTTTGCCAACAGGCAACTATTTTTTAAAGCATGGGTGCCTTACCCACAAAAATTCCAGAGTGAAGACTTCTTAAAGGGAGGAGCAGCCTTCTGCACATCTATTTATAGACTAGATACTGACACTTGTGGCAGTAGGGGAGCTATAAAAGGCTGCCGTCTAGCTTGCAAGGGTAGTCTGTGTCAAGATGTGGTGACAGCAGATCTACAGTTTCAGCTTCTTATAATTATGCTATAATTATTATGAAATAGTGTACTGCATCTTTTGCAATTTTTCTGCAGTTTGTTATTTATTTTCCAACAATAAAAGAAAAAATATACATATAAGAACAGTGTCTGGCATATAAACCATGCACTTGGTCACACCTCGGTTAACCAAAGTGCACTTGAATCTTTTATACCATTATTTGCTACTATACTCTATGGTATCTGTACTTGGATCTTCTACAGTGTATACAGAGGGAAAAAAAAATTTCAAGACATTTGCTTTATTGCCATCCTCTGTAACTAACTTATCACCATTAATTAATGGTGCCACATTCTCAGTCTCATTTCTTACTATTGATATATTTAAAAATATTTTTAGGCCTTAGTGATGCTTTGTTCAGGTATCCTAACTTCATAATTTTAGCTAGTTTGATTGCTTTCTTGCACTTGTTTACAAGTTTTTGTAATCCCTAAAGGCCCTTTCCATTCCCTCTGCCTTAAGGTTTTAAATGCCTTTTTCTTCCATTCCATTTGCCTCTTAACATCAGAATTCAGCCACATGGGCGCAAATTTATTTTACCTTTATTTCCAAGGGTATAAATTTAGATGTGAACTGGCTTAAAATCCCCTTGAACACAGTCCACTTCTGTTCAGTACCTTTACCTGATAATACATTATCCCATTGACATTCTGAACGAGCTGCTTTTAACCTGGAAAAATTGCCTTCCCGAATATAAGCCTGGTTAACCCAGCGCACTTGTTCCTTTCGATAACAAAGTCCCAAAACACCACTATTTCATGGTCACTTATTCCCTAAGCCTCCAGAGTTATATCTAAATCGCTCCACGATGTTAGATATTACCAGATCCAACAGATCTCCTTTGTCATAGTAGGAACCTCAACCACCGTGAGAGAAAATTATCCTGCAGCAAATTCAGGAACTCGTCAACTTTTTCTGTGATGGCAGTTGCACTACACCAATCAATTTCAGGGTAATTAAAGTCCCCCATAATGAGCACATCCCCAAACTTGCAGCCCTTGCCAACTGCATATGAAGCTGACCACTTCTCCCTGCTAGCATTTGGCGGCTATAGGCAGATGCCAACAATGACATACCCCTTCCTGTTTCCTAATTCCACCCATATTGCCTCCACTTTAACACCCAGAGGTGTGTGTGTGCCTTTAATCCAGTACTTGTTCCTGTCAGGTCAGCATCCCACCACCCTCTATTAACTGAAGCTCCTTTTATCTCGTAATTACTATAAGCTAACACTCAGACAGGAATTCCCACAATGCATTTTCATCATTCCAAACTTCATCCCCAACTATAGGCACTTGATTGACAGATAAAAAGTTAAAAAGAATCAGATCAAATATTCTCTAAGAAATTCTCACCGTGTGAATGTGAGCGGCAAGTTGCGATCTTTTGCTGGGCTTTAAAGCCACACAATTGAAAAGTCTTTGATTTTTGTTGCAAAAATCATCACTAAATGTATTGCATTGCATAAGATAAAAAATTTGGTAAAAGTGCAAGGCAATGCAAAATGAGAACTAACCCTCAATAAACCTGGTGGTACAATGGGTAGCATGGGTTGTGCATGGATTTTCCCATTAGGCACAGATATTGCATCTCCCTGCTACTTGTTTTAAATATCCCAATCAACCCTAAACCCCTTCCCTTAACACAAACCCACCAGAAAGGTCAATGAGATATTACAATACCAAAGGTTTAAATTGTTCATTGATGAAATAACTGTACAGGGGGATTCTATAATAAATCACAATAAATGTTAATGGAAATAGGTAAGATCTCTTTAAAAAGGGGGCAACGACGGAGGATGATCATTATAAAAGGGTGAGCTATCAGTAGTGGGTACCTGGGAACTTTACAGAATAAAATGTCACATGGACCAATTAAAGGGAGACTCACAATCAATAAAACCTCACTTGGTAATAAAATCACAGTGTGTGATCAAAACACAGATCCCACCAATGGGGTATTGGCCTGTGGAGGAATTACTACATTTATTTTCAGCTAACCATATTAAGTCTAAGCTTGGCTGTCTGTGGATGCTGGGACATGTAGTTCATGGACAGAGACAAAAACACGCCTCTAGAGATTAAGGGTTTATATCTTCTAAACCCATTAGATATTAGTGTGTTAGGCCACACTACACCACGTAGTTACGGACCAAAAAAGTGTTGCTTTTGCGTGCAACAATTGCATGTGCTAGTGCGTGTTGCGGTTGCTTGTGATTGTGCAGGTGTGAGCGAATGGGATTAGCAGAAACATAGTGGACGCAGGCAGTGCACTAATGTGGTACACAACTAAATTGGCCAACACTAGTATGCGGTTTCTTAACGCATGATCAGATCGCAATTTAAAAAGTGGCAAAGAGAAGGAACACACGCTGTAAGATGGTACAGAACATCCAATTCTCCAATTACATTAAATTATAAAGTTGCATTGTGCATTTGCCTTGTCTCAGTAAGGTTCTTGTCTATAGTTGGGGGCTTGTATGTTCCCAATAATAGAATCCGTAGAATGGAAACCCTACACACTGGGGAGTGGATCACCCCATCACCCTTCTGAATTAAAGTCAGATGCACAGTTAATTATCAGACTCATCCTGGCAATTTTCCAGCAGATTATGTGTGTGCGCATCACTTTAACTTGTTTGCTGGTCCTGCATGGGCGGAGGGTGACAGGGAAGGCTACAAAGTATCCATCACCAGCCAGGCCGCCCCTTTCCACGCCCCAGGTCACACCCACTTTGTATTTTAAACCACATAAGTGTTCATTTTAAATTTAATATTTAGACAAAATGCTTGGACACACAGAAATGGGCCAATAAATAGCTTGGCACAAGCAATGGCATATGTTTGGAAACAGAAATGGCAAATTGTTGCCACAAGAAATGGGCAATAATATGTGCCACACCAGAAATGGGGCAATATGCTGGCACCAACGAAATGGGCATATGCTTGGCACAGAAATGGGGCAATATGCTTATGGGCACAAGAAAGCATCATATCTTGCCACACCACAGATGGGCAATAAATACTTGGACACAGAATAGGGCAATATGCTTGGCACAGAAATGGCAATATGCTTGGCACAGAAATGGGCAATATGCTGGCACACAGAAATGGGCAATATGCTGGCACAGAAATGGGCAATATGCTTGGCACAGAAATGGGCAATAATATGCTTGCCACACAGAAATGGGCAATAATATACTTGGCACACAGAAATGGGCAATATGCTTGGCACAGAAATGGGCAATATGCTTGGCATACAGAAATGGGCAATATGCTTGGCACACAGAAATGTGCAATATGCTTGGCACAGAAATGGGCAATAATATACTTGGCCCAACAGAAATGGGCAATATGCTAAATGGCAATTAGGCTACAGAGGCAATATGCTTGGAACAAAATGGGCAATATGCTTGGCACAGAAATGGGCCAATCTGTTGGCACAGAAAGGGCAATATGTTGGCCGAAGTCCACAACAATGTCCAGAGCACACTCCAGCACACCGCTGTTGGCTGTATGCCAGACAGGTAAGTAGGTGTAATCCCCCTGGCCCATCCACTCCAGGGGAAAAGTAGTTTTTAGTGCAAGAAGATATGGGGGAACACACTAATCAGGGAATTCAAAAGTGTTATTGTAACAACATACACAACATTTCGGGAAGCACTGTCCCTTCCTCAGGTATACCTCAGGCCACATCTCTACCACAAGGCAACAGCCCGGCCATGGGATGGAGGTAGGACCAGAGAGACAGATGCGGAAGCAGCTAGGAGGCAAGTATCCAAACCATATACTGTACTGCCAGGGGTGAGGGATCTGGTAGTTAACAGTCCTCACCCTGGACACAGCTAAAGGGAGGGGGTAGATTTAACTTTTTGTTTCCCTTTAACTAAAGTTGAGTTGATTTCCAAATGGAGTCAGGAAGGATTTTTTTTTCCCCTTCTGGGGTTTTCCCCCTTCTCTGGATCAAATGTAGGATAGGGAATGAATAAATCAACATTGGTGCATGGAGTTTCCTTTCTTCTTGTAATATGGGGATCAGACTGTGATGGAGAGGGGTTGTTATAGACATTCATAGTATTAGGATCTTGTGTGAGAAAATAAGATCTAAAACAACTAATTTCATTCAAGTGGTGTGTCTACCAGATAATTCCCATTGGGATTAAGTTAATTAAGCCCAGAACAATTAGAATTTGAGATTAAAATAATATTTATCGGCTAAAATATATTCCAGTTGTATCTTTAAATAATAAGAGAAAGGTAGGGGTCATTAACTCTACACGGTGTGGACAACATTGGGGTCAATTTCAGTTGGAGGTGGACTTGCCCTTTAACAGTTAGGGATAACTGAAGTGAAAGACTTTACTGACTTCACATAGGTGTATTAGGAATTACTACACTTCTTTCCATTTGTCTATTAGCCAAAACATGTAGAGGACGACTGACCGATGATTGTTAATTGTTCATCACGTAGGCCTTCCTCAAACATGTTTGAGGAACATGGAAGCCATATATGATTGGATTGACTGCAGCAGGGAGCAGATAATAAATGCACTGATCGTATTCTAAACATTGACTGACACCCTCCAACTAATTCTATATACAATGGAAGATGACAACTCGCAAGAATAAATTACAAAAGCCATTACCAGGTGTGTCCCACAGGTGCTAAAAGCTTGTCCTGGGCCTTTCCTGATACAAGTTCATTGCTGCATAGAGAATTTTCATGTAGGAAATCAGAAGGATCCTCCATCCAACACTGGGCACGGAGATCAGAACAACCAGCCCAATGACCTGTAATCTGGAGATGTCACCGCCAACCCAAAATTAACAGTCCCATGTTCTCACAAGCAAACTCAGAATGGTGTTGGATCGGCAGAAATCTACCTTGATTAATGAAGAAGAACTATTGGAGACACAAGGAGAAACCCTCGAGCCGCATTGATACCATTTACCCAGATCAGAAAATGTTTGGTCACAACTTGATGGTGTGCAGAGGCCGAGAGATGGCCACAAACCTGGTCCAGGGCCATTCCCAAGACTAACCCAGAACCCAATGACTATTGAGAGTTGATTGAATACATCTGAAGAAGACACCAGCTAAGGAAATCTGACTCAGGCCAAAAGAGAGACAGAAACTTGGGCATAATGACGGTGGTGCGGAGATGTTGACTACAAACAGAAGTTTGCTCCTTCTACTAACCGTTTAGGAGAAAGATTACTGATTCCCTGTTGAATTAAGCACAATTCCCTGCAAACTTGCTATTTTCTCTTGTAAAGTAAACAGACACAAACCAGGATGGAGCGAGTCAGGGGGGTATTCTATTTTTGGGCCAAATATGTTGCTGGTTTTACCATCAAACAAACATGTTGTTACAATATGGCACCTCCCCAAACTAAATTTATAATTTGCTAAAGGTTTTACCGATTATTAGTATCTGGAACGAAGGTGACAATAGACATGGTGCAGTTCAACTGGAGTATTGGATATCGGAGACTCCCTTTCCAATGCTGTGGGCTCTGACACACGGACCAGTGGATGATTTACCCAGAAGCGCTGGGCAAAAAAAAAAATATAATAAAGTCACGCTAACCTATATAATATATATTAGCGCTACTTAAGAAAGGGTTGCAGTGTCTGTGTCGGTTGCCGGAAGCAAAATACGCAGCCTCCGAAACTTTCACAAATGAAAGCTAATTTACCAGAAACCGCATATTGAATCAGTGCTGGGATCAACTAACCATAGCGATACGTGGCTCTTAGTAAATGAGTCCGTAATTATTCAGGTCACATTGGTATAATAAGGAACTTTTGAATGGTATAAGAGCGCCATGTTATTGCTTGCATTGCAGTTCCCTTGTGTTTCCAGGAGGTTTCTTAGCGGTCACCGATGACAAAATGCTACATGTAGTGTTTTTCTGCATTTTACCACAGTAGCCATAAAGGTTTCACACAGTCAGGATCCTGCTTGATCTCTCCAAGCAAAGTTGATTGCAAAAGGGTTTGAAATGCAGGATTATCCTGGCTGGACTTAAAAGCAGCACACTGGGTAATTGCAAAAAGGTGCTTTTAATAGGCAATAGATATGACAGTTTCGGACCTACGATCCTTTATCAGGTGTGCAAACAGGTGCAAATGAGACAGATAAATAGCAACAAAAGGGGAAGTGACATCATAATTAAAGGGGAGGGGTTATATGTATTATATCCATAAATTTATAGTGTTATGTTACATGATGTCATATACTGTATGCACTTTTATAACCCTCTAATTATAATGTCACTTACCTTTTGCTGCTATTTAAGTGTCTCAATAGCACCTGTTTACAAACTTTATAAAGGACCGTATTCTGAATGGATATCTATCTTCGAGAATTTTTAGGGGGAAGTAGCTATTTTGGTTTGAGGTTTTCACAGATTCACTTGGTCTGGGGTGTGCCACTGGATTGGAAAAAAGCAATGTAATACCAATATTCAAAAAAGGTAGTCGTTCACAGCCTGGTAACTATAGACCTGTAAGCCTAACAATCAGTGGTAGGGAAGGTGCTGGAAACTTTGTTATGGGATCATATCCTTGACTTTGTCCCCAGAGCTCATCTATTAGTAGTCAGCATGGATTTATGAGAAATAGATATGCCAGACAAATTTAATGGTTATGAAGAAGTGAGTAAGAAGTTAGATTTAGGCACAGCAGTGGATGTGGTATATTTGGATTTTGCGAAAAGCTTTTGATACTGTGCCACATAGGCGACTAATGTTTAAATGAGGACTGTTGGCCTTGAAGAAAACATTTGTTCATGGATAGAGAACTGGTTATTGGATCGAAAACAGAGGTGGTGTAAATGGAGCTACATCTATGTGGGCTAAAGTTCTAAGCGGAGTGCCTCAGGGTTCTGTACTGGGGCCACTTCTCTTTAATCTGTTTATAAATGACTTAGAAGGGGGCATTGAGAGCAAGGTCTCAGTGTTTGCTGATGACACTAAACTATGCAGAGCTTTGGAAACTTCAAGTGATGTGCAAGTGTGCAAGCAGACCTAGATAGATTATCAAAATGGGCAGCAGAATGGCAGATGAGATCAATGTTGATAATGTAAGGTAATGCATTTGGGATTTAATAATCCCTGTGCCACCTTCACCATAAATAACTCTGTGTTGAGTGCATCTGTAATGGAAAAAGATTGGGGGGGTTCGGTTGATAACGACTTAGCTATAGCAAACAATGCCAGGTAGCAACGGCTAGAGCTAGCAAGATAGAGGAATAGATTCAAGAGAGGAAATATATTTTACAGGCACTGGTAAGGCCTCATTTGGAATATGCGGTGCAGTTTTGGAATCCCATATACAAAGGGACATCTTGGAAATTGAGGCAGTTCAGAGAAGGGCAACTAAATAATAAGAGGAATGGAGGGGCTTGAATATGCCGGCAGATAGACAAGTTAGGGCTGTTTACATTGGAGGAACGACGTTTGCGTGGGGACATGATAACCTTATACAAATATATTAATGGGTCATACAAGAACTCTTTGTGTGCATTGTTTACTAATAGGTCATATCAGAGGATCGTGGACATCCTTAAGGTTGGAAGAAAAGAAAGTTTCATCTTCAGGTTAGGAAAGGTTTCTTTACAGTGAGAACGGTGAAAAATGTGGAACTGTCTTCCAGCAGATGTGGTAATGGCAAGTTCATGAATAGCTTTAAAAAAGGCCTGGATAAGTTCCTAAACTAAATAATTTGAGAATACTGGTATTAATGAATATAGATTGGTTGATCCAGGGATACTTTCGATTGCCGTTTGGAGTCAGGAAGGAATTTTTCCCCCCTTTTAGCTGGTTTTTTGCCGTCCTCTGGATCAAATGTTAGAAGGGTTAATAAAAAAAAAAAAAAAGAGGGTGGATAGGTTGGACTTGATGGAAGTATGTCTTTATTCAACCTATACTATGTTACTATGTTACAGGTGGGGAAGGCAAATATAATTTGCATGTGGGGGGTGGACATGCCCTTTAATCTTCCTGATATTCCTATTCCCTAGCATTTGAGTGTCTAAGGCTCTGTGGCTCCTTTCCATGTTATATAACTACGTGTTTACCCCATTCCCCAAACAACATGATATAACCATGCGGTTACTTCATTCCCGAACACACGTTATATAACTGTGCAGTTACCCAATTCCCCAAACACACGTGATATACCATGCGGTTACCCCATTCCCTAAACACACATGATATAACCATGCGGGTACCCATTCCCCCAAAAAATGTATATAACATGCGGTTACCCATTCCCCGAACACACATTATATAACCATGCAGTTCCCCAAACACACATGTATAAACCATGCGGTGCTCCATTCCCGAACACACGTTATAACCATGCAGTTACCCAATTCCCCAAAACACCGTGTTATAACCATGCGTTACCCCATTCCCCAAACACACATGATATAACCATGTGGGTACCCAATTCCCCTAACACACGTGATATAACCGTGCAGTTACCCAATTCCCCAAACGCACGTGATATAACAAGCGGTTGCCCATTCCCCGAACACACGTTTTATAACTGTGCAGTTACCCAATTCCCCAAACACACGTGATATAACCATGCGGTTACCCCATTCCCCAAACACACATGATATAACCATGCGGTTACCCCATTCCCCAAACAAACGTTATATAACCATGTGGGTACCCAATTCCCCTAACACACGTGATATAACCGTGCAGTTACCCAATTCCCCAAACGCACGTGATATAACCATGCGGTAGCCCCATTCCCCAAACACACATGATATAACCATGCGGTTACCCCAATCCCCCAAAAATGTTATTAACATGCGGTTACCCCATTCCCAAACACACAGTATATAACCATGCAGTTACCCAATTCCCCAAACACACATGATATAACCATGCGGTTACTCCATTCTCCGAACACACGTTACATAACCATGCGGTTACCCAATTCCCCAAACACACGATATAACCGTGCGGTTACCCCATTCACCAAACACAATAATATAACCATACAGTTACCCAATTCCCCAAACAACATGATATAACCATGCGGTTACCCCATTCACCAAACCACACATAATATTAACCATACAGTTACCCAATCCCCAAACACACATGATATAACCATGCGGTTACTCCATTCCCCGAACACACGTTATATAACTGTGCAGTTACCCAATTCCCCAAACACACGTGATATAACCATGCGGTTACCCCATTCCCCAAACACACATGATATAACCATGCGGTTACCCCATTCCCCAAACAAACGTTATATAACCATGTGGGTACCCAATTCCCCTAACACACGTGATATAACCGTGCAGTTACCAATTCCCCAAACGCAAGTGATAACCTCATGCGGTGCCCCATTCCCTGAACACACGTTATATAACTGTGCAGTACCCAATTCCCAAACCACGTGATATAACCATGCGGTTACCCCATTCCCAAACACACATGATATAACCATGCGGTTACCCCATTCCCCAAACAAACGTTATTAAACCATGTGGGTACCCAATTCCCCTAACACACGTGATATAACCGTTGCAGTTACCCAATTCCCCAACGCACGTGATATACCATGCGGTTTGCCCCATTCCCCGAACACACGTTATATAACTGTGCAGTTACCCAATTCCCCAAACACACATGATATAACCATGCGGTTACCCCATTCCCCAAACAAACGTTATATAACCATGTGGGTACCCAATTCCCCTAACACATGTGATATAACCGTGCAGTTACCCAATTCCCCAAACGCACGTGATATAACCATGCAGTTACCCTTTCCCCAAACACACGTGATATAACCGTGCAGTTACCCAATTCCCCAAACACACGTGATATAACCATGCGGTTGCCCCATTCCTCAAACACATGTGATAAAACCATGCGGTTTCCTCATTCCTCAAATATGCGTGATATAACCGTGCGGATACCCCATTCCCCAAATAAATAATAAAGAGAGAATATTCTACATACATTTACATGTACCAAACCATTATTTTATTATTCAGTAGTGCACTCACACATGATGATGAATTACACAGTGCAGGAGTCATTGGACTAAAATAACAAGCTAAAAGGGTAAATCTCCAGACAACATTGTCCCAGTAGAGCGTCAACATCCAACAAGCTGTATCTCACCTTTCCCTTTGCTGTGGCTGCTGGGTGATTTATGAAATGAACCTGTGTAACTAGGGGTCAGCTCCCATAATCCATTTTTGTTTTGATGGAAGTCTAAACATTGGCAATGTTTTCAGCACTATTATCGAGAATTGGCAATAACTTGCTGGGAAAACCCGTTCTGACGCTTAATGAGCATTTTGCTTATTGCCATGCATCTCGGCTAAAAGTGTCTTTTGGCTTTAGGTTAAGCCAGGGAGCCTCAAACTACGGCTCTCCAGATGTTTGAAAACTACAACTCCCAGCGTTCCTAGGCTTCCCTATGTAGTTGAGGAATGCTGGGAGTTGTAGTTTAAGTGTAAGGTGCCAATAAAAGGTTTGATTATTCACAGTAAGTGTCAGTTTAACTTCTTAAGACCCTGCTACAACCCTAGTCTGGTTTTGGGAGATGTTCTCTATTTTACCATGTTATTAGATCAGAACTAAGAAGCTGCAGACTTTCCCCTTAAATTGTAACAGCCAATCATATCACAGCACAGAGACACACTTCTATTAGTCACAGGAAATCCTGCTTCTCAGACACAAAACAGAAATAAACACATAATCAGAAACGAACAGCGTCTGCATCATGTCCGTACGCCACTGTAGGAATGACAAAATTGTTGCGTTAAACTAAACTTAGCCATTACTACATTGGCTACAGCTGAGAGCACAAAAGTAGTTCAAAACCCACACTAGGCCGATAGTACAGTGGATAGTGTGGGTTTTAGCCAATTTCAGGCAATAACTGCCTATATAGCATTGAAATAGAATGAAAGCAAACAAATAAAGTCAGTAAAATTAGCATTGTGTATGGCTCCTGACAGGCAGCCATTTATGCAGGGTGAAATATATTACAATGTACCTTTCTAAAGGAGTGTACAAGTTTGAATGAAAAGTTCTGATTATAAGTTGAAAAGGAAAAACAAGATCTCTGGTGTATGCACATGTCACACTACCTCCTGGAGGCTACAGAAGAGGCTGAAACCTTTGGACAGGAAGCCACCTCCTACTCTTCACTTTCCTGGACTTTGGACAAGCACTGCAGGAGAACTATAAGGAGCATGGATGTAAGGTAAGGGTTTTATTAAACTTCACAGTGGGGCCAGTAGTTGGTTACATTTTAGTTTGGGGGTGGACATGTCCTTTAAACAAAAAACTAATGGTCAATTGTAAGTTTCCTACCCCAACTCCAATAAAGGTATTTTGCACTTTATTACCTGCTTTACTAACCAGATATTTAAGGATAATAATTGTACCCATTCTGGCAGAGTAAGCTGCCCCCTCCCTCTATGCAGTCAACCAAGGCTGTGGCAACTGACATCACAGCCAATGATTGACAACTGTTTTACCTGCTGCCTTATCTGCACATGCTCAAGCTTAGAAAAAGTTTATTGAGCAGATACCTTGGCCATAAAGGAGAAGAACATTTCACTACATAACAGGTTAGTCCAACATGTCAGCTTTCATTTTTAGTTTTGGTGTTAGGGGGGTGATTTGCGAATATACAATTTTTCATTTGAGGGGTGGAATTGTCCTTTAAGGCTATAAATAACCAGAAGCAAATGGATTGCTAATCCAGGTAAATGTCCCAGCTAGGGACAGATAATTGTGTCCTTATATAATACTCTAAGTCCTTATGTGTGCATATATTGTGTGGCTATATTACAAATGATCTCTTGCTGCAAGGATCACAAATGGAAGAATTCAATGACTGACACACAGAGACACTGCAAATCTTCAAATTTATCAGCTAAATCTATTTCTGTCATTTTATTTCTATTCTAGTAGGTTACTGGCTATTTGTGTCCACCTTTTTCCTTAGCAATCTGCCTGATCTTCCCTGTAGAGATGAGCTGTAATTACAGACATTCTTTCTACTTTACCAGGGTCCAGGTTTCCTGCCGTTATTCTCCATAATACTGTACAGTGGACCAATAGTGGAGAATTTCTGTAACACCATTAACCAGCAGGAATTCTCACTGCTGGGATATTCAGAATGTGAATAATGTAACCTTGTGTGATGCACTCTCGGTGCTAAAATAACAAACAACTGGAAATAAACAGGATTTGTAAACATCGTTAAACAGCCAGGGGGGGTCAGGGGACACTTTTATTCCCATTTAGAATGGTTTCTCATTATTTCCATTGAAAGTATAAATGTCGGTATCAATATTTTTCACAGCCTTAAAGGAGAAGTAAATGCTGAAAATTCTTTTTACTCATGGTGGTCTCCAGGTTCAGTTAAATCAAACACTATATCCATGTTAACAAAGTCAGAATGACATCACCACTGTTTCTGTTATTCCTCCCCAGAGCGTTAATATTTATATCAAGTCTCACATAAAGTAACAATTTTAGTCACCAATGAATTGTGTGGAGGGACATAAAAAAAATTAATTTTCCCTTTAAATTGGTTTGTTAATTCTTAATAGTTTCACAAGCTGGATTTATAACTCAGGAACAAAAAGCCCTGTGCCCTTAACCCAGGGTTGCCAGATAATCCCCGAATGCGAGCGAGCGGAGATTTGGCAGACTATATGATGCCAAGTACAAAAAAACATGAATAGTTTAAATTAATAACTGTCAAGCAGGGGATGTCAGAAGTTTTTATAATCCTGATTTGCTGCAAGTTCCCACAGTGGGGGGATCAAAAAAAGGGGGAGTGATTGACTGTCCCCTTGAAAACCACAGGTGCCCCTAGCCATACGCCTACTGTACCTAATGTTAAATCCATTTTGCATATATCTGTGTAGCAACAATCAGTCATGATTAATATTACCTGGCATCCGTTTACTTCAGGTCGATAAGTTATTTGGTTTGGAGCCAGGGTAGGGGCAGGATCAGCCTGAATTTTCCATGAAAATAGAATAAATAATGGTGTTCTGGGCAGTTAAATGTACACATACACTGTACATTCAATCAAATGCATGTGATGGTTAGTGATCCAGTTTATGTAATGAGCACATTTCTGATCTGCATTTAGAAACCTTGTACCCTATTTATTGGTTATCTGAGTATCACATTATAATTTATGTAATTTTTCTATAATTTATGTCAGGGAAAAAAAAACCTATAAACCATATGTAGAAATTTACCATCTGTTCCCCTTGCTGTCTATCTCGTCTTTCTGATAAAATGTTTCTTTACTGTTTAAAATAGCTGTGTCTGGGACACAAAGATTCAAGTTATATCTCACCTTTCACTTTGCTGTGGCTGCTGTGTCTGGGCCATACAGCCAAGTTCCCAGAAAGGGGTATGGACTGTGACAATGATATTCACAGATGTTATGGATGTGGGAAGCCTGGACACCCCAGAATTGAGTATCCCAGAAGAAGATGATGGGCCACCCAGCCAGAAACTTTTCCTCATTTTTGTCTGTCCATCGGAAGACAAAAGTCAACCCCAGCAGTCTGCAGCCGTCAGGGAGAAGAGGGTTTGACAGGACCTAGTTCAGAGGTACCTGGTTTAAATGTACAACTTAGTAATTATTGTGTGCCTAACATTAAGCCTGTAACTGTGGATAGTAATACATGCATAAGTAATGTGCTGTTAGGATTCTGCGTTCAGTGTCAACAGAGGGCATTCAAGCTCTGACCTTAGACATGTTAAACCATGCAGTTGACCTTGTGTGTTACACGGCAACTGGCTGACACTGGTAGTGCCACATGCGTTGACACACTACACAGCAACCCCAATCTGGAGTCACTCAGAAGACAGGCCACTAGCAGAGGGGTCTGCCTTCAATGTAGATTGTGAAGGTGTTACATGTTGAAAATGCAAAGGGCGATGCTGAAGGACCAAAGGGATAGAACCCAGAATGGTTTACCAGGGTGTAGTCAGCTAGAGCAAGGGGAACCAGACTTGCTCTTAGAGTTGCTAGCTGACCCAGCAGAGTTGGATTCTGACTTTAAAGTCAAGCAATATGGCAGCTCCCATCTAGTCTAAATATCAGGTAGTCAAAAGGTTAACAAAAGCCTCTGGATGACCATTTTAAAAGTATTCTCCTTGATCTCCATTTGTTTGTTACAGAGGATCTAACCTCAGCAGGGTGCCTGCCTCAATAGGTTGTAAATATCACACCAGTAAAGCTAGGTACACACAGCACAGATTTCTGAAAGATGACAGACAGGATCTGCAAGATCCTGTCTGCCATCTTTCAAAGATCTGCATACACACAGTCCCGAGCATTCTCCCTATGAACTTCATAAGGAGAACGCTCGGTACTGTGTGTTTCCATCGGCCGTGCTAGACTCTTCTATAGGGAGTCTAGCGCGGCCGATGGAAATTTTCTGCCTTTCCCGAACGAGCATACGGCCGACACCATCGTTCGGGGGCCGCGTGCTCGTTAGGGAAACGAGCGTACACACATAATGATAAAGCCCCGATACCGTCGGATCCGACGGTATCGGGGCTTTATCGTTACTGTGTGTACCAAGCATGGCTACAGACTTTTGGGCACAACAACAGCAGGAGGCCCAGCTCTAAAACAAAGCTAAAGGAAAAGATTCCAAAATAATGTTAGCAAATGCTAAAATCAAAACTTATCTGTCTATACCTTGAGTCAAATGATATCCAAAAGGGAACTTAAGATATTGTACATCTTAGTCATACAAGCTCATATGTATAGTATGTTTGGGCTGTAAAAAATAAGTGAATCACACAACTGTTAATATTTTGTATGTGATACGTATGGTACTCATAGTAAAGACTAGAAGGAAAATAAGGATTTAAAGTTCCCTCCAAAAGAAACATCAAAGCCAATTGGATAAACCGTAGATTGGCTTCCATCTTGGAGTATCATATTGAACTTTGTCAGTTTTTTTTCCTGGACTTTGCTCATGGACTAGACACCATTTACTCTATTTATTCTCTTCCTAATCCCCTTTACCCCTGTGTTCTACCTTTTATGTTCAATAATATACCCTAGCATTTTTCTGTACCTTTTTATGCCCTCTTTTTTCCTTTTAATAAATTATATAAAATCATATAAAGTCTAATATTCCTATTCTGAGTATATTCCTAAACTAACCTTTGTCTTCGAAATTCCGCTACTGTATAGGAAGTATTAGATAAAGTTTAGATATATATAGGCCTGTGTATAGAGTGATAGGTGTGGATTACCTTTTTCTTACAGGATCTTTAGAGTTAGGGGTGTGTATAATCCCTTAGATATATTTAGCAGGTCATTCAGCTGTCTTGGAATTTGATGGCAGCCTTATGTATTAGATATACGTAGGTGTGTATTACTTGTTCACTACCCCCTCCTTCTCTGTTCTGTTTTGGTTAACATTTTGATTAATTGGAGCACATTTTCCGATAACCGATAAGAAAATAGTCAGACCGGAGTGGGGGGTTGTGACTTAACACTTCCTCATCATTACAGGGAATCGGTGCCTTTGTCACTAAATTTCATCAGGTGCCTAAAATCTACTTCACCTCTACATGCTTGTAAAGGTCTCCAGTCTCCTAATATCTAATGTATATGTGTCTTCACCTTCCCTGGTCCAAATAAACTCTATCTTAACTCCATTGTGCTCCATTGCAGTTTCATGTCTTTATTCAATTGGCATTAAGTTTTGGAAATGTGGCAGGCCCCACAGAAGGAGTGAAAATCCTATGCAAACCTTAAATAAGGTAGCAGAGAGGCTATTGTACAGTAAATGAAGTATATATCAACTGTATTGATGGTAGCATGGATAACACAAACACTGAATGCAAATATGGAACATATGAGAGCCAATAATATTCTGAAAATCAGAGAGTCCAATATACAGAGCAACAAGAGCTATGTTGTTTCTAACAAACCAAAGCTTCTGATAAAAAATATATAGCTCAGTAGAGAGTACAATCTGCACAAATAAAACAAAAGGATCAATGATTAAAAGATGACAGACAGAATCTTACAGATTCTGTCTGTCATCTGATGTGGCTACACACAGTCCTGGATGGTCTCCCTGTATTAAGTATATGGAAGAATATTCTGTACTTCTTATACCATCCGACTTGCAGATGATTTCCTATACTACAGAACAGGGATCCAAAAACAACCAAGGAAAATTTTAGGTCTGAAATGACCGCATTCCAATACAAAACATTCCTCGGCATCCTAAATGGTTGTTTCGCCATTACACACACATTACAGGACCGATCCTTACGGTACCAACGGGATTGACACTTTATCCCTAATATGTGTGCCCAGCTTTATTAAGACTGGGTTTAAAAGCTAATTTCTGTATTTTATCCAAGAAGCTAAGATAGGTGTTAACAAATCTGCATATACTTGAAAGGATTACTTGATAATATTGTTAAATGTACAGTTGGGAGATTATATTTAACAGTATAATTGGGTACAATTAAGGCTGTCGGAAGCTTTCATGGATTTATGGTTACTAGGAGCAATTCACAGACCAGAAAATGAAAAGGAAATTATAAAGGAACAAAAGAATGAAATAAAAGATACTAGGACATAATAATTAGATAAGAAACAAAGTGATGGGAAACAAAGTATAGGATGTGAGGCAAAGATTGGGTAGGATAATACGTTTTTACTGTTTGCTCCATGGGGATTTTATCATTTGTAGACTAGGGACAGATGGAAAGAACAAAGTTAGTTTGACTTGATTTAGTTTAATGGGTGTTTTATTCTTCTCTGGGAGCTGGTGCACTTTCTGACAACGCATACAGTATACAGTATATTTTTAACATTGTTTTTGGACAAAAATACTTGTATTTATCATTTAAATATTTCCCTGCAATACATAATTTTTATGTCACCCTATGGACTGAAGTATTGGGGTTGCAGGTTCTCTTTTGGAGGAGAGTGAGATGATCCGAGCTGCAGAGTTTAAGATAGACTGGAGAGGAGAGAGATGACAGGCCGGGAGTCCAAGTAGCAGAATGTTACATAAGTTAAACTGAGTTGAACAAACAACATGGAAAGAGTATTATACAGCCAGTCAGAGGTTTTATTAACCCTTTAAGTATCTCTGAGTATATTTAAGTTTGGAGCTGCCAAATGAATTGACTCTGCAAATAAAATGAAATAAAACGTAAAAATTGCCATTTTAGATATATCTATGGGAGTTTAAATGACACTCACATTTGTGATTAGCTGTTGTTAATGCTGCACTTCTGGTACTGGGTAGACAAAAAATGAGATTTACCCAAAGCCACAAACGTGATATTGAATAAGGTGAGCTTTCGGCTTTCTGTAATGTCTGGTAGAATATTTCTCCCTTTGCATCAGGTATACTATTTGCGTTTTGGAAGACATCTACCTCACTTTCCCTTTAAAAAGAATAACTTTGAATTAAGACTTTGTACAGAAATATCATGTACAGTCTGACATTAGTTGTGTATCACTTTTATCTGTTCAGTGTAAATGTCAAAAAAAACTCTCATCTTATTTAACAAGTTTGCCTTTGTTGATAATCTGTAGCAACCTATCGGATCGATCTGTAAGTAACTTTTAAAAGTATGACAAAAAATACATACAGTATAGGGATGTACTTATGTAAAGATTGGTGTTAATAAGTACAGTCTGGCTATTGGTTGGTGCCATTTTGGATTCTTAGGCAGGGGTTGATTGAGTACAGGACATATTTATTATAATGTAAAAAAAAAATTTGGAGTTGGAGTTGGCACAAATAGGAAACAATTTATTAAAATAAATGGTTGAGGAATTTTTATAATTAATATTGTGTTTTCAGATTTTTCTAGGTATATTCTTTAATAAATCTGGCATGTTGTGTTATGGGGTTAAAGACCCTGGAGACCCTTGAACAGATTTTATATTAATTGGAAACACGGCAATGATAGTGACAGCTGTTATTCATTTTGGCAGCTTATAAAGAATAATTCATTATGCTAAAATAATATGTTAAACCACCTACAGTAAACATGGGTGAGAGACAACTTGGCAGAAATATTATCTCCACTGCTCAGGACTATTAAAAAACATACATCACAGATACACTACAATAAAAGTTCAACTTCTGGATAGAAACCATAACCATAAATAGAAATATCTATGGTTGGTAAAGAGATATAGGACAATTTTCTTTGTTGGGGGTGCATTGAAGGCTCTCTCTTTTAAAGAAGAACTAAATATATTTTTTTAAAATCCTAATGTGAAGGTTTTCTTCCCCAGAACACCTACACATTGTAAGACACTTATTAGTAAGTTGCATTTGCATAAATGTAAGAAGTATATTATGTAAATAAGAAGGCTTCCATGCAGTTGCCAGTACTTCCAGCACATGAAGTCCTGGCAACTAGACATTCTTAAAACCTTTCAGCCACCCCCCATATATATTAGCAACCTGTACAGTTAAAAACCATATGAATCAGAATGTAAGTTAAGAAATAGGCGATACACGTAGTAAATTGGAACTCAGGAGGTAGAGAGGCTCAGAAGTCTACCATAAGTCTCATATGCATTTCATCCTCAGTTACTTAATGGCTGGCCACAAAAATATCCAAAAGGTTTTTAACAATAAAGTGAGATTGCCAATCCCACAAGACTGTAAGTGGGTACACACAGTGATGATAAAGCCCCGATGCATCCGATGGCATCAGGACTTTATCGTCAGTGTGTTTATCACTTTTTCCAAAGTGACTGGGAAACATCCAGTCCTGAACGTTCTCCCTATACTGTGTATAGGGAGAATGCTCTGAACTGTGTGTACACTGATCTTTGAAAAACAGGCACACACACAAGAACCATGATTGCCTGTGCGAGACCCTCTAAATGTAAAGTCTTGTACTTGCACGGCAAGAAGAAATATACAGTGTACCTCAAAGGTGGTGACTAAGAAAACAGTCGCCGGTTGGATACATGCAAATATAACAAAAGTTTTTGGCCACAGGTTCCCTTAAAGGGACAGTTCAGTGGAAATGATCAATATTTGTTAAATTGTTAGTTTGTGTAATGCCTTCTTAGTTATTCTACCCCATTTTGAAAAATCAGTTGATTTCATACCCTTTGCTGTTCCCTACTGTTGACATTAGTGAGCTGACATTTCAGGTTCTAACGGTCCTTCTTCTTCCCAGAATGCACCACATCCTTGGAATGTTCCTAACAGTAATTTCTACTGATTGGCTGTTGGATGCTCATATCTCTACTGAGCAACTGAATCAACCCAGGCGCTGGGTCAAGGGCAAGACCATAACGATCTCTACTAGGGGTCCTGCAAACGGGAAGTCAGTATTTCGGTTGCATTTATTTATACACAAACAAAATGCTGAATGGGCAGATTAAGGTCATTGGGATGAAAAAATACTGCTCTTTTTTCTGAAAATGTATTTCCACTGAACTTCCCCTTTAAGATACACATTTGTTGTACAACGCCCAGGATCTTTACGAACCTAAAAAAAAACTATTCTTTATATTTAAATAATGATAAATTTAGAATGGGGCAAAACCATAAGTACTTAATCAATGTAGTCAGTAAATCAGTAAATAAATGTAAAAAATTATTTTGGGGAAAAAAAATAACCAGAAGAGGGGGCTAATGTTTAAAATATAAACTGTATCCTCTTCAATAGAAGAATTTCAGGAATACACAAAAAAACAATCAATCTTTACCAAACAATTTCCTAATACTATCTAGAGTTGGTACAAGTGGGAGCATTTGTACAGGGATCTGTTTGTTGCCCACTCAAACTTCTCTAAAACATTAATGAAAATATTTAGAACAGTGTGACAAAGGTGTAGGCAGACTGCACAATTATATAAGGATCTGTGAAGTGTTGATTAAAAATATATTTAATTATGCGTTTTTTTTTATCCACAGGAAGCAAACGGCTTTCTTTATGTAAAACAAAAGGCATCTTACACTATAAAAGATTTTATTTTTTCCACAATACATTAATACTGCAACGATTCAGGAGAATTAACATAGGCACAAAACCAGTTCTTGTAAATTTTTGAATGCAAGGGATTTAGATTAAAATGTTAAAGCTGTGAGCAGCTTGATACCTTCTCTGCAAAGAATGAAATTACCTAACAAACTCATGGATGTTTACTAAATGACGCTATTTCTTTTAGAGAATTTCAGCTTGTCCGAACAATATTTTCCATACACATTTTCCATGTGGTCATTTCCTTTTTTTCCCCCTGCATATAATTATACAGGTTACCATGGAGAAACCATCTACACGGATCAAAGACTGCTGATTGACAAGTAGTGCTAATTATTTTTTATGGGATGACAATCTTGGGTTCTCAATGAATAAAAATAAAACGAGACGCCTCTAAATATTCCATTGGCTGCGCAATGATCTTGAACCTGGAAACAAAAGTAAATCATTGTAGAGATAGTAACGAATGTATGTTTACTGGTAAAATAAAACCTGCACGTTTAACCTTTGATAACAATACTGGAAGAGAAGTAGAGCTGTGATACCTTTTATTGGCTAACGAAATAAATAAATTAAGCAAGCTTTCGGGAGTCCTAAGCCCCCTTCACAAAAGGTTTTAGTTTCTTTTGTAACCTCCAGCCTAATGAAGGGGGCTCAGGACTCCCGAAAGCTTGCTTAATTTTTAAATTTAGTTAGCCAATAAAAGGTATCACAGCTCTACTTCTCTTCTCTTACTTATGGCTAACACGGTACAAACCGCAACTATTGCTTAAACAATACTGCAGTCTGAGATATTTACAATTTACCCCCTTAAAGGGCATGTCCACCCTTTTTATAACTTCTTTCTGTAGTGTAGGGCTCCCTCCCCCAACCCCAAACGCCATATTAGTTGGGGGAGGGAGCCTTACACTACAGAAAAGGGGTTTTGTGCTAGGGGAGAGGGAGGGGGAGGAGGTCTGTACTGAGCATGGCAAAATTCTCCTGGAGTCCTATATGGACTCTGCAGAGCTCCTGGTGGGCAGTTTTTTGGACTTTGGGGGGGGGGATTACTGGACAACCATTTGGAGATGGGATGTGAGGTAAGGATTTAAATTTAGTGGGTTAAATTGTAGTTTTGGGGGTGGACATGCCCTTTAAAAGTACCCACTATCAGGACCTAAACTGCCATGGGGTTGACTCCATCCCCTTCAATAACCTGCTAGAGTTGTACTACAGTCCTGGTCCTCCCTCCCCCAATTGTCCGGGACATGTTAAATGGGAAGACACACACTGAAAAAAGGTCTCTACTCTTGTAGCAGTCCAAGAATAGGAAAGGGGAGGGGGCAATGTGCGATTTTAGCAGGCTTGTACAAGGAATCTAGGCAAAACCTCGGAGTGAGGACCTATTGGTATAGGCCCTCACCCTGGGTACTTAAAGCAAAGGTGATAGGTTGGGGGGAGTATAAATGCCCTTTAAAGTGCACAAAACAATACCCCAAAATTGTCTGGATTTACACTAGATCTATAAGTATTAGTGTCTTTTGAGAACCCTAAACTGTAGGTCCCACTTAAAAACTTGTTATCTGTCCTCATTCATTGCTAATTTAATGAAAAAAAATCTTCAATTCTACATATGGCAAGTTATTCATATTTTCCTCCTTTATCCAAAAACACATAAAAAGTTCTGCTCAGCCTCAACTTAGAAAATGCTTGAATAATAATATTAAAACCTTAATGGTTAAGAATTATCATTGAATAAATATTAAACTTTTTTTGTGGGGTTGAAACTCTAATAATTGGTACTGTATGACTGTACGAATGTATGTCTCTTTAAAAATAGGTACTGTGTGACTGTATGACTCTTTAATATTAGGTACTGTGTGGGTGTATGTCTCTTTAATAATAGGTACTGTGTAACTGTATGACTCTTTAATAATAGGTACCGTGTGACTGTATGTCTCTTTAATAATAGGTACCGTGTGACTGTATGTCTCATTAATAATAGGTACTGTGTGACTGTATGACTCTAATAATAGGTACTGTGTGGGTGTATGTCTCTTTAATAATAGGTACTTTGTGACTGTTTGGACTCTTTAATAACAGGGTACTGTGTGACTGTATGACTCTTTAATAATAGGTACTGTGTGACTCTATGTCTCTTTAATAACAGGTACTGTGTGACTCTATGACTCTTTAAAAATAGGACTGTGTGACTGTATGACTCTTTAATAATAGGTACTGTGTGACTGTATGACTCTTTAACAATAGGTACTGTGTGATGGTATGTCTCTTTAATAACAGATACTGTGCGACTGTAAGACTCTTTAACAATAGGTACTGATTGACTGTATGTCTCTTTAATAACAGGTACTGTGTGACAGTATAACTCTTTGATAACAGGTACTGTGTGACTGTATGTCTCTTTAATAACAGGTACTGTGCGACAGTATGACTCTTCAATAATAGGGACTGTGTGACTGTATGTCTCTTTAATAACAGATACTGTGTGACTGTTTGACTCTAACAATAGATACTTTGTGACTGTATGTCTCTTTAATAACAGGTACTGTGTGACAGTATGACCCTTTAATAACAGGTACTGTGTGACTGTATGTCTCTTTAATAACAGGTACTGTGCGACAGTATGACTCTTTAATAATAGGTACTGCGTGACTGTATGACTATTTGATTATAGATACTATGTGACCCTATGACTCATGTAATGTAACATTGAGTTACCTGTCATGAAATTTCTGATCCATAACCAATCTACAAACAAATATCTAGAGTATCTAATATAATTACTATAATTATTAAAATGTTGCTTAAATGTGTTCTAGATTTATGCCATAAGTAAATTAAGTTTATGTTTCTCCTAATTTAAAATGCAACAAACCCCCCCAAGTATGTGATTTAAAAGTGTTTGAAATTTCTAAAATCATTTGGGGACAATATCAGATAAGAATGAATGGTTCTCTTATGCAACTGCTAATCCCATAGAGAATTTAGGGGAAAAGTAGTGTAATACAGAGATCCTGAGATTTCTCCCAAAGATCTAACAATGATGTAACTAATGCACATTTTACTTCAGCGAAAGAGAATTTAGCAACTTTCATAAATATTGATTAGCCTAAACACACAAACAGACTAATTCACAGGCGGCTGCTAAGCAAATTTTAGTATTAATTCAATATTAGCCCAATAACTCCTTCATTGAGCCAGCTGTGCATGTATAGCAAAAAACACCCATGCAACCAGCTCAACCTATTTAATATAGCGGTTGCAACACTTTTTGCTAATTCTAACACCAGCTACTAGTTGGTGTTAAAGTTGTGTAAGGGTTAGTGGCCATGGGCAGCACAGTGGCTGCCCACTGATGCCTTGCAGCGCTGAAGTCCTGAGTTCGATTCCACCCTTGGACACATCTGCAAGGAGTTTGTATGTTCTCCCCGTGCTTGCATGGGTTTCCCCCGAGTACTCCAGTTTCCCCCAAAATCATAAAGACATACTGAAAGGTTGTATGTGTCAAATAAATGTGCTTAGATTGTAAGCTCTTCAGGGCAGGGCCTGATATGAATGTATACATGTAATTGTAAAGTGCTGCGGAAGATGTTAGTGCTATATAAATCCACAATATTAATAATAATTCACTCTTTATACAGAGCCGCAACAGCTCTCGGTAAATCCAGCCCTAAGAGTCTACAAGGTACAGTGTTTTAATGGCTAAATGGGAGAAATTGTGGATAGTAAGGGACGCTCATCTTCTTGTAAGGTTTATGATAGACACACAATATAGGTCAGAGGAACCCTACCCATTTAATTCTATGTTTAGAAAATAATATTAATTTTAAACAGGTACAGTGTTACTAAAATTATGTATAAATTAAATGGATAGATCCATATGTAAGGATGAGGAGCTCTATGGTAGGAGATATGTGTACACCAAACAAAGAAACAGAAACCAAGGCACTCTCCTATAGCAAAACGTATAAAAATTCCTTTATTTACTAGGGGGGATATATCAAGGCATATGAGTCAAAAAAATACAGTACTTAAACAAGGAGCAGGATTTGACTACTGTATCAGAAGTGACAGTGCACATATATACTGTAGAAACCCTATATACCAATCATACTTACACAGAGATACAGTACATACTTCTATAGTAACCAAGGTGATTGAAAGGATCACACAATAAATAGGTATTTTAAGTATTTTCCTATGCATGTGCATCAATAGGGAGTAACAAAAAGTTTTATTCCGCAGAAACTATTAAAATTCTAAATATTCTAAATATTTAATTGAAACAGAATATTTTTCGGCTGGGATTTTTACTTTTTCAGCCATGATTTTCAACCAGCGATCTCTTACCACAACTTGAATTTTTGATCACAGTTATTAAATTTTCACCGTAAAGTTCTTACTTTTGAAGTTCCCAATTCCCAGGGATTTTCAGAACTGCCGATTCCATTCTGAAACCAGATTTGTTTCAAAACTGAGACTCTCAGTATATTGAAGTATAACAATAAATAAATACTTGGGGTTTGACAGTTACTGGTGTAATATAGTTAGCCTTCCCTCAAAATTGCCTAAGCAAGTGGTTCTCAAACTTTTTCAGACAGTGGCACACTTAGCAATGCAAATTTTTGGTTCTTGTTGGATTTTAAGTTGAAATTATATTTATGTTGTATACTGTATTCAAATTAATGTAGTGTAATAATATACTATAGTAAATGTGTTAAAAAAATTTAGAAAATAGATTTTATTTGCAAAATATATTACACTTTATGTATTCAAATGTAAAAACATTGCCAAAAGTTAATTTATATAACAACTGTGTGAGTGAAGAAAGTTTATACTGGGGAATTCAACTAAAAGTACTGTACCATCAAATGTGCATGTGAATTAAAATTCCACTCTGCTGAAAGCATTTAACTTCCCATGTTCCTGTGGGGGAACTTGCTACCCTCATAATAATTCAGCCTCTGTGAGATGTAATATATTACAGAAATAAACATGCCTCTAGCTTTTATGCCTCATTCCTACAGCAATATTCCAAAAAAAGTCAATGATTATTCTCTTGTGAAATTATTTTTATACCCTGAAATTACAATTAAGCTCTGTTTATTGAATATTCAATACATTTTTCATCTAAATAGAAATCTGGAAAGAAGGATCATTTTGAGAATTACACAAGGTTCGAACTTTAAAGTAATTTTTTTTTACAAGTGAAAAAAAAACCCAATTAAGATTTTTTTTTTCTTTGTAAATAGGAGAAATGAACCGTAAAAAGATTTTAACGTTATTTCATTATACCTGGTGTTTTTGTAAATTAAATTGAAATATTTGTGGGGGGACAGTTTTCAAAATGAAATGTTGGAGTGACTAAAACTGCAGTATAAGGCATATATCATTTAGACAATTTAATTTTTCTGTATGTAGGGACTGCTGGTTTATGGCGCTGTAAATGCTTTGTGTGCACAGCCAATTCGTTCATAGGAATAGAACTTTCAAAATAAAATATGCTTTTGTCTGTTTGTTGTCCTTTTTTATTCCTTCAATTTCTTATTTTTGGCCTAAATGGGGTTTGTCGAATGTACGGGGTTATTTTCGAGGGTTACCAAAAATAACCTCGTACATTCGGTAACCCTCAAAATTAGTTCAGTTTTGATATTTGGATCCTCGGTTTTTCTATAAATCTGTAAATGTAACAAAACTTCAGAGTTTCAGACATCTCTAGTTATTACCCATGGCAGTATGGACCCTCCTACTTTCAGATGACATTCTGCCCAAATCTGCAAGTCTGATTTCCAAGCTATTTCTTGTGTTTCACCTTCTTTAGTAGTTTAAACTCATCTGACACAATTTAATTTTATCTGTAGAATCAGTCATATGGAAGAAACTTTAATTGTTTCATTATATGGAACCCCTTGCTTTGGACTTGTTCAATAAGAGGTACAAAATGTTGCCTGAGCTGTAAATTTGCCTCAACCAATCAAATGTTACCTTTTTACTGGTCAACTACAGTTAGAAAACAATTGATAACATCTGATAACATGTTGCACCTCTTAAACCTGTCCATTTTTATTTCAATCATGAAAAGTAAGGCCTCAAGTCAGTTGCACAGACAGCTGCCTTTTATTCTGCAAGCCAAGCTTTTATTCTGCACATTGAGCTTGGCTACTTAAGCTGGGTACACACAGTGACTGCCATATATATAACAATCGCGGCTGACAACCTATATACTTTAGTACAGGGGGCTGTTTGCAACAACCATTTCTGATGCCAAATGTTGATTAGCATCGGAAATGGTCATTACGGGCGTACACACATTACCGAAAAAGGTCCGATCCCGACATTACAGACAGGATTTCCATGTATTGATAATGTATGTACCCAGTTCAAGTCTGTTATGTAAGAGATTCTTGTTTCAAATTCTCTTATAATGTTTTTACCATTTATTTGTGAATAACTTATTTTAATTACTGTACAAAAAGTATTCCACTGCAATCATAGGTGTAATTTATCTACACAAGTCCAAATCTCTCTTTGGAATAACACAATACATTTATTTGCATTTATTATTTTAAGATTTTTTTCTAGCACAAAATATAAACATTTGTGGGAAGAATTGGTACTATGTAAAAATTTAAAAAAGTTTATTTAAAAAGAGGTGTAAAACTTTGCTTGTGTTCTCAATTTGTAGCAACCAAGCAGATATAATCAAATGGTTTCTAACTGTAGTTAAAGGTATCATCTGATTGGTTAAGGCAATTTAATAGCACAGGCACATATTAAATAAGTACACAATAACAAGAAAGGGCAAAGGGGGAAATACGAACACCTGCTATAAAAACTGTGTGGGTCCCAAACACAGTCCAAACAACGGAAGATAAAAATCAACCGATGAATACAAACAATAAAGTCGAATAGCAGGGAATAAAAACCAAATGCAAAATTTATTATAGTGATACAGGAATGTTCCTAATAAAAGCAGCACAGCACAGATACAAACAATCAACAAACACTATTCATAAAAGTACAAAAAGGTATATCGAATCTCCAGCAATAGATACCGGTATATATCTACCTGTCCTAAAAGCTTATGACCACCAGCACGAGCAAGAGCACCAAAAACCTCCACAGCCCCACAAGGATGCAACGGCCAGTCCAAAGAACGGAACTCCTCCTCACACGGAGGAACGGATCAGGTAGGTTCCAAATTGTAATTAGCGTGCCTCGCTTCGGTAGTTCACACTCCCTAGATGAACTCACACCAGCCAGGCTCTCACTACCCCGTAGCACCACCGAACAGCGTACGGTCCTCTCACCACCAACACAGTCCAAAGGTCCAATCACGTGGTAACTCGGGTCAGCTGGGGGAAGATCTCTTCGCAACCGTGCAGGGAGGAGGCCGTGTGTCTAGCGCTAGGATCGTCAGCTAAGGATAGGAGAAAACTAGTGATACAAAACACAGTCATCAATTAGGTAAAACAGATACAAATATCAAAAATGTTGCAAAATACAACCAATAAAGTAACAGTGTTACAAACAGGGTATTAACCCTGACCAGAGCATGCTATGCGTTTCGTTTAAGAAAAAAACTTCATCAGGCATGAAAAGACATTAATTGGTAGACTTATTTAAATCCTTGGGACAAACCAATGTTGATACCCGGGAGTGAACCACTAAAATCCCAAACAGGCAAAAGGTGTAAATCTATTTCTACAAAAAAGGATGTAACTCTATCCTATTATTTAAACCACCTGGAAAGGATGTATTATAATTGAAAATATACCTTTGCTCTAACATCAAAAGTTTGTTATTCAAATCGCCACCCCTATAAGAATTCGATTCATCCAATTGGTCCAAGATGACAACTTTACTACCTTTAAAGGATGCATTATGCTTACTATGGTAATGTGCATAAAGGGGGGGAGGCAGAAAGGCTGGCGAAACCTCCAAGGGCAACATACGTCTTTCAACTAATCTAATATGCTCTTTAATCCTAACATGAAGTGCCCTAACTGTTTTGCCAATATAACTCAAATTACAGGGGCATTTTTGACCTGCAATTCAAAAACTTCTTATAAAGAGTTTTGCCCCCTCTGTAATTAGAAAATGATTTAGAATTATCAATAAATGTACAAATTTTACACATACCACATTTAAAGAGACCTACTATTCCTGTCTTAGTCGTGTCTCTCTGCACACTAGGTGCTAGTATATTTTTTAAACATTTAGGTTTGGTGAAGAATATTTTAGGTTTATCCTTCAGGATCCCACAAAAGTCCCTATCATCCTGAAGGATGTGCCAGTACTTCTTAATCGATTTCACCACCAAGCCAATATCTTTACTGTATTGTAAAATAATTTTAGGGGCTTCTGCTAAATTTTTTGTACTCTTATTACCACCATTGGAATTCTTAATATTTTTATTTTTATTGTTATGTTTGGGGACCAAGAGGGAATGTCTAGTTCTTTTATCAGCCTTAAACTTGGCTTGTCGGAGAACCTCCAAAGTATAATTCTTCTCTTGAAAGCGTCTTTTAATTAGATCACTTTGGATTTCATAATCAACAACATTCGAGCAGTTTCTTTTCACTCTCAGAAACTGGCCCAGAGGGACATTACTAAGCCAGTCTCTTTTATGACCACTGTCAAAGTGTATGTAAGAATTAGTATCCACCTTTTTAAAAAAGATCTTAGTAGTAATTGTATCATTTTCAGCTGTCAACACTAAATCCAAAAATTCAATACTAGTTGGATTAATATTATAAGTAAATCTTAAACAATCAGATGAGTTATTTAACTGATTGATAAAAGTCTCAAGAACCTCAAGGGGACCCCCCCACACCAACAAGATGTCATCAGTGTATCTTCTCCAGTACTTGCCATACTGTACAAATAAAGGATTAGTATAAACCACTAGATCTTCCCATCTGGCAACATACAAACCAGCATAGTTAGGCGCTAGGGGGGTCCCCATTGCAGTCCCATTAGGAACATTCCTGTATCGCTATAATAAATTTTGCATTTGGTTTTTATTCCCTGCTATTCGACTTTATTGTACATATTAAATAAGCCTGATTGTGTTTAATAAGTTTACACGTACTGATAAAAATCAGTATCATCTTATCACAAATATACATTATATTGATTTTAAAGTTTTAATAAAAAATGTTACTAGTATTATTGCTTCTTTTCATATTCAGAATAAGTGACTTACAGAAATAGACTTTTTATTTCAGTATTTTAGCCGCATAACCTATGCATTTTACTTCAAGCACAAATATGAAAAGTTTGCTGGCAGCGTGCCCCTGTGGTCCACTGAAAAGGCCTGAGAACTGCACTAATGAGCGAGCTTGAGGTCAAGGTACACTGACAGCCTCTCTGCTAGACCCTGCAAGCAGCGAGGAAGTCAAGTGCAATGAGCAATGTGGACCGTGCTTAAGAGGAAAGGTACATTTACTGCAGCAAGCAAGGAAGATAGAGGAGATGTATTGCACTAGAAAGTCTTTCTGTAATTCAGCCTCCATGCCACTTCATTCATGCACTCTTCAGGTTGCATTGGGGGAATGTGGGGATAATGTACTGCACAGCTACAACTATTACCTTTTTGCAGTGAAGTAAGGGAAGGGGGTCTGACTGTTACCCTATATAAAAGAGTTATTTTATGGCTTTAATGTCAGTTCTGTTTGCCTCAGAGTTATTAATAAATATGAACTATTTTAAAAATGTTTTTATATTATATATAGATACCTATATTCTGTAAATAAAATCATTTATTTCAATTTATTTAGGGCCAAAAATGCCCAACTTGTGACCCTCCATATGTTTTAAACAGAATTCCTCTAGAACAGCAATATAGTAAATATATTTTAGTATCTGTATCTGAAAGACGTTTGCCAGAACAATCACTACAAGATCTTAGTTTGCACAGTTGATTACTAATGATTATCTCTTACAGTTTCTGATGAAGTTTGTTTAATGTAAATGTATTTTTTTCAAGTTTTTACCATGAGCTAATAAATGTTCATTATGATGTTCCAAGATTGCTTATACTGCGTAAAAGCACAAAACTGTACAAAGTCTTTGTGTTGTTTCATCTATCTATTATCTATCTATCTATTATCTATCTATCAATCATCTATCTATTATCTATCTATCAATCTATTATCTATCTATCTATCTATCTATCTATCTATCTATCTATCTATCTATTATCTATCTATCTATCTATTATCTATCTATCTATTATCTATCTATCAATCTATTATCTATCTATCTTTTATCTATCTATCTATTATCTATCTATCTATTATCTATCTATCTATCATCTATCTGTCTATTATCTATCTATCTATCTATCTATCTATCTATCTGTCTGTCTACCCTTTATCTATTTATCAATCTGTTCTATTATCTAATTCTATTATGTCTCTCTCTCTCTCACTATCTCTATGCATCTCTCATAAATTATCTGTCTATCTACACCGTATCTATTTATATATCTGTTTTATTATCTAAATATATTATGCCTCACTCTCTATGTAACATTGTTGATCTGTCTGTCTGTCTGTCTATCTATCTATCGCTCAATCTATATCTTTCGATCTATTTCTTTAATATAAACAACACAAAGAAATAAAGATACATTGAACCGCATTAGTAAATGAATGTATAGTCATATTCTAGTAAAATCAAATAAAACTGAAAGTAAAAGTTAACTAAAGTGAGATTTATTTATTTGATAATGTGCCCGTTATCTCTGCAATTAAAAATGATGTAACAAAAAATTTAATTTTTTCTTAAAAGATGCAAAATCCATTATTAAATGAAAGAAATATCCCATAGCATGTACAATTGTGACATTATTTTGACTTTCATAGCAGGACTGTTTGCTCGCTAAAACTAATGATAATGGGAATGTTACTCATTTTCATATTTAATATTTGTCTTTCTTTGTTCATGAATTAAATTACAACCGGAAACTAAGGATGAACTGTAACCAATACATCAAGTTTAAACAAACAGAATCACTTTTGGCAGAAAAAAACTAGATATAGGTGGGATAACATCCTATTAAACAAAGAGAATGCATTATTACAACTAGACATTAATAGAAAGAAGAGAGGCAATTTAGAGGAAATATTAGAAAAAGATTATAAGAAACCTATAGTATTGAGTATTAGAGATGTCCGAACTTCGCAAAATCCGGTCCGCTCGAGGATCCGCAAATTTTTGAAAAAATTTGAAAATTCGGAAATCCGCGAGCGGACCCATTAAAATGAAAAATACCCTCGAAATTACGAGATTTTTCGTATTTTCGAATATTTTCGAAATTACGGGTTTTCGCGTATTTTCGTAAATTTTCAAAAATATGAGAAAACTAGTATTTTTCGAAAATACGAGTAATCCTCGTAATTTTGAAAATTTTCAAAAATACGTATTTATGGAAATAAGAGAAATCCTTGTATTTTCGAAAATTTTCAAAATTACGATGATTACTCGTATTTTCGAAAATTTTAGAAATTACGTGAAAACTCTTAATTTCGAAAAGTTACGAAAATACGAAAAATCCGCAAATCGGAAGTTCGGAAGGCGGAAAATCCGCCGTTCGCGAACGGGATAAATCCGCGGCGGATCCATGTTTGGATCCGCGAACCGGCCATCCCTATTGAGTATAAGCCAAAGTACTTATTTTACCTGTCTCCCATAGACAGCTCCACAGATATTCCTATAGAAAACCTCATACACAACCCCAAATAAAATCCAATACACGGCCCCATGCACAACCATATAGAAATTCCAATACACAGCACCAGAAAAAGTCCAATACATAGCCCCATAGAAAATCCCATACATCGCGCTATACACAGTTGTGCCCTGCATAACGTTCTGCGCAGCATGAATACTTAAAGACTGCTCCTTTAGAGAAGGTTGTTGAATCCTCTTACTCCTACCATTTTTTATTTCCCTTGCAGTCTGGGCTGAGCATATAAGTGAGCAGGACAACAATTGCCTAATCCACCGAAATCAAGAGGATTCTGTGTGTTAGCTTTTGTTTTAGATATCATTATTGAAGTGAGGCACACTCAAGTAATGCTTCAATTAATAATTTATTAAAGTGCTGAAAGCCAAGTACACAACGTTTCTGGTGGTTTGACCCCCTTCCTCAGGTGGTGCCTCCCTTCAAAAATTATATCTTATACTCACCTGATGTGGCGCAGACCTGTTTGGACTCCACTAAACTGTTTCAAATCGATACAGCTTTTGCTTTCCCAGGGCTTTTGTCCAGCAGCTCCATCAAGCATCCAGATCAGCCCAGACCCGAGTATAAGCCGAGGGGCGACTTTCAGGATGATTTTCCAGCTTATACTCAGGTATATACAGTAATAACAAGTTAATGCTTCATAAATGGAAAAATGTCTGAAAGATTGAAAATGGTAAATTTTTTATTACCATTTTCCATTACATTCTTTATAAAGAGGCATCATTATTATACATACCTATGTCGTCACTAAATACGGTGTATCAGAAACAAATCCTATATAGTATATATTTAGTAGTGCAAGGCCACACTGCATCATAAATTTAAAAATAAATGGAAAAATCTTTGAGCTAAGAAATGAATTGTCTTGATGTCAGGTTTCCCAATAAGGAAAGGAAAAAAGTTGCAATACCAACCATATCTAATATTTCGGGATTCCTTAAATTCTGATCTAATTAGCGTATTGATGACGTGTCGCTGTGATTTAAAAAGGGATGGTAGAAGGAATATTTAGGAATAAGGGCTAGGCCACACTTACTCACTTTTTGTCCGTTTTTTGCACGTGTGATTTTTAATGCAAAAGTTCCTGCGATTTCCGATGTGCATGTGATTGTGCATCCGTTTCCATTTTGGAAGCGCATGCGATCACCATTTTTTTCAGCAATCGCTTGCATTTCCATAATCGAAACAATTGCATGAAAATCGCATGCAATTCTGCATGTGATTCAGTGTGGCCTTGCCCCTAATATATGAAAAAAATGGAATGTATTTTAGCTCACATAAGGAGTTCTATGAGTATTAATCTAGACATTGAGGGTCACTGAGTTTCTCCAAAAGCATTTTTGTACAGTACTTTAAATAGACATTAACAAAACTGGCAAGTCTTTGTTCCACCAGTGGTTCCCTGGAACATATTAAAGTTTTGAAAATCCAGTCTAAACATAATTGAAGGGATAAGCTTGTGAAGGTTCTCATTCATCCAGGTCATGGTATATCTGTTGTATTCAGTTAGATCAACTGGACTAGAAGTTTAGTTCTTGAAGATGTTTCGCTAGTCATCCGACTGGCTTTCTCAATTCAGAATGACTTGTACAAGAATCTGTTGCAATTATGTACCCTGGAAAATCCCAATTAGCATATCACAGTCAAGTGTTAGGGACCTTCTGAATGCAAGGTGTGATTGCATTGTGGCTAAGGGGTGTTATAGGAACTGCCCAGGGTAAGGTGTCAAAACAGCATTGTACATGGCAGACAGTTGATGTCGAACCCCCACCACCACCACCACCATCTTAAGGAAGATGGACATATCTTTGAAGATTGTAATTTCACCATCTTTGCAAAGGAACATGACTGGTTCACGAGAGGTGTCAAGGAGGCCATTTATGGTAAAATGAAGAAACCACGCCTGAATAGAGGTGGGCCAGCCCAAGACGCACTTCTTGCACAGCGCATATTCCTATTGGTCAGGCCAAAAGACTAAAGCAAGTGGAGCTAGTTTAGGTCCTAAACCTGGGTACAACTGACCCAGAAAAGGAGTAGGGCTGAGGTGAGTATAATTGTGATAATTGATATTGAATTTTCTGTATTTGTGTTAATAAATCTTGCGTGTTGGAATGGGTTTTACAACTTTAGCATAAAAGCAATCAACCCTTGTCCCAGAGAATTCAGCAAATCCATGCTCAAACACAAATGAATCAGCATCTTCAATGGCACATCTAGCAGTGCCCAACGCGTGTCGTTTTTTATAAACATTCAATAAAAGTTTGGATTTTGGGAATAACATCTCATATGGAATTTCCTGCAAATCTCTTCCTAATGTAGCTGCTCAAAGGTAGTGCAATGACATTTGTGATTTGTATCCTACTTTAGGTATGAAAACTACAGTTGAAGATGTCTGGAGCAGTCAGTGTAAAACATTCTCAAATGAACAACGGCCTGTTCTGGGGATTTCAACAGACAGACTGTATATGTTGATGGGGCGTTAAACTGAAATTCCAATGACATCTAACAGTGATGGCTCACACTGCTAAGGGACCTTAAAAAGCAAGAGAATAACTTTTCACATCTCATTTGCATTTTTTTAGAATTGTTTCCACATTTTCATGTCATTCTAAAACAATTGTGCTCTTTGGGGGGGGGGGACAATATGTCAGGCAATTTTTTGATTCTAGAAATGCACCAACCTGAAAGGCAGAAGCTTCTCATCAAATTCTTCCCTTAGGAATATCCTATGGATTGACTAAAGCTGGAGAGGTTAAAATATAATTGGCAGGCCGAGCTGCCATCCATTTTAGTCACTAGCTATATTCTGCTTTGAAAAACTAGTTGCTATTGTATTTAAAAGCTAAATTGTAGTGGACCCATTGAATAATAAACAGTAGCAGCAATGACACAAATAATGTGTCTACAAGAATGATCCCACAGAAGTTACACACATTTACTGACAGTAACTACCTGCTTTACAAGGAACCACCTCAGTAGAATGTTGAATTATTAACCATTTGTTGCAAAATGCTCTGCGTTGCATTATACGCTCTACGATCATTACCAGTATCAGTACAGCACCTTGAATAAGCTTTGACTGAATGCTTAAAATATCTGCTTAAAGCTGTCACCTAAATTTCTTAGCACATACGGCAATAGCAATTTCTTGAAAGTAAGGCTTTAACCTCATCATTATACTATTGAATAAGAGATGATGTATGCCCCAAACCACACCCATTTTGTCCCCACCCATTGGAAAGAAAACAGCCTATATAGGGGGTGGGGGGAGATTGACAGTCATCCCTCCAACTACAGGTGACCCTAGGCGCGTGCCTACTGTGCCTAAAATTTATATTTTACAGCAACAGATATGCTGGAATGTGTCCACATTGTCATACAGGGGATGGATGGTACAAACACACTAGCCAAGCTCTAGTTACAGATACATTATTCACTATTTATAGCCCATGTCCCATATCATTGGATTTAATAAAAGATAAATCATTTGTGATTTTTATTTATTTATATATTTTAGGCAAATCTTAACCATACAAATACAATAGAATATTAGCGCATATACAATTCAATTTGCTAACATTTGCCTTCATCGATGGATAAATGAAGCATTTGATTTATAGAGTAACGAACTTACCGTATATAAGCCCAACCATTATACCAAGAAGGGATGGATTTATTCTTTTTTTCTCCCCTAGGCCAGTTATAGCCCACTAGAGATGGACTAGAACTCAAACCCGAGTTCGAGCCGAACTATTCACAGATTTAGACTTCTCGAACTATCCCAGACCCGGATTTCTCGGACATTAGATATTTTCCGGACTTTCGATAATTATCGAATGTTTGAAAGTTCAAGGCATGCTAATATGTGAGTAAAATGTCTATTATACCCATTCGCAAGTATCAAATCCGAGAGTAAAATGTCTATACCTATACGCGAGTAAATCTCAAATCCGCAAGTAAAATATCTATTATACCTATTCGCGAGTATCGAATTAGCGAGTAAAATGTCTATTATACCCATACGTGAGTATCGAATCCACGAGTAAAATGTCTATTATACCTATTTGCGAGTTAATATGGAATCCGTGAATGAAATGACGATTATAACTATACACGAGTATCGAATTTGCAAGTAAAATGTCTATTATACCTATTCACGAGTATCGAATTAGCGAGTAAAATGTCTATTATACCCATACGTGAGTACCGAATCCGCGAGTAAAATGTCTACTATACCTATTTGCGAGTAAATATGGAATCAACGAGTGAAATGTTGATTATACCTATACACGAGTATCGAATTTGCGAGTAAAATGTCTTTACCTATACGCGAGTAACTATTGAATCCGTGAGTAAAATGTCTATTATACCTATTCACGAGTAAATATGGAATCCGCGATTTAAATGTCGATTATAGAAATACGCGAGTATCGAATCTGCGAGTAAAATGTGTATTATACCAATACGCGAGTAAATATTGAATTATCGAATCCGCGAGTAAAATGTCGATTATATCAATACGTAAGTAAATAATGAATTATCGAATCTGCGAGTCGTTTAAGGGATAATTATCGAATGTTCGAACGTGAGAGCTCGAAAGTAGCATGCGTGAGAGTAAAATCGATTTTTAGAAAGTCCTGGATATTCGAATATGTTCCCCAGACCATTTCCCAGGTCCCACAGCCATTTACATTAAAGGAGAACTAAAGTCCCAAGACAACATTGTCCCAATAGAGAGAGCACATTCACAAACAAACAACAAGCTGTGTCTCATGTCTCCCTTTGCTGTGGATGCTGGGTGATTTATGAAAATAACCTGTGTGTACTAAGGGTCAGCTCCCATAATTCACCTTATCTGGGAACACCCATCTAAGTGTCCGCTGGACACTTCACAGGAAACTGCAGTTTTGGTTCCTGGAAACTGACAGCAAATCATGTTACAGCTCAGAGATCCCTCCCTCTGACACAGAACACAGATATCAGAGCAGTTTTTGTGTAAACACATTAGAAATGCTCCTGTCCCTAACAAGTAATCTTTGCAGTGTATGTCTTTACTAGCATGGATGAAAGAAACAGAACATTTAACATTTCAGCATTCAGTATGGGGAATTGAACCAGCAACCTTCTATACTGTGTCTTTCTATAAAGAAAGCTTTCTACCACTAGGCCACAAGGGATAATAAATAATGAACCTGTACATGAAGAGTCTTTATCTTTTGCTAGACACATAATAAAAACAAAAAAAGGGAAAATGGGGAATCAAACCTGTGTCCCAATAGTCTGATTTTTTCCCTAAACCAGCACTTTAGCAGAACGCACCACAGGTGAACTCTCAATCGATAGACGTAAATGTCAGTAAAATCAGTTCACTATTTTGTATTGCTACTGGAAGACTGTCAGCAATTCATGTTGGTTGGTACATAAATAACAGAGCTGCTATATATAAAGTTTGTAAATGTGTAGAAACGTCAAATTTTTCTAGCAACATGGAAACAAACAAACAAGTAAAAGCACTAAACTCAGGCAGTAGACCATGTTATATTGTTTCAAAAGTAAACTAGGGGGTTTGAACTTGTGACTTCTTGGTCTGTTTGTTCCTAAACCCACAGCATTTACATGGTGCGCCACCAGCAACTCAATTTTGCTAATTTTGCCCCAACCAATCAGATGTTAGCTTTCAAATGTTAAATAAGATCTGATTGGTTGGGGCAAAATTAGCACCATTTTAAACGATAAGAACTTTTATTGAATCTCCCTGTTTATCTTTCACTAGAAAGAGAAGCTTGAAACTCTGCACATAGACAGTGAATCCTGGGGTCAGGGGGCGTGGCTCTTTGAAGAGTTGTACTGGCAACAAGATGGAAGCCTCCTTTGTTACAGAATCTATTACTTATATCTACTAAATGCAAATAACTAGAGAAGAATCTTTCAACGTGTAGGTATTCTGGGGAGAAAAACTTTCACATTAGGATCTGAAAAACTGAAGTTTAGTGCTCCTTTAAGTTACCATTGATATTTTAATTGTATTTCATTTAAACTTTTCAAACTATTTGACTCCCATTGACTTTTATGGGTCCATTTTCGAACTTTCCATTAAGTTCGAAAGTTTGAAAACGGACCGAACTTTCGAAAGTTCGGCCATCTATATAGCCCACCATTTAAAAAATATATGTGACATGTATGTTTATATAAATATGTGTGTGTGTAAATAGCATAATCCACTGGGCAAAACTATTACAATTGTAAAATGTTAAGAAATAAAACAGTTTTGTGGGTTTTTTCTTCTTCTTTGAACAAAGCAAAATAGCCTAAACGCCATGTTCAGCCATAAAATAAAAGTTTAACATCCTCCCAAACCCCAATTTCGTTTTACTTACCTTATCCAAAGATGCCTCTGAAGATACTTACAAGACCCAGTCCCTCACTGCTCTGCAGCTTTTCAGTGATGTCTATGCCAATAGCTGACAGCTGCCACCAGGAAGAGCCTCATTGCTGCTGTGCATGCTTGAAACCAGATCGCAACAGCAGCAGGAGGAGGCACTCAGATGGCAAGGAACCGGCTCTTGTAAGTATCATCAGAGGCAAAGGACACAAGGCAGAAAATCTAAAATATACAGTACTGGAACAGGTTTGCAGGGATGTGAGAGATGGAGACAGGGAGATGGCCCTAAATAAAAAGGGATGTCTGGTGGATTGACACATTGGGGACACTGTATATATATATCCATTAAAACACTTTAATTAATACACTTGATAAAGAACGCATGTTTGTTCGAAACGTAGTTGCCTGTGCCTCCCTGCACTATATAAATATATATATATATATATATATATATATATATATATTTATGTAGAAATACTGGTTATTGAGTATATATGGGTTCAGATTGTTTTATCTTGAGATGCTTACACATCTCCCTCTACCTGCCTTGTTTTCTCTGATTCTCTTAATAGTAGCAGAAAGTATACTGGCAGGCAGCCAAAGAGGTCAGTAATAGGGTAATAATATCTGCTTATGGATTGACAGGTCTTTCCCTGTAAATGCTGTGATTTCAAATTAGGATTCCTTAAAATCTATAGCTCAGATTTAAAATCTGAATTTTTTTTTTAGAGTAGAGGGATCTTGCTATATCTAAAGGTACAATTTTTGAACATTCCATTTTTTAGAGTAAAGATACCCTTTAAGACTGGAGGCCTATGTTCTAAATCTTTCAAACAGCAGTTTTATATATAACTACATACTGTATAACAGGAAGTAAATCTGACTATAGAATTAGACTAACGTCAATGAGCTTACTTTTCTATAGGTAAGAGGAGAGTATGTTTTCACTGACTAAAACATACAATGAACTTTATCACTGCAAATAACTCTAATCATAACATATTCTAATGGTAAGATTGTTGTCCTAGTCACTGCTTATTTGCATTCATTTTTGTATATAATTGTGAAAATGTTATTATTAATATTTGTTTGTCTGGCTATGATAAATGTTTTTTATTTAATAAAAAGGGTGATGTTTAACATAAGTGCACATTTAAATAATTCCTCTTAATCAACAGAGTAACATGTCTTAAAAATATCTGATGGCAACTAAGATCATCATGGTTCAAAACCATATCCCTGTCTGCTTTAGGCAGAGAAAGACACTGAGGCAGAAACTGGTGCATCCAAAAGACACAATACTGAAACAAAATGAGAGGAACATCTTAAATGAGTCGCAGTTCAGTGCAGTGAAGAGTGCTCTGATTTGTAAGTAGGAGCAGGGGCGTAAGTGTAGGGGCCCGGGCCCTGCCTCCTCCACCAACAGCTATTTTTGAAGAGCGTATGAATGAAACATACGCACGATCAGCTGTTTAAAAGACCGGACCCAAACTTCCGGTTCGGTTCTGGAAGTTCAGTTCGGATATGGTGTGTGTTTTTAGGGTTTTTAACATCTATTGTCCACCACATACAATGCTGTTTTAATGCCCCACCCTGCCAAGTTTAATAACACTTCTTAGCTACAATGCAATCACACCTTGCAATCAGGAGGTCCCTGATACATTGCTGTTATATGCTGCATGACACATTCCAGAGTAGTTATTGCAAACAGATTCTTCTGAATTGAAAAATCCAGTCAGATGAATAGTGAAACATTTTAAAGAACTAAACTTCAACTCCAGCTAATGTAACTGGATATCAAATATATATATGATGACCTGGATGAATGAGAACCTTACAAACATACAAAGAACTGGATAATTTTACAGTTTATACATTTTATATATGGCAAGATTTGTATGATACTTACTTCTTATATGTTTATATATATGGAAAGATTTAAATAATACTATATTAAAGGCAACATTCCCGGTACACTGTTGAATCCCAGTGTTTGTTGTTATCTATCCAGTTTGGTGCTTGCGAGGTGAGAATTTCAGCTGGGATATTTTAAACACAGTATGCACTCCTCTTATTAGTAGTATTGATCTTAGAGTTTTTAAAGAATGGGCCATCACATTGATAAACTTCTGTCCTACAAATGTGCCTCTCATTTAAATTGACTTTTTAAATGTCCTATTTAATAACACGAACCCTAGAAATTAGGTAATTACCACATGTCAGGTGTCACCTCATTTATTTATCAGTCTCTGACTATATTAAGAAAAATCAATTCTAAATGCAATACCAACCATCAATGCAAGGCCAGAGAAAAACTTACATCAGTCTTAATGAAATATAGGGAGGATCAACTCAAACATTACATTTTCTTTATCACTTTTATACTAGGTTTTAAAGTTTTTGACCAGGATTCATTGGCTAATACCAGTCCTCCCTGGTCCAAACCAATTTACTAATCAATGAATCGGTGTCATGTGAGAAGCAAATATTGTATTGACCGATGTGTAGAAAATGCACAATGTCCATAGTATAACTGCACATGTAATCGTTTAGGACAATGGATTTTGGACAAGAATGAAAGGTTAATTGGTAGATTTTCATCCAAGTTCTGGATGATCTATACAAAACACAGGACTGGGAAACAATTAGGGCCCAAAAAATATAAACCTTATTATATAAAATAATATATAAAATAAAAATCCAAATGAGAGATTGCATAGATACTAAATGACTGGGCCTAATTTAGGGCACATCTGTTATCTATTACACAGTGAGCTAACATGCTTCACATAGCTCTAATTTGTTATATCAGATTGCACCTGTTTGATCTTGACTGTTGCTGTGCACCATGCTCCAGTTCCTCTCTAATGTTGCATCCAAAAGTCTATTCTAGCTATATAGCGCCACTTGGGGACAAAAAATATAAATAAATACATAAATAAGTATGTGCATTAATAAGTATACAAGTGCTTGAACCATGCAATGTCGAGGAAAAGGTCCCAATCCTAGAGAGCTTACAATCTATTTATTAGATGTATTACAAACCAGATATTCAAGTATAATTATTGTCCTCATTCTTGCAGAGTAAGCTGGCTCCTACCTCCATGCAGTCAATCAAAGGCTGTGATTGCCAACATCACAGCGAATGCTTGACTGCTATTTGCTCTGCTGCCTCCTCTGCACATGCTTAAGTTCTTAAAAGCTCATTGAGCTGGGGGAGGACAGGGTAACCTTTGCCAAAAAGTGAGAGAACGGAGGCAATTCTTATTAAATATCTGGTTAGAAATGCATGTTATAAAGTGGCAAGTGTCACTTTTTGTTTTAAGGGTGAGCATACTCTTTAACCAAGCCTATAAAATGTATCTGATATATAGTGATTGCTTTAAGTGGCTTAAAAACCATCTATAATGCACAACCAGTTATATAAATAGAACTATTTCAGTGCAGTGCATGTAAGAATCATTTATTTCAGTATTTATAAACGTCAAAGTGACTGGTGTGATTTTGTCCTTAGCATAGCATGTAACAGTGAAATGCCAAGATCCCTCTTCTTCTCACTAAATTGCTTTCACCCTGACCATTCCTTTTAATTAGATTTTATTATGGTGTCATGTCAAGCTACTGCTCCTAGCGTGATAGATTGTTCTGGTTGTTCTCTGATCTAATAGCTATAATCCAAATACCTTTATTTATCTACTTTCGATATACTTATTTGCGGGAATGTTGTGCTGCATCGGAAATTTCACATGTAGCAGAGAAAAGACATCTTTTCTCTAATTCACTTTGTAAACATAATTTGAAAGTATATTTTAAGTTAGGTACACACGATTTAATAATATGGCCTGACCAACCGACATTTCAGTGTTGATGATGATTGTATGGCGGCTTTTTGCAGCCGCGACTGATTGCCGACCGTTTCTTTGTCCAAATCAGACGAACGAACAATCGGATAGGTCGGAAAATCACAACCAATCATGCGGTACTCTATGGACCAAACAATCGGTCACGCCTAAATGTCAGATGCGGCTACTTTTGCCGACAGTCCTTCCTCCTGGCCAACCATTCAAAAGCCTAGAACGGTGTGTCAGGAGGAAGGATTGTATACTGTGTACCTAGCTTTAGATTTTTTCCACAGAACAATATTATCTGCATATTTAAAAGACAACTATACTGTAAAAAGTACTTGGGGCAGGGAGTTGGGATTGATTTATTCTACCTCCCTGCCCCAGGTACTTTTCATTTTAACTGTTTTTGATTGTTGACACAGTTTTGAAACGTTATGTAGATTCAATTTCAGTGTGAAAGGTTTTGTGATTGTAAATTAACCGAAGTGCTCAAGAACTTCACACCAGAACACATCAAAGTGAATATGGAGGTTGTCAAAATAATTCTATATGGCTTTATAAGTAAGCTACTTTACATTGGAGGTTGGCAAAATTGGCATCTATCAATCACAAGATAGTAAAATGTGTATGTTTTTCTTTGCATTAAAGGGGAAGTTCAGTGCAAATATTTTAAAGAAAAAATAGCAGTATTTTTCTATCCTAATGACCTTAACCTGCCTATTCAGCAGTTTGTCTGTGTATAAATAAATGCTTCCAAAATACAAAAGACTTTCTGTTTTCTGGACCCATGCGTTGATTCAGTTGCTCAGTAGAGATCTGAGCATTTTTGACCCATCCAACAGCCAATCAGTAGAAATTACTGTTGATGTAAAATTTCTTCCTTTTCAAATTAACTGTTCATTTGGTTCAATCCTCAAACCTTTTGAAAACATATGTATGAGGTCAAACTGATTAGAAAAATGCAGATTCAGTTCTGTTTTGTGGTGTTCACATTTTTATAAACAAATAAAAAATTAAAAAAAGACATTATAAGCAATAAAAATCCAATGTTGGTGACTTTTGGATGCAGTGTGAACCAGGTCACAACATAACATAAAACAAACTTTTCTACATGTTAAATTCTTCTTTTCTCCAAAAATACAATTATTTTAATTTTTGAAATTTTTTTTGAAATTTATTTTAAGTTATTTGGGATTCACAAACTGACCAGGTTGTGTTCCACAGGCAGGTTCACAAAATTTCTCTTCAAAATCTCGGGTTTCTAAAACTGACCAAATTTTGCTGCATAAATGTTTTTATCATTAAAATTTTGATATGCCATTTCAGTTACAGCAGCAAAATTCCAGCAGTTTTCTGAAAAAAAATCAAAGTTATTTAATTGAAAAAATAGTTTTGTGATTTTGCACATCTCTGTTCAGTCTTTAGTTTTATGATAATATTATTTGCAAAAGTAGTATTCATGTAAAAGCCTTATAGAAAAAAAATTCTTAATGAAAAATAATTACCTAGGTAAATATGTCCCTTTGGAATCAGTGAGTAAAATAAGCTATTTTAAAAAAAAAGTTGTGACACTCCTGGTTTACGGGTATTCTTTCAGCAACCCCCTGGACTTAGGGTGCGGGGTATCTGAGCTTAGGCCATGAAAACACGACAAATCCTGGAACACACTAGGAGGACAGGGCACAACCAGCTCAGGGCTGGACAACAGCGTGGTACCAAATCAGTAGGCAGAGATGGAGTCATGGAAGGAGCCCAGGAGTCAGGGCAAACCAATAAATATAACTGGCAAAGAACAACCAAAGACCAGGATCTAATAAAGTAAGCAAGGACCAATCACAAAACAGCAGAAAACCAGAGCAGGAACCAAATAGGCAGAAAGATATTTGGATTAGGAGCCAAGAGAGGGCAGCCAATGGCAAGAGACTTTGGGTGCGCTCACAAGGCAGTGAGCGTTGCAGTGAGCCACCAGAGGAAAGCAGAACGCCATGGACAAAAGTAAAGAGAATAAGAAAGACTATTGTGGGTTTCCAACATTCCTTTGATGGTATGATAACTGATCATTGAGTTGGAACAATTCGGAAATAATACCATGGGTGTAATCGATATTAGATTGATTTGACGATCAAATAGTGAATCTATATAACATCTACAGTATGTAGTGCATGGCTAGCACAAGACATAGAAACACTGAATGCTAGATGCATTTGTGTGTCAAGCTGTGTTTTTCAGAGCTTAATAGAGTAAGATGATGGGTCATGTGTCTGGGCAGGACTATACCAGTTCCACTGCCTGGCTAAAATAGTAACATAGTAATTAAGGTTGAATAAAGACATTCGTCCATCAAGTCCAACCTATTCACTTTTTTTTTTTTTATTTATTTATTTTTTTAACCCTACCTAACAGTTGATCCAGAGGAAGGCAAAAAACCCCAGCTAAAAAAGGGGGGAAAAAATTCCTTCCTGACTCCAAACGGCAATCGGAAAGTATCCCTGGATCAACAGATCTATATGCATTAATACCAGTAATTCACAATATTTTTTAGTTTTAGAAACTTATCCAGGCCTTTTTTAAAGTTATTCAATGAACTTGCCATTACCACCTCTGCTGGAAGACAGTTCCACAGTTTCACCATTCTCACTGTAAAGAAACCTCTCCTAACTTGAAGGTGAAACTTCTTTTCTTCCAACCTTAAAGGATGTCCACGAGTCCTCTGATATGACCTATTAGTGAACAATGCACCAGAGAGTTCACTGTATGGGCCATTAATATATTTGTATAAGGTTATCATGTCCCCACGCAACCGCCGCTTCTCCAATGTAAACAGCCCTAACTTGTCTAATCTGCCTGCATATTCAAGCCCCTCCATTCCCCTTATTAATTTAGTTGCCCTTCTCTGAACTGCCTCAATTTCCAAGATGTCCCTTTTGTATATGGGATTCCAAAACTGCACCGCATATTCCAAATGAGGCCTTACCAGTGCCTTGTAAAGAGGGAGAATAATATTTTTCTCTCTCTTGATTCCATTCCCCTCTTTATACAAGACAATATCTTGCTAGCTCTAGCTGTTGCTACCTGGCATTGTTTGCTACAGCTAAGTCTGTTATCTACCAGAACCCCCAAATCTTTTTCCATTTCAGATGCACTTAACACAGAGTTATTTATGGTGTAGGTGGCACAGGGATTATTAAATCCCAAATGCATCACCTTACATTTATCAACATTGAATCTCATCTGCCATTCTGCTGCCCATTTTGATAATCTATCTAGGTCTGCTTGCAGCACTTGCACATCATTGGAAGTTTCCAAAGCTCTGCATAATTTAGTGTCATCAGCAACACAGAGACCTTGCTCTCAATGCCCCCTTCAGTCATTTATAAACATTAAACAGAAGCGCCCCAGTACAGAACCCTGAGGAACTCCGCTTAGAACTTTAGCCCACAAGATGTAGCTCCATTAACCACCACTCTCTGTTTGCGGTCCAATAACCAGTTCTCTATCCATGAACAATGTTTTCTTCAAGGCCAACAGTCCTAGTTTATACATTAGTCCCTATGTGGCACAGTATCAAAGGCTTTTGCAAAATCCAAATATACCACATCCACGCTTGGCCTGAATCTAACTTCTTACTCACTTCTTCATAAAAACCAATTAAATTTGTCTGGCATGATCTATTTCTCATAAATCCATGCTGACTACTACTAATAAGATAATCTCTGGAGACAAAGTCAAGGATATGATCCCTTACACATTTTCCATCACCTTCCCTACCACTGATGTTAGGCTTACAGTTCTATAGTTACCAGGCTGTGAACGACTACCTTTTTTGAATATTGGTATTACTTGGCTTTTTTCCAATCCAGTGGCACATCCCCAGACAAAAGCGAATCTGAAAAGATGAGACACAGTGGTCTTGCTAGAACTGAACTAAGCTCTTTTAAAATCCTAGGATGCAATCCATCTGTCCTGGCGCTTTATTGATATTAACTTTGTCTAATTGATTCCGTACCATATCCTCTGTTATCCAATGTGAAAACTCTTCATTTCCTCCCTGCACATTGTTACAATCCCTACTGTAAGGATTCTCAACAGTAAAAACCGATGTAAAAAAACGGTTTAGCAGATTAGCCTTTTCGGCATCCTCTACAACCACCTCAGCTCCATTATTTAATGGTCCCACATTCTCAGTCCTCATTTTTTTACCATTTATATACTTAAAAAACATCTTGGGGTTGGACTTGCTTTGTTCGGCAATCCGTGTTTCATTTTCTATTTTAGCTAGTTTAATTGCTTTCTTGCACTCTTTATTACAACTTTTGAAGTCCCTGTAAGCCTGTTCTGTGCCTTCTGCTTTCAAAATTTTAAAAGCCCTTTTCTTTTTTTCCATTTCCCTTTTTACCTGAGCATTAAGCCATGCAGGAGTGGACCTAATTTTTTTACACTTGTTTCCTAAAGGTACCGATTTGGAAATGTTATAGTTTAATATCCCTTTAAAAGTGGTCCACATCTGCTCAGTATCTTTACCTAGAAACAGTTCCCCCCAGTCTATGAGCAGGAGCGATTCCTTTAAAAGCATAAAATTAGCTTTCCTAAAGTTAAAAGTTTTTGTTAAGCCAGTGCACTTTAGTTTTCTGCAACCTATATTAAATGACACTATATCATGGTCACTATTCCCTAAGCTTCCCATTACCTTCATCTCCAAAATGAGCTCTGGGTTATTAGATATCACCAGATCCAACAACGCATTCTTTCTAGTAGGAACTTCTACCATCTGTGAAAGAAAATGCTCATATAGGAAATTTAAGAACTTTATACCTTTTGAGGTGCTGGCAGTTCCATTACTCCAATCTATTTCAGGGTAGTTAAAATCCCCCATAACCAGAATATGCCCCATACCAGCAGCCTTCGCCAACTGCATATGGAGATTCATTTCCACCTCTTCCCCGGCATTTGGCGGCTTATAACACACTCCAACAATTAATTTACCTACCTTCTTGCTTCCTGTACACAGTTCCACCCATAATGTTTCTGCCGCATCGTTTGCTCCCCCATCTATTCCATCTTTTAAATTTGGCTTCAATTCCTGTTTAACATACATACATACTCCTCCTCCTTTCTTATTAACTCGGTCATGTCTAAATAAGGAGTACCCTTCAATATTTACTGTCCAGTCGTGTGAATCATTAAGCCATGATTCTGCTATACCAATTACATCATACCTTTCCTTTAACGCTATTATTTCAAGTTCGCCGGTTTTTCCAGCCAGACTCCTTGCATTTGTAAACATACATTTTAGATTATCAATTGATTTACTTCCATACATGGTCGTACATGCCTCCTTATCCTCTATGCTCCCCCCTCCTCCTTCTCCTCCCTCCGTTGTGTTACTAGCCCCCAGATCCCTAACTTCTCTATCTACCCCTGTGTAGTCAAACTTTCCCTCCCCCCCCCATACCTAGTTTAAAATCTCCTCCAACCCCCTAGCCATCTTCTCCCCCAAAACAGTTGCACCATCATCATTGAGGTGCAAAATGTTAACATACAACCAAAATATGAATTGTCATATGTCTAATAATTTACAGTAAGGACTCAATACATACATACATACATACATGAGGAAGAAAGTTACTCTAAAATATTTAAAACTAGTATATAGTTCCACTAAAATAAACAATCAACAATCATTTGTATGAAAATTGAAATATTGATAGGCATCACAAAATGTAAAGCAACCTTCAGCAAATAAAAACACACAGGCAGAGGGACCAGTGTTCAACGATATGAGCCTGCAGTTAAATACGGTAGTGGTGGACTCTCCAAAAGGACAGATAAATGCATTTTCATTCATGCTCCATATTGATTTAATTTAGCTAGAGACTTATGCAAAACATGCACAAAAAATGCTTAATAAGGAAAAAATGAGGATAGGGTTAAGTTGACCTTAGTATAGAAATAGGTAGTTATTACTTCAGCATGAACAACACCACTTAGTAGAAATGATAAGACTGGGGGAAAAATCAGTCTATATACTGAAAAAGCTTTTGAAATATTTTATTAATGAAATTTAGAAAATGTTGCCAAAAGAAGCCGCTGGCCCATCTGCTCAGTTAAATAGACCAGACTATTCATGCTCAAACTTCCTTTCTGCTCAGAGTGCAATATTTAGAACATGAATCTTAAGACAGCAGCTCACCAGGGAAGCAGAAACCTGATGTAATGTAGAACGACACCCTATAATTTACTTTAAGCAGAAAGACCTGTAAAACAAACCATTTTCTTAAAGCTTGAAAATTTGATCTTTCTTGTCTTCCAAACACAAAAAAGGAGTATGATCCGTGACCGATATAATTTCCCAAATGGTTACCCTTCCTATTTTATGGCCAGTCCATATTATAAGCTGTTGAATATACTTTCTTCCCTTGGCAATGTTTCTTGTAAAATCAAACACGTCCATTCTTGTGTTTCTTGTATAAAACGCACTGGCAGTTCTTTTAGATTATTAAGACAATATTTAATTAGTGAATTTACCGCAACACAATGAGAATGCTCTGAGACATATGGATTCAGTAAAGCTTGATCAGTTCTGCAGCAAAACACTGTCATGCTTGCTTATAACGTTTAATAGCTAAGGTAAAAATGTGGAAAGGTTCTAGTAAGGGTCTGTTACTAGGAGTTAACATTTTATAGTGATAAATGCATCATGTACTTTAATCATTACACATGATTTATAAACACACGTGCTATTCTCCACTATTCCAATTTGTAGAAGAGAACTTGTTGAGGGTCAACATAGGCAAATCAAAGTAAAAGATCTGAGTTCTTATTAAAATAAACACAATTGGATATGTGATATATTCTACATTCCATAGAATAATAAAAGGAAATGTATGAATATATGATTGGAAACCATATGCATCAATAACACTACTTTGGCTCCTCTTTTTAACTTCTATTTTTTTCTGACACATAATGCTCTTCTGCCTGGGTTTGAAACACTGATCTGGGTATGTATATATGTTTAGGATGGCCACCAAAAACATTCTTCTGAAAGAAATGGAAGCTACCACTGTCAAAATGAGATATGGGAAAGTGTTTAATGAAATAAACTTCTTTTTGCATCTTTAGGGTGAGCTCTAACCAAAACTCTCACTTACATTGGTGATGTCCATCTAAAAGCACTTCACTATAAAGACCAAAAGCCTATTTTGCTCTGATGATGGCTCAATAAAGCTGAAATGGGTCTGCAACTGGAACTCCAGACCTGCACTCAGCTCATGTAATGTTGTTAAAAGTCTCATTAAAGGACAACTTCACCCTCATAAGAACATCTTTTAGAAATAATTGCCTCTTTAAATATGTTGATATATCATACTTTGTCCTATGAATTCATTAATGTATGCCTGCTATGCTTCTGGATGCCTCATGGAAACTGAGCAATTTAGAAACCTGAACTGAGCCTTTACTGAGCCTGGGCATGCTCAGAAGAGGCAGAAAGGGGATTAACATACAGACATTGGCTGTGATGTCAACTGTCAAATCCATAACTGACAGTTGCTAACTGGAAGAACCAGGAAGCAGAATCAGGGGAAACAGGACACTGTGCAGGATTTCAGGTCAGACTTATATATTTCAGATTTCAAACTATTACCGTTTAGGGTTTTGGGGGGTGATTTACCTGTATGTAAGTTTTCATTTTAGGGCTGGACTTGCCCTTTAAAGATATAGAATTTGCTCAAGGGCTACCGTGAAAAGAACACAGAAGTTAATATATGTTATATTTCATATTGTTCACATGGCCTTGTGGAATGAAAGGGTTAAAATAAAAATGTGTAGTAAAGAGCAACCAAAAACTTAGACAACCCCACAGGTATTGCTATAAACAAACGTGCATTTATTGTGCACACCACGACATGTTTCGGACAGTCTAGGTCCTTTCTCAAGTGAATGAAAGGGTTAACATCCACTCAGTGCTTGGGCTGGGAACAGATGACAGTTGGTAACTGACCATAAAATACAAGTACCCCCAGCCAAGTATATTCGTGTGAGGTGGATACCCAATCATAGACAAACAGATACCATTGTCCCAACTGGATATTCAAAGGGACCACAACAATAGAAGACCAGAGGGTAAATACCTGTGAAGGGTAATCAACTGGACTATACAACCTTGGATATCCATGTGAAAAGGATGTGCCCTGGATAGCTTTCTCCAGCAGCAAAACCGGTTTTAGGTCAGCCTTTATGCCATCCTTTGGAGACACCCTAGTGGCAATATACTACTGCCACCTACAGGATATGACATCGACTTGATTGGCTGAGACTTTCTTCAGGGTGTGACTATCCTTAAGTAGAGGTGGAGTTTGGGTTATGAATGAGAGTGAATGTGTTTATAAGAGTGCCCCAAAAAGGCATCTAGAGGGAGAAACCATCTAGCAGCATTTAACATCTAAGAGGACTGCCAAGCTATATTCTATAACACCTTGGAGTGCTGCCATTTTGTTACCTTTTATTTTATTTATTACTTTACTTAATAAATCTATAAAAACCCTTGGGCCTTAAGCTTCTTTGTAACAAGTTACCCATCTTATCAGGTCCAACAATATATTAACATCCTATCAAAGCAAAACCAGATCGATTGAGCTGAATTGTTGAACAACAGTACTGCATGGTGTTTCAATAAGATTCAGTAATGTTTTTATTTTAACAGTCCGTGAATGCGTTTCGCCCATTTTGTTTTAGGCCGTCATATATATTATTTTGAACCATTTAAGGAGTGTTTAAAATACACATTGGAATACATTGAAATTCCATTTTACGTATATATTTTTCTTGATTAAGTTCCACATGGTTACTTTCATCCCAGTTGATAAGTACAAATTAGCTTGACCAGTTGTTTAGGAAACAATGCAATTTCTTACGTCCTGATGTTCCTGCGATACTACGACTATCACCTGCCTCAGTCATTTTGCAATCAATATTACAAAGATCTGCCTGGCAAACGTTGCAGGAACTTCGCCAGGTTAAACAGCTGTTGTACTCAAACATTTTAAAATTCACCACGGGTCCAACATTGATTGATGTTACACTGAGGTAGTGTATGGACAGCTTTAGTCACTCTATAGAGTAGAGCACTCTTGACATTTTACATTTAGAATTTTATTAACAGTGCTTTTTATATGAAAGAACTGGGAAAATGTTTCTCTATTTGCAATCCTGGTTTGAGCATCAGTGCCTTTCATTTCCAGCTGTTAATGGTAAATGGCGTGATTTAGCCTTTCTATGCCAAAATCTTTGCATTTCTGTTCAATGAAAAGGAAATTGCTCACCCCTGTGCATTTATAAATATGAGCAGTTGTGTATTATTACAAGGTTTTATTCCAATGTGCAGAATAGTGGTCACTGCTCCCAAAAACCATGGTAACACTGGATACACGGATATTAAACATGGCAACTGTGTCTCTGTACTTTCCTGCTATTATAGACCACCATAGGTTTTAAAGTAATGTCAACATTGTATAGCTTCCATTAGTTTACTGCCATTAAAGGACCCAGTAAACATGTTGATTACCATATGATTTGTATATCAGAATAGGCTACAATGTCATGTTGTGGTAAACATACCCCCTATTTGTATCCTCTCTCATCTCAAATTTTTTCTGTAAGGCAAAGCTAACTGCCTTACAGTGCAGCTTGCCCAACCTGCAGGCCTCCAGATGCTTAAAAACTACAAATCCCAGCGTTCCTGTGTTGAAATCTGCAACTAAGAAATGCTGGGAGTTGTAGTTTTCAAAGCATACTGAGGGCCACAGCTTGGGCATCCGTGCTTTAAGGGTAACAACTCTATAGATGATTGTTCAATATTTGGTCACTTGCTACTTTTAATGTCAACGTCACAGTTTACCTAAAGACAAAGCTAATTAGTGGGGAGAAGGACCTCTCTCATACATACAAACACAATTATAGCGACTAGAAATGGGATATATTTAATGAATGTGGGAGAGATGAGGGTAGCGAGAATTTACTGGATATACTAGGCTGGGTAAGCACGGGCTGATATTTCGACTGGTTGGCTGGGTAAAAATATCATTGGTTTAACCCGAAAATAGCAGCAAATAATTTGCCATGATCGATCATGTGGTCCATAGAGGAATACAAGATCAGCTGAAACTTTTGTCTGATTTGGATGAAGGTTCGATGACGAGAAAAGCACCGTTTAGATTTCCCCCCAATTTAACAAAATATTGCTGTCGGGTTAAAACATTGCCTTGTGTGTACCCAGCCTAACAGATACAAAGATAAAGGTTATCTAGATGTTAAATAAACGTTTTCTTGCTAATTTACAAGAATATCTGAATAAACTGAAAGACTACAATTTATTACAGCAAATGTAAAATGCAATAGAATTAGAATTACTGGTACATGGATGCAGATACCTAAAAAAGTCAGTTTACAACTTTGCAACTTCCATTATCATATTTCTAATTGCATTATACTGTAATGAATATTTACACAGTAGCACAATAATGATAAAACATTATTATGTTTGCATAAATGTGCAAAAAAAATGTACAAGCTGAATAAGTGTGATTTCTGGTATCAGTGTAGTCATTTATATTATTATATTTAGAAATTGTATTGTATAGAGCGTATACAAATATAATGCTGGGATTTTAAGTACAGCCAGGGAATGCTGGGAGTTTTAGTTTGTTAGCATCTGGAGGCCAAATACAGAAAAATCCTGTGCACATAGGGTAAGCTAAAGAGAAAAAAGGTGCAAGCAGTCCCTCTGATCTCCCCAGGATCCAACAGTCACTCCAGCAGTACAAAAAAGGGGGGAAGGCACACACTAAGTCAAAACACAATTTATTTCAAACCAAACTCACAACCGCATGTGCACAATGTTTCAGGGGTCTGGCCCCTTCCTCAGGTGCATAGAACAAAACCCTCCCCTTAAGTGGTATTAAATAGTCTCATTGTGATTAAGGCTCCACCTTTTAAAGGGGAACTGTGGTCCAAAAATGACTTTAGGTAAATTGATAGGAATTGCTCTCCTGTGAAGTTTTGCAATTTATTTTTATTCTTTATTTTGCATAGTTTTGAAGATATTTACATTTTTGTGTGTGATATAACAGCAGCATCACCAGGTCCCCTGCACATCCTGCTTCCTGCTCTGAAACAATGTCAATCTTTGCAGCCCTCCTGGTCCCTCCCACTCATGGACCCCATGGTCCCTGCAGTTGCAGGCCCCCCTTGGCCCATTCTCTTACAGCTCCATGTTGCCCTGCCCACAGGTGCCGTGGCCCTGCCCACCCATGGACATCATGGCCCCGCCCACCCACTGATGCACAAGCCCCGCCCACTCGTGGGTGCATAAGCCCCGCCCACTTGCGGATGCCATGGGCCACTCAAACCCCCCCCCCTACAGAAAACTGTGGAAACAGCCTTTTCAGGCAGCACTGTGCAGGAATGTCACGTCAGCCTCCCACCCATTAACTTTCTGGTGGTCATTTCTTTATATCTTGGGCTGTGGAGCACATAGAGAGGTGGTCGATGGCTCGTTTTAAAGGTAGGAAATTTGCCTTTAATTTAAACTCAACTTGTTTGGAGATCACAGTTCCCCTTTAATACAATAGCACTTGCACTTTAATGGTTGGTTATCTCCACCTTTACAAGGTGGAGCCTTAATCACAATGAGACTATTTAATGCCACGTGAGGGGAGGGTTTTATTCTATGCACCCAAGGAAGGGGCCAGACCCCCAAAATGTTGTGCACATGCGGTTGTGAGTTTGGTTCGAAATAAATTATGTTTTGACTTACGGTGTGCGCCTTACACCCTTTTTTGTACTGCTGAAGCTATCTGGAGGCCCACAGGTTGGATATCCCTGATTTATCAGTGATAAGTGAGATTTCTACTCATTGTTTGAAGATTATACAGAACATATAGAAATTAAAAAAATCTGTATAGAACTCTTTTGAAGTTCAATTATTTTAAATGTGATTTGTGACCAGTGACAGGTAGTGTTTAAGAGGAAGGTATAAAGGTCGGACTAGATGGATGTTGCCTTTATTCACCCCAATTACTATGTTACTAAATATAACTTATCATTAAATACAGGTAAGTCACCTGTTTTTTTGCTTTAAGTGTGGACATGTTTTTTAATTCAAATTTAAAACATACCAGCTATACCATAATGTATATATCTACTAAGGAAAATACCATGATTCAGTTACTGTTTAAATTTCATTATCAGGCATAATTAAAAACTGGTGACGGAAAATTCCAAATAATGTAAAAGGGATAGACATTTATTGGCTTTTGGATTTCTGAGACTATATATATATATATATATGAGGAGTACAATTATAGACCTGTTCTCCCAATTAAACAATTTTAAACTTTCCATTTGCAAATAAATTGACTTTTGATTATTTATAATGATGCCCATTTTAAAAAAAAAAAAAGCATGCACTTTGCCTAAGTTGGATTAGGAGATGGGACCCCATTCTGCGATTGCAATAAGCACGATCTTAGTGCTTGGTACTGTATATATAAATTAGAAAATGAACATTACTGTACTACAATAAAGAATATTGCATCTCAAAGATGAGTAGTGTGGTCTTCTTGCGCAAAACCCACAATGTGTGCAAAAGGATAGTGTCCCAGATACAACGTTGAATAGTTAACACTATTGCAGTTAATATAGTTAATAAGCACTTCTCCATTCCGCGGTAGAAAGTACTATTTACAGGGTGTTGAAGGAGACTGATTAAAGTTTAATAACAACCAGAAACAAAAAAGTGAAACCTTAATTCTTGTACCAAGCACAGTATACTGTATACAGAATGCTCTGCAGTTTCTGACGAAAGTCTTGTCACTTGTGTACAAATAGACCTGAAGTGCCGCTTAACAATAATTCTAATGCAGATTTTGTTTCAAGAAATGGTTCATTTTACCCCAAACAGCTTTTCTAATAATGTTTCAATGCAAAACGAAACTAACAAAAAGCATTCTAAATATTCACAGCTTGGTAAAGCCCATTGAGTCAATTTTTGCAAAGACATAAGTGTTGTTGCCTTGTCATATGGGCTTCACCTGTGACTAATAATGGTTCAATTAGGTGTCAGGTGTGTATAAAAAGAACCCCAGTACACTAGACCTTCACATCAACTGCAAATAGACCTCTGCAAACATGCCTAAGATTCACCCTGAGACTTAAGTGTTGATTATGAAGAGGCTGAAGACCAAATCCACTGCTGATGTGGGGCACACCTTCAATGTCTCTCAACGTCAAGTTCAGAGGATAAAGAAAAATTTTTAAGAGACTGGAAAAGTTTTTGACAAGCCCAGGTCAGGCAGAACCTGCAAGACAACTGCTCCAGAAGATCGTTTGTTAGCTTGAAAATCCAAGGCAAGCCAATTTTCAACTGCAGCAGAGCTCCAGGAGACCTAGTCACCTGACATCCCTGTGTCAACCAGAACAGTTTGTCGGATTCTGTCTCAAAATCGCCTCCATGGTCGAATCAGTGCCCATAAGCCAGCACTTAACAAAAGACAATTGAAAAACCGTGTGGCATTTGCCAAGTCCCACAGCCTGCTAAAAGGATGGACGCTGGAAAAGTGGCAAAAGGTGGATTTTTCAGATGAATCTTCTGTTGAATTACACCACAGTCGCTGCAAATATTGCAGTAGACCAACTGGAACCCGCATAGAGCAGAGATTTACCCAGAAAACAGTGATGTTTGGTGGAGGCAAAATCATGGTCTGGGGTTACATCCAGTATGGGTGTGTGTGAGGGATCTGCAGGGTGGAAGGCAACATCAATAGTGTAAAATACCAAGAAATCTTAGCTACCTCATATATTCCCAACCAAAAAAAAGCTCCATCGCATACTTCCATCTCCACATCAAAGTTCCTTAAGGCGAAGAAGATCAAGATGCTCCAGGATTGGCCAGCCCAGTCACCTGACATGAACATCATTGAGCATATGTGGGGTAGGATGAAAGAGGAAGCATGGAAGACGAAACCAAAGAATATTGATGAACTCTGGAAGGCATGCAAGACTGTTTTCTTTGCTATTCCTGATGATTTCATCAATAAATTGTATGAATCCTTGCCGAACCACATGTCCTTCAAGCTCATGGACGTCATACAAGATATTAAATTTGGATCTCACAGCACCACTACTTAATATGCTGACATATTTTTGGATTGGCTGTAAAGTAGATCATTTTCTGTATAGGCAACTACACTTTTGTCTTGCAACATTTTTACCTTGTCTTGATTAAATGATAAATCTTTTTTCAGTGAAACTATTTTTTAATATTATTTGGGAGGGCTTTAGCTTTTAATATGAGCTATTTCTAACACCAATTGATCAATTAAAAATCAGGTTAATAGCAGGAGTTACTGCAAAATACACAGGCGACAAGACTTTTGTCAGAAACTGTATGTTAACACCATAAATATTTAAGCAATGCTATTTAAGTAAAGTTGGAAACCGTAATAAGGGCTCTGCGAATTACACATGTGAGCAATGAACTGTCCCACACTTTTATATTTAGAAGGACAGCCTTTATGTTGCTAGATTGTTTTTTTTATAAGGGGCATTGACAGAAGCCTTCCATTGGGCATAAGTTACCTTTTATTAAATTTAAGTATAAATTACTCATTCATTCAAGAGCGCTTGCAAAATTTAAAATACATGCAGGATTTAGAACACACACTTTCATCTTAGAGGGTCACTATACTCAAACAACTTTACATTATCTGAAACTACAATTCGAGAGAAGTAAAATGGTGGTACTCACATATTTATCTGTGCTTGCATTGTTACTAAATTATTAATGTTTAGTGAGTGCTCCTAATTGCTCCCACTCTCCCTTAATCACTACCTTCTTGTAGTGTCTGCGAAACTTATAAACACAGCCTCACCATAGACCCTGCTCTGCTTTTACATCTCCCCCTCCCTCCTCCCCTTTCTTCTTTCCTCTGCTGATTGTCTTAAATGTTGCAGAAAGTGTGCTGGCAGGCAACTAAAGATCTTAGTAAGAGGTCAGGAAACGTATTATGATTTCTGCTTCTGGAGTGACAGGTCTTTCCCTGTAAATGCTGTGATTTCAAATGATGATTTTTCAGAATCTACAGCTTAGATTTAAAATCCCCAAAAAGTTTTTTCTACAATTACAAGTGAGTCTCTCCTATTTCTCTCCCTCACCCTGATGGTAAAAAAACATTGTTTGCAGAGTTAGACAATTAGAACTAGGTACATAGTCCAGACCTTTACTTTATTGAACACAGCACAGCCATAACCACATTTAAGATCTTAGGGGCTTACAAAACCAGAAAAAAGGTAACTGTATTTGCCCTGTAAATGCACCCATGCCTGAAAAGCATCACTTTCTTAAAGTCCTGCTGAGTTGTGTGAGGGATATAGTCTTTCCCATCCTATGATGCTGAATATCACTATTCTTTTAAATGCTAAAGACTATGCCCATCATGTTAAATATATGTACTGTACACTTTACAGTATTTAAAAAGATTTTATGTGGTAGTGTCAAAATGTCTTAAAGGGTATCTCCACTCGCATTAACAAATTCTTGCCATTTAGTTTTATTGAAGAACGGGAGGTAGAGGAGCTGTGTCTTACCTCCTGTTCTTCAATAAAACAATCAGAAGCCAGGAGAGAAGGTAAGGAACTTACCCAATCGCTTGCTCCCCCAGCGTGTAGTCTGACAGGTCCCAACGGACTCTGTCTTCTATGCGCATGCGCAATCCATTCACATAGATAACAGAATCCGTCAGGACCTGCCAGACTACGTGCCAGGGGAGCGAGCGGGTAAGATCCTCACCTTCTCCCCTGGCTTCTGATTGTTTTATTGAAGAATGGGAGGTAAGACACAGCTCCTTTACCTCCAGTTCTTCAATAAAACAAAATGGCAAAAATGTGTTAATACGAGTGGAGATATCTTTTATTTACAACTGCTGGATTCAAAACATCAGTTTGGGATTTACCACCACAGCCAAAAGTAAAAATAAATAAATATTTACAATTCACTACAGTATGTAGAAACCAAGTTTATGAATCATTCCATGATACAATAGGTAAAAAATAACAAAGAAAAAAATCTGAGAGGAAACAGACCTTTTAAAGATGAAAAATCAAAAACTGCAAATTAATAAAAAAACAGTATTATGTGTTCATATTTAACTATTGAAGGTGACATCTTTATTGTACTTTATATGTACTTTTGGCCCATTAGCAGTTTTATTAATAAACAATAATACATAAATCTTTAAACTTGAAAGTTCTTAGATGGCAGAGGAAGGTTTGACAAGTTTTGTCCCCCATGGATTTTAGTCTTTAAAAAATATCTAAAGAAACATTTATCATTTTAGTCTTTTAATAAATATATATCTTCTTCTATGTTTATAACCGACTTTCAACAGCTTCCAACTCGGTCTCTTGGAATAAGCCTAAGTTCTGAGCCATGTTTCAAAAAGACATTTCCTGAGGAGGGAAAAAAATGTGGATTGTGGTTATAAATGATATAAAAATTCAAACAGAGAAAAAAAACATAGCACTGGTTAAAATTATACCAATTATGTGTATCTGGATGAATACTAAGCATAGCTTCTTGCTAGTTAACTTATTAACGCTAGTACATAATAACAGATGGAAAATTCTCCCAAGTTTAATTCCCTTCTAAAAAAACTGTTGAGGCCTAGCAAGCTAGGGTAGAAATATTTATGTGGTTGGTTTAAAAAGCATTTTGGTCACTATTTCCGGTCAATTTAAAGGGCATGACCACCCCAAAAACTATAATCCCCCCACTACTGGCCCCATTGTGTAGTGTAGTTTAATCCTTACCTTACATCACAGCTCCATAGGGTTCTTCTGCTATCCCCCCCTAAAGTCCAAAAAAACACCCACCAGGAGTACTGCAGAGAACATATAGGACTCTGCCTCCTGTCTCGCCTCCGGGAGAAGTTTGGCATGCGCACTGCAGCCCTTCTCCCCCTCCCGATTAGGATTCCCTCCCCCTAGCGTAAAATCCTTTTTATATAATATTCCCCCTGTCCCCCCAGCCCCAACTGCTATATTTTTATTATCAGAAAGTGCCCCAAACATTACTTACCTTCCCTCTTTCCTCTGCCGCACTGAACTCCCGGCAGCCGCGTCTGTGATTGGCTGCCGCTCAGGGCCTGGCAGTGCGGTGGAGGAAAGAGGGAAGGTAAGTAAAGTTTGGGGCACTTTCTGATAATAAAAATATAGCGGTTGGGGCTGGGGGGACAGGGGGAATATCATATCAAAAAATTTTTTGAAGTGTGGACATGCCCTTTAATGTATAGGACAATTTGCTTTTCAACTGGAACAAATTTATAGGACATCTTTTCATTTTGTGTGCAAGTCTTTACTACAAATAGTAACCAACCAAAAAGGAGTGGCCTTCTATATATTTAATCAGGGCATTTAGCCCAGATCCCGACCTGGCTGAATGCACTTCAATAGCCTAAAAGAAGATAAAAAAAAACAAACAAATCCCCCCAGAAACAATGGGGGAAAAAGAACCCCCTAATTATCAATTATATAAAATTTTAATCAGAGAAAAATGTACCAGTTGCACCAGTTTTAAACGCCATATTTCATATTATAAATTAAATAAAAATTTCTGAAAAAGAGGGCTGGCCAGCCCTCATTAATAATTCTAGATTGTAAATCACTCCCAAGTGTAATTACCCTCCAATCTAAAATAACTTTTGAAGCCTAGCAAATCAGTTACTATGTTTTTTTTCCAGCGTATCACAATGTGGCTGTGTCTTGTGTTTGGAGCATATGTGATCTCCAATGTTTTGCAAATCACATGCGTTCCAATTACGGACTATTACTGAAAGCGGTAATAGTCGGATGTTAACGCTATATTTCGCATACACTTTTCACACACGTTACTGTCCGGTACAGTGTGGCTGCAGCCGAAGAGTAATCAATATGTTTCTTAAAGCAGAGCCTTCCTCCTAACTATAAAGTTTTCATTTTCCGTTTTTTTTTTTTTGTCTTATAGTAGATGCCTTTGGATTTCAGTTGTGAGTGTGTTTCAGATGCTTGATTAACAAAAACGTGAAGTCATTTTAATCTGCAATAAAGGTTACATTAACCTTCATATAGGTACACTATTGCCTGCACAGTGAGGTGATCAGGCTCACTTCATTATCCTTTCTGCAGCTCTGTACTATGTTGTCTCATAAAATCTCATAAAATCTACATATTACGATTATGTAGCAGTTCATTCACCACAAGATGTATGGCTACTAATCTGAACTGAGAGCAGACTGATATCCAGAGGCTCCTTACTACATTTAGTACATTTACTAAATGACTAAATAAATCATGCTGCAGTTTTATCATGATCATGGACTGTAACTATTTATTGTGTAAGCAGAATTCTAGTTTTTGCATATGTGTGTGTGTCATCCTACATGAACTCATTTAACTAGCAACAAATTTCAATGAATATTATAGGTGGAAAAAAAATAAAACAATCAGAAGCCAGGAGAGAAGGTACACAAAAAAACGTCACAAAATACAATGAGAAATACATTACAGTTTTGAAAATTAGGTTAATTACATAATGACTGGGGAACCTTATATAACCTCGTGCAATGAAAATTAAAGGTGAACTAAAGCTATAAATAATAATGATAATGGCTTTCATTACTAGCCAAGAGTGTATCCATTTTATTTCTATAAGGTTTATATCTAAAAGGTTTATGTAGCTTCCTCCCCCCTGTAAATACTAATTGCATAGAGCAGGGATTCTAAAAGTTGTGCCCAGCATTCCTTGACTTCCCTCTGTAGTGGAGGAATGCTGGGAGTTGTAGTTTTCAAACATCTGGAGGCACACCTTTTAAGAATCCCTGGCATAGGTAGTCTCATGCATTGAGAAAGGTTAAATGTCAGATAGTATTTACTTGACATATCTTACAATGGGAAGATGAAGGTGGGTTAGAGAACTCATTTGATCATTTGTATCCTGCCTGTGTAATTAGCAAGAGGCTGCAGCGGGCTCAAGAAACCTAGATAATTTCCCCACAATGCGTTTTAGAAAAGAAGGTAGCTGTTATCAGGAAATACAGAACCCATTTGTTCCATTTATACTTTATCCTTTCATCTGTTTATATATGCATGACACAGATTATCCAGCATTTGCAGTGCAGCCTAGGACATAGAGGTCTTAAAGGGTATGTCCATCCCCCAAACAAACTCTTGTACTCTGCCTTATTGCCCGCCAAAACCTCGACCATGCAAGGTTCACACTGCTGAAAAGTGCCCCTAAATTTACTTACCAGCCCTTGTTCCCTCTGGACATGGGGGATGGATATGCAGCAGCGACTTGTCATTGACTCCAAGTCAATGATATGCCATACCACATGCAAGACACCAGTACTGTACTGGCAGATTGTGGGCTCCAAGTCAATAACAAGATATACAACATGCAAGACGCCAGTACTGTACTGACAGATTTTGGGCTCCAAGTCAATGACATGCCATATAACATGCAAGATGCCAGTACTGTACTGACAGATTTTGGGCTCCAAGTTAATGACATGCCATACAACATGCAAGACATCAGATTTGTACCTCTTCAGTTATTTTTTAGTTGACACTTTAATATACAAAGCTACAAATATATCTCTGTGTTCAGCATCAAAACAGTAAAAAAAACTTCTCTCAACTATGTGTACTTACCTGCAGTTTGTGCTGGATTTAAACCAATTCCATCTGTTTACAAAAAAACAACAAGTTTAAGGAATCTGTAAAATTATTAAATTACCCAGCCGGTAGTTTAGAATAATGTGGTTGGGGCTGGGGGAGGAAACCCTACAATACCCCAAGGGCATTTTACACTGGGGGGGGAGAGGAAAACCGGGAGGGAGGGGTGCTCTGAGCAAGCCAAAAACCTCTGAGAGGAAGCCTCAGAGGCAGAAACAATTTCCCTCCCTGCACTGCTCCTGGTGGCCAGTTTTTGGGACTTTGTATGGACATTACAGGAGAACTATTTGAAGCTGGGACGGAAGGTAAGGATTTTATTACACTACAGAGTGGGGCCAGTAGTGGGTTAAATTCTAGTTTTGGGGGTGGACATGCCCTTTAAGAATTCATAAGCAATAAACTGTCCAGTTAATATCACATAGATAATGTGCATAATGACAAAAATTGCTTAATTATTGGAATTGCTAACACAGGGAACAAATTACATCTGTTTTCTCACTCTCTCCAAAAAATGTAACTTCTGCAGGTCTATTAGGGTGTTTACGAGACCAAAAAATGTCAGATTTTCAGTACAATTTCAGTCAGATCTGGACTCAAAAAAAAGCTTAATAAAACAAAAAGCGAAAGACTTACCATTTGTTATTATGGCACTTGTTGCTGCAGGTACTTTGAACTGAAAACAGATTTACAATAAGAGATTAGTTAAACATCCTTGTAGAGCAATTGAAAGACTGGAACCCCTGGGTAGCTGAATGTAGTTTCCAAAAAATATATAATTTGGGGGTATTTTAGATGTAAAGTAATGTTAACCGTAGGGTGTTCCGTATTACAGAAATGCCTACATTTCATGCACTGACCCCATGTGAGTTGACTTGCTGTCCATTTTGTTCAGGACACATGGAAGATTGATATTTGATATTTATATCTTGTTTTTTCTTTGTTGTAGAAAAGGAGTGGTGGAGCCTATATTCATCTCAGAGGGTGGGTCCTCTGGCCTCCTCCAGATGGTAGGGAAATCCTGCTACTATTTTGGCAAACAATTTTACATCCAAGCATTTTAAGTATATTGATCTGTAGCGCTGAGCCTGCCTAGTATCTCTATCCAGTTTGGAGAGAAATATTTTGTTGAGCATCTAGCATTTATGCAGGGAAGTGACCAGTACCAGACAAGACCCCAATGAACAAATCGAGAAAATGGGAATTTAGTAATTTTGTGTCTTTCTTGTAATACAGTGCTGTAAACCTGTTTGGAACTATCTGGAAGCATGTCAGTGTTTATTGTTTATGTAATGGAACCTTCAATAAGAGTGAAGTGAATGGTTAAATAATATATATACTGTATTATACTAAAAATAATACAGCACAAAAGAGATCTTTGGCCACATGATATTTTAGCATATAATTAGCAAAAAGTAACATGAAAAACAAATTCTTAGTTGATCAGTTTCTAGAAAACAGACAAAGGGCTCACTGTGAACTCTTATTATTCATTTTCCCCCTATTTATTATCAGATATCGCATTGCTTCCTCTATTTTATTTTCCTCTATTCCTCTATTTTTCTTTTCATTTACTTGGCTTAGGTAAAAATATAAAATAAAGAGGCTATCAATGTGTCTTAAGCTTAAAGGCTAAACTCAGTTAGTTTACACTTTATTTGCAATCCTATGTTAAAATATACATTTTGATTAATCCTTTTCTTTCTCTGTACTTATAATAGTAGCTTGTGGAACTCCTAGTAACTATATCATATAAATACACCAGCTATAAAAGCATTATGTATACATAAAATAGAAATTGGCTGGCCAGCCCAGAGTACATAGAACTTTTTAATACTATATATACCGTATATATACAGGATAGCAATAATTAATTGATTTTAGAGGGTTTTTTTAAAAAAAATTATATTTATATATTATATATATGTGTTATAGATCAATTTGGGCTGGCCAGCCAATTTCTATTTGTATACATAATGCTTTTATAGCTGGTGAATTTATAGGTATTATAGGTCTATGAATAAAACTAAAAAATGTTTTATTACTTTGGGGTTAATTGATTTAGTTTAAGGTATTCCTGGTGGAATGCTGTTTATAGGCAATTTCCCCGGGATACAGTCATATATTTGGGAGGGCTGTAAGTTTGTGTAGTTTATGAACTCCTAGTAACCTCTTACAGGACAATAGGATTCCTCTAAACTAGTGGAGGAATGCTGGCTTAGCTTAGAAGTTCAAGTTAAGCATCAGACTTAACTCAGGTAATCAAAAGTGCTTATTAAAAGTGCACCTCTACAGAGTTATCGTCAAATATCAAGGACCTTTGCCTAGCCATAAAAAACAAAATATTACTGTAGCAGTAAGTTAATGCACGTCTATTAAAATAATTTTGTCCATTATGTGCACTTATCTTTTTGGATATTATATATTAAAAACAATTAACTGGTCTTCCAAGTTATAGTGTCAGAAAAATAGTTGCTAAGGAAACCTGCTTATCTAATGACATTAATAATCAGCACAGGGAAAAAACTTCATCAACCAGGAAGCAATTTTTACAGCTGACTTCCCTCATCTGTTTAGGCCATTTCAGCTAGTTGCACTCAAGCTAAATAACACAGTAAAATATCAATCTTCTGCCACTGTGCTAGCAAGACAATAAAATGCTTTTTTCAAAATCTGTCAATTGATTGCAGGTGTCTGAAGCATTGGACATAATAAACAGTGTGCTCCACAGCAAATATTAAGATATAAATTTTAAGAATGAGAAATGCATAAAAACAAGAGTTTAAAACACTACTGAAAATGAAGAGGTGTAAACTGTGAATTACATGAGAACATAAAATATTTAATTGTGCACAAAGCTTTAAAGACCTTCATATTAAAAAAAATATAAAAAAAATATGTATATATGTTTAATTAGAAAGTTTATAGCATGCAAAAACAGTACTTACTTCTTCTGCGGCAAATTTTAACACTGCTGTGAAGGGTGTATTTTCAGGAACACACAAGCTAAAAACACAAATAAGAAGATATCCAATAGTCAATTCTCTATTTCCCATTTGTACAAGGTAGATTAAATTTTGACCATCCTCAATTTACCCCTAAAACCATAATACTCATACAGCCCAGTTGTGCTGACTAATCCCTGCTGCCTCATACTGCAGCTCCCAGCTAGATTATGCAGTCACTACTGTGATGGATGACGTCACGGCCAATGACTGCACGGCATTCCCAGAGATTTATCTTTTGAGCATGTGCCAAAGCTCTCTGCCCTGTCACAGCGCTAAGAAAAGGAGAGGGAGCAGCATGCATTGGGCACAATTTCACAGCTCGAAACTCCAGCACACAGATATAATTAAAATGACATACCGGCCCTTAGGGTGCTGTCCCATGTAGCCATGTACCACTTCCACGGCAAACCAATATTTCCAACATACAAATGTCAATGGACTCAAACCATCTGGTGAAGAAAACAACTTTATTGTAGCCTATTGACTCTCACACAACGTTTCGGGACAAATTGAACTAATGAAGGAACACCCGAAATGTTGTGTGAGAGTCAATATGCTACAAAAAAGTTGCTTACTTCACCAGATGGTGCGCGTCCATGGACTCCTGCACACAGCCGTACAAAGAGATGGGAATAGTGTTTTACCTACCATTGATTTCAGACATCAATGGTAGAATGCAACTGTCTCTTAAACAGATCCGTTATGCTGGACATGCAATGGGTAATGTTCTTCCCAACATTACCATGACCTTCAATTGCAAAATGAATGAGAGAGGAATTTTGAGGAAATGTAATAACACAGGTGTATTAGATATTGGATCAATTTGACAATCGAACATCTATAAGGTGATATTGTCTGGAACTGGTCATCTGGTAATTGCAAGAGTATCATGCATTTAACCTAACTTAATTTTTCTCTAGAGAACAGAAGGTGAAAAGACAACTGAAGATGGATTTTCTATAATGCGGATTACCGTATATACTCGAGTATAAGCCGACCCGAGTATAAGCCGAGGTACCCTTTTTTACCTAAAAAAGTAGGCAAAATGTATTGACTCGAGTATAAGCCGAGGTTAGGAACTATGACCACTACTGCCTTCAGTATTGTTTGAGTCTTAAGTTGCCCTTTAACATAGTGCCTTTTCATAACTATAAAGTGCATATAACATACATATAAAAATCTTCCAAGTGTACAATAATAATATTATAAAACTCATGTGAGTGCATGTAGTGACATTCCTATATAGCCCCCTTCCCTCCTTCCCTCCCTCCCCTGAGAGTCCCCCCAGTTGGTCCTTACCCTGAAGCTGCACTACTCATGTGAGTGCATGTAGTGACATTCCTATATAGCCCCCTTCCCTCCTTCCCTCCCTCCCCTGAGAGTCCCCCCAGTTGTCCTTACCCCGAAGCTGCACTCCAGGATGATCGTCGTCTCCTTATGGCCAATCCGGCTGCCGCATGCTGGATATCCTGTGGATTTGCCGGCTGACGTCACTACTCGGCGCCCTCTCACAGCCTGGCGCCAAGTAGTGACATCAGCCGGCAAACCCACAGGACGTACCCAGCGTGCGGCAGCCGGATTGGCCATAAGGAGACGGCGATCATCCTGGAGTGCAGCTTCGTGAATTGACTCGAGTATAAGCCGAGGTAAGGTTTTTAGGTTTATTTTAAAACCTAAAAACCTCGGCTTATACTCGAGTATATACGGTACATAAAAATTTTTTCAAAAGGAACAGAAAAACTTACACTTTATAAGGAAGCCGAGGGTCAGATGTAAGTGTGATTTTAAATGTAACCTTTGACCTTGAAAGAACAAGAAAAATAAGAAAATAAGATGAGGGAAAGTGCAGAACTAAACAAGTTTTATTAATGGTACAGACAATTCGTCTTTTCTCAAAACAATAGTTTGTCAAAATATTTTTTATTATACAACCTCTGCTAAATTTTTAAGTCTCCAGACAACATTGTCCCAACAGAAAGAGCACATTCTCCAATATACAAATACAAGTATTACTCTATACATTAGAGTAATAGAGGTCAGCTACCATAATCCACCTTAGCTGGGTGATACTCAGCTAAGTGTGCACAGTACATGCACATGCTCTGTAATGATCAACAGTTAAAAACAAAGAAGCTGCAGCCTTGCTTCCTAGAAGTTGACAGCCAATCATATAACAGCGCAGAGAACCTCCCTCTCCTTGACACAGAACAGGAATTCCAATGCCGCTACAATGTGGAACACTAGTATATTTAGAATATTTTTCTTTTACTAATAACAAAATGGAAACAAAACAATAGAAAAGTAAAGGTTCATACACAAGTGCGATCGCTGGTGACGACCCGCTATGCACGATGTGTATGAATGTCTGTTTCGACCAATAATCGTGCTGTGTATGGGTTCATACACACTGTGGGTGGCACCCGCAATCGCACATGTGTATGAACCTTTAGTTTGGAGCTTTAAACTCGTGACCTCTTGGACTGTGCATTTTTAAAATAAACTGCAGTTTAACAGGCAGCTTTCAAACTTTTGTCTTCCATATTGGTGTGGAGACATCTGTATAAAAAATACTCTGTGCATAGAGACAGTGAATAATGGGGTCAGGGGATGTGGCTCTGTAAAGACTACATGAGCAGTGGGTTGTACTGGCAAAAACATGGAAGCCTTCTTAGTTACAAAATATATTTCTTACATGTACTAAATGCAAATTTTAAATAATCTTACAATATATAGGTGTTCTGGGGAGAAAAGCTTTTAAATCTGCTCAGAACAGAGAGAACTTACATGGAGTAGCAGAATAACACATTCATTTACATTTCTTAAAAAAATCTTAACAATTTCTTATAAAAGCATTCTAGTTAGAACATTACAAGGGTTCCCAATTTCCATGTTGCGGGTTTATAAAAATGCAATTTAGCTTAAGATTTACTTTAAAAGAAAATTAAACATTTAACTAATAACTTTTAGATAATGTAAAGTAGCTGTTTTAAAATTGTGCTTGTGGCGTGACTGATGAGCGGAGGGTATGGGCAGGGTCATATGGGGACACAAGGGAAGAAATATTAGAAGGAGCAGCATAGTGAAGGGATTTAAATGTTAAGAGAAGGATTTTGTAGATAATGCGCTGTTTAATGGGGATCCAGGTAGATGTGCAGCACAGAGGAGATTTAATTTCCTGATTGTTAGAGAGCGCGACAATGCGAGTTAAAGGACAACTATACTCATCTTCCCTCCGCCTCTTCTTGTTCATTAGCTGTACCCAGGGTGAGGACCTGAACCGCTAGGTCCTCACCCCTGGGTTCGCGTAACCTACAGCATAGTGCTTAGAGCAACGCTGCTCTGGTAGGCTCAACCCCCTCCTCCCCGTCAGCGACGAGGCCAACAGGAAGGCACGCTCTGCAACAAGCGTGCCTTCCTATTGGCCTCGTCGCCGACGATTAGGAGGGGGCGGAGCCTACCAGAGCAGCGTTGCTCTGAGACTCTGCAGTAAGTTACACGAACCCAGGGGTGAGGACCTAGCGGTTCAGTCTTTACTAGGGGTCCTGCAAACAGGAAGTCAAAGTCATATTTCGGTTGCATTTATTTATACAGACAAAATGCTGAATTGGCAGATTAAGGTCATTGGGATGAAAAAATACTGCTCTTTTTTCTGAAAAGCATATGTATTTGCACAGAACTTCCCCTTTAAATTATTTAACTATATTCACATTAAATATTTTTACCCAACATTCTTTCCTGCAACAGTCTTATACTGAAATGTTTTCATCAGGCATATGTAGTTAGAAACAATTATTGGGTAACCTAATGAACAAAAAAATATTTAACTGAAATAAAAAACAATATGCTAAAACATACAATTTTACAAATAACAGTCAGAATAATGTACTTTTCTGCTTTAAAGGAATAGTTCACAGGAAAGGTAAACTATTCCTTTAATGCACTGATTGGAGACCGAGAGGTTAAGAAGCTATGCCTTACCTTTCGTTCTTCAATCAATGCCTGTGGAGCCAGGAACGAAGATAAAGTAAACTTACCTTTCACGCGATCCTCTGCTGTCCCACTGACAGGTCCCGAACGCTTCCTGGTTCTGATTAACTATAGCACACATAATTGTGCATGCGCGCTATAGTTAATCAGAACCAGGAAGCAGTCGGGACCTGTCAGTGTGACAGCAAAGGATCGCATGAAAGTTTCTTCCATCATTGTTCCTGACTACACAGGCATTGATTGAAGAACGGAAGTTACGGCATAGCTCCTTAATCTTCCAGTCTTCAATCATTGCATTAAAGGGCATGTCCACCACTTTGCTGTAGTGTAGTGCTCCCTCTCCCACCCCCAACCACTTCTAAAAAAACTTACCCGAACTTTACTTACACAGCCTCTTTCCCGTGGTGTTCATATATGGCCCTCTGCTTCCATCAAACTGCAAGCAGGGGGCCAGACTGGCAGCTGCGTCCGTGATTGGCTGAGAGGCAGCCAATTATGGACTTGGCTTTTGGCAGTGTAGAATGCTGGGGGAAAGAGGCTGTGTAAGTAGAGTTCAGGTAAGTTTTTTTTACAAGCTAATATAATGGTTGGGGGGGTGGGAGACTGAGCCCTACACTACAGAGAAGGGATTTTACACTAGGGGCACAGGGAACCTAACAGGGATCGGGAGGGAGGGAAGGGGTCTCACCTGAAGAAGGGGGCACGTTTCTCCCCCGAAACGTTGTGCTTGTGTGTGATATGTGGTCCACAATATAGACATAAATTGATTGGAGTGCGATCCTCTACTTCTTTAAGTTTGCTGAAACTTTTTGTGGTTGAGGGGAGAACCATTTGAGGTATCGGCACCCAGAATTTGGACAAGAGTGCACCTCCAACTTTACTTCTTGAGGAAGGGAAGGGGGGCTGCACTGAGCAAGCCAGAAAACTCTCAGAGGACACCTCAGAGGCTGAAACATTTCCAGCCAGGCTCCTACTCTTTACTTTCTAGGACTTTGGGCAGACATTACAGGAGAACCATTTGGAGCAGAGAGGTAAGGTAAGGATTTTACACATGACACAGTAGGGCCAGCAGTGAGGGAGAATTTGGTTTTGGGGGTGGACATGCCCTATAAAGGAATAGTTTACTTTTGCAGTAAACTGTTCTTTTAAGAATCAGGCTCAGTGCATTGTTGTTGATTCATTGGTCTGTCATCCAGCTGAGCCATTATGCACATTGGTATACTTAAAGGGCATCTATAGTAAAAATCAAAACAAAAAACACATCGGCCCATTGCAATATTAAATTCATGTACTCTGTGCTGCCTTTCTCCTACCTCTGTCAGAGACTCTGTTTTTCCATGGTGTCAGATCTCTATGGAGCACTCCCCCCTTCCCCCTCCCCTCTGTTACCTCCTCCACGTCTCAACTCTGGCTACCCGACAAGATTATCATGTGCAGCAGGAGTTAAAAGTTCAACATCCTGAAAAACACACCCACGCACAGTGGCCAATAGAAAGCAAGCTGTCCTGGAGGCATGAATCTCTCCTTGTCCTATTTCAATACGATCTCTCTCTTTGTGACCTATCATCAAACAGTGAAAGCTATCAAGAAGGGGGGACAAGTGCAGACTTATCTCTGCCATCAAAGCTACCTCTCTCCCCCTGCTAATGCTCTTATCTCTATGTTTGTTACAGAGCAGGGAGGAGGGAGGGACTTAAGCAGGGAAAAGGATCACGTCACAGGGATTTGATTGACAGTACAAGTAGGAATAGAGGAATGCAATCACGTTTTCTAATTTGTGTATCTTAGGACAGAGAACGAATCTGAAAAAAGAAAAGACACTCTGGGGGTTGGGGGGGAATTATAGAACACAAGGAAAAGAAGAAAAAAAAGTCAATTTTCCCACTATAGATGCCCTTTAACATACTATTAAAGGGTCACAAAACCCCCAAAATAACCCTGCTATAATTGCTCCTCTCCAATTTTAATTTCCAATCTGACATCGCCTTAATTACCTTTCCAACACTGCTGTCTCTCTCATCTAATACAGCCATTTACAATAAAGCACCTATTTTTTGCTTAGGTGCACATGTGCATAAGGGTGAGGGAAAGGGGGAGAGATGGGATGAGAGAGACAGCTCTCTCATACAAAGAAAATTATAAAGATCGAAATAGGTGTCATAACGCTTTAATACATCGAGAGAAAGAATTCACGCGTATTGTAAAATGGATGTGACAATTGAAATTACAGCCAATAACAATGTTATTTCTCTAGTTGCCTCCTCTGAGCCTGTGCTTAAGGATGGGGAAGAGCATTTCACCACATTACAGGTTAGTTTTACTAATGTGTTATATTTCTAACTATTGTGGTTTATGAGGATCATTTACCGATAAATACATTTTCATTTATGGGGTCAACGTACCTTTTAAATAGTCCACAATTGAAAGTGTGTTAGAAAGGATTCTTTTATGGCTTTTCGAAAATACTTAGTGGGTGCAGAATTGGGACGCTGTCACGCTTGTGCCTAGTGCTGGTTCTTGAAAGGAAATGGGTGTGAAGCACACTGTTTTGAATTGGGACATCTGCCTATGGCGCAATCATGTGCTAACTTGGAACACCCACCTTACTCTTCTAGCGCGGTAATGGAATGGGCAACTCCAATGGAAGGCTATTTTTAAACAGATGATCGCACCTATCTTAGTAAAGGTGAACCCGATCAGCTGTTTAAAAAGCTGATTGCGGTATCTAGCAGGCACATCTATAATTGTGCCACTACTTGGGAATGCACAAATGTAGTAGCGTGATAGATCTTGGATGCTGTACAGTCACTGGGGGCCACAAACAACAGCCAGAAGGGCCAGATTAGGCCCGCTAGCCTTGAGTTTGACACGTGTGGTTTAAACGGACTAACAATAGATATTGGGGTGCTGTAGGCATAATATGACCATAAAAAAAGAACGTGACTATTTTCCGCTGATGAAGTGGCTATAGGAGCCACAAAACGCGCCATAGTATCTGGCTCTCCCCGTATGTCTCTTTTTGATGTACAAATAAAGTAAACATTTTTTGCACAGTGGTAGCAGTCGTCCCACGTTCTTTGAAGCTTTATGGCTGTTTGCAGCAGGAGGTGCTAGTTCTCTCAGGATTTGATTCTCCCACTCATGCGGCTTGTTGGGTTGTTGTTGGAGGTATGGTATACCCACCCATTTGTTATTACAGAAGAATTTCTCATTGAAATTGGTGCAAAGTCTAACTGTTCCCAAGAACAGTATTTTAGGTATTATTATTATTAATAAGGATCTATAGAGTCCCAAATTCTTCCATAGCGCTTTACAATTACATATATACATTTACATCAGGCCCTGCCCCCAAATAGCTTACAATCTACAACCTAAATATTACAACCTATCAGCATGTCTTTATGATTGTGCGGTAAACTGGAGCACCCAGAGGAAACCCACGCAAGCATGGGGAGAACATACAAACATACACCACTCTCCATATGTAGTATGATGAAGCCTGACAGGGTCTTAATTGATGCTACCAGATATGTGCACTTTAAATAGCATAAAAGAGTATTCCATCAGACAAATTCTAGGGGTCACAAACATACCCTCCAACATCTGCCATTTCATTGGTACACTATTGCGAAACCTAGTGCACAGAGCTAACGAACAATTAGCGAAATCACCAAAGTACTTTATGTTACAGCCCCATCTGGTGCATCATGACAGAGACAACACAACATGTACACCAGGGATAGACAACCAGTAGATCTCCAGATGTTTCAAAACTACAACTCCCTGCATCTCCTAACTACAGAGTGCTTGTATATGAATATTGGGAGTTGTAGTTTTCAAAGATCTACTAGTTGCCTATCCCTGATGTACATCAATCAGATTATCATGGCACTAAAGAGGTTTTGGAAACCACAACTCGAAGGATTCGATCAAGAAAAGCTGGAAGTTTCCAATTATCTGGAATGCCAAGACTCCCACTTAATTAAGGAGTATTAATCCCCTGTAACTGTTCTGCCTAACCCTTATTTCTTTCTGCCACTGACACGGGTGAACAGCCTTATTAACCCTCCCACTGAACACTCACATCGTTCCCAGATTCTTCGCTTCACAGCAACACTGCTTCTTATTGCCGGTCTGGTCAGAGAAAGGACCCTCTCGTTACTACGTCATCAAAAGGAATCTGACTTAAGATTAGCTGTCCGGCAATGTGCCGGACAGTAAAATTTGAGTAAAATAAAGACCTGAGACACAGTTGTGCCAAATGTATATTTAAGCAACGTGCAAAATCGTGGTATTAAAACGCTTAGCTTCTCATAACAGAAAAGACGCACAGACTCTTGTTTTTTTTTTGGCAGGCATTTCAGGGCTTCTAACATTGACAGGCAGTCTGAGTGAGACGTGTTCACTAGCAGCTGTAGGAAATTTTTTCAATGTGTTTCTGCCATGTTACTTTAGGGCAAACCATTTACCAGTTCCTGTACTATAATTATATATACCAACAACAGAGCTGGGTTATAAACACTTTGGGACATATTTAGTTTGAGGTGTAGTTGCAAAAGTTTCCAGTGCTTTTAACCTGCAGAAAGCAATCAGATGTTAGCAAACTAATGTTTACCAATAATAACAGACTAATGTTGGTTGGTTGTTGCACAGGAAAACCTTAAAGGGCATGTCCACCCCCAAAACTATAATCCCCCCACTACTGGCCCCATTGTGTAGTGTAGTTTAATCCTTACCTCACATCCCAGCTCCACAAGGTTCTCCTGTAATCCCCCCCAAAGTCCCAAAAACTGCCCACTGAAGTAATATATTTAATCAGAAGTATAATGTATAATACATTGGGACTGGGGTGTTAATAAAAGGAATGAGTGGGAATAGTCACCTATCCAGTTCCCGGATACTTCAAAGTCTTTGGATACTATCTCAGTTCCTGGGTTTCAAAGAACCTTCTGTATTATAGATACATCTGCTGTTATCAAACAGTCATCTTATTGAGGGTGATCTGCATTTCAAATGGGAATGTTTGTACTACCATCTAGAAACAAACATCTAAGATAGTTAACATTATATTATCAAATCCTTTCCCAGGGTGGGTTATGGAGGTCTGTGTTGTATATCAAGCGGCCAGAGAGTCTGTTAGGGAGGAAGGATTTGGAAGGAAGGAGAAGGATTTGGAAGGAAGAGGAAGGATTTGGAAGGAACAGGAAGGATTTGGAAGGAAGAGGACGGACTTGGAAGGAAGGAGAAGGATTTGGAAGGATTGGAAGGAGATGAAGGATTTGGAAGGAAGGAGAAGGATTTGGAAGGAGAGGAAGGATTTGGAAGGAAGGAGAAGGATTTGGAAGGAAGAGGAGATTGGAAGGAAGGAGAAGATTTGGAAGGAAGGAGAAGGATTTGGAAGGAAGAGAAGGATTTGGAAGGAAGAGAAGGATTTGGAAGGAAGAGGATTTGGAAGGAAGGAGAAGGATTGGAAGGAAGGAGAAGGATTTGAAGGATTTGGAAAGGAGAGAAGGATTTGGAAGGAAGGAGAAGGATTGGAAGGAAGAGGAAGGATTTGGAAGGAAGGAGAAGGATTTGGAAGGAAGGGAAGGATTTGGAAGGAAGGAGAAGGATTTGGAAGGAAGAGGAAGGATTTGGAAGGAAGTAGAAGGATTTGGAAGGAAGAGAAGGATTTGGAAGGAAGAGAAGGATTTGGAAGGAAGTAGAAGGATTGGAAGGAAGGAGAAGGAATTGGAAGGTAATATAAGAAGGAATTGCACATATACCTTTGTACACCTATACTTGCGGTAAATATATATTTTAATCTGATATCTCTGGGCCTGGAACTCTTAATAAACGCTTCATCTCTGAAAAAGGACTGGTTGGTTGAATTTACCTGGTGGTGGTAAATAAGGATCATTATATCTAAACTATACAAAACACAACACCCACCAGGAGGATAGCAGAGTCCATATAGGCCTCCTACCTGGCCTCCGGGAGAAGTTTGGCATGCGTACTGCAGCCCTTCTCCCCCTCCCTCTCCCTCCCTCTCAGGATTCCCTCCCCCTAGTGTAAAAACCTTAATATATATGATTCCCCCTGTCCCCCCAGCCCCAATCGCTCCATTTTTATTCTTAGAAAGCTCCCCAAACTTTACTTACCTTCCCTCTTTCCCCCGCCGCAATGAACTCCCGGCAGCCACGTCCGTGATTGGCTGCTGCTCAGCCAATCACAGACGCGACTGCCGGTCCCTCCCCTCTGCTTGCATTTTCTCGCAAGCAGAGGGCCGGCAGCGCGGCGGAGGAAAGAGGGGAGGTAAGTAAAGTTTGGGGAACTGTCTAAGAGTAAAAATATAGCGGTTGGGGCTGGGGGGACAGGAGGAATCATATATTAAAAAATGATTTTAAGGGTGGACATACCCTTTAAATCTCTTGTTTTTTTATAGAAAATTTGTCATTAAATATAAAAGGATTGTTTGGACATGGAGGTAAGTAAAACAGATTTTGTATTGTACTTTAATTATATTGTACTTTAATTAAATCTGCAAAACCAACACTAAACCGGTTGTAGTTCAGCAAGTGCCGTGTATTAAATATGGGATAATGCACCCCTTATAGTGTACTATTTAAGGGATAATACACAACCTACAGAGTAATATAAGGGATAATACGATATTTACAGTATAATATAAGGGATAATACACTACCTACAGTGTAATATAAGGGATAATACGCTACCTACAGTGTAATATAAGGGATAATACGCTATTTACAGTGTAATATAAGGGATAATACGCTACCTACAGAGTAATATAAGGGATAATAAACTACCTACAGTGTAATATAAGGGATAATACGCTACCTACAGTGTAATATAAGGGATAATACGCTACCTACAGTGTAATATAACGGCTAACACGCTACCTACAGTGTAATATAACGGATAACACTCTACCTACAGTGTAATATAACGGATAACACGCTACTTACAGTGTAATATAAGGGATAATACGCTACCTACAGAGTAATATAAGGGATAATACGCTACTTACAGTGTAATATAAGGGATAATACGCTACCTACAGAGTAATATAAGGGATAATACGATTCTTACAGTGTAATATAAGGGATAATACGCAACCTACAGAGTAATTTAAGGATATTACGCCTCCCAGGAGTTCTATGACCATATAGAAGCACAAGGCCACAGGCTGAGTGCTTTTATACAGGGCATGGAACTTCGAGGTGAAGTAAAGTGAGAGTAACTTAGTTGGTAAGAGAAGATGGTGAGAGTAGAGGATATGATGAAAGTAGAGAAGAAGTAAAGAGTAGAGGAGACGGTTAAAGAAGATGAGATGGTGAGGGTAAAGGAGATAATGAGTGAAAGTAGTTGGTAAGAGAAGAAGGTGAGATAGGGGAGATGAGAGTAAAGAAGATGGTGAAAGTAGAGATAGAAAGAGAGGTATTGTTTTTGTATTTATATTTAATTTTGTCATTCTGCTAATTTTTTTGGGGGGGGGCATATCATGAAAGGTCATGATAATGGTCATACATAAATGTCATATTGAGGTTTCTTAACTAACTCAGAGTTTGTAATCTAAACAGTAGTCTAGGATCAGATATCTATAATGTGTGTATTTATAATATTATTCTACACAGTTTCCTAGCTAGAACCCCGAGTCATACCGTATACCATATTCATCAAGATGTGGTACAGTATTCTATGAAAAATGGATGTTGGGTTGGACAGTAAGTAACTATGACATAGGTAGGTGTGGGATGGACTGAGCATTAAGTAGATGAGGTTTGACGAGTGGGGGAGACTGGACATCGAATTGGGGGATGAATCCACCCAGGTCCCGCTTTTTTTTTTCCTTTTCTTTTGCCACAAAGCTGAAATCCTATTGTCTTAGCAATGCTGTCCAACTAAATATATCTTATCAAAATGCGGTGGTCATATATTAAACCTGCTTTTGTTTTCTTTTTTTTTAACTAGGAAAATGTAAGATTTTATTTGGGGGAAAGGAGCAGGGCCAGATTTATTCTTTTTTCTTCCCTAGGCCAGTTATAGCCCACCATTCTAAAAATATATGTGACATGTATGTTTATATAAATCTATGTGTGTTTGTGTGATATAGGATAATGGTATATAGATTCCTTATGCACACAAACACGAATGGGTGCTGATCTCCTGAAAACTCCCCACTTCCAAGGGAGGTAGATTCAAATGATTCTGGAATATTGGAGTCGCAGACCTTCGTAGAATTCAAAGTGTTTATTGAAAACCACACATCAAAATACAACGTTTTGGGGGAACGTGCCCCCTTCTTCAGGTGATGCAATCGCAACAAACAGTGGTGGTGAAATACCCAACCTTCTACATAAGGGGAGTGGTCTTATGTAGAAGGTTGGGTATTTCACCACACTGGTTTGTTGGATGATAACTGAAGAAGGGGGCACGTTCCCCCGAAACGTTGTATTTTGATGTGTGGTTTTCAATAAACACTTTGAATTCTACGAAGGTGTGTTTGTGTGATACCGATTCTCTCTCAATTGTTCAACTGCTCCACAAGTATGTAAAAGATTAAAAAGCAAACTATTAGGCTGGTTACACACCAGCAGATATTTCCGGCTGGCCGACCGACCGATCCATGATCAGTCGATCGGCCGGAAATATCTGCTGGTGTAGGCGGTCGCCCAGACAAATGGGCGATCTGGTCTGTTGGTAAATCATGGCCGATCGTGCGGTTCCCTATGGGACCACATGATTGTCACATGCACCGGCACTCATTTGTTCCAGACGAGCGCTCATTCACAGTGAACATTCGGTCGGGACAAATAATAGGCCGGTGTGTACCCAGTCTTAGGATTATACCATATATATATATACAGTTTATTCCATTTACAAACTAGAACTAGTACAGGTAGCATCTTTCAGTGTAATACCCAGGTTATCGATATCAAAGATTGACTGCTCTTTCCCCTGCTGCCTCCCTGCACATGTTCTATTTACTAAGCTCAATGAGCAGGTAAGGAGCTGCAACCTCTGCCAAAAGGGAGAATGGATAATACTTATTATTCGTTTAGAAATGCATGTAAGTGGTAAAAATAGCAGTTGGGGTTAGGAGCAAATAAAGGACAAGTTGTGATTTTTGTTGTTTTTAAGGGTAGACATGCCCCTTAATGGGTACACAAACCAATAGTTGTTTTGCCAATAACCTGTGTATCAGGTTCTCATAAGAGAACTAAATAATTGTGAAGAAATAAAATGCAAATAAAGAAAACTTGCAAAAAAAGTTTCCCCCCCATGCATGGAGTGTCCCAAGAGTCTTCTCCCTAAACTTGGATGGTGAGGGTGTTGCACTGCAAGAAGAAGCCACAGTTAACTGTTAACTGTTACTTCTGTGGCTATTAATACTGTTTATGTTTAAATGCTAACACATTGGACAATAATTCATCAGTCTTAATTTATCCTATACCACACACAAGCAACTCTTGTAAAAGGGTGACATATGGAAAATAAATCTGTATCAGCAGTAGCCAATGTTCTGAAGCTCTAGGCTTTGAATACTAATTTGTGCCATATCCCAGCTTGAAGCATTACTGGAAATGCTGCCTCTGAAATGCTGAAATGGTAAAATGTCAACTGTAAATAAAGCTAAATGATTCCAGTGCCATACATCATAAATACTGAAAGTGGAGGGGCATGATCCTTTATCTCAACAGTCATTAGCGATTTGTTTAAAAATACTTCTATTTTTCTTAGCATCAAAGCTTATGGCACTCCTTTATTTTCTACATATTGATCAATCTATTAGTTATAGTGTAAAGAATGTTTCCTAATAACTATTACTGTGGTTATCACAGTGTTAGTAGTAACAAGCTGTGCAGCTGTCAATGCCATATGTATTGCTCAGACAGATGAATAACTATTTCATACTATTTATATTCAAGAGTCAGATCTATTGCCATGTTAAACCTTGACCCACTAGCCATGAAACGAGTAAACCTCGTTTTATACCCTCCATTTGATTTAACTTTAACAGTAAAAAGTCTTCATTGTGAATTATCAGTACATATACCCAAAAACCATGCAGTCAGTATTATGTGGAAGAATAGTTGGTCACTTTATTTACAGATTATTGACAAAGTCAAAAAATTAGCAGTATAATTATATATATTATCATTTTAATAATGTTTAATGGTTTATCTGTACCTTTCATTAGATGAATAACCTGCATCCTTTCTCAGAAGTTTTACCTCATTTCCTTAGATGGTTTACATGCATCTTTCATTGGCAGGTTCAACTGCATCCTCATCAGGTTTACCACATCCTTCCTAGATGTTTACCTGCATTCTTCATTAGATTTATCTGTTGTATTAGATTAGATCAATCGGACTTGAAGTTTGTTCGTGAAGACGTTTCGCTAGTCATCCGACTGGCTTTCTCAATTCAGAATGACTAGTACAAGAATCTGTGTACTAGTCATTCTAAATTGAGAAAGCCAATCGGATGACTAGCGAAACGTCTTCAAGAACTAAACTTCAAGTCCAGTGATCTAATTAAATACAACAAATAACCATGACCTGGATGAATGAGAACTTCCCCAAATATCCTTCATTAGATGGTTCACCTGCATCCTGTCTTAATGGTTTAATGTATCTGCATCCTTTCTTAGATGCTTTACATGCATCCTTCCTCAGAATTTTTACCTACATCCTCCTTCATTGGCAGATTTACCTAAATCCCTCATTAGTTTACCTGCATCCTTCCTTAAATGGATTAGCAGCATCTTTCTAAGATGTTGACCAGCATCCTTCCTTAAAGGGACAGTTCAGTGTAAATTATCAATATTTGTTAAATTGTTAGTTTGTGTAATGCCTTCTTAGTTATTCTTTATATCTCTCCCATTTTTATTTCATACCCTTTGCTGTTCCCTGCTGTTGAACATTAGTGAGCTGACATTTCAGGTTCTAACGGTCCTTCTTCCCAGGATGCACCACATCCTTGGAATGTTCCTAACAGTAATTTCTAGTGATTGGCTGTTGGATGGGTCAACGATGCTCAGATATCTACTGAGCAACTGATCAACCCAGGCGCTGAGTTAGAGACCCATAACGGTCTCTACTAGGGGTCCTCAAACAGGAAGTCATTATTTTGGTTGCATTTATTTATACACAGACAACATGCTGAATTGGCAGATTAAGGTCATTGGGATGAAAAAATACTGCTCTTTTTTCTGAAAAGCATATGTATTTGCACTGAACTGCCCCTTTAAATGGTTTAACTGCATCCTTCCTAGATGGTGACCTGCTTCCTTCCTTAAATAGTTTTTAGAAATGGGATAGTATACATCCACACAGAGTGCCACTAGAGACCAAATTAATTAAATACATACAAAAATTATAAGCCTAGTGCCCATCCAATTAATTTGCTTACATTTTACTTTACTATTGTAATGCAACTTAAAAAGCCTTTCTCTCTGGATAAATTAAAGCAATTAGTTCAATAACTTGGCCAAATTATTTTAAGCCCAGCACCACTTTACTGTTTGCTTTATTCGCTGGGTCCTAACTTTTACCTTTTTTACCTTAGTAATTTTTTACCTTCTTAGAAGACGTATTCTCAAACTTTCAGGGAGATTCAATAAAAGTTCTTATCGTTTGAAATGGTGCTAATTTAGCCCCAATCAATTGGTTGGTGCTAAATTAGCACCATTTTAAACAATAAGAACTTTTATTGAATAAGTCTGTTTGTCTTTATATCAGTACCGCCTTTAGAGATAGTCCTGCTCTCCTTGCTTTCTTGGGACTGACTCACTAATAATTAATATGGTAGGGAGAGAATTCAGGCTTTGATACTCCCTTTTCAGCATATGCAAATAAGGAACAAAGACTTCTGGGATTTACCCTTTTACACATGGAAGCTCTAGGAGCACTGTCTTTAAAAAAACTTTACAGCATTCCACAAGCTAATGCAAAACCAGAGCACCACTACATCTGTTCGGTTTATTGAGCCATCTCAGTGTAGGCAGGCCTCTGGCTTTGCACTGATAATTCTCTCCCTCCCCTATTTAATGTATTAGTGACGTCTTTCTATAGGAGCTTCACACTGCACAAACCAAGGCCTGCACTGATGATGGCTCAATAAAGCCAAAACGGTTTGTATTTTTCTCGGCCTTTTGGCTAAATCAAGTGTAGTATCTGTCTTATCAGCTGGGAACGGTAGGGGCATCCCTATGCTGGGGGGGTGTCCTCCTAGTACTACTGATGGGGGCAGGTCTGCACACTACACGCTATTGATCGAGGCCTAAAGCTGGAAGCGCACTTCCCTGTCTTTCGGAATAAACTAGGTGAAGTACCTCCCCGAACGTTAGTTCCAGGTCGAGTGAGGGACCCTCCTATGGGTGAGTCACCATGGCCATGGTAGGCCAGTAAGGGGAGCTACGGAACCAGGTCGAAGCCTTGAGGCAGGGGGGTGTGAAAGCTCGGGCTTCCCTACAGCACTACTGTGCACTGGGAGCACGTGTGTATAGCACTCCTTCACTTTCCTGCCATAGCTGCGGCTATGCGGAACAATTTTTTATCCCCGACCGAAAGGTTGGGGCCTATTTGGCCCACTCCCCTGATTAATTGTGCACTAAGCACCCTTATTTATTTAACGAGACTATTCACGTGCACTTTTGTTTTTTGTTTGTGTGTTTCACGTTTGTGGCGGGATTGCCTGGGTCCTTTTTAGGACCTTCAGGCTCTTCCCATGTGAACCCCCCTGGAAGCTTCCTGGTGGCAGCTGGGAGCAGAAAGGGAGGGTAAGTATGGTGGTTCCTGACGCCTACCGGCTGATGGGACAATGTAGCCTCCTCCTAGCCCTACGGCTTAACAGCTATGGGCATAAGGGGGAGGCAGATGGATCCCGATCCACTTGCACGTTTGTTTGCACTGTGGTACGATCACAGAAAGCAGTAACCCCGAGCTTTCAATAAAAAATAAAAGTAACATGTATTAGGAAGCATATATTACATGATAGTGCAATACTGGATGTGCACTAAGCTTGTAATTTTTGTATGTATTCCTTAAATTAAATAGTTTTGCCAGCATCCTTCCTTAGATGGCAACATGCATCCTTCCTTAATAGTTTGCCAGCATCTTTCCTAAATGGTTTACCTGTACCCCTCCTAAGGTTACCTGCACCTTTTCTTAGAAATGTGTCTTTTTAAACAAGGTTTAAATAAAAAAATTCTTAACTATGGGGTTTAATTTAGCCATCTTTAAAAATTGCATTGTCTCTGCTGAATATTGTGCAAACCTTACAATACCATAGTACCACAGATAAGGTCATAGTTGAAAACACTTCCAGGTGTCTGTTATAACATTGCTATGCCAGTGATGTCATTCCTATTGATTTTAGGGACTGAGACTGTTGACCAGAAGGTAATAATTCTTGACTTGTCTTTAAAGAGCAGTTGAATTTTTCCCAGTAGCACAAATCTCATCTGTAGGAAATCTATGACAAAGAGAAAGGAAGTTCTAAAGAAAATAGCTATACAGGCGTACAACAGAACATCTAGATTAAACCACTGTGATCTAAACTGAAAACTCCACCTCAAATCACAAAGTTTCTTTACTATAGCCATGTTACAAATAATCACACCATGTATCAAACACTCACAATTTGTTCTTTTCGCTCAACTCTTCCCCAAGAGGACTCATTCCTGTCCACAAATATGCAGATTTTCTATTCAAATCCTAAAAACTGTTTTTTTTAAAAAAGTGTCTATAAATACTTTTCCTGTAGTACTGTAGTTACCCAGGTCCCATCATCTTCCATTAAACTGCAAATTCCCCCGGAATCATTTATTGTATAGATCAATGCTTTGAAATTCTATTTTGATGGAAAAAACTGCACGTGATTGCTCACTTTTTGCCTTTGTCCAATTGTGAAACAAGTTTTATATTAACACCAGTAACCCATAGAAGCTCCTCACCTCCATAAACTAGGAGCCAAGAGAATAAAATCAATAATTAAGCAGGTTATTTACTACTGGCTTATTAACCCAATAATTCAGCCAGTTGAAACTCATATCTTTGTGAACCCAGCTCACACTTCACAAAATGACAACAAATTGATTATAGAGCGCTGTTACCAAATGCTTGGGGTTCTGGCAATAGAAATGTTGGAGTTTTTTTACCTAAAGACTCAGTAACTTTTTGCTTGCTTTGTTACTATATAGTGTTAAAGGGTAACTCCAGGCCAAAAAACCCCAAAGCACTTTAGCATTTAGCATTTTATTATTAACTTTCCCAACATTTTACTGTGAATTACAAGAACACACCACAGCTAATCCTCTTTTCTTCCGGAAATATAAAAGATTCCCGGGCACACTGTTTTTCAATAACCAACAAGTTTTAATGTCTCTCAGGATGTTTCATCAGGACAAAGATAGTGCAAATAAAACATGGTTCCCTATATACCGCACTTTATCTTTGTCCTGAGAAGACGTCCTGAGAGACGCCGAAACATTGAGTAAGTGTTTTTTAGATGCAACATTCATCTAAGTGAGAATTTAGCAAGTACTATTTAGAATTAACATTTAAAATCTGTTCCTAGCCTGTTTGTGCATTCTCAATCCCTTTGTACGTTCATTATATTAACACCTGGAGTAGACTTATCACATAAAAAAATGTGTACTGATAGAGCCTTTTTGTTGACAATCGGTAATTTTCACTCTGAAGATACCACACCTTTGAGTTTGATGAAAAGCCAATGTCTTTTACTTTGGTTTATTTCTAAGAAAGAATTTTTTAATGCACTTGACAACAGTTTGACTTGGTGTTGTCATGGTTATGCAGTAAATTAGACAGTCTCTGATGACAAGTATTGTGTTTGCTCTAATTAACATACCATTTGTCCTACTGTCTCTGTGCAATAGCCTTTTCAGTATTGTAAGCCAGAAAAATTAAAACCTAGCACTCTATGATGAACAAGGAATGTATTATTCTTTCAATCCTGCACAATTTACCCAGTATAGATGTATAGTACTACCCATAAATAGCTATGAAGCCTAATATATAAGAAGGAATTGCTAATTGACATTTAAAGAGAGAATTATAGAATATTATTCAGCCATTGTAAACAGAATACAACCTAGTCTTCAGATTTTATAACCTATGAAAGGTTGTCAAGAAATATCTAAGCAGTGCTAGCCTAATGGGAAGGAGCCATGCAAAAGAACACCCAACATGATTACTGGCAAACCCCAAGGCATTTAACATACACTGCCTGTTTGCATTGAGGTTATTTCAAAATAGAAATACAAAGCCTTTTAAATAATACACATTTAAATTTGCAGATTCAAGCATATCACAAGCAGGGTAACATGTTTGTATTATTTTTTAATTAAAATATTACTATGGTTGCTTTAAAAAGTTTATTTCAATACTTTTTACCTAAAGTACCTTTACTTTAAAATTCTTTTCTGATGGAAACAAATTCTTATTACAACTTTAACAAATAATTTCTTTCAGTTCTGATTGTCCGTGATGGTTTTTGGTGACCTCTGCTACTTTGTGCATGAGAAGCTATTCTGCAGGGATTCACAACAACCTGAGTCTCTTCGAGGGAGCTTTGCTTCTTGACCTTACTATTGTTTAGCTTGATATGGGCTTATGAGCATTTCTGTTTTTTTGCCAGGCTCTGCACGTTTAGTTGAAAAGGTGAGTATCTAGGGACATCGATACCAGCACAATCGCACAATTGGCAGTTTGAGGAAACAGTTATCAATCTAGAGAGCAATGGACTATAATATTTTTAAAAGGATATTCCTGTAATGATCCTTATCTTAATTAGATATTATTGCAGCTCACTGATCAAGCGGTTATTGTTAATGCTAGTATGTATTGCTCACATTATATTGTTTGTGATAATTAGTTGAAGATGCCTCTGAAATGGCTGTGTTTGAGGTTTTAAAATGTGAGCTAGACAGGGCACCCAATGATTTCTGGGTATCCAGGTATTGCAGCTAGTAATTCAAATATGCCTCACACCACCGTTTCCACTGTGCCAGTAAACCATAAAGAGATGTGGGTGTAGCATATGACGGTACAAACTAAAGCTGTGTAAACAAATAGAGCTTTATATCGCAATTGCAATCAGATTACAGGTTAAGAGAATTAGAACAACAAAAGAAGATAAGCCTAGCGTTTCGTACTTAGGCCTATGATTAGAATGCAGAATGTTATAATCCTGCCCACCTAAACCAGCAGCAAAATAGAGCAAAGTGCTGGGTGCTGCGTCGCTGTAGCCAACAGCCAATTCATATGTAAGAAGAGTAGCTGGACACCAGTCTTAATTGCATAAAGTATTTATGGTGACGTTTCAGAACCGGTGTGGTTCCTTTCTCAGACAAACATGAATGATTGTTCATTCATGTTTGTCTGTGAAGGAGCCACAACGGATCCGAAACATCACCAATAAATACTTTATGCACTTAAGACTGGTGTGCCCAGCTACTCTTCTTACATAGGCCTATGATTAAGTACAATGAGAAGTACGATACGCATCAGGGTATCTTTTTATCCGGATGTGTAAATAAATGTTACATTTTATTTAACTTCCAAGTATCCAGAGCTGTACTTTGATCCGGGGACTAGAGATGGTCGAACTATTGAAAGTTCGGTCCGTTTTCGAACTTTCGAACTATGTCAAAGTTCGAAAGTTCGAAAACGGACCCATTAAAGTCTATGGGAGGCAAATAGTTCGAAAAGTTCGAGTCAAATACAACTAAATATTAATGGTAACTTAATGTAAATGCTGTGGGCTGTGGGACCTGGGAAATGGTCTGGGGAGCATGTTCCAATATCCAGACTTTCCAAAAATCGATTTTACTCTCACGCGAGCTACTTTCGGCTTTCCGTTCGAACGTTCGAGGTAACATGGACATTTTACTCGCAGATTCGATACTCCGTATGGCTTTAATGGAGACTTTACCGCAGATTCGATGTTCCCGCCTAGATACCATGTACATTTTACTGCGGATTCGACCGTTCGAATGTTCGAACATTCGATAAATCATCGAAAGTCCGGAATATCGAAAGTCCGGTCCGAGATAGTTCGAGAATGTCCGGGTCCATTCGAACAACAGTACGGCTCGAACTCGGGTTCGAGTTCGAGTTCTATGCCATCCCTACCGGGGACACAGCCGATCATCTTTTTTTGTTCTATATTTGTAATATTAGGACCTTAGCGATGGGTCCGGGTGGCTGCATCTGGAACCACAAACCTCCCGGTGATTCTCTGATGTCATTAAGATTTTTACACAATGCTTATGCAAGGATAACCTATAAAACGATAGGTCTGGGGCTTATGCAACCGGACCTCAAATCACCTAGGTGAGATTATTTGGCTGGCTATTTTTATGCTTAAGTGTTACTTTTATGTATCTATTTCGAGCAGGAGGGATACAATTTAGTGTGGTTTAAGAGATACGGTTTATATACGCTTCATATATATGTTTGGATGGCCATTCACCAAGTTTTTTAATAGGTGTCCCTAAACGTTTCACTGATCAGGCAAACCTGACACAGGGCTGTGCTGAGATCAGGTTCATTTCATTATCCTCCCCCTACAGCTCTGTACCATGTTGTTTCTATACATACAGAATAAACAAAATAATGATGTCATGCTGATGTCTTAATGACATCACTAAAAATGCACAAACAACTTTGAACACTATTAAAGATATAAAATAAGGCCCATAACGTGTGATTGTGGGGGCTAACCCACAACACACAATATGTATGAGCGCCCATTTCAGCCGACAATCATCTTGTGTATGGGCACTTTGTGGGCTGAAATGACCGTTCGATCAGGCCTCATATGATGGCGCCCGGCAGATTGGGCAACCGGCCCCAAACGTACGTTCATCAGCCCCTGCGATTGCACCTTTAATACAAGTGCAATGCTTTTTTTGGGTCAAAACTCAAATCTGTTTGAAATTATGTCATATTGATGTCAAGTAACATCACTAAAAAAATCACCTAGACACATTTGAACACTATTAAAGATATAGAATAGAATCCTCAACAAGTAAATATTTTTTTTCTTTGGTCAAATTTCAAATCTTTACAAAGTATGATGTCATGCTGATATGTCATAGTAACATCACTAATAAATGCACCCAGACACATTTGAACACTATTAAAAGATATAAAATAATAAATCACACCAAGTGCAATGCTTGTTAGGGTAAAAATGTAATTCGGTACAAAATAATGATTTCATGCTGATGTCATAGTGATATGATAAAAAAAATGCCCCCGTTTGAACAAAATTAAAGAAATGTAATGAGAATTCACACCAAAGTGCAATGTTTTTTGGGGGGGGGGTTGTGCTTGCAAAAGCACAGCAATTTGGTTATAATGGAAATCACGGGAACACAAATCCCCGCCATTTTCCATGCATATGCATTGCGCATCTGTTTCCGTTTTGGTAATAACGCAAAATCGCATGCCACGCGATTGCGTCACTATTTAGCGCATTGTAGTGGGCCCATAGCCTAGTGCAAGGCTTTTTTTGGTGAAAATACAAATCAGTGCAAAATTATGTCATGCTGATGTCATTGTGCCATACTAAAAATGCAACCAAACACATTTGAATTAAAATATACATAACAAAATCAAACCAAGTGCAATGATTTTTAGGGTCGAAATTCAATTCTGTACAAAATGATGATGTCATGCTGATGTCATAGTGACATCACTAAAAAAATTCACCCAGACTAATATAACACAATTAAAAGATATGGAATAAGAAGTCGCACCAAGTGCAATGCTTTTTAGGTTCAAAATTTATTTTGTACAAAATGAAGTCATGCTGATGTCACAGTGCTCTCAGACACATCTAAACACCTATTAAAAGATGTAGAATAAGAAGTGCAATGCTTTATTTAAGGTTAAAATCAAAATCTGTGCAGAATTAATGTCATGTCATGCTGATAACAGTGACACCCATAAAAATGCACACAGACATTTAAATGCTTTTAATTGTATATGTGGAATTAGTTTTGGGGTCAAAAAACAAATCTGTTCAAAATTATGTCATGCTTATTAGTGACATCACTAAAAAAGGCACCAAGAAAAATATACACTATTAAAAGATATGCAGGAGATTCACCTAGAGGAGTAGCTCTCTGGGCAACTCTCCCGTTGAGGGTTTACCAGAGGCTGTGCGAGCTATTAGCTGGCGTTAAATACTTATGTGCAAACAGCCCCGCAGCCACGTGATAATTGGTTTGCGACAGCTGCATGAGTGCCTCTTCTGGTACTCACGCAGCCGCCGCAAAGAGAGATTAACGTCACGCTAACCGATCTTGAATTGGTTAGCGCAACTTTAAGAGCTGAAAGGACTACTCGGTAAATGAGGCTTATGGAATAAGAAGTCACACATGGCAATGCTTTTAGGTCAAAATCCAAACCTAAGTTATGTAGGTATTCCCTTTAAGCAGGTACACTTTCCACTAATATTGCTGCAGCTGACAGAGTGTGTGTGTGTGTGTGTGTGTGTGTGTGTGTGTGTATATTAGTAATATATTAGAAAACATATTTAGAAAACTGATCACATCACAGTTTGATAATAGGCTTACGGTATATGGATATGAATTTCCATTGATTCAAAGGGGACTCAAAACAGCCACAGGACCAAGGACTGATAGCTCTCTAAAGGCTGCTGGGTCCATAACAGAACTAAGGCAATGTTCAGTACATTACAGATAACACATAGACATTGTATGGGAAAATTGTTATAAAGGGGCAATTTTAAATTATGTTTAAAATAATTTAGGTAAGACCTTCTGTGCACCAGCTGTGATGACTGATTTTTTCTACTCTTTACAGAACCAGACTGTATTTTCTATTAAAAGGAATTTTGACAGTGATTTCCCCAGAGATACTGGTGTTGTGGTTGTTTTGACAGAGATTTCATTGGAAATATAAGTCACAGCTTTCATTTCCTTCCTTTCAAATATGTGATCTAAAAAAGAAAACTCTTCTTCATACATAAGAATAAAATGTAACTATGTTTTATAAAAAGGATGCCCCATATTCTAAGGTTGTGATGTACCTGCAGCTAGGGTCAATCTGGACCTGGGGGTTCCAGTGTTTTTCAGTAATCAGCCCTCTGGGCCCCTCAAGTGTCTTGTCCTGCAACCCCTGCATGTACCATCAGAGAATATCTGCTGCAAGAATACACTCAGATCTCTGAAAGACTCACTGTCATAGTAGCAACCTGGAATTGCTTTTTAGTCATTTTGTCAGAGAAACAATCAAGTGGTGTTTGAAAGCATGAACACTAAAGTTTCAGAGTAATTCCAATTCTCAGTGAAGTATTTTTGTACCATGGGACATTGCAAGAAATTGGAACAGAAGAAAATACAACACAAGTTTGGTTGAAATAATAATTCAAAGACTTCTAAATTCTAAAGCTGGGTAAACACATTATTCACATTACTGATAAAGGGCTGATCCTGCCATTATGACTACACGTTCACCGGTGGCCCTGGGATTTCTCAGAACTGCCTCAAAATGTCCCTTGTCTGCAGTCATCTCCCTGTACCAAAGTATAGTCAGCCGTGTCTGAAGTAATGTGCAGTCCTGAATGTTCTCCCTATACTTTACATTAGGGAAATGCTCAGTACTGTGTGGAGGGGGATCTTAAAAGATGAACACAGAATCTTAAAGATTCTCTCTTCTCATTCTTTACAGATATGTCTAGTGTGCACCCAGCTTAAAGGCTGGTATACACGATGCAATATTTCGGTCCAATCGACCAATAGTTCAGTGTATCTTTCGATCAGGCCGAAAATATGCATGCGTTTTTCGCCCGTGTCCGACCGACCATTTGTCCTAATAGGATGAAAGGACGATTGGACATGGTGGGAAACCACGTCCAATTGTCCAGTCCACTATGACCACTCGATCATTCCTGGTAAACTATTGCCGCGACCAACAGTCCTTCCTCTTGGCCGACCGGTCGAAAGTTTTGAACGGTCGTCAGGAGAGAATGTAATGTTTGTACCAGCCTTTAGATATCCAGTTTCTTGTGTTTAAATAATGAGTAAATTACAAGAGCTTAGTTATGAGATAAACTTTTCCTGAGACTCCCTAGACTCACTGCATCTATAAAGTCCCTTGTTTATTGGACATTAATGATGGTTGAGCACAATATTGGCTCCTGAACTGGTACTTGAGGCAGAGTAGTGATTGTTATATTTTCTGTAAATCAGTCAGAGCCAGGCTAAGCTAGGAAGGACTTGTGTGTCAGGCCTTGAAGCTCGATACAAAAAAAAAAAATAGCTAATATTTCTGCAGTACTTGTCCATGTGGACCACATAACCACACTGGCATATGAACAATAAAGATTTAAAATAATTTGTGGTTTGTATTAAATATTTCTAATACAGGGCAGTTTTTTTTATATGTGGATGTGAGAAAGTGCAGGGAGTACAACCACCACCAAGATAAATTAAATCAGTTGTATGAAAAAAGCAAACCAAACAGAATGACCCAATATAACAACTATGAAGCACTAGGTATTACACTGAAAGATGCTACCTGTACTAGTTCTAGTTTGTAAATGGAATAAACTGTATATATAATATGGTATAATCCTAAGACTGGGTACACACCGGCCTATTATTTGTCCCGACCGATGTTCACTGTGAATGAGCGCTCGTCTGGAACAAATGAGTGCCGGTGCATGTGACAATATGTGGTCCCATAGGGAACCCACGATCGGCCATGATTTACCAACAGACCGATCGCCCATTTGTCTGGGCCGACGCCCTACACCAGCAGATATTTCCGCCGATCGACTGATCATGGATCGGTCGGTCGGCCAGCCGGAAATATCTGCTGGTGTGTAACAGCCTAATAGTTTGCTTTTTAATCTTTTACATACTTGTGGAGCAGTTGAACAATTGAGAGAGAATCGATATCACACAAACACACCTCGTAGAATTCAAAGTGTTTATTGAAAACCACACATCAAAATACAACGTTTCGGGGGAACGTGCCCCCTTCTTCAGGTGATGCAATCCAACAAACAGTGGTGGTGAAATACCCAACCTTCTACATAAGACCACTCCCCTTATGTAGAAAGTTGGGTATTTCACCACCACTGTTTGTGCGATTGCATCACCTGAAGAAGGGGGCACGTTCCCCCCAAACGTTGTATTTTGATGTGTGGTTTTCAATAAACACTTTGAATTCTACGAAGGTCTGCGACTCCAATATTCCAGAATCATTTGAATCTACTCCCTTGGAAGTGGGGAGTTTTCAGGAGATCAGCACCCATTCGTGTTGTGTGCATAAGGAATCTAATACCTTATCTATATCACACAAACACACATAGATTTATATAAACATACATGTCACATATATTTTTAGAATGGTGGGCTATAACGGCCTAGGGAAGAAAAAAGAATAAATCCGGCCCTGCTCCTTTCCCAAATAAAACTTACATTTTCCTAGTAAAAAAAAAGAAAACAAAAGCAGGTTTATAATGACCACCGCATTTTGATAAGATATATTTAGTTGGACAGCATTGCTAAGACAATAGGATTTCAGCTTTGTGGCAAAAGAAAAGGAAAAAAAAAGCGGGACCTGGGTGGATTCCCCCAATTCGATGTCCAGTCTCCCCACTCGTCAAACCTCATCTACTTAATGCTCAGTCCATCCCACACCTACCTATGTCATAGTTACTTACTGTCCAACCCAACATCCATTTTTCATAGAATACTGTACCACATCTTGATGAATATGGTATACGGTATGACTCGGGGTTCTAGCTAGGAAACTGTGTAGATAATCTTATAAATACAACATTATAGATATCTGATCCTAGACTACTGTTTAGATTACAAACTCTGAGTAGTTAAGAAACCTCAATATGACATTTATGTATGACCATTATCATGACCTTTCATGATATGCCCCCCCCCAAAAAAAGCAGAAGAAAAAAAAATATAAAACAAAAACAAACCTCTCTTCTATCTCTACTTCACCATCTTCTTTACTCATCCCCCTACCAACTCTCCTACCAACTACTTCACTCATTCCTTTACCCTCACCATCTCATCTTCTTAACCGTCTCCTCTATCTTTACTCTTCTCTACTTTCATCAATCCTCTACTCTCACCTCCTCTACAACTAAGTTACTCTCACTTTACTTCACCTCGAAGTTCCATGCCCTGTATAAAAGCACTCAGCCTGTGGCCTTGTGCTTCTATATGGTCATAGAACTCCTGGGAGGCGTAATATCCTTAAATTACTCTGTAGGTTGCGTAATATCCCTTATATTACACTGTAAGATCGTATCCCTTATATTACTCGTAGGTAGCGTATTATCCCTTATACACTGTAAGTAGCGTATTATCCCTTATATTACTCTGTAGGTAGCGTATTATCCCTTATATTACACTGTAGTAGCGTATTATCCCTTATATTACTCTGTAGGTAGCGTATTATCCTTATATTAACTGTAAGTAGCGTGTTATCCTTATATTACACTGTAGGTGAGTGTTATCCGTTATATTACATGTAGGTACGTGTTAGCCGTTATATTACACTGTAGGTAGCGTATATCCCTTATATTACACTGTAGGTAGCGTATATCCCTTATATTACACTGTAGGTAGTTATTATCCCTTATATTACTCTGTAGGTAGCGTATATCCCTTATATTACACTGTAATAGCGTATTATCCCTTATATTAACACTGTAGGTAGCGTATTATCCCTTAATTACACTGTAGGTAGTGTTATCCTTATATTATACTGTAAATATCGTATTATCCCTTATATTACTCTGTAGGTTGTGTATTATCCCTTAAATAGTACACTATAAGGGGTGCATACCCATATTTAATACACGGCACTTGCTGAACTACAACCGGTTTAGTGTTGGTTTTGCAGATTTAATTAAAGTACAATATAATTAAAGTAAATACAAAATCTGTTTACTTACCTCCATGTCCAAACAATTTTTATATTTAATGACAAATTTTCATAAAAAAACAAGAGATTAAAGGGTATGTCCACCCTTAAAATCATTTTTTAATATATGATTCCTCGTCCCCCCAGCCCCAACCGCTATATTTTTACCTTAGACAGTTCCCCAAACTTTACTTACTCCCCTTTCCTCCGCCGCGCTGCCGGCCCTCTGCTTGCGAGAAAATGCAAGCAGAGGGGAGGGACCGGCAGTCGCGTCTGTGATTGGCTGAGCAGCAGCCAATCACGGACGGGCTGCGGGAGTTCATTGCGGCGGGGGAAAGAGGGAAGGTAAGTAAAGTTTGGGGAGCTTTCTAAGAATAAAAATGGAGCGATTGGGGCTGGGGGGACAGGGGGAATCATATATATAAGGTTTTACACTAGGGGGAGGGAATCCTGAGAGGGAGGGAGAGGAGGGGGAGAAGGCTGCAGTACGCATGCCAAACTTCTCCCGGAGGCCAGGAGGAGGCTATATGGACTCTGCTTCCTCCTGGTGGGTGTTGTGTTGTATAGTTTAGATATAATGATCCTTATTTACCACCACCAGGTAAATTCAACCAACCAGTCCTTTTTCAGAGATGAAGCGTTTATAAGAGTTCCAGGCCCAGAGTATCAGATTAAAATATATATTACCGAGTATAGGTGTACAAAGGTAATGTGCAATTCCTTCTATAACCTCAACCCTCCTTCCTCCAATCCTTATTCCTCCAAATCCCCCCCCAAACCCCCCACCCCCCAACCCCAACAACCCTCCCCAAACTCTTCCACCACCACCCGTCCCCAAACTCTCCCAACCTCCACCCCCAAATCCTCCTCCTCCAAACCGTCAACTCCTCCCCACCCCGCCTTCCAAATCCTTCTTTCCTTCCAAATCTTCTCCTTCCTTCCAAATCCTCCTTCCTCCTTCCAAATCCTTCTCCTTCCTTCCAAATCCTTCTTCCTCCTTCCAACTCCTCCAAATCCTTTCCTTCCTTCCCAAGTCCGTTACCTCTTCCTTCCAAATCCTTCCTGTTCTTCAAATCTTCCTCTTCCTTCCAAATCCTTCTCTTCCTTCAAATCCTTCCTCCCTAACAGACTCTCTGGCCGCTTGATATACAACACAGACCTCCATAACCCACCTGGGAAAGGATTTGATAATATAAGTTAACTATTTAGATGTTTGTTTCTAGATGGTAGTACAAACATTCCCATTTGAAATGCAGATCACCCTCATAAGATGACTGTTTGATAACAGCAGATGTATCTATAATACAAAGGTTCTTTGAAACCCAGGAACTGAGATAGTATCCAAAGACTTTGAAGTATCCGGGAACTGGATAGGTGACTACCCACTCATCCTTTTATTAACACCCCAGTCCCAATGTATTATACATTATACTTCTGATTAAATATATTACTTCAGTGGGCAGTTTTTGGGACTTTGGGGGGGATTACAGGAGAACCTTGTGGAGCTGGGATGTGAGGTAAGGATTAAACTACACTACACAATGGGGCCAGTAGTGGGGGGATTATAGTTTTGGGGGTGGACATGCCCTTTAAGGTTTTCCTGTGCAACAACCAACCAACATTAGTCTGTTATTATTGGTAAACATTAGTTTGCTAACATCTGATTGCTTTCTGCAGGTTAAAAGCACTGGAAACTTTTGCAACTACACCTCAAACTAAATATGTCCCAAAGTGTTTATAACCCAGCTCTGTTGTTGGTATATATAATTATAGGACAGGAACTGGTAAATGGTTTGCCTAAAGTAACATGGCAGAAACACATTGAAAAAATTTCCTACAGCTGCTAGTGAACACGTCTCACTCAGACTGCCTGTCAATGTTAGAAGCCCTGAAATGCCTGCCAAAAAAAAAACAAGAGTCTGTGCGTCTTTTCTGTATGAGAAGCTAAGCGTTTTAATACCACGATTTTGCACGTTGCTTAAATATACATTTGGCACAACTGTGTCTCAGGTCTTTATTTTACTCAAATTTTACTGTCCGGCACAATTGCGGACAGCTAATCTTAAGTCAGATTCCTTTTGATGACGTAGTAACGAGAGGGTCTTTCTTTCTCTGACCAGACCGGCAATAAGAAGAGTGTTGCTGTGAAGCGAAGAATCTGGGAACGATGTGAGTGTTAGTGGGAGGGTTATAAGGCTGTTCACCCGTGTCAGTGGCAGAAAGAAATAAGGGTTAGGCAGAACAGTTACAGGGGATTAATACTCTTAATTAAGTGGGAGTCTTGGCATTCCAGATAATTGGAAACTTCCAGCTTTTCTTGATCGAACCTCGAGTGTGTGGTTCCAAAACTCTTTAGTGCCTGATATGATATATATGGTACAACTAGTAGATCTTTGAAAACTACAACTCCCAATATTCATATCAGGCACTCTGGAGTTAGGAGATGCAGGAGGTTGTAGTTTTGAAACATCTGGAGATCTACTGGTTGTCTACCCTGGTGTACATGTTGTTGTTGTCTCTGTCTGATGCACCAGATGGGGCTGTAACATAAAGTACTTTGGTGATTTCGCTAATTGTCGTTAGTCTGTGCACTAGGTTTCGCAATAGTGTACCAATGAAATGGCAGATGTTGGAGGGTATGTTTGTGACCCCTAGAATTTGTCTGATGAATACTCTTTTATGCTATTTAAAGTGCACATATCTGGTAGCATCAATTAAGACCCTGTCAGGTTCATCATACACATATGGAGAGTGGTGTATGTTTGTATGTTCTCCCCATGCTTGCGTGGGTTTCCTCTGGGTGCTCCAGTTTACCGCACAATCATAAAGACATGCTGATAGGTTGTAATATTTAGGTTGTAGATTGTAAGCTATTTGGGGGCAGGGCCTGATGTAAATGATAATTGTAATTGAAAGCGCTATGGAAGAATTTGGGACTCTATAGATCCTTATTAATAATAATAATACCTAAAATACTGTTCTTGGGAACAGTTAGACTTTGCACCATTTTCAATGAAAATTCTTCTGTAATAACAAATGGGTGGGTATACCATACCTCCAACAACAACCAACAAGCCGCATGAGTGGGAGAATCAAATCCTGAGAACTAGCACCTCCTGCTGCAAACAGCCATAAAGCTTCAAAGAACGTGGGACGACTGCTACCACGTGCAAAAAATGTTTACTTATTTGTACATCAAAAGAGACATACGGGGAGAGCACAGATACTATGGCGCGTTTTGTGGCTCCTATAGCCACTTCATCAGCGGAAATAGTCACGTTCTTTTTTATGGTTATATTAGCCTACAGCACCCCAATATCTATTGTTAGTCCGTTTAAACCACAGTGTCAAACTCAAGGCTAGCGGGCCTAATCTGGCCTTCTGGCTGTTGTTTGTGGCCCCCAGTGACTGTACAGCATCCAAGATCTATCACGCTACTACATTTGTGCATTCCCAAGTAGTGGCACAATTATAGATGTGCCTGCTAGATACCGCAATCAGCTTTTAAACAGCTGATCGGGTCACCTTTACAAGATAGGTGCGATCATCCTGAAAAATAGCCTTCCATTGGAGTTGCCCATTCCATTACCGCGCTAGAAGAGTAAGGTGGGTGTTCCCAGTTAGCACATGATTGCGCCATGCAGATGTCCCAATTCAAAACAGTGTGGCTTCACACCCATTTCCTTTCAAGAACCAGCACTAGGCACAAGCGTGACAGGTCCCAATTCTGCACCCACTAAGTATTTTCGAAAAGCCATAAAAGAATCCTTTCTAAAACACTTTCAATTGTGGACTATTTAAAAGGTACGTTGACCCCATAAATGAAAATGTATTTATCGGTAAATGATCTCATAAACCACAATAGTTAGAAATATAACACATTAGTAAAACTAAAGTAATGGGGTGAAATGCTTTCCCCATCCTTAAGCACAGGTCAGAGGAGGCAACTAGAGAAATAACATTGTTATTGGCTGTAATTTCATTGTCACATCCATTTTACAATACGCGTGAATTCTTTCTCTCGATGTATTAAAGCGTTATGACACCCTTGATCTTTATAATTTTCTTTGTAGAGAGAGCTGTCTCTCTCATCCCATCTCTCCCCCCTTTCCCTCACCTTAGCACATGTGCACCTAAGCAAAAAATAGGGGCTTATTGTAAATGGCTGTATTAGATGAGAGAGACAGCAGTGTTGGAAGGTATTAGCGATGTCAGATTGGAAATTAAAATTGGAGAGGAGCAATTATAGCAGGGTTATTTTGGGGGGTTGTGACCCTTTAATAGTATGTTAAAGGGCATCTATAGTGGGAAAATTGACTTTTTTTTCTTCTTTTCCTGTGTTCTATAATTCCCCCCAACCCCCAGAGTGGTTTTTTTTTTCAGATTCGTTCTCGTTCCTAAGATACACAAATTAGAAAACGTGATTGCATTCCTCTATTCCTACTTGTACTGTCAATCAAAATCCCTGTGAGTGATCCTTTTCCTGCTTAAGTCCCTCCCTCCTCCCTGCTCTTTAACAAACATAGAGATAAGAGCATTAGCAGGGGGAGAGAGGTAGCTTGATGGCAGAGATAAGTCTGCACTTGTCCCCCCTTCTTGAAGCTTTCACTGTTTGATGATAGGTCACAAAGAGAGAGATCGTATTGAAATAGGACAAGGAGAGATTCAGCGCTCCAGGACAGTTGCTTCTATTGGCCACTGTGCGTGGGTGTGTTTTTCAGGATGTTGAACTTTTAACTCCTGCTGCACATGATAATCTGTCGGGTAGCCAGAGTTGAGACGTGGAGGATGGTAACAGAGGGGAGGGGGAAGGGGGGAGTGCTCCATAGAGATCTGACACCATGGAAAAACAGAGTCTCGACAGAGGTAGGAGAAAGGCAGCACGAGTACATGAATTTAATATGCAATGGGCCGATGTGTTTTTTGTTTGATTTACTATAGATGCCCTTAAGTATACCAATGTGCCAATGGCTCAGCTGGATGACAGACCAATGAATCAACAACAATGCACTAGCCTGATTCTTAAAAGAACAGTTTACTGCAAAAGTAAACTATTCCTTTATAGGGCATGTCCACCCCAAAACCAAATTCTCCCTCAATGCTGGCCCTACTGTGTCATGTGTAAAATCCTTACCTTACCCTCTGCTCCAAATGGTTCTCCTGTAATGTCTGCCCAAAGTCCTAGAAAGTAAAGAGTAGGAGCTGGCTGGAAATGTTTCAGCTCTGAGGTGTCCTCTGAGAGTTTTCTGGCTTGCTCAGTGCAGCCCCCCTTCCCTTCCTCAAGAAGTAAAGTTGGAGGTGCACTCTTGTCCAAATTTCGGGTGCCGATACCTCAAATGGTTCTCCCCTCAACACCAAAAAGTTTCAGCAAACTTAAAGAAGTAGAGGATCGCACTCCAATCAATTTATGTCTATATTGTGGACCACATATCACACACAAGCACAACGTTTCGGGGGAAACGTGCCCCTTTTTCAGGTGAGACCCCTTCCCTCCCTCCCGATCCCTGTTAGGTTTCCTGTGCCCCTAGTGTAAAATCCCTTCTCTGTATGTAGGGCTCAGTCTCCCACCCCCCCAACCACTTATATTAGCTTGTAAAAAAAACTTACCTGAACTCTACTTACACAGCCTCTTTCCCCAGCATCTACTGACCCCAAAAGAAGTCCATAATGGCTGCCTCTCAGCCAATCCCGGACGCAGCTGCCAGTCTGGCCCCCTGCTTGCAGTTTGATGGAAGACGAGGGCCATATATGAACACCACGGGAAAGAGGCTTGTGTAAGTAAAGTTCGGGTAAGTTTTTAGAAGTGGTTGGGGGTGGGAGAGGAGCACTACACTACAGCAAAGTGGTGGACATGCCCTTTAATGCAATGATTGAGACTGGAAGATTAAGGAGCTAGCCGTAACTTCCGTTCTTCAATCAATGCCTGTGTAGTCAGGAACAATGATGGAAGAAACTTTCATGCGATCCTTGCTGTCACACTGACAGGTCCCGACTGCTTCCTGGTTCTGATTAACTATAGCGGCATGCACAATTATGTGTGCTATAGTTAATCAGAACCAGGAAGCGTTCGGGACTGTCAGTGGGACAGCAGAGGATCGCGTGAAAGTAAGTTTACTTTATCTTCGTTCCTGGCTCCACAGGCATTGATTGAAGAATGAAAGGTAAGGCAAGCTTCTTAACCTCTCGGTCTCCAATCAGTGCATTAAGGAATAGTTTACCTTTCCTGTGAACTATTCCTTAAAGCAGAAAAGTACATTATTCTGACTGTTATTGTAAAATTGTATGTTTTAGCATATTGTTTTTATTTCAGTTAATATTTTTTTGTTCATTAGGTTACCAATAATTGTTTCTAACTACATATGCCTGATGAAAACATTTCAGTATAAGACTGTTGCAGGAAAGAATGTTGGGTAAAAATATTTAAGTGATATAGTTAATAATTTAAAGGGGAAGTTCTGTGCAAATACATATGCTTTTCAGAAAAAAGAGCAGTATTTTTCATCCCAATGACCTTAATCTGCCAATTCAGCATTTTGTCTGTATAAATAAATGCAACCGAATATGACTTTGACTTCTGTTTGCAGGACCCCTAGTAAAGACTGAACCGCTAGGTCCTCCACCTGGGTTCGTGTAACTATATGCAGAGTCTCAGAGCAACGCTGCTCTGGTAGGCTCCGCCCCCTCCTAATCGTCGGCGACGAGGCCAATAGGAAGGCACGCTTGTTGCAGAGCGTGCCTTCCTGTTGGCCTCGTCGCTGAAGGGGAGGAGGGGGTGAGCCTACCAGAGCAGCGTTGCTCTAACACTATGCTGTAGGTTACGCGAACCCAGGGTGAGGACTAGGGTTCAGGTCCTCACCCTGGGTAACAGCTAATGAACAAAGAAGAGGAGCGGAGGGAAGATGAGTATAGTTGTCCTTTAACTCGCATTGTCGCGCTCTCTAACAATCCGGAAATTAAATCTCCTCTGTGCTGCACATCTACCGGATCCCCATTAAACAGGCATTATCTACAAAATCCTACTCTTACATTAAATCCCTTCACTATGCTGCTCCTTCTAATATTCTTCCTTGTGTCCCCAATGACCCTGCCCCTACCCTCCGCTCATCAGTCACGCCACAAGCACAATTTTAAAACAGCTACTTTACATTATCTAAAAGTTATTAGTTAAATGTTTAATTTTCTTTAAAGTAAATCTTAAGCTAAATGCATTTTTATAAACCCGCACATGGAAATTGGGAACCCTTGTAAGTTCTAATACGAATCCTTTTATAAGAAATGTTAAGATTTTTTTAAGAAATGTAAATGAATGTGTTATTCTGCTACTCCATGTAAGTTCTCTCTGTTTCTGAGCAGTTTAAAAGTTTTCTCCCAGAACACCTATATATTGTAAGATTATTTAAAATTTGCATTTAGTACAGTAAGAAATATATTTTGTAACTAAGAAGGCTTCCATGTTTTTGCCAGTACAACCCACTGCTCATGTAGTCTTTACAGAGCCACATCCCCTGACCCCATTATTCACGTCTCATGCACAGAGTATTTTTTATACAGATGTCTCCACACCCATATGGAAGACAAAAGTTTGAAAGTGCCTGTTAAACTGCAGTTTATTTTAAAATGCACAGTCCAAGGGTCACGAGTTTAAAGCTCCCAAACTAAAGGTTCATACACATGTGCGATTGCGGGTGCCACCCACAGTGTGTATGAACCCATACACAGCACGATTATGGTCGAAACAGACATTCATACACATCGTGCATAGCGGGTCGTGCACCAGCGATCGCACTTGTGTATGAACCTTTACTTTCTATTGTTTTGTTTCCATTTTGTTATTAGTAAAAGAAAAATATTCTAAATATACTAGTGTTCCACATTGTAGCGGCATTGGAATTCCTGTTCTGTGTCAAGGAGAGGGAGGTTTCTGCGCTGTATATATTTGGCTGTCAACTTCTAGGAAGCAAGGCTGCAGCTTCTTTGTTTTAACTGTTATCATTACAGAGCATGTGCATGTAATGTGCACACTTAGCTGAGTATCACCCAGCTAAGGTGGATATGGTAGCTGACCTCTATTACTCTAATGTATAGGTAATACTTGTATTTGTATATTGGAGAATGTGCTCTTTCTGTTGGGACAATGTGTCGGAGACTAAAAATTTAGCAGAGGTTATAATAAAAAATATTTTGACAAACTATTGTTTTGAGAAAGAACGAATTGTCTGTACCATTAATAAAACTTGTTTAGTTCTGCACTTTCCTCATCTTATTTTCTTATTTTTCTGTTCTTTCAAGGTCAAAGGTTACATTTAAAATCACACTTACATCTGACTCGGCTCCTTATAAAGTGTAAGTTTTTTCGTTCCTTTTGAAAAAATTTTTAGTACCGTATATACTCGAGTATAAGCCGAGGTTTTTAGGTTTTAAAATAAACCTAAAAAAACACTCGGCTTATACTCGAGTCAATGTCCACGAAGCTGCACTCCAGGATGATCGCCGTCTCCTTATGGCCAATCGGCTGCCGCACGCTGGGTACGTCCTGTGGGTTTGCCGGCTGATGTCACTACTGGCGCCAGGCTGTGGGAGGCGCCGAGTAGTGACGTCAGCCGGCAAATCCACAGGACTTATCCAGCATGCGGCAGCCGGATTTGGCCATAAGGAGACGACGATCATCCTGGAGTGCAGCTTCGGGGTAAGGAACAACTGGGGGGACTCTCAGGGGAGGGAGGGAAGGAGGGAAGGGGGCTATATAGGAATGTCACACATGCAATCACATGAGTAGTGCAGTCAGGGTAAGGACCAATGGGGGGACCTCAGGGGAGGGAGGGAAGGAGGGAAGGGGGCTATATAGGAATGTCACTACATGCACTCACATGAGTTTTATAATATTATTATTGTACACTTGGAAGATTTTTATAGTATGTTATATGCATTTATAGTATGAAAAGGCACTATGTTAAAGGGCAACTAAGACTCAAACAATACTGAAGGCAGTAGTGGTCATAGTTCCTAACTGGCTTATACTCGAGTCAATACATTTTGCCTACTTTTTTAGGTAAAAAAGGGTACCTGGCTTATACTGGGTCGGCTATACTCAGGTATATACGTAATCCGCATTATAGAAAATCCATTCAGTTGTCTTTTCACCTTTGTTCCTAGAGAAAAATTAAGTTAGGGTAAATGCATGATACTCTTGCAATTACCAGATGACCAGTTCCAGACAATATCACCTTATAGATGTTCGATTGTCAATTGATCCAATATTCTAATACACCTGTGTTATTACATTTCCTCAAAATTCCTCTCTCATTCATTTGCAATTGAAGGTCATGGTAATGTTGGGAAGAACATTACCCATTGCATGTCCAGCATAACGGATCTGTTTAAGAGACAGTTGCATTCTACCATTGATGTCGAAATCAATGGTAGGTAAACACTATTCCCATCTCTTTGTACGGCTGTGTGCAGGAGTCCATGGACGCGCACCATTGGTGAAGTAAGCAACTTTTTTGTAGCATATTGACTCTCACACAAAAATTTCGGGTGTTCCTTCATTAGTTCAATTTGTCCCGAAACGTTGTGTGAGAGTCAATAGGTACAATAAGTTGTTTTCTCACCAGATGGTTTGAGTCCATTGACATTTGTATGTTGGAATATTGGTTTGCCGGGAAGTGGTAATGGCTACATGGACAGCACCCTAAGGGGCCGGTATGTCATTTTAATTATATCTGTGTGCTGGAGTTTCGAGCTGTGAAATTGTGCCCAGCATGCTGCTCCTTCCTTTTCTTAGCGCTGTGACAGGGCAGAGAGCTTTGGCACATGCTCAAAAGATAAATCTCTGGGAATGCCGTGCAGTCATTGGCCGTGACGTCATCCATCACAGTAGTGACTGCATAATCTAGCTGGGAGCTGCAGTATGAGGCAGCAGGGATTAGTCAGCACAACTGGGCTGTATGAGTATTATGGTTTTAGGGGGAAATTGAGGATGGTCAAAATTTAATCTACCTTGTACAAATGGGAAATAGAGAATTGACTATTGGATTCTTCCTATTTGGTTTTTAGCTTGTGTGTTCCTGAAAATACACCCTTCACAGCAGTGTTAAAATTTGCCGCAGAAGAAGTAAGTACGTTTTTGCATGCTATAAACTTTAATTAAACATATATACATATTTTTTTTATATTTTTTTTAATATGAAGGTCTTTAAAGCTGTGGCACAATTAAATATTTTATGTTCTCATGTAATTCACAGTTTACACCTCTTCATTTTCAGTAGTGTTTTAAACTCTGTTTTTATGCATTTTCATTCTTAAAATTTATATCTTAATATTTGCTGTGGAGCACATAGTTTATTATGTCCAATGCTTCAGACACTGCAATCAATTGACAGATTTTGAAAAAAGCATTTTATTGTCTTGTCAGCACAGTGGCAGAAGATGATATTTTACTGTGTTATTTAGCTTGAGTGCAACTAGCTGAAAGGCCTAAACAATGAGGGAAGTCAGCTGTAAAAATTGCTTCCTGGTTGATGAAGTTTTTTTCCGTGGCTGATTATTAATGTCATTAGATAAGCAGGTTTCCTTAGCAACTATTTTCTGACACTATAACTTGGAAGACCAGTTAATTGTTTTTAATATATAATCCCAAAAAGATAAGTGCACATAAGGACAAAATTATTTTATAGACGTGCATTAACTTACTGCTACAGTAATTTTGTTTTTTATGGCTAGGCAAAGGTCCTTGATATTTGACGATAACTCTGTAGAGGTGCACTTTAATAAGCACTTTTGATTACCTGAGTTAAGTCTGATGCTTAACTTGAACTTCTAAGCTAAGCCAGCATTCCCACTAGTTTAGAGGAATCCTATTGTCCTGTAAGAGGTTACTAGGAGTTCATAAACTACACAAACTACAGCCTCCCAAATAATGACTGTACCGGGGAAATTGCCTATAAACAGCATCCACCAGGAATACCTTAAACTAAACAATTAACCCCAAAGTAATAAAACATTTTTTAGTTTTATTCATAGAACTATAATAACTATAAATTCACCAGCTATAAAAGCATTATGTATACAAATAGAAATTGGCTGGCCAGCCCAAATTGATCTATAACACATATTATAATATATAAATATAATTTTTTTTTTAAAAACCCTCTAAAACAATTAATTATTGCTACCCTGTATATATACGGTATATATAGTATTAAAAGTTCTATGTACTCTGGGCTGGCCAGCCAATTTCTATTTTATGTATCATAATGCTTTTATAGCTGGTGTATTATATGATATAGTTACTAGGAGTTCCACAAGCTACTATTATAAGTACAGAGAAAGAAAAGGATTAATCAAAATGTATATTTAACAGGATTGCAAATAAAGTGTAAACAACTGAGTTTAGCCTTTAACTTAAGACACATTGATAGCCTTTATTTTATTTTACCTAAGCCAAGTAAATGAAAAGAAAAATAGAGGAATAGAGGAAAATAAAATAGAGGAGCAATGCGATATCTGATATAAATAGGGGGAAAATGAATAATAAGAGTTCACAGTGAGCCCTTTGTCTGTTTTTAGAAACTGATTAACTAAGAATTTGTTTTTATGTTACTTTTGCTAATTATATGCTAAAATATCATGTGGCCAAAGATCTCTTTTGTGCTGTATTATTTTTAGTATAATACAGTATATATATTATTTAACCATTCCTTCACTCTTATTGAAGGTTCCATACATAAACAATAAACACTGACATGCTTCCAGATAGTTCCAAACAGGTTTACAGCACTGTATTACAAGAAAGACACAAAATTACTAAATTCCCATTTTCTCGATTTGTTCATTGGGGTCTTGTCTGGTACTGGTCACTTCCCTGCATAAATGCTAGATGCTCAACAAATATTTCTCTCCAAACTGGATAGAGATACTAGCAGGGCTCAGCGCTACAGATCAATATACTTAAAATGCTTGGATGTAAAATTGTTTGCCAAAATAGTAGCAGGATTTCCCTACCATCGGAGGAGGCCAGAGGACCCACCCTCTGAGTGAATATAGGCTCCACCACTCCTTTTCTACAACAAAGAAAAACAAGATATAAATATCAAATATCAATCTTCCATGTGTCCTGAACAAAATGGACAGCAAGTCAAATCACATGGGGTCAGTGCATGAAATGTAGGCATTTCTGTATACGGAACACCTACGGTTAACATTATTTACATCTAAAATACCCCCAAATTATATATTTTTTGGAAACTACATTCAGCTACCCAGGGGTTCCAGTCTTTCAATTACTCTACAAGGATGTTTAACTAATCTCTTATTGTAAATCTGTTTTCAGTTCAAAGTACCTGCAGCAACAAGTGCCATAATAACAAATGGTAAGTCTTTCGCTTTTGTTTTATTAAGCTTTTTTTTGAGTCCAGATCTGACTGAAATTGTACTGAAAATCTGACATTTTTTGGTCTCGTAAACCCTAATAGACCTGCAGAAGTTACATTTTTTGGAAGAGGAGTGAGGAAAACAGATGTAATTGTTCCCTGTGTTAGCAATTCCAATAATTAAGCAATTTTTGTCATTATGCACATTATCTATGTTGATATTAACTGGACAGTTTATTGTTAGAATTCTTAAAGGGCATGGCCACCCCCAAAAATGAATTAACCCACTACTGGCCCACTCTGTAGTGTAATAAAATCCTTACCTTCCGTCCCCAGCTTCAAATAGTTCTCCTGTAATGTCCATACAAAGTCCCAAAAACTGGCCACCAGGAGCAGTGCAGGGAGGGAAATTGTTTCTGCCTCTGAGGCTTCCTCTCAGAGGTTTTTGGCTTGCTAGAGGCACCCTCCCTCCCGGTTTTCCTCTCCCCCCCCAGTGTAAAATGCCCTTGGGGTATTGTAGGGTTTCCTCCCCCAGCCCCAACCACATTATTCTAAACTACCGGCTGGTGGTAATTAATAATTTACAGATTCCTTAAACTTGTTGTTTTTTGTAAAAGATGGAATTGGTTTAAATCCGCACAACTGCAGGTAGTACAACATAGTGGAGAGAAGTTTTTTTACTGTTTTGATGCTGAACACAGAGATATATTTGTAGCTTTGTATATTAAAGTGTCAACTAAAAAATAACTGAAGAGGTACAAATCTGATGTCTTGCATGTTGTATGGCATGTCATTAACTTGGAGCCCAAAATCTGTCAGTACAGTACTGGCACTTGCATGTATATGGCATGTCATTGACTTGGAGCCCAAAATCTGTCAGTACAGTACTGCGTCTTGCATGGTGTATATCTTGTTATTGACTTGGAGCCCACAATCTGCCAGTACAGTACTGGTGTCTTGCATGTGGTATGGCATATCATTGACTTGGAGTCAATGACAAGTCGCTGCTGCATATCCATCCCCTGTCCAGAGGGAACAAGGGTGTGTAAGTAAATTTAGGGGCACTTTTCAGCAGTGTGAACCTTGCATGGTCGAGGTTTTGGCGGGCAATAAGGCAGAGTACAAGAGTTGTTTGGGGGATGGACATACCCTTTAAGACCTCTATGTCCTAGGCTGCACTGCAAATGCTGGATAATCTGTGTCATGCATATATAAACAGATGAAAGGATAAAGTATAAATGGAACAAATGGGTTCTGTATTTCCTGATAACAGCTACCTCTCTTCTAAAATCAACGCATTGTGGGGAAATTATCTAGGTTTCTTGAGCCCGCTGCAGCCTCTTGCTAATTACAACAGGCATACAAATGATCAAATGAGTTCTCTAACCCACCTTCATCTTCCCATTGTAAGATATGTCAAGTAAAATACTATCGACATTTAACCTTTCATGCATGAGACACCTATGCAGGGATTCTTAAAAGGTGTGCCTCCAGATGTTGAAAACTACAACTCCCAGCATTCCTCCACTACAGAGGGAAGTCAAGAATGCTGGGCACAACTTTTAGAATCCCTGCTCTATGCAATTAGTATTTACAGGGGGGAGGAAGCTACATAAACCTTTAGATATAAACCTTATAGAAATAAAATGGATACACTCTTGGCTAGTAAGAAAGCCATTATCATATTATTTATAGCTTTAGTTCACCTTTAATTTTCATTGCACGAGGTTATATAATCTCATTCCTATTATGTAATTAACCTAATATTTTCAAAACTGTAATGTATATTGTCTCATCTGTTATTTTGTGACGTTTTTTTTGTGTACCTTCTCTCCTGGCTTCTGATTGTTTTTATTTTTTTCCACCTATAATATTCATTGAAATTTGTTGCTAGTTAAATGAGTTCATGTGGATGACACACACACATATGCAAAAACTAGAATTCTGCTTACACAATAAATAGTTACAGTCCATGATCATGATAAAAATGCAGCATGAATTTATTTAGTCATTTAGTAAATGTACTAAATGTTGTAAGGAGCCTCTGGATATCAGTCTGCTCTCAGTTCAGATTAGGAGCCATACATCTTGTGGTGAATGAACTGCTACATAATCGTTAATATGTAGATTTATTGAGATTTTATGAGACAACATAGTACAGAGCTGCAGAAAGGATAATGAAGTGAGCCTGATCACCTCACTGTGGCAGGCAATAGTGTACCTTATGAAGGTTAATGTAACCTTTATTGCAGATTAAATGACTCAAGTTTTGTTAATCAAGCATCTGAAACACACTCACAACTGAAATCAAGGCATCTACTATAGACAAAAAAAAAAAAAACGGAAAATGAAAACTTTATAGTTAGGAGGAAGGCTCTGCTTTAAGAAACATATTGATTACTCTTCGGCTGCAGCCACACTGTACCGGACAGTAAAGTGTGTGAAAAGTGTACGCGAAATATAGCGTTAACATCCGACTATACCGCTTTCAGTAATAGTCCGTAATTGGAACGCATGTGATTTGCAAAACATTGGAGATCACATATGCTCCAAACACAAGACACAGCCACATGTGGATACGCTGGAAAAAAACATAGTAACTGATTTGCTAGGCTTCAAAAGTTATTTTAGATTGGAGGGTAATTACACTTGGGAGTGATTTACAATCTAGAATTATTAATGAGGGCTGGCCAGGCCTCTTTTTCAGAAATTTTTATTAATTTATAATATGAAATATGGCGTTAAAACTGGTGCAACTGGTACATTTTCTCTGATTAAAATTTATATAATTGATAATTAGGGGGTCTTTTTCCCCCATGTGTTCGGGGGATTTGTTTGTTTTTTTTATCTTCTTTTAGGCTATTGAAGTGCATTCAGCCAGGTCGGGATCTGGGCTAAAGCCCTGATTAAATATATAGAAGGCCACTCCTTTTGGTTGGTTACTATTTGTAGTAAAGACTTGACACAAAATGAAAAGAGTCCATAAATTTGTTCCAGTTGAAAAGCAATTGTCCTATACATTAAAGGGCATGTCACCCTTCAAAAAATTTTTTGAATGATATTCCCCCTGTCCCCCCAGCCCCAACGCTATATTTTTTATTATCAGAAAGTGCCCCAAACTTTACTTACCTTCCCTCTTTCCCTCCACCGCCACTGCCAGGCCCTGAGCGGCAGCCAATCACAGAAGCGGCTGCGGGAGTTTCAGTGGGCAGAGGAAGAGGGAAGGTAAGTAATGTTTGGGCACTTTCTGATAATAAAATATAGCAGTTGGGGCTGGGGGACAGGGGAAATATTATATAAAAAGGATTTTACGCTAGGGGGAGGGAGGGAATCCTAATCGGGAGGGGGAGAAGGGCTGCAGTGCGCATGCCAAACTTCTCCCGGAGGCGGGACAGGAGGCAGAGTCCTATATGGCTCTGCAGTACTCCTGGTGGGTGTTTTTGGACTTTAGGGGGGAAGCAGAAGAACCCATGGAGCTGTGATGTAAGGTAAGGATTAAACTACACTACAAAATGGGGCAGTAGTGGGGGGATTATAGTTTTGGGGTGGTCATGCCCTTTAAATTGACCGGAAATAGTGACCAAAATGCTTTTAAAACAAACCACATAAATATTTCTACCCTAGCTTGCTAGGCCTCAACAGTGTTTTTTAGAAGGGAATTAAAACTTGGGAGAATTTTCCATCTGTTATTATGTTACTAGCGTTAATAAGTTACTAGCAAGAAGCTATGATTAGGTATTCATCCAAAGATACACATAATTGGTATAATTTTAACCAGTGCTATGTTTTTTTTCTGTTTGAAATTTTTTATATCATTTATAACCACAATCCACATTTTTTCCCCTCAGGAAATGTCTTTTTGAAACATGGCTCAGAACTTAGGCTTATTCCAAGAGACCGAGTTGGAAGCTGTTGAAAGTCGGTGTATAAAACATAGAAGAAGATATATATTTATTAAAAGACTAAAATGATAAATGTTCTTTAGAATATTTTTTAAAGACTAAAATCCATGGGGACAAAAACTTGTCAAACCTTCCTCTGCCATCTAAGAACTTTTCAAGTTTAAGATTTATGGATTATTGTTTATTAATTAAAAAACTGCTAATGGGCCAAAAGTACATTTTTGCAGTAGATAAATAAAGATGTCACTTCATAGTTAAATTGAACACATAATACTGTTTATTAATTTGCAAGTTTGATTTGTCATCTTTAAAGGTTGTTTCCTCTCAGATTTTTTCTTGTTATTTTTACCTATTGATCATGGAAAACTTGGTTCTACATCTGTGTGATTGTAAAATATTATTTATTTTTACTTTGGCCTGTGGTGGTAAATCCCAAACTGATGTTTTGATCCAGCGTGAAATAAAAAGATATCTCCACCTCGTATAAACATTTTTGCCATTTGGTTGTTGTTATATTGGGTCATTCTGTTTGGTTTGCTTTTTTCATACAACTGATTTAATTTATCTTGGTGGTGGTTGTACTCCCTGCACTTTCTCACATCCACATTAAAAAAAACTGCCCTGTATTAGAAATATTTAATACAAACCACAAATTATTTTAAATCTTTATTGTTTCATATGCCAGTGTGGTGTTATGTGGTCCACATGGACAAGTACTGCAGAAATATTAGCTAATTTTTTTTTTTTTGTATCGAGCTTCAAGGCCTGACACACAAGTCCTTCCTAGCTTAGCCTGGCTTCTGACTGATTTACAGATAAATATAACAATCACTACTCTGCCTCAAGTACCCAGTTCAGGAGCCAATATTGTGCTCAACCAATCATTAATGTCCAATAAACAAGGGACTTTATAGATGCAGTGAGTCTAGGGAGTCTCAGGAAAATTTTTATCTCATAACTAAGCTCTTGTACTTTTACTCATTATTTAAACACAAGAAACTGGATATCTAAAGGCTGGTACAAACATTACAGTTCTTCCTCCTGACCGACCGTTCAAAACTTTCGACCGGTCGGCCAAGAGGAAGGACTGTTGGTCGCGGCAATAGTTTACCAGGAATGATCGAGTGGTCCATAGAGGACTGGACAATTGGACGTGGTTTCCCACCATGTCCAATCGTCCTTTCATCCTATTAGGACAAATGGTCGGTCGGACACGGGCGAAAACGCATGCAATATTTTCGGCCTGATCGAAAGATACACTGAACTATTGGTCGATTGGACCGAAATATTGCATCGTGTATACCAGCCTTTAAGCTGGGTGCACACTAGACATATCTGTAAAGAATGAGAAGAGAGAATCTTTAAGATTCTGTCTGTCATCTTTTAAAGATCCCCCTCCACACAGTACTGAGCATTCCCCTAATGTAAAGTATAGGGAGAACATTCAGGACTGCACATTTACTTCAGACACGGCTGACTATACTTTGGTACAGGGAGATGACTGCAGACAAGGGACATTTTGAGGCAGTTCTGAGAAATCCCAGGGCCACCGGTGAACGTTTGTAATGTCATAATGGCAGGATCAGCCCTTTATCAGTAATGTGAATAATGTGTTTACCCAGCTTTAGAATTTAGAAGTCTTTGAATTATTATTTCAACCAAACTTGTGTTGTATTTTCTTCTGTTCCAATTTCTTGCAATGTCCCATGGTACAAAAATACTCTCACTGAGAATTGGAATTACTCTGAAACTTTAGTGTTCATGCTTTCAAACACCACTTGATTGTTTCTCTGACAAAATGTCTAAAAAGCAATTCCAGGTTGCTACTATGACAGTGAGTCTTTCAGAGATCTGAGTGTATTCTTGCAGCAGATATTCTCTGATGGTACATGCAGGGGTTGCAGGACAAGACACTTGAGGGGCCCAGAGCTGATTACTGAAAAACACTGGAACCCCCAGGTCCAGATTGACCCTAGCTGCAGGGCTACATCACAACCTTAGAAAATATGGGGCATCCTTTTTATAAAACATAGTTTACATTTTATTCTTATGTATGAAGAAGAGTTTTCTTTTTTTAGAATCACATATTTGAAAGGAAGGAAATGAAAGCTGTGACTTATATTTCCAATGAAATCTCTGTCAAAACCAACCACAACACCAGTATCTCTGGGGAAAATCACTGTCAAAATTCCTTTTAATAGAAAATACAGTCTGGTTCTGTAAAGAGTAGAAAAAATCAGTCAATCAGCTGGTGCACAGAAGGTCTTACCTAAATTATTTTAAACATAATTTAAAATTGCCCCTTTATAACAATTTTCCCATACAATGTCTATGTGTTATCTGTAATGTACTGAACATTGCCTTAGTTCTGTTATGGAACCCAGCAGCCTTTAGAGAGCTATCAGTCCTTGGTCCTGTGGCTGTTTTGAGTCCCCTTTGAATCAATGGAAATTCATATCCATATACCGTAAGCCTATTATCAAACTGTGATGTGATCAGTTTTCTAAATATAGTTTTCTAATATATTACTAATATACACACACACACACACACACACACACACACACACACACTCTGTCAGCTGCAGCAATATTAGTGGAAAGTGTACCTGCTTAAAGGGAATACCTACATAACTTAGGTTTGGATTTTGACCTAAAAAAGCATTGCCCATAGTGTGACTTCTTATTCCATAAGCCTCATTTACCGAGTAGTCCTTTCAGCTCTTAAAGTTGCGCTAACCAATTCAAGATCGGTTAGCGTGACGTTAAGTCTCTCTTTGCGGCGGCTGCGTGAGTACCAGAAGAGGCACTCATGCAGCTGTCGCAAACCAATTTATCAGTGGCTGCGGGGCTGTTTGCACATAAGTATTTAACGCCAGCTAATAGCTCGCACAGCCTCTGGTAAACCCTCAACGGGAGAGTTGCCCAGAGAGCTCACTCCTCTAGGTGAATCTCCCTGCATATCTTTTAATAGTGTATAAATTTTTCTTGGTGCCTTTTTTAGTGATGTCACTAATAAGCATGACATAATTTTGAACAGATTTGTTTTTTGACCCCAAAACTAATTCCACATATACAGTATTAAAAGCATTTAAATGTCTGTGTGCATTTTTAGTGGTGTCACTGTTATCAGCATGACATGACATTAATTCTGCACAGATTTTGATTTTAACCTTAAATAAAGCATTGCACTTCTTATTCTACATCTTTTAATAGTGTTTAGATGTGTCTGAGAGCACTGTGACATCAGCATGACTTCATTTTGTACAAAATTAAATTTTGAACCTAAAAAGCATTGCACTTGGTGCGACTTCTTATTCCATATCTTTTAATTGTGTTTATATTAGTCTGGGTGAATTTTTTTAGTGATGTCACTATGACATCAGCATGACATCATCATTTTGTACAGAATTGAATTTCGACCCTAAAAATCATTGCACTTGGTTTGATTTTGTATTGTATATCTTTTAATTCAAATGTGTTTGGTTGCATTTTTAGTAATGGCACAATGACATCAGCATGACATAATTTTGCACTGATTTGTATTTTCACCAAAAAAAGCCTTGCACTTAGGCTATGGGCCCACTACAATGCGCTAAATAGTGCACGCAATCGCGTGCGCATGCGATTTTGCCGTTATTACCAAAACGGAAACAGATGCGCAATCGCATATGCATGGAAAATGGCGGGGATTTTTGTGTTCCCGTGATTTCCATTATAACCAAATTGCATGTGCTTTTGCAAGCACAACCCCCCCCCCCATAAAACATTGCACTTTGGTGTGACTTCTCATTACATTTCTTTTAATTTTGTTCAAACGGGGGCATTTTTTTTATCATATCACTATGACATCAGCATGAAATCATTATTTTGTACAGAATTACATTTTTACCCTAACAAGCATTGCACTTGGTGTGATTTATTATTTTATATCTTTTAATAGTGTTCAAATGTGTCTGGGTGCATTTATTAGTGATGTTACTATGACATATCAGCATGACATCATACTTTCGTAAAGATTTGAAATTTGACCAAAGAAAAAAAATATTTCACTTGTTGAGAATTCTTATTCTATATCTTTTAATAGTGTTCAAATGTGTCTAGGTGATTTTTTTAGTGATGTTACTTTGACATCAATATGACATAATTTCAAACAGATTTGAGTTTTGACCCAAAAAAAGCATTGCACTTGTATTAAAGGTGCAATCGCAGGGGCTGATGAACGTACGTTTGGGGCCGGTTGCCCAATCTGCCGGGCGCATCATTTATGAGGCCTGATCGAACGGTCATTTCAGCCCACAAAGTGCCCATACACAAGATGATTGTCGGCTGAAATGGGCGCTCCTACATATTGTGTGTTGTGGGTTAGCCCCCACAATCACACGTTTATGGGCCTTTATTTTATATCTTTAATAGTGTTCAAATGTTTGTTTGTGCATTTTTAGTGATGTCATTAAGACATCAGCATGACATCATTATTTTGTTTATTCTGTATGTATAGAAACAACATGGTACAGAGCTGTAGGGGGAGGATAATGAAATGAACCTGATCTCAGCACAGCCCTGTGTCAGGTTTGCCTGATCAGTGAAACGTTTAGGGACACCTATTAAAAATACTTGGTGAATGGCCATCCAAACATATATATGAAGCGTATATAAACCGTATCTCTTAAACCACACTAAATTGTATCCCTCCTGCTCGAAATAGATACATAAAAGTAACACTTAAGCATATAAATAGCCAAGCCAAATAATCTCACCTAGGTGATTTGAGGTCCGGTTGCATAAGCCCCAGACCTATCGTTTTATAGGTTATCCTTGCATAAGCATTGTGTAAAAATCTTAATGACATCAGAGACTCACCGGGAGGTTTGTGTGTTCCAGATGCAGCCACCCTGGACCCATCGCTAAGGTCCTAATTATACAAATATAGAACAAAAAAAGATGATCGGCTGTGTCCCCGGTAGGGATGGCATAGAACTCGAACTCGAACCCGAGTTCGAGCCGTACTGTTCGAGTTCGAATGGACCCGGACTTCTCGAACTATCTCGGACACGGACTTTCGATATTTCCCGGACTTTCGATGATTTATCGAATGTTCGAACATTCGAACGGTCGAATCCGCGAGTAAAATGTACATGGTATCTAGGCGCGAACATCGAATCTGCGAGTAAAGTCTCCATTAAAGCCTATACGCGAGTATCGAATCTGCGAGTAAAATGTCCATGTTACCTCGAACGTTCGAACGCGAAAGCTCGAAAGTAGCTCGCGTGAGAGTAAAATCGATTTTTGGAAAGTCCTGGATATTGGAACATGCTCCCCAGACCATTTCCCAGGTCCCACAGCCCACAGCATTTACATTAAGTTACCATTAATATTTTAGTTGTATTTGACTCGAACTTTTCGAACTATTTGCCTCCCATAGACTTTAATGGGTCCGTTTTCGAACTTTCGAACTTTGACAATAGTTCGAAAGTTCGAAAACGGACCGAACTTTCAATAGTTCGACCATCTCTAGTCCCCGGATCAAAGTACAGCTCTGGATACTTGGAAGTAAAATAAAATGTAACATTTATTTACACATCCGGATAAAAAGATACCCCTGATGCGTATCGTACTTCTCATTGTACTTAATCATAGGCCTATGTAAGAAGAGTAGCTGGGCACACCAGTCTTAAGTGCATAAAGTATTTATTGGTGATGTTTCGGATCCGTTGTGGCTCCTTCCACAGACAAACATGAATGAACAATCATTCATGTTTGTCTGAGAAAGGAACCACACCGGTTCTGAAACGTCACCAATAAATACTTTATGCACTTAAGACTGGTGTGTCCAGCTACTCTTCTTACATATGAATTGGCTGTTGGCTACAGCGACGCAGCACCCAGCACTTTGCTCTATTTTTGCTGCTTGGTTTAGGTGTGCAGGATTATAACATTCTGCATTCTAATCATAGGCCTAAGTACGAAACGCATTAGGCTTATCTTCTTTTGTTGTTCTACTTCTCTTTAACCTGTAATCTGATTGCAATTGCGATATAAAGCTCTATTTGTTTACACAGCTTTAGTTCTGTACCGTCATATGCTACACCCACATCTCTTTATTGGTTTACTGGCACAGTGGAAACCGGTGGTGTGAGGCATATTTGAATTACTAGCTGCAATACCTGGATACCCAGACATCATTGGGTGCCCTGTCTAGCTTCACATTTTTAAAACCTCAAAGATCAGCCATTGTCAGAGGCATCTTCAACTAATTATCACAAACAATATAATGTGAGCAATACATACTAGCATTAACAATAACCGCTTGATCAGTGAGCTGCAATAATCATCTAATTAAGATAAGGATCATTACAGGAATATTTCCCTTTTAAAAATATTATAGTCCATTGCCTCTCTAGATTGATAACTGATTTCCTCAAACTGCCAATTGTGCGATTGTGCTGGTATCTGATGTCCCTAGATACTGCTCACCTTTTCAACTAAACGTGCAGAGCCTGGCAAACAACCTGAAATGCTCATAAGCCCATATCAAGCTGAACAATAGTAAGGTCAAGAAGCAAAGCTCCCTCGAAGAGACTCAGGTGTTTGTGAATCCCTGCAGAATAGCTTCTCATGCACAAAGTAGCAGAGGTCACCAAAAACCATCACGGACAATTCAGAACTGAAAGAAATTATTTGTTAATAGTTGTAATAAGAATTTGTTTCCATCAGAAAAGAATTTTAAAGTAAAGGTACTTTAGGTAAAAAGTATTGAAATAAACTTTTTAAAGCAACCATAGTAATATTTTAATTAAAAAATAATACAAACATGTTACCATGCTTGTGATATGCTTGAATCTGCAAATTTAAATGTGTATTATTTAAAAGGCTTTGTATTTCTATTTTGAAATAACCTCAATGCAAACAGGCAGTTATGTTAAATGCCTTGGGGTTTGCCAGTAATCATGTTGGGTGTTCTTTTGCATGGCTCTCCTTCCCATTAGGCTAGCACTGCTTAGATATTTCTTGACAACCTTTCATAGGTTATAAAATCTGAAGACTAGGTTGTATTCTGTTTACAATGGCTGAATAATATTCTATAATTCTCTCTTTAATTTGTCAATTAGCAATTCCTTCTTATATATTAGGCTTCATAGCTATTTATGGGTAGTACTATACATCTGATACTGGGTAAATTGTGCAGGATTGAAAGAATAATACAATTCCTTGTTCATCATAGAGTGCTAGGTTTTAATTTTTCTGGCTTACAATACTGAAAAGGCTATTGCGACAGAGACAGTAGGACAAATGGTATGTTAATTAGAGCAAACACAATACTTGTCATCAGAGACTGTCTAATTTACTGCATAACCATGACAACACCAAGTCAAATCTGTTTGTCAAGTGCATTAAAAAAATTCTTTCTTAGAAATAAACCAAAGTAAAAGACATTGGCTTTTCATCAAACTCAAAGGTGTGGTATCTTCTTCAGATGTGAAAATTACCGATTGTCAACAAAAGGCATCTATCAGTACACATTTTTTTATGTGATAAGTCTACTCCAGGTGTAATAATCTAATGAATGTACAAAGGGATTGAGAATGCACAAACAGGCTAGGAACAGATTCTTAAATGTTAATTCTAAATAGTACTTGCTAAATTCTCACTTAGATGAATGTTGCATCTAAAAAACACTTACTCAATGTTTCGACGTCTCTCAGGACGTCTTCATCAGGACAAAGATAAAGTGCAGGTATATAGGGAACCATGTTTTATTTGCACTTTATCTTTGTCCTGATGAAGACATCCTGAGAGACATTAAAACTTGTTGTTATTGAAAAACAGTGTGCCCGGGAATCTTTTATATTTCCGGAAGAAAAGAGGATTAGCTGTGTGTGTGTTCTTGTAATTCACAGTAAAAGTGTTGGGAAAGTTAAAATTAAAATGCTAAATGCTAAAGTGCTTTGGGGTTTTTTTGGCCTGGAGTTACCCTTTAACACTATATAGTAACAAAGCAAGCAAAAAGTTACTGATGCCTTTAGGTAAAAAAAACTCAAACATTTCTATTGCCAGAACCCCAAGCATTTGGTAACAGCGCTCTATAATCAATTTGTTGTCATTTTGTGAAGTGTGAGCTGGTTTCACAAAGATATGAGCTTTCTAACTGGCTGAATTATTAGGGGTATAATAAGCCAGTAGTAAATAACCTGCTTAATTATTTGATTTTATTCTCTTGGCTCCTAGTTTTATGGAGGTGAGGAGCTTCTATGTGTTACTGGTGTTAAATATAAAACTTGTTTCACAATTGGACAAAGGCAAAAAGTGAGCATATTCAGTGCAGTTTTTTCCATCAAAATAGAATTTCAAAGCATTGATCTATACAATAAATGAATTCCGGGGGAATTTGCAGTTTAATGGAAGATGATGGGACCTGGGTAACTACAGTACTACAGGAAAAGTATTTATAGACACTTTTTAAAAAAAACAGTTTTTTTAGGATTTGATAATAGAAAATCTGCATATTTGTGGACAGGAATTAAGTCCTCTTGGGGAAGAGTTGAGCGAAAAGACAAAATTGTGAGTGTTTGATATACATGGTGTGATTATTTGTAACATGGCTATAGTTAAAGAAACTTTGTGATTTGAGGTGTGAGTTTTCAGTTATAGATCACAGTGGTTTAATCTAGATGTTCTGTTGTACGCCTGTATAGCTATTTTCTTTAGACACTTCATTTCTCTTTGTCACAGATTTCCTACAGATGAGATTTGTGCTACTGGGAAAAATTCAACTGCTCTTTAAAGACAAAGTCAAGAATTATTACCTTCTGGTCAACAGTCTCCAGTCCCTAAAATCAATAGGAATGACATCACTGGCATAGCAATGTTATAACAGACACCTGGAAGTTGTTTTCAACTATCGACTTTATCTGTGGTACTATGGTATTGTAAGGTTTGCACAATATTCAGCAGAGACAATGCAATTTTTAAAGATGGCTAAATAAAACCCCATAGTTAAGAATTTTTTTATTTACAACCTTGTTTAAAAAGACCACATTTCTAAGAAAAGGTGCAGGTAATCCTTAGGAGGTGTACAGGTAAACCATTTTAAGGAAAGATGCTGGCAAACTATTTAAGGAAGGATGCATGTTGCCATCTAAGGAAGGATGCTGGCAAACTATTTAATTTAAGGAATACATACAAAAATTACAAGCTTAGTGCACATCCAGTTAATTTGCTTACATTTTACTTTACCATTGTAATGTGACTTAAAGAAGCCTGTCCTTCTCCACAAGCTAAATGCAAAACCAGAGTGCCGACTACAAACCGTTTTTTTTATTTTTTTTTTATTGAAAGCTCGGGGTTACGTGCTTTCTGTGATCGTCACCACAGTGCAACAAACGTGCAAGTGGATCGGGATCCATCTGCCTCCCCCTTATGCCCATAGCTGTTAAGCCGTAGGGCTAGGAGGAGGCTACATTGGTCCCATCAGCCGGTAGGCGTCAGGAACCACCATACTTACCCTCCCTTTCTGCTCCCAGCTGCCACCAGGAAGCTTCCAGGGGGGGTTCACATGGGAAGAGCCTGAAGGTCCTAAAAAGGACCCAGGCAATCCCGCCACAATACGTGAAACACACAAACAAAAAACCAAAAGTGCACGTGAATAGTTCTCGTTAAATAAATAAGGGTGCTTAGTGCACAATTAATCAGGGGAGTGGGCCAAATAGGCCCCAACCTTTCGGTCGGGGATAAAAAATTGTTCCGCCATAGCCGCAGCTATGGCAGGAAAGTGAAGGAGTGCTATACACACGTGCTCCCAGTGCACAGTAGTGCTGTAGGGAAGCCTGAGCTTTCACACCCCCCTGCCTCAAGGCTTCGACCTGGTTCCGTAGCTCCCCTTACTGGCCTACCATGGCCATGGTGACTCACCCATAGTGAGGGTCCCTCACTCGACCTGGAACTAACGTTCGGGGGAGGTACTTCACCTAGTCTTATTCCGAAAGACAGGGAAGTGACGCTTCCAGCTTTAGGCCTCGATCAATAGCGTGTAGTGTGCAGACCTGCCCCCATCAGTAGTACTAGGAGGACACCCCCCCAGCATAGGGATGCCCCTACCGTTCCCAGCTGATAAGAACAGATACTACACTTGATCTTAGCCAAAAGGCCGAGAAAACTACAAACCGGTTTTGGCTTTATTGAGCCATCATCAGTGCAGGCCTCTGGTTTTGCAGTGTGAAGCTCCTATAGACAGACGTCACTAATACATTAAATAGGGGAGGGAGAGAATTCATCAGTGCAAAGCCAGAGGCCTGCTCTACACTGAGCAGGCCTCTGGCCTGCTCAGTTTAAAATGGTGCTAATTTAGCTCCAACCAATTGATTGGGGCTAAATTAGCACCATTTCAAACGATAAGAACTTTTATTGAATCTCCCTGAAAGTTTGAGAATTACGTCTTCTAAGAAGGTAAAAAATTACTAAGGTAAAAAAGGTTAAAAGTTAGGACCCAGCAGAATAAAGCAAACAGTAAAGTGGTTGCTGGGCTTAAAATAATTTGGCCAAGTTATTGAACTAATTGCTTTAATTTATCCAGAGAGAAAGGCTTTTTAAGTTGCATTACAATAGTAAAGTAAGTAGGAAGTTAATTAATTTGGTCTCTAGTGGCACTCTGTGTGGATGTATACTATCCCATTTCTATAAAACTATTTAAGGAAGGAAGCAGGTCACCATCTAAGGAAGGATGCAGTTAAACCATTTAAAGGGGCAGTTCAGTGCAAATACATATGCTTTTCAGAAAAAAGAGCAGTATTTTTTCATCCCAATGACCTTAATCTGCCAATTCAGCATGTTGTCTGTGTATAAATAAATGCAACCAAAATACTGACTTCCTGTTTGCAGGACCCCTAGTAGAGACCGTTATGGGTCTCTAACTCAGCGCCTGGGTTGATTCAGTTGCTCAGTAGATATCTGAGCATCGTTGACCCATCCAACAGCCAATCACTAGAAATTACTGTTAGGAACATTCCAAGGATGTGGTGCATCCTGGGAAGAAGGACCGTTAGAACCTGAAATGTCAGCTCACTAATGTCAACAGCAGGGAACAGCAAAGGGTATGAAATAAAAATGGGAGAGAATATAAAGAATAACTAAGAAGGCATTACACAAACTAACAATTTAACAAATATTGATAATTTACACTGAACTGTCCCTTTAAGGAAGGATGCTGGTCACCATCTTAGGAAGGATGCTGCTAATCCATTTAAGGAAGGATGCAGGTAAACTTAATGAGGGATTTAGGTAAATCTGCCAATGAAGGCAGGATGTAGGTAAAAATTCTGAGGAAGGATGCATGTAAAGCATCTAAGAAAGGATGCAGATACATTAAACCATTAAGACAGGATGCAGGTGAACCATCTAATGAAGGGATATGATGGGGAAGTTCTCATTCATCCAGGTCATGGTATATTTGTTGTATTTAATTAGATCAACTGGACTTGAAGTTTAGTTCTTGAAGACGTTTCGCTAGTCATCCGATTGGCTTTCTCAATTTAGAATGACTAGTACACAGATTCTTGTACTAGTCATTCTGAATTGAGAAAGCCAGTCGGATGACTAGCGAAACGTCTTCACGAACTAAACTTCAAGTCCAGTTGATCTAATCTAATACAACAGATACATCTAATGAAGAATGCAGGTAAACCATCTAAGGAAGGATGTAGGTAAACCTGATGAGGATGCAGTTGAACCTGCCAATGAAAGATGCATGTAAACCATCTAAGGAAAGATGTAGGTAAAACTTCTGAGAAAGGATGCAGGTTATTCATCTAATGAAAGGTACAGATAAACCATTAAACATTATTAAAAATGATAATATATATAATTATACTTGCTAATTTTTTGACTTTGTCAATAAATCTGTAAATAAAGTGACCACATATTCTTCCACATAATACTGACTGCATGGTTTTTGGGTATATGTACTGAATAATTCACAATGAAGACTTTTTACTGTTAACATGTTAAATCAAATGGAAGGGTATAAAACGAGGTTTACTCGTTTCACTGGCTAGTGGGTCAAGGTTTAACATGGCAATAGATCTGACTCTTGAATATAAATAGTATGAAATAGTTATTCATCTGTCTGAGCAATACATATGGCATTGACAGCTGCACAGCTTTGTTACTTACTAACACTGTGATAGCCACAGTAATAGTTATTAGGAAACATTCTTTACACTATAACTAATAGATTGATCAATATGTAGAAAATAAAGGAGTTGCCATAAGCTTTGATGCTAAGAAAAATAGAAGTATTTTTAAACAAATCGCCAATGACTGTTGAGATAAAGGATCATTGCCCCTCCACTTTCAGTATTTATGATGTATGGCACTGAAATCATTTAGCTTTATTTACAGTTGACATTTTACCATTTCAGCATTTCAGAGGCAGCATTTCCAGTAATGCTTCAAGCTGGGATATGGCACAAATTAAGTATTCAAAGCCTAGAGCTTCAGAACATTGGCTACTGCTGATACAGATTTAATTTTCCATATGTCACCCTTTTACAAGAGTTGCTTGTGTGTGGTATAGGATTAATTAAGACTGATGAATTATTGTCCAATGTGTAGCATTTAAAACATTGTATTAATAGCCACAGAAGTAAACAGTTAACAGTTAACTGTGGCTTCTTCCTTGCAGTGCAACACCCTCACCATCCAAGTTTAGGGAGAAGACTCTTGGGACACTCTATGCATGGGGGGGAAACTTTTTTTGCAAGTTTTCTTTATTTGCATTTTATTTCTTCACAATTATTTAGTTCTCTTATGGGGTAACTGATACACAGGTTATTGGCAAACAACTATTGGTTTGTGTACTACATTAAGGGGCATGTCTACCCTTAAAACAAACAAAAAATCACAACTTGCTCCTAACTGCTATTTTTACCACTTACATGCATTTCTAAACGTAATAATAAGTATTTTATCCATTCTCTCCCTTTCTGGCAGAGGTTGCAGCCTCCTTTACCTGCTCATTGAGCTTTAGTAAATAGAGCATGTGCAGAGGAGGCAGCAGGGGAAAGAGCGGTCAATCTTTGACTATGATATCTGCCATCACTCCCTTAATTGCTTGCATGGAGGGAGTAGATATCTTTCTCTTCTAGAACAGGGGGGCAATAATTGTCCTTAAATGTCTAGTTAGCAATACATCTGAAAATGTGCTGAATACTGTATATTGATTGGAATTAGAGCTATAGAACTGACATACCCTTAGGGCTGTTTACATTGAAGAAGCCATATTATAAACTCACTTGTGCATTATTTATCAATAGATCATATCAGAGGACTCATGGACATCCTTTAAGATTAGAATGAAAGTTTAATCTTAGAAAATGTTTTATTACAATGAGAACAGTGAAATTGTGGAACTGACTTCCAGCAGATGTGGTAATGGCAAGTTCATTGAATAGTTTTAAGAATGGGATGGATACGTTTCTAAAATTACTGGTATTAATACATATACTGTAGTTCTGGTTGGTACAGGGATACTATATAGTATTGAGAATTACTGGTATTAATACATATACTGTAGTTCCGGTTGATCCAGAGAACCTTTCCGATGGCCATTTGGAGTGAGGAAATATTTTCCTTCCTTCCTTTGGATCAACTCCTAGGTAGGACTTATAAGTAGGCTAAAAAGGTTGTGCTACATGGACATATGACTTTATTTAACCTCAAATACTATGTAAGTAATAGAGATGTCCGAAAATTCGAAAATCCGAAAAATGAAAAATGAAAAAATATCCTCAAAATTACGAGATTTCTCATCTTTTAGAAAATTTTGAAATTACGTGTTTTGACGTATTTTCGAAAAATTTCAAAAGTACGTTAAAATGCGTAATTTCGCATTTTTACTCAAAAATACGAGTAATCTCAAAAATTTTCAAAAATACATACTTGCGGAAATAAGAGAAATCCTCGTATTTTCGAAATTACGCGTTTTCTCGTAATTTCGAAAATTTTCGAAAATACGAGAAATCCGCGGTACGGAAGTTCGGAAGGCGGAAAATCCGGAAAAATCCACTGTTCGCGAACGGGATAAATCCGCGGGGGATCCGGGTTTGGATCCGCGAACCGGCCATCCCTAGTTAGTAAGTGACCAGTTTTTTTGTTTTAAATGTGTGCACCTTTAATGTATGTATGTATATGTTTATTTATATAGCGCCACTAGAAGAAGCAGCACTGTACAATATAGAATACAAAAAGTCATACAAGCGGGACAGTAAATAAATACTTCTTAAGTAAATAAGAATGAGCATTACTAAATATACAAGTTCTTAAAATATGTAACATGTGGAAAGTGGTCCCTGCCCCTTAGAGCTTACAATATACTTAGGTGGGTAACATACAGATACATAGGAAATGGTAGAAGTGCTAAAGTAATAACTGGTGCAGTATCAACAGTCCTATGTTGTGCTGTGCCCTGAGAGATGGCTTGACAGGTTAGATTTAAACTTGTTTATTGAGGTTTCTTGATGTAGAAAGGGGAATAGAATTCCAGAGGACAGGAGCCAAAAGAGAAAAAGGTTTAAGGCAAGAGGAGGTGAGTGGGGGGTCTATACAAGAGAGATGGTTCTGTAATGAGCAGATGGTACAGGCAGGGACATGTGGGGACACTAGAGAAGAGATATAAGAAGGAGCAGCAGAGTGAAGGGATTTAAATGTTAAGAGAAGGATTTTGTAGATAATGCGTTGTTTAATGGGGAGCCATGTAGATGTGCGGCACAGAGGAGATTTAATTTCCTGATTGTTAGAGAGCGCGACAATGCGAGTTAAAGGACAATTATACTCATCTTCCCTCCGCTCCTCTACTTTGTTCATTAGCTTTTACCCAGGGTGAGGACCTGAACAAAAAAAAAAAAAACATAAAAAACAAACGCTAGGTCCTCACCCCTGGGTTTGCGTAACCTACATCAGAGCTTAGAGCATGCTGCTCTGGTAGGCTCCACCCCTCCTAATCGTCGGCGACGAGGCCAATAGGAAGGCACGCTTGTTGCAGAGCGTGCCTTCCTGTTGGCCTCGTCGCTGACGGGGAGGAGGGGGTTGAGCCTACCAGAGCAGCATTGCTCTGAGACTCTGCAGTAAGTTACGCAAACCCAGGGGTGAGGACCTAGCGGTTCAGTCTCTACTAGGGTCCAGCAAACAGGAAGTCAGTATTTCGGGTTGCATTTATTTATACACAGACAAAATGCTGAATTGGCAGATTAAGGTAATTGGGATGAAAAGCATATGTATTTGCACAGAAAAAAGCAACAGGTTTTAGAAACATAGTTAATGTGATTGGAAAAAGAGAGCGCGACAATGCGAGTTAAGTATTGACAGAAGGGGAGAAAGATCGGAAGCAGGAAGACCAGAAAGCAGAAGGTTACAATAATCCAGACGTGATAGGATGAGAGCATGGATAAGCATAGCAGTAGTTGGAAGAGAAAGGAATCTACAGATCTTCACAATGTTACGAAGAAAAAAGCGACAGGTTTTAGAAACATAGTTAATGTGATTGGAAAAGGAGAGACAGAAGTCAATAATAACCCCTAAGCAACGTGCCGGGTTAGGGTACATGGGGGTGTTGTGCACAGAAATGAAAACAGGTGGGATAGGACCAGGTTTAGGTAGGAAAATGATTAGTTTGATTTTAATCAGGTTTAGTTTGAGGCTTTGGTGCGCCATTAATGAGAAGACAGCACAGAGACAGTCAGAGATGCGTGATTGGGTGTTAGGACTAAGCGTGGGGGTGGAAAAATGTATCATCGGCATACAGATGGTAGTTAAAACTAAATGAGCTGATGACTTCTACCAGGGAACTGGTATAGAGGGAGAACAGCAAGGGTCCAAGAACGGAGCCCTGTGGAACCTCAACATTAGGAATCGGAGGTTAGAGGTTACTTTCAAATGATGAGACAGAGCGGTTTTTAGTGAAGACAAGATCCAAGGAGAGGCCATCCTAATGCGTACTGGTAGTTGTCCACTGATGAAGATAAAAAAAGAGGAGGACTTATGAATCATAGATTTATATCCACGGTCATAAATTTTCATTTGCGACAATGATTTTTAAATGCGTGGTATGGCAAAATACCGGGCCTTTCTAAATAACGCCCTTACAGAGAGAAGGTACAAACCAACTATCTGGTTTAGAAAGAGACAGCAATATCAGGAGTGTCCATTTTTAACCTTATTGCAGGTGATTACTCTTCATTGCTTATAACTGAAAAGCAAACCAAATGAGCATACATTCAGGCAATTAAAAGTAACCCTCTGCACTAAGGTTAAAAATGGACACTCCTGTTCATTCATTGATATTGCTGATGGGGAGAAAGATCAGACCTGGTCTATTTCATTTGACCTCTTCCAGGGAAACTATTTGAGCTTACAAATAATCAACAGACATGGTGCACACAAGATTCTTTTAAACATTACTTATATTCTATACCATAAAATGAACCTCTCTACATAAAAAGCTATTCTTTTCATTATATATATATAGGTCTACATTTTTCCTTATTTGTTTGAACACACCTGGAAACCTGTTACACTTCCCTATTCATTTACTGAAAATGCCAAGTCTAGATCTAATTTGTGGCAAGTTCATTAGTTCAGCTAAGTGGCGTTAGCTTGAAGTGTACAAAATAACCGGATGTGTCTGCAAGTAATTAGCTCTGTATTCTAAAAAAGGAGATATGTGAAAGGAAACAATGGCCGATGAGCCAGTGAAATAGAGCTGACAGAAGAGAGGGTAAGCAGCTGTGTTTCAAGCCAGATTATTATCTGTTAGAATGATTGCTGGCTGTTTTCTTATGGTCTTGTTCGTTCCAATGCACATTTTAATGGTTTCATGATACAAAAGAAGATTACATATAACGTCAGAATTCACATTTTAGTTTAAAGCCTGAGTCATATTTTTTAGCAAAAAAGAAAAGCTATTGGTTAAAAAATACTGTTCTATGTCATTGTCAGTTCTTAATGTTTAAAAATAAATTATTAGCAAACATCAACGAGCCTAATGCAAGCTTAACTGAAGAAATAAATGCACAAATGTTTGTTATTTATTGACAGTATAAAAGGAAATGTTGCTTATTTAACAATAGTCTATTGTGTTTCGCAATATGCCTTTTAGTTCCAGTTAGAATAGCAATTTGAAAAGAAAGATCAGTCGAAATTCAGGTGGCAACGTCACTTAGACACGATGCATTCTTAGCAAACTGCAATAAAAATTAAATAGTTTTTATTGTCCATTTTATACAGGAGACAGTGTAACTAGTTCTGTTAGTGCAAGCAAGGACCTGGTTCAGTGTGCAATCAATACCACTGATACACCCTCCAAGACACAATTACTGACACCATTCACTTCAGGCACCCAGCCCACTCCTACCAGGAGAGATGATTAATTATTTTGACAGGGGAAAAGGGTGGTGGGTGCTGGTGTGTGTGTCTTGGGGTGTGTGTGCGTTTGCTTAACTATATGAGAAATAATACAATTTAAAATATTATTTGTATACACATTCACTCTTCCCATTGCCTTCATTCAAAAGATTTACATTGCCAAAAGCTATTATCACTGGGGTCCTGGCTTTTTAAATTCCTGTGAATTTCTAGATATGCATACTCCCTAAAGGGTGGGAGTTTGGTCGGCACCCATAATTGGACAAAAGTGCACAAGAACTTTGTATGCTTGATGTTTCCCTCAATGGTCTACTCTCTGTGCTTTACTGCAATGCTCGGAGTAACGGAAGAATGCGTAACTGTCTTAACATGCTGACCCTGCTTTCCTATTGGCTGGCTGCTTCACAAAGAAAGATGGGTCTTATTTTTAAGAGGCTGCGACAATGATTGCTCCATTATAAGGCTAAAAGGGGAATTTGGATGGAAACAATGGAAATAACCACTCAAAGAATAAGTACTCCTTTTATATTATATTTAAAGGGCAAGTCCAGTGAAAAAACTTAGCTATAAATGTAGAGGACCCCCCCCAAACATAGGTTTCACATTAGTAATTTTTGCCTCAAGAAGTTCCTTACCTGACCCAGTCCCTTGCTGCCTAGGTACCGCCCCTTGCTCCTGTTTCGAGCAAAGACAGGAGCAGAGGTCTTCTGCGCTGACAGCTGCTCTACTTCCTATACCAGGAAGTGGAACGGCTGTCCGCTGCATAGCAGAGGAGGAGCAGTGATAGACCGGGTATGGTAAGGAACTTCAGAAGCATGTTTGGCAAATATTACTAATGCGAAACCTAGGTTTGGGGGGAGTCCTCTACATTTATAGCTAAAGGGTTTTTTTTCCACTGTACATGCCCTTTAAATTTTAAACTTTTGCTTGCTAATTTTAGTTGTTCTTTAATGCAATTCAATGTAAAGGAAATACTTTTGTTGTTATAATAATAAAAACAAACACCAGATGTCTATAGTACTTAATAAACTAAAGTCAAACTCCATCACTAGTTATGAATACTGGTTTAAATTGGAACTGTCGCTTTAGAAAATCTGAACTTTTCATCGAAAACTCAAAAATACCATTCCAAACTGTGAAAATTTTGTTCGGAAATTCTATTGAAAAAAACAAACGTCTATCGAGAAAAAAAAATCCTGAAATTTTTTTTTGATGTTCATTATTTCTCTTTCTGCCATTTCCGCGTAGCAGCTGTCAGTCATGGATGTAACAGATGACATCATAGCCAATGACTGAATCCTATTTCCTTAACTGCCCCCTGAGCATGTAAAAGGTCATTAAAAATCTAGTAAAGCTTGAAGAGGAAGCAGAAAGGAAGAGGCAGAGGAAAGGGGAGAGCATTTTTTTTTCTGCTTAAGAGATTATCCCAACTTCTCTAGGATTTCTAACTATTGTAGCTACCTTGTATTGCAAGACTTAATGTGGTATTGAACGGCAACTTAGGAGGAGCACAAACAGGAGAGTCTTACCTTGTGGGATTGCAGCAAAGTAAGACGATTGTGTTAGTGATTTTAGATTCCCCTGTTCATATAATACAATTATAGTAAGGCACTAATCCCTGTTGTTCAAACCTTGCTGTGGTGTTCACCCTTAGACACATCTAAGGAGATGTTTTTGATATATACTCAGAAAGGAAACCGGAGACCCCCCAAACTCAGATTCCTCTGCAGTGCTTACCCAAAGTCCAAGAAGGTGAAGCAGGAGCTGTCTTCCTGTGTAAAGGTTTACAGGCATGGGCTTTAGAGCCGATTCCTCCCTCCCTCCATCCATATCCATCACGCTGTTTTTTTAAGTTTATTGTTAAACCCCTTTTCTGTAGTGTATTAGGGGTGGATATACCTTATACTATAAAAAGAATCTGTGAAATGTTCATTGTATGTAGTATTTCAACTTAAATTATTTGAAGTGATTCAGATGAATAATGTGCTGTGTCTTATAAATCCTACATACAGTACACCTAATTGTTTAAGACTCCATTATAAATTTAATTGCTCTGACGTTAATTTACTCTACTTACAACACCTACTAGTTCAGCTAAAAGATCTATAATTTATATACTAAATAATTGCTGTTGTTTATGTAATAATGCTATATTGCTACTGTCTCATCAGCAGCATTATATTATTTTAATTTTAACTTTCTTTTAAATGGAGAACTAAACCCTAAACCATAAAATGGTACACGAAGTCCCCCCTCTCACCTAAGGTTCTCTTTATACATTCCACAACAATTCTGCTCATCTATATCTAACTATCTCACAGTCCTGGATTGTTCCCTAACTGGCCAATGGGAAGACTCTCTCCTTATAGAGAACATCATCCCATTGGCCAAATCCCACAAAAGTCCTGGAGTTGGGGAGAGACTGGCATTACCAGTGCGACTTTGATGGCTCATTATGGAAAATTTAGGGTGGGTACTCATGAAGGTACTATTTGTCCCGACCGAGCATTCGCTACGAGCGAACGCTCAGCCGCGACCAATGTCTGTCTGTAGCGGCAATAGTGGCCGGAGCCGACATTTCCTGTGACCGACTGTGCGGTCCCATAGGGAACCGCACGATAGGCCGTGATTTACCGACACGTCCGATCGGCCATTCTTCCGATCTGGATGAATGGGCAACCCACATAGGTTGCAGCGGTGGGCAAAAGCAGCACAGATTCTTCGGCCCAATTGACTGATACACGTAAGTACCCAGCCTTAGGTCCTAGCAGTTTAGGTCCTCTCCATAGGTAATCTTATGTGAGAGGGAGATTGGAGAGGGCTTAATTTGCATATAATGGTCCTTTAATGTTTGGATAAGATAAGGCAAAACTCTATTATTATGGATCACTGTCTTTAATCTTTCCAAAAGATTATATTTTCCACAGTTATTTACCTTCATACTTAGATCTTCTCATGTCAGGCCATTACCCATGATGGACATTTTCATCTTACCACCTCCTTCTCCGAAGCACAAGAAGCCAGACATGAAGTTTAGAAACTTAAAAGATATTAAGCCTGGTACACATGTCCAATAAGACTGAAGAGGAACAATGGCCGAGCGCATGCACATGCGTGACAGATGTCTGTTTCACTTGATAATCGTGCCTATACATTTGTTCGAGCATCTTTTGTCAATCCACCATGGCGAATCAACAAATGACTATAGGCCGTTTCGTGCTTGGGGGCCGTGCATGGTCCGTCCTATCGAACGTGTGCTCTGAAAAGTTTAAAGGGTTAATCCGTATTTATGGATTGTTGCTTCCTCTTATCTTAGTCAATATAATTTACTGTGGTTTTCCTTTAAATGAATGAAATCCAATTTATTTAATCATCAAATGGGTTTACTGTTTTTTTATTATTGGCTTTAAGCTGAAAAAAGTTTACAGAATTGCATTTATGTACTTATTAGTATTTTACAATTTTGCCCTCAATTTAGAAATATTATTGATTCTCTGGCCTGCTGATTGTGTTGTTGGAGGGATTTCTGGTTTGTGTTGAAAATTATCTACTAGAATAATAAATAATCTCATTCTGGAAAGGCACAAATTGTTTCTGACAACTTGTTTATTTCCCTTTCACTGTTAATTTAATGTAGGCCCTGGGTATAGCTAAAAGGTAGAAATACGGTGTACTAATCTGCATACAGACATAATACCTAGTTTTTATAGTCAGGGATTTTTTAATAAAAGTCATTTTATTTATTGTAATAACAATTTTCCCCCAATATGTTGGTTATGTGACATTAAGCATTTACAGTGGTTTTCTGCAATGCATAAAAATGCGATGTTCGTTTTTGTACGCTATCGCCGTGCGCTTGTACCTGCTCGTATGCAGTTTTTGTGCTTGTATGCATTTTTGTACCTTAAAAAATGTGCATGGCATATTGATTTGTATCTGCTTCTATCCACATGTTTATGCTATTTCATTCGCTTTCATAGTCTTGTATTAAAGATGATTTTAAACTAAAACAGATCAAAAATGATCATATACCTTCGAAATTCACAACGGGTAACACCCAGGGTGCGGCCTATTTCTTGTGATTTACATTATAAATAAAATGTCATTGCAGATCACAAAATGCGAACAGCAAAACACGGCAAAATCCAGGCAGAGGCAACATATGTTTTGTTTTACTCATTAGAACAAACAAGAAAAGAGATGATCAAGGCACATTCCTGGGCCCTTTATACTATCATAATAACTGTGCGAGTGCAAACAGTAAAAACATGGGGGGGTTTTAGTTACAATTTTATGCATAAACGTGAAAAGCCTTCCAACCACGTCAAGGTATCCCCAGTATGGAAGGTCCTAACAATTTACCTTGGTAATCACTGTCAATATAGTGTGAGATCAACCTTGGCATTGAATGTTCTTTAAAAGACATTTAGTATGCAGGACGATGCTATATCTCTCCTGCACGCTACATACGTGACCACACTCTTGCATTGCAGTAATCATTACGTGGCTGTTTCGCATTGTGGGCCAAGTAAGTAACGTGTTTCATTGAATTTCCCATTAATTCAAAGGGTTTTGCATCTGGTTCCCGCACCGTTTCCAAAAACTACCAGAAACTGCACATTCCCGCAAAAAACACTAGAAAGCTCAATAAGCCGATATTACATTACATAGTGTGTGTTCTACAGATATCGCCCAGTTTTACATCTCCCTGATAATTTAGGAATAAACTATTTAAAAGTCTACTTTACCTGTCATATGCTAAGTTCATATCACATGCAGATTTTAACTAAAATCATGTTATCAAACTTTACATCTTTAGCCACTTATAATGTTCACATAAAAAAATGGACGGCCATTTAAAATCATAAGTGGTTGGCACACAAGCGCTGATAATGGGATCTGCAAACTGGCATTGGATTGATGTTTGGCGCACAAACACTGATAACATGCTTTGGAAACTGACAATGGATTGCTGGTTGGCACACAGACACTGATAATATGCACACAGTCAGCAGCATCCCCTCCCCCCAAGACCCCCTACCCCCTATGCAACCCCAAGCAAGGTCGGAAAAAATATATATATTTCTACTGTATACATACAGATACTGCTGTCTGGCACTCTCTCTGCTCCTTGCTACCATCCACCATGCTGCAGCCTGAATTAAAAGGAGGAGGAGAAAACAAGTTTATAGCCGGGGCTGTCCCTGACTGTATTAGCGCGTCATGCTCAGCATACATCATATTTGCTTGCAGGGAGATGAGCACAGTGTGCACGGCCTTGGGGAGTGACGTCACGGTGTGGGCATATGTCGTGACATCACATCAAAATAACCAGTAGCTTGGGGCTCGGTCTTCTTCTGCGTTCAGCCCAGTAAGTCCTGCTGCAGAATATATAATTAGATGGAAAAGCAGTAATGGTATCCATAGACAAAGCGATACATTTTCTCTTTGAGTATGGTACCCCTTGACGAAATCGGACCGACCGTATCGCCCTGATTTCGTTGTCGGGGTGGGTAAAATTTTCGTACGATCTATACGATTGCCCAATTTCAGAAAATCTGATTGGTTAATGTATACCATGTAAACCAAGCATTAAAAAAATGACCAATCAGAAATGGATTAGGGTTTTCTGCAAACCTATATAAAGAGCTGCAAACCACTGCAGAGCTCAGAAGCCATCACAGTAGATGGCAGAAGAAAGAGGTGGCTAGCAACATCGGCTCCGCTGCAAAAAACACTATGTACTCTTTTTGAATAAAATAAAGCACTTTAAAAAGACCTGTGGAGCGCTGACTTCTATTCATTGAAATGTTATATATATATATATATATATATATAAATATATATATAAGTCCAAATCAATGGTAAGCACTCCTCTCACATGGACATAAACAAAAACAAAGATTGCACTCACGGGATTTTTTTAGTAAATTCAAACCTGCTACTTGCTTTTAGTTTGGTAAAAACTTTGTTTTATGTGGCACTAGTTGCCACCCTGAAAAGTCCAAATACGGTATTTCTCACAGTCAGTTTTTGAGGACATTACACAATAATACTGATAGTTCATGTGCAGAGGTCCAATTGGAGGAAATGTTCCACAGATTTTGTGATAGGGGTTATAATCCTGACCAAATCCTCCATCAGTTGAATAGGGCCAAGAAGAATTATCGTTGTGATGCAATTTCCACCAAATTTGATATGAATGCAAGGGGAAGTCAATGTGTGGACTTTTGTTCCACATATACTCCCCATAGTATGCAACTGAGAGGTTTGATTAACCAGAGGTTATATTATATATATATATATATATATATATATATATATATATATTTGATTGTGCAGGCACACAACTGAAGCTCTTCAATTTGCCAGGGTGCTACTCCTGAGATATAGATAATAGGCAGATAAACAGATGAGTGAGTGCCAGAGCATTCCTTAGGCAGATATTTTCACTAATATAGAGGATAATACAAACTAGAAAGGGAAAGTTTCAGTGTATACTTTGAATTTGGCTTGAAAGGCTGCATTTTCGTGTGTGTCTGTGATGCAGGTTTTAAAACTCAATAATCTTGCTATGGCAGTGAAAAAAGACAGGTGTTTTTTCTTTTTTTTTTTTTTTTTTGTTCAATAGATTTTTATTTTTGCAATAAAAAATAAATAAAAAGAGAACACAAAAGAAACATTGATCCGAGTCCTTAGACAAAACATAAACAAATAATACAGTTTTATAATACTTTCGAAAGGCTGTCTTGCGGTTATTTATACCGTAGTTAGTGATACAGAGACAGTATTATTATTTGAGACAGTCGGTTATTTAGCCTAAGAGGGTTAAGTCACCCCATCACATACCTGGGTTCCGCATTTAAGGCGCACACGTGAGGGGCCTGCCGTTAATATAAAATTATGGGTTGGTCATTTTTAGATTCCAGGCTTCCTTGCAGCATATGAGCCATGTGTTCTCCCTCCTGGATCCGCCATATCCTTTTTATCAGTTCCCCTTTAGTAATTAATCCTCCCTTCCAATATTTTGCTATTAAGCCTCTGTTAGCACTGCAGATATATTTTATTAGGGTTTGGGCACATCTATTATAACCTTCCGTGGGGAGGTTAAACAGTGCCTCGTAGGGGATGAGTGAGATTTCGGTATTAAATAACTCACTTATAAGCTGTTCACAGTGCTCCCAAGTCTTATGGACCTCGGGACAGTTCCCCCAGCAATGTAATTGATCTGCCTTGCCTCCGCACCCACGGAAGCAGAGATTTGTATGCGTTGGGTCCACTTTGCTTAAGAAGGCTGGGGTGACGTACCAATTATATAAAATTTTATAGGATTTCTCTTTAATTATAATGTTCGCCGTACACTGAGACGAGGCCCGGTATATAGCTAGCCACTGGCGCTCCTCTAGAGATCGCTGCAGCCGAGACTCCCACACCAAGACTGCTTTAGATTTTATGGGTTGGGTGTCATGGAAAAGCTGTTTGTACATAAAAGTTATCACTCCTCCGGTCAACTGTTTATGTATACAGAGCATCTCGAAGGCCGAGGGTTTTAAAGATGAACATTTTAGCGAGATCCTTTTAGCGTAAGATGCTATTCTCGTATATGGAAACCAGAGATGGCTTGGTAATTTCCATTTAGTCCAACACATCTGATACTCTATTGATCCCTAGTTTTTGCCAGTCTTTCTCATTTATAATCGTGTTACTACCTCCGAAGTAGGGAGTAAAGAACAGGGGCATATGGATTGAGGGGGAAGGGATGAAATGGTAACTTTTGTTGCATTGGTCCCAGACACGTAATGTGTCCTTAATAGTGTAGTTGCCAGGTGAGATGCCTAGTACGCGATCGTGAGGTGGGATCCAAAGTATTGACTTAGTGTTGTAAGGGGCCAGGATGAAATTCTCCAAGTCCACCCATTTAGCAACCCCAGGTCCCTGTAACCATTGATACAATTGCGCTAATCTGGCGGCTGTGTGGTACGTGTGCAGCAGTGGGAGCGCAAAACCGCCTTTGTCCCTGTTCCTTGCTAGGTAGACTTCCTTTATTCGTGGCCTTTTATTCCTCCATATAAATGCATTTATTTCTTTTTGGAGCTAGATCCTTCTTATTTAGCCTTATGGGTAGGGCTCTGAACAGGTATAAGATCTTTGGTAGAAGTGTCATTTTAACAGCGTTTATCCTGCCTGCTAGTGAGATCGGGTATTTTGACCATTGTTTGAGGAGTCCTGTGAGATGTGTTACCATTTTGGGGTAGTTATGCGCATGGAGGGTTTGTTTATTGCTGCTAAGTTGGGTTCCCAGATATTTGAAAGAGTCCTTCGCCCATTTGAAGTGATATTGTAGATTCAGGTTCTTTTGTATGTCTGGGGGTAGACCTATGCTGTAAGCTATCGTTTTTGATTGGTTTATTTTAAATCCTGAGATTTTATTGAATTGTTCTAATGTTTGGAAAGCTGAAGGCAGCAATAGTTGAGGGTGTGTTAAGTACAGTAGGGTATCATCTGCAAATAATGAAATTTTGGTTTCTATGGTTCCGGCCCTTATTCCCCGGATATGCTGGTTGTTCCTAATGTTTGTTGCTAAGGGTTCTATAGACAGGGCGAACAGCAAGGGGGAAAGAGGGCACCCTTGTCGTGTACCTTTAGAGATGCAGACTGGTCGCGAGGGGAAGCCCATGTTGCGAACCGTTGCTTTGGGGGCCTGGTACAGGTTGAAAATTGCGCGTGTATAAGCTTCCGGAAAACCGAAAGCTTCTAGCACTTTTTTGAGATAGCTCCAGTCAACTTTGTCGAAGGCTTTTTCCACATCCAGCGATAAAAGCATCGCTGGGTTGTGCTCCTCCTGAGCTACTCTCATCAGATTAATTGCAGTTCGTATGTTGTCTGTCAGTTGGCGTCCAGACACAAACCCTGTTTGATCGTAATGGATCAAGTTGGGGAGTATCGGCTTCAGCCTTTGTGCTAATAGTTTGGCAAACAGTTTTGTATCTGAGTTGATTAAAGAGATCGGCCTGTAATTTGCCGCCTGTGTGGTATCTCTGTCTGCTTTAGGAATTACGATTATGTTTGCTTCCAGCATATCCGGGGGGAAAGTATCAGACCCCTGGAGTATGGAGTTGAAAAGATTGGTAAGATATGGAATTAAGGTGGATTTAAATGTTTTATAATACAGTGTAGTAAAGCCGTCTGGGCCCGGGGCTTTTCTTGATTTGCTTTCCTTAAGTATGTCGATTATTTCTTCCTGTGTGATGGGTTTAATTAAGGAAGTTGCTTGTGATTGTGTGATCTGTGGGAGATTGTGGGGATTGAGAAAATCTCTCAGGATTTCTGCTGTGTTAGGATTATCCTGAGTTGTGTTACCCTTGTATAGTTCTTGATAAAAATCCGCAAAGTGGTTGGTGATCCACTGTGGATCATGGTGTAACATCCCTGTACTGTCCCTTATTGGTAGGTATTTATTCGCTGTTAGTTTTTGGTTCAGTTTGTTTGCTAACATGGTATCAGGCTTGTTGTATTTGCAGTAAAATTTCTGGTTAGTAAATCTAAGGGACATTTCTGCCTTGGTGTTGAGTAATGAACACAATTCTTTCTTAGATAGATCTAATTGTGATTTGATAGCTTCTGACCAGTTTCTACTGAGGGAGAGTTCATGTTTTTTAATTAGGAATAAAAGTTCCTCGATTTTGGCTTTTCTTTTCTTTTTAATTCTGGCTGCAATCTGTATCAGTTTCCCCCTGATCACCGCTTTATGGGCGGCCCAAAGTGTGGACTCTGGGGTCTCAGGGTTTTGATTTTCCGTGAAATAGTATTGTAGTGTTTGTTGAATTTCTTTCACATATGTGGGATCTGCTATTATGGACTCGTTGAGGCGCCAGGTATATGGGGGCCTAGAGAGTATGATGTCTTTCAAGGATACAGAGACATAGGCGTGGTCCTACCATGAGATTTCAGAGATACAAGAGTCTGTTACTAAGGGTAGAAATTGAGGTGCTAGTAGTGCATAGTCTATTCTGGTGAAAGTTTTATGTACATGGGAGAAGTAGGTGTATTCTCGCAACGCAGGGTGCGCCAATCTCCAGGCATCCACCAGGTTACAAGTCTTTAGGAGGGTTGCTAGGCCTCTGCACGGGGACTTTGGCTGCGTATTGATTCGGCGGGAGGATCTATCAATGGCAGGCTGCAGCGTGGAGTTTAAGTCTCCCAGCAATAGAAGAGCACCAGTGGCATGCATCACAATTTTATTTCTGATTTCTTGGAAAAATTGGTTTTGTGCGTTGTTTGGAGCGTAAACGTTAACTAATGTTATTTTTGTGGACTGTAAAAGTCCATTGAGTATGAGGTAGTGCCCTCGGGGATCTCGGTAGCAGCTTTCCTCCGTGAACCCTACAGATCCTCCAAGGAGGATTGCCACCCCAGCCTTCTTATTTTTCGCCGAGGTAAAATAATGTTGTGTGTATTTCTTTCCCCAGTATTTGGGCTCATGACCCGCTTTGAAGTGTGTTTCTTGGAACATGATAATGTCTGGGTTGGGCTTGTGGTAGTATTGCATTGCCATTGTGCATTTTTGGGGGGAGTTGAGGCCCTTGACATTGTGACTGAGGATATTAATTTTGGCGGCTATGGCGGAATCCAGGGATTGGACCTGCTAAATGAGCATCTGTGTACTTACTTTCTTGTAGTGATTCAGAGTTGATGGATATGAGATACCCAAGCGTATGATGCGTAGAGTGGCCGGCTCCCCACCGGTGCGCCCCCTCTCATGCTGGAGAATTTCCGTATATTGTAGGACCGTCTCGTAATCTATTGGTTTTGAAACAATACAAACTACATATTATTAACATTAAACTAAGTAGTAAACCAACTATAGAACAATGGGTTACACTTTCTGTCAGTGTGAACCGGGGGAGAAGCATCCTTGCACTTCTCTCTTATAACCTAACTGTCGAGGGAACAAAGTAGAGATCCCTCTGAGCGGGGGGTATGTCTGTTCCTATGGAACATATGGCATGTTTTGGGAATATCGTCCCGTTGTGGCGATTCCTTCATATATCTCGGGATTTGGGGGTCAAGGCTATCTTAAGAGTTCTGCCAATCAAAGGCATATACGGGGTTTACTCCTTCTGAGTCCTCTCTAGTCATCTATCTTTTAAGTGGGCTGAGTCATTGCTCCATCTGGGAGTGTGCCCGTTTGGTATGTATGAATGCTAGTTGCGCTTAGCGCTGCCAATACCGTTCTACTCCAATTGTGGCTAGTCCTATTGTCCAACCTGGGACAGGGGGTGGGATAAAAAAAAAAAAAAAAAAAAAGAAAAAATTGTGTTTATGGGTCTTCTAGACTTCGTGCATATTGTGATTGTATCATAATTTTTGTGATATGCGCACATCCCGCTATACACCTCGCATATGGTTTGTATACACCCCCCTGGCATATGGACATCCTACAATACACATCCCATGTGGTATAAATTAAAAAAAAAAAAAAAGGGGGGGGGGGGGGGGGGGGGGGGGGGGGGGTTGTAATCATTTTTAACTTTGTTGTGTATGCAGCCTTCCATGGATAGCTTCGAGTCCTGTTGGGCCGGTCAGGAGTTTAGCTCTTTGTCTGGCTTATTTATGTTTGTCAGACTGACTCTGACGGTTTGGCCGTACTCCTGAGCGGGACAAGTCAGGGTTATCTAGAATCGGGGCTATGAAGGTACAATCCTGCCCTGGGGTTGATCCCACCCCCCACATCCTCAAAGTTATGTGGGAACATGAAGCCACAGAGGTCTCCATTATCTTAAGCTTCATCTATTGGGGGGCAGGTCCCCGCCCCCAAACCAGCACCATAGTAGTATATCGTGGTATCATTCTTTTGACACCGGCAGGGCCCACAGGATCTATACTAGTCTATATGTACAATTTGTGTAGGAGCCCGTTATATGTTGTGCCTTATATACATTTAACAATAGTTTTAACGACATTCACAATAAGCAGAGTTATGAAGTAGTATTAACAAGATTATAATTGCGGCCGACTCTAATTAGCCACGGGCCCTGAAGGTCAGTCAGATGTCAGCCGTTCGACTGACTTAGTTATGGATGGCCGCTTAGCAATAGTGCCGATGTATGCGAAGATGGGAATTTGAGTGGTAAGCCCGTCGTCCTTAATGGTCCGGCTGTCTGCTACGGATAGCAGGCCCTGGGGCCCGGTGGGTCCCGGGTGGATGAATACATCCGGGCACCACAGGATGAGACCGTTGTATTCATAATAGTAACAGAGTGTCTGTGGGTCAGGGATGGTTTTCCCGGGGTCAGACCGGGGCGGTCCCGGCCCCTGTGGTGGTAAGCATATTTGCGACCCTGCGGTACCCCTCAATGTACATATGCATCTGAGTTAGGGGTGTATGGCTTTGAGGGACAGTTAGGAAGGTTGGGTCGGTTCCTTAGCTATGGGGTGTTATAAGATCAAGTCCGCAGACCCCGCGGCTCGCTCCAGGCCCAAAGCCTTAGAGGGGCACCCCACGGCCCTAGCCAGAACACAAATATAGGTGTAATATACTTGCTTTTCTGAAGAGGGTCAATCAGGTCCCTTGGTCCCCTGCGGGGATTGGGGGTTTTTGTTTGGGGATCTTTGTGGTTTGGCGGTGACGGGGATCCATATTGGTGAAGGAGGGGATGGCCTCGCATGTTCTTTGTTTGATGGACCTTGGGATCTGTCGTCTCTCAGCTCCAGTCTGCGGAGAAAGGCCTCCATTGAAGCGATCGAGATTGGCCTACCATTCTTCGTGACTGTAAGTCTGAAGGGGAAGCCCCATCTATACTTAACATGGTGTTGGATCATAGGTCCGTCAGCGGTTTCATCTCTCGTCGGCGCTGTAGGGTGGTGGTGGACAGATCCTGGAATAATTTGATATTCGCTCCATCAAACTTGATAAATCACTAGATCGGGTTGCGGTCATTATAGCATCCCTTGTTTTGAAGTAGTGCATTTTGCATATTATATCACGGGGAGGGTCCCCCTCCGCGGGTTTGGTTCTCAGTGCCCTGTGGGCTCTGTCCATTGTCAAGTCCTGAGGGGAAGTGTCCCCCAATACATATTGGAACAGGCGAGTTAAGTACTGTTCCACATCTGTTACGGTCTCAGGTACCCCTCGGGCTCTTATGTTGCATCTTCGGGATCGGTTCTCCAGGTCGTCCTGCATATCCTGTAATAGTTGGATATCGTGTCGGACCTCCTTAAGTTCTATGTCCGCTTGTTGGCAATAGCGTGATATCTGATCTGTGGAGTCTTCCAGGGTGGAGACCCGTTCCCCCAGTGATGCAATTTCGTGCTTTACTTCTCTTATGATCTGTGCTTGGGAGGACTGGATTATTCTCTCAATGTTGGAGTAGAGTGCATTCAGGTCCCCTCTGGTACATGGTGCCAGGTCTGCGGCCTCCTCTGTCGGCCCCACGCCATCTTGGGTACCTCGTGGTGTAGAAGGGAAGAATCCTGTGAGGTCTTGTTTAGCGCTTCCCGTCCTTTTTGGTGGCATGGTTCCGGTTGTCCGTGTTCACGGAGCAATGGGACAGCTTGTAGGAGTTTTGGTAAGGTGTAAATCTTCCCCCAATCTTGAGAATGGTGCTTTGTAGAAGGGAGCACACTGCGGGAGACGTCCGTTTACATGCTCAGTCAGACTCCGCCCTTTCTTTTTTTTTAAACCATAGTTACCCTTTAAGTATGGTTGCCATGGGAATGAAAGTGTAGGTTAATAGTTATTTGTACCTGTGTCAGGTTGGGGGGTAAAAATCTAGTTTTTTTGATGATTGTTTTTGAAATTTTCAAAAACAATCATCAAAGTTTTTCTTTAAGTATGGCTTCCCTGGGAATGGACGGGAGGGTCAGAAGGTGTGTGTACCTGTGTCAGGTTGGGGGGGGGGGTAAAAAAAAAAAACCCATAACAACTTTTTTGGTCAATGATACTAACTTTATAGTATAGTATAATTTTTAGGTTGAATAAGGACATACGTCCATCCAGTCCAACCTGCTCAGCAATACCCACATTTCCTGCCTAACTGTTGAACCAAATTTGTTTTTTGACTATAGTTACCCTTTAAGTATGGCTACTTAAGAAATGGAAAGGTAGGTCAGTAGGTATGTGTACCTGTGTCAGGTTGGGTGGTAAAAAACAAATTTTTTGAAGATTGGTCAAATTAGTTTTTTTGACAATAGTTACCCTTTAAGTAAGTATGGCTGACACAGGAATAGACAGGTAGGTCAAAAGGTGTGTTTACCTGTGTCAGATTGGTGGGGGTAGGTGTTTTTGCGTGTATGACCATAAAACTAACTTTTATTGATGATAGATCATACTTTAAGTATGGCTGTAACGGAAATGGATGTGTAGGTCAGTAGTAAGAAGAATAGAATGCGACATCCAGAGAGGTCTTAGCACACAACACAAATCTAGTTTCCATATAGTGTTCTTTATTGGAGTGAAATACACAACATGTTTCAGACTGAGTAGTCCTTTATCTGTTTGTTAAAGGGGATCTAAATCCTCAAGTTACAAACTAGAAGTGTTACATAAATAGAAAGGGGGGCTGTGGGAGCACTCCTATGGCAACATTATTATAACATATAGTGAAAGTGCTACTGATCTGACCAAAACATTAAAACCAAAAAAGAAAAGAGATGTATGGGGCCCAGGAATGTGCATTGATCATCTCTTTTCTTGTTTGTACAAACTAGAAGTGTTAACCACAGTTAATCATGAAAAAACAATTTCATTCAGTATACATTTATTTTCTTTTTTTTCCCCATGTTCATATCATCCTTTTTTTTTTTCTTTGTCTCCACCTACATATCCCTCCAAAACCAGTAGTATTGCCTGAATCCTGAGAAATACATCAGGTATGTAGGCAAAACAGGAAATACCAAGGTAAGTCCCAGTTTGTGAAAAAGATACCAATATTAAGATATTAATAGCAAATATTAACATTTCCAGTGATATCAGCATTTCTTTTTGTTACTATAGACCCCCTTTTATGCAATTGTCTCATTGATGAGAATTGTTTTCCATTAGACCTGCCCCCAGGTGCTTTAAGAATTAGAGTTGCTTTTCTGGTACTGCAGCACTTTAATGGGGATTCAGGCACTGGCTTCAGACTTGGTCTTCATCCTTAGCATGGCAACAAATAGAAGAGCAAGTACAGGGCCCATGCAGTAGTACAATCTTCCACTGACACTTTCCTGCCTTATAGGCACCGTTTTAGGACTGTACAGTATCAGGGGAAACGTAAAGGTGTGGCTGCCATTGAGGAATTGTGGTTATACCTTAAAGTATTATTATTAAACACAAGGCCCAGAGAGAGCAGGCACAGTAAGGAAGAAAGGATTATTATACTATTAGTAAACTATTAGTCAATTTTAAGTATAGTGACCATTTTAAAGTAAAAAGAGCAGCAAATAAAGACACCAATATACATTTCAATGTAAGTTTCAAAACTAAAGGCCTCATAATACAAATTTTAAGCTGAATACAGTACAACTTGGAAATTGTTGAATCCCTTAAAATAATAATTTGAACTTATTTTAGGCCTTTTCGATAAATAAAAAATGGATGATATATTTCATAATGAGCATGGGGATTTTAGATGTGAAGTGAGGACAAGGGCAGATGATTTTAATGCCAGTGAGTTTTCAGCAGCAAATCATTTGCTGATTTTCGTTCATTGTTTATTAAAAGGAAGTGCTTGACACAATTTCTTTTTTTTTTAAAGGGTAATTGTGGTCTTCAAATCTTCCAAACAACTTAGGGTTGTATAAAAATCCCTTTAAATTTAATTACCACACATGCCAAAGTTAATAATAGTGATAAAATGACTTTTCTTCAATAAGTTCATTCATTATCAACTCAAGACCCTTACAAGGTATGTATTAAAAGTTTGTGTAATTAAAAATAGTGCTAATTTTGCCGCAACCAATCAGATGTCATGTACCATTTAAAAGCTAACATCTGATTGGTTGGGGCAAATTTAGAACCATTTTTAACGATAATAACTTTTATTACATCTCCCTGTTAGTCTTTTGTGAGCAGTTTTGATAACCCTTAGAGGGCTTTCCTTTGAAGGATTATTTAAAATAGAACTCTTATTTTATGCATGTTGAATTATATATAACCTTAAAAATCAGCAGTATTTTGGAGGAATTATCTCTTTTACTTTACTTTTTAATTCTAGCTTTTTTCATTCTCAAATTCTCTAGAACCCATACTGAACTGATAGAGCATATCAGAGGACAGGTAGGCATCCAAAAGTGATGTTTAAGTTAGGAAATGTGAGATCAATAAAACTAGGGAACTGTCTACCAGCAGGTGTGGTTATTGTAAGTGGGTAAGGGGTGGATAATTTTCTAAATTTGAAAAGTATTGAACGTTACTGGTATTAATATACATAGTTCTTGTTGATCAAGGGATACTTTCTGAATGCCAGGAAGGATTTCCCACCCTTCTATGTAAACTGTGTACATTATTTGTACTTAATAAATTAGATTAAAGGTATTATTTTATTTATAGGGAATGTCCACGCCCAAACGTAAATTTATAATTGCCAGTGATTGGCCGGTCTGGCCCTTTCTGCTGCTGCCGTGCATGGAAAAGGCAAAGAGCAGCAGTAGAAGGCTGCCAAGAGAACGAGGGCTGGTAAGTATACTTACAAGCCTCACAGAAAGATTTTAGACCTTGTGATTTTTAAAGGATTGGAGGTGTGATTAGCCAATATATGAATTTTACTTTGGGGTGTGGACATTCCCTTGAAATTGACAGCAATGTTTTATCTGTGATACATTTCTCAATTTATTAGCCTTAGAAAAAACAGAATGTGCATGGTAGTTTGTCATATACAGTAGTTATATTCTACCCAATACTGTTGTGACAATACAGGAACAATACTTTGCATCTTTTTGTTAATTACTAACGTTAGAACATCACAGAGCTACAATCTGGCTCTGTCAAATTTTTCACCAGTAATTGACTGCTTTAAATTACCATACCAAGTGACAACTTCTCCAGTGCTGAAAACGTTCATTAAATCAAGATCAAAGAGCATCTTAGTTTTTCTGTGGCTCTAAGACGTGAAACTACAAAATAAATGGGGTCAGTTTTGAGCTGATCTTTTGCCCTCTTTATCTATTGCAGGAAGGAAATTAGGAATAAGATTAACATGATACATAGAATGTGACTTGTGAAAATATTCAGTAATTGGACAAAAAAATTCTCCTATAGACTGGTAAACGGCGTCAAATAAAAAGTCTGAATTCTTCAGACATGTTGAAACTTAAATTGTCCTTCACCTTTTTAACCTTCTGGTTTTTATCATGTATAATTTGTATAAAATTGTATCTCTTTTTCACTAATAGGGTCTTAGCCTATTAAACTAGTTTTAAAAATAACATTGTTTAGGATAATTCATTCTAGTACATCTTGGTAACGGTATAGGCTCTTTTTTAACTAACTATATTATTTGACCATTTTATCTTCCTTATCTGTAAACCATCTGATGCATAATCCTATATAATATCTGTACTAGTGTTTAAATGTGTGTGCTGGTTTCTTCAATTCCAAATAATTCAACATTTTTGCTTTAAAGTGTATGTCCACCATTGATAAAAAATGTTAATATTTTATTCAGGGACCCCCAAAAGTTTTTTTAAACTCCATACCTATAATTCTCATGGAAGTGTCCCTGTCTCCAATATTAAACCCTAAACCGAGCTTGCAATATATAACTAACTGCAATCCTGCATCCACCTCCCTCCGATCCCAGGAACACATGTGCCTATGCGAAAGATAGGTGCCATTTAGTGAACAAGGATGCGCTTCATGGGAGAGCTGGGAGGAGAGGCACAGCAGTGATGCAGGATAGCGGTTAGGTAAATATTGCGGCCAAACATTTGGCAGCCATCCACATATTTCCCATATGGTTAATTATAAGCAGCAAAGTGCTCAGTGGTTAAAACCTGGCTTTAAACCTTCCATTGGCCACACCTGTAAGGAGTTTGTTTATTATCCCTGTGCTTGTGTGGGTTTACTCCAGCATTCTGGTTTCCAGAGGCAGGGACTTATGTGAATGGAATAAACAATGGTGCTTCTTAATATGTAGTGTAATATAAGGGGAAAAAATTAATTATAGGCAGACAGATCTTGACCTCTTTAAGCTTTGGTTGCCTTATGCAATATTATACACTCCTAACAATTGTATTTTTGACTAACTGGTCAATTGTCACATATCTGCCCCCAACCCCAACTGATATTTTGCAGTTTATTACCTGCATTACTAAACAGATATTTAAAGACAATTGTTGCCCCATTCTGGCAGTGTAAGCCGGCCCCTCCTTCCATGCAGTCAATCAAGGCTGTGACTGCTGACATTACAACACATGATTGACTGCTATTTCCCCCTGCTGCCTCCTCTACACATACTCAAGCATACCAAAATCTCATTAAAGGATAAGTACACTGTAAAATCAAGTTATGTTCATTTGGAAGCTGCAGCTTTAAAAATACTGTTGCCAGAGGGGCAGAGCTTATCAGTGCATGCACGTGCACGCACTGACGTCATGGCGTGTGCACGCTTTACGCGCATGGGTGCACGTAAGCCACAGACATTAGCGTTTGAGGTTCAAGAAGCAGGAGGAAGCAGAAGAAATCTCAGAGGGGCGGAGCTTAACATTCAGCAAACCAGTAACAAGATGTCAGCAACTTTCAAGGCACAAAGCTAGGCTCTGGAGGGACACAGGTAAAAAAATATATGGCAACGGTATTTTTAAAGCTGCAGCTTCCAAATGAACATAACATGATTTTACAGTGCACTTATCCTTTAAGCACAGGAATGAGGCAGGTATATCTGCCAGAATGGAAGAGAATTTATAATGAAATCTGGTTACAAATACATGTAATAAACTAGAAAAAATTGCAGTTGGAGTTGCAGGCAGGTTTTTTGTTTTAAGGGTGGACATGCCCTTTAAGTCCTTTCTACCATAAATGATGGTCTCTAGTAAAAACATTTAGAATAAGGAGCCTGGCTGAGAAACATGACCAACCAATGTATTTTGTCTTAATTCATAATTAACCTTTGTCATTTATATTACCTACATTACTATATTATTTTGTGACCTATTAGGATAGGAAGAAGGTTAGAAAGGTTTATAGTTATTAATATCATATTTCTATTATTAACAAGTGTTTTAAGTCATACCATTGTCTGTGATAATTCTAATGAGTCACTATTTTTATTCTTTGGTCTCTTTGAACCCTTTCTTATTCCACTTATTGACCCCTTCATGTTTCTGTAATATTTCTGACATTTCCTGTGCCCCTAGTATGACATTTTCTCATGTTAACTTGTATTTTCTACCCTAGATAATTGACCTGCTGGAATTACTCCTTTGGATGCTGTAAGGTGAAATAAAAGTGTCTTGTTACTTAAATGTGTACTTAATTTCCCCTAGAGATCTTCAGGCTGTTCTCTATATTGGTTATAATACAGCAAATCATATTCATATTTAAAAAATGCAAATAGTGAACTTCATGGTGAACATGTAACATAATTCAGCACAACTTTACATTTTTTTTCTTTTTTTAGAAGTATTATTTAGAATATTTTTCCTCTTATCCTAGAAAAATTAACTATTAATCGTTATTATTCTTTAATCCTAGATGTTTTTATAAGGCCACATAGTCTATCTGACAGGTTTGACAACTCAAGATTGCACTCTTTAGCTGTTCCCTTAAAAGTAAAGAGTTTCTAGACTTGACATCTTGGAGTACTCCATTAACCTAAAATAGATGGGTAGTGTTATAGATGTCTAAATAATTAAGTCAGTCAAAGTCATATAACTGCTGTGGAAGAAATCTTTAAACAGTTAAAGGGCGCAAGCAAACTAAAAAAATGAATTAGCAATTGTTTCCTGTATTAATATGTAAACTTCACAGCTGAACAAGACACCAGAAAATAGGCAAATGAAGTAAAAAGAAATAAACTGGCATAAATCCCATCAAACAGTAGGGATGGACTGTTTTATGGGTTCGTACGAACTTGGACTTTTTCGGACTCTTCGAACTACAAACTCCCAGGCTTATTTTGATAATTGTTGAAAATTCAAGGGTTAGCGAATTTCCGAATTGATAACCCTCAAATGTAATAGTAATTAGTAATTAATTAAGGTTGAATAAAGACATTCGTCCATCAAGTCCAACCTATTCCAACAGTTGATCCAGAGGAAGGCAAAAAACCCCAGCTAAAAAAGGGGGGAAAAAATTCCTTCCTGACTCCAAACGGCAATCGGAAAGTATCCCTGGATCAACCAGATCTATATGCATTAATACCAGTAATTCTCAATATTTTTTAGTTTTAGAAACTTATCCAGGCCTTTTTTAAAGTTGTTCAATGAACTTGCCATTACCACCTCTGCTGGAAGACAGTTCCACAGTTTCACCGTTCTCACTGTAAAGAAACCTCTCCTAACTTGAAGGTGAAACTTCTTTTCTTCCAACCTTAAAGGATGTCCACGAGTCCTCTGATATGACCTATTAGTGAACAATGCACCAGAGAGTTCACTGTATGGGCCATTAATATATTTGTATAAGGTTATCATGTCCCCACGCAACCGCCGCTTCTCCAATGTAAACAGCCCTAACTTGTCTAATCTGCCTGCATATTCAAGCCCCTCCATTCCCCTTATTAATTTAGTTGCCCTTCTCTGAACTGCCTCAATTTCCAAGATGTCCCTTTTGTATATGGGATTCCAAAACTGCACCGCATATTCCAAATGTGGCCTTACCAGTGCCTTGTAAAGAGGGAGAATAATATTTTTCTCTCTCTTGATTCCATTCCCCTCTTTATACAAGACAATATCTTGCTAGCTCTAGCTGTTGCTACCTGGCATTGTTTGCTACAGCTAAGTCTGTTATCTACCAGAACCCCCAAATCTTTTTCCATTTCAGATGCACTTAACACAGAGTTATTTATGGTGTAGGTGGCACAGGGATTATTAAATCCCAAATGCATCACCTTACATTTATACCTTACATGTGGCGCTCAGTATCCCTCGAATTTGGTGATAACCCTTGACTTTTGCTCTCCATAACCCTGTAATGCAGCATTCGGTAACCCTCAAATTGAGCGATAACATTCAACTTAAGCACTTCAAAACCCTCAAATGCAGCGTTCGGTAACCATCAAATTCGCTGCTAACCCTTGAATATAGAGTTCGCTAAACCTTGAATTTGGCCATAACCCTTGAATGCAGGGTTGAATACAAAAGAAAAAAAAACAAACTGCACAGTGAACCCCTAAATGTCATTTAAAAAGGCATAAAAATATATATATGTACGTATCTCTCAAATTCGGCGATAACCCTCGACCTTAGCGCTCCATAGCCCTAGAATGCAGCATAAAAATATATATGTACATAATCTAATATATGATACTAATGATCAAGGCCTCTTACAGGATACAAACACATATCACTGAATCAACCAGATGTAGGTAATGTAATGCATGGTACAGTATATAAATAAATTCAGTCATACATTAGTCAAACACTACATTGTAGATGATAAAGAATGTGTTATTCCAAACAGTCAAGATTCACAAATAATCCTGGTACTAGCAGTACATAAATAGATAGGTAAATTATTCAACTGTCTTACTGACATTCAATCATCTCTGTATCAATGGGAAGTCAGTTGCAGTTTGTACTTTTCTTTTACTCTGGAAAAGCATTGAAGAATACAACAGCCTACTTGCCATTAAAGAGGACTTGTTCTTTAATATTATAGATTTGTGTGTGTGTGCATTTATATTTTTTAATACATTTGGGGCTTCACTGCATAGGGAGGAGTTTATGTTTTTTTCATGTTTAATAAACTGTTTATTATAGTATTTGAGGTTGAATTAAGAGGTTGAATAAAGACATATGTCCATCCAGTCCAACCCATCTAGCAATATCCTCATTTCCTGCCTAACTGTTGATCCAGAGGAAGGCAAAAAAACCACCAAATTTATGAAGGGGAAAAAATTCCTTCCTGATTCCAAGCGGCAATGGGAAATATCCCTGGATCAACTCTATATATCATTGTATTGGTGTGCCTACTCCACTTAGTTAATGGTCATGGCATTTTTGATTTATATTACTTACACGAAATGAGAGCCTTTGGGTCACGTTTTTAACCTTGTTTGCTTTAATCTCTTCTTTTGAGGACCTAAATAAACCTGTCAGTAGATTTAATGGCCAACGTTATATTATTATATATGCGTTTGTGTAAAACAAAAAATAAAGACCGAGGGCTAGATTAACCTTAGTCAAAATCTAAAGTAAAAATTCTATTTAAATGAAAATGTAAACATGTTGCCATTGGGGAAATTTTTGAATGTATTTGTACCAAAATGTTGCTGTAGATCTCTATTGGCTTGTCAGTCTTCATTTCTGGGAATTTCGTGTGACAATTCCCTTATGGCAATTTAATGGAAACAGGCTTAAAAGCTCTGTAAACATCTGTCAGTTTTCAGATTTTATTAAATCTAGTCCTATATTATGACCTGGAGGTTTCGTATGTTTCATCTTTAATGGTGGTACTTATTGGAGTTGAAGGCTTCGTAGATCGTAAGGTTCATTTTTTTTATGTACTGGATGGTAAAGTTTATTGCAAAACAGAATATTCTTAATCTGTATATTCACTATATATTTGAAAGAAACACTGGAGCTTCCATTGCCTATAAACTGCAGGAATCTCAAACTTGAGGAGGGCCCAAATTTATATGTTGTATATTTACAGACAGAAGGACAGACCCAGCAACCTGTCAAACAATTATATTTTAAAAATAAGTATTTTCCAAAGTGTTACTGCAAAATATATTTTTGACTCATCAATGTACAAGCATTCCAAATATTTATAATTCCAGAGGGCAATCCAACATATCAATCCATATACATCCCTCATTATATCCTGGTGTGCTCCACACCACACAATTTCATATATAGTCACTACCTTGGGAAATTATTAAATTAATATTTTAATTTAGATCTGTCCACACAGTAAGTTCAGGAGGTAATTAATATAGATAATTAAATTAGAACAAATTGTGTAGGCTGTTTGCTCAATATTTCATAATCCTTTTTTATATGTCAATCATATAACATTTGCAGAACTTGTACCAGATAACCAATCTTTTATGCTGAAACCCTATAATATATGTCCATCAAAGTTAAACCCGCCACTAGTGTTCCACCTGAAGACAAAACGTATTTTAATGTTAAAAGGGGGCCCATTATGAGGCTCTATAGGTGAAAAGTGTCCCAGAAATGTGGTTAAAGGAGTGCATATAAAGTTTAAAAAGAAAATACTAGAATTGAAATACCTGGGGTAGAGAGGTAGGATTGATTATACCTACCTCCCAATATAATTTCTGTGATGAGTGCCACCACAAAGAAGACTGGTTCTGCCAGGCTAACTCAGTGCTTCAGGACTATCTTTAATACATGAAGGCCAGGGCACTAACCTGTCAGGTAAAAACTGTACTTGTTGTAGCTCCTCAACTTAATAGAATCACATGATAAAAATCTATAACTGTCTTTTTGAATTAGATCAATAAAGATTATGGAGCCTTAGACATTAGCTTTTTTTGATACATTTTGCTTTAAAATGTTAATCACCATTTCCCCCCAGAATTATTAGTACTTTATCAGCAGTAATAAAAAAAATGCCCTTGGCATTTTAAAATAATTTCAAATCAAGCTTGTCCCTCAGGTCTTTACAATGTAAGGAATTCTGCTGACACTACCATTGATAGTAGCTTGTAAAGAAGTAGGCTTATTTGATAATTATTAATTAAGACATACCTTTGGACCTCTATGTACCAAGAGAGATTGAATCAATTAGCCCCTATTGTGTAATACTGCCTGGAGCTTCCTCTTAGCAGGGTACTTTTACCTTTTTAATTCCAGAAAAACTTTATTTGTCATTTACATTTAGGATCAATAAGTATACAACTGAATATTTGCACTTAAAAGTAAAAACTACTAAATGGCAAAAAATATCTTCTTTGTGTACCAGATAGGAGTCTCCCCTGCCCCACCCTGCTTCATTTCCAAGCAAACATTTGGTATGATGTGCATAAATACCTAAACAAAATGGAATGGATCACCTGACTGTAAAGTGTAAAGTAAAAAAATCACCTTAGGCTTTGTACACGTGGACAAACTTGGGCCCAAGTAGGGATTTTAAAATGCAACATCCAATAATTCGGTCCAGCTGATTTCATGGTTTTTAAACATTTTAGACTTGTTTACAAAGAGTCACTGGACACATTTTTTATGTTTAATCAAATATCCTGTTGATATTTATTTCAAACACACAAAATACAGTATATGTTATGGGTTACTGTTCTCCAGTTGGTACAGGTGAGTTCACAGTAGATTCAAGGGCTCTACTTCCAAAATAGCGGTTTACCCAGTTTTATTTCACAAAACTACAACAAAATCCCAGTACACAGTTTGTTGTGTAAAAATAAGGGGTAATAAATGGAGAGTTCTTCTTTAAGCAACACTCCGCTGAGTTAAAGGGGAACTGTTGTCCAAAAATGACTTTAGGTAAATTGATAGGAATTGCTCCCCTGAGAATTTTTGCAATGTGTTTTGATTGTTTATTTTGCATAGTTTTGAAGATATTTACATTTTTGTGTGTGATATGGCAGCAGCATCACCAGGTCCTCTGAACTTCCTGCTCTGAAACTGTCAGTCAATCTGTCCTGTGTCTCCTCCTCCTCCTCTTTGCAGCCCCCCTGGTCTCTCCCACTCATGGACCCCATGGTCCCTCCAGTTGCAGGCCCCCCATGATCCATTATCTTACAGCCCCATGTGGCCCCGCCCACTTGCGGGTGCCGTGGGTTACTCAGAACCCCCCTACAGAAAACTCTGTGGAATCAGCCTTTTTAGGCAGAGTGAGAACAGAGTAAGAACTCTGCCTGGAAAGGTTGTTTTCACACAGTGAAAGAGAGAAGGGCTGTAGATTCCTTTACCTTCTCTGTCAGGACTTCACACAGCAGAGAGGAGGAGGGACTTCCTGTCTCCCTCACACACAGTCTGAGGCTGTGTTCACCAGCGGCACTGTGCAGGAGAAGCCTCAGGAATGTCACAAGTCAGCCTCCCACCCATTAACTTTCTGGTTGGGCTGTGGAGCACGTAGAGAGGTGGTTGATGGCTCATTTTAAAGGTAGGAAACTGGCCTTTCATTTAAACTTAACTTGTTTAGAGACCACAGTTCCCCTTTAAGCAAAAGTCTTTCCAGCCTGGTACCTTCATTAAGGGTTTTCAAACTCCAACAGAGACACCAACAACAACCAAAACCCCCTCCCCCAGTACTAAGGCAGCTGGGCTAATCATGAGGACTGGCTGCAAAATTAGAAGTAGACCTAGGAAACAAGGCTTCTTCCCACACAAAGCTCTGCAAAGTCTCTAGACTCCAGCAGGGCGATGCACTGAGAGCCGCTATTAGCAACCGGTGCAAAGTGACCAACAATGTTATGTAGTGTCTCTCAGTGCATCGCTAAGTGGCATGATCTACTTTGGCGTGCTTAACATCGGTTAGCATGACTCCAGAACAGGAGCGGTGCACCTCTTGGTGTATCACCCTGCAGGACCCAGACAGAACACATATATTGAATAATCCAGGAAACATACACTGTTTCCTTCAATAATGACAAACCCTGGAGCCTCTCTTCGTGTATAGGAGAGAAACCTATGCAAGATACATACTCCCTCCACTACATTGCCAGCCAGTGTCTCACAATATAAAAAATTATTAATTTTCTTTCTGTCACAATATATCAACCACATAGCAATAAAGTGCATTACATTCTTTTTTTAGCATTAGCTGCACACTTCATAGAACAATCATGCCAAAATACAAACAACACTTGTTTATCCAACCCCTTTATTAATTTTCTCCAAAGCCCTGAAGGCATTTCATGAGTAACATTTCTACTTCTTGTTCCTCTATTCCAGTCAATGCAATAATGGGTTTATAGCTGTCACATATACGATTCACATGTAAGGAAAATTGTATGGGAAATAAAAGAATGAATTCAAGGAGAAAGGAGTTTCATGGTTTAGACTATAAAACATCTTAAAGGGCATATCCACTAGAGATGGAATAGAACTTAACAAGTCCGAATGGACTCTGACTTCTCGAACTATCCCAGACCTGGATTTTTCAGACTTTTGCTAATTATCAAATGTTAAATATCGAATTTACGAGCCGTTCGCTAACCCTTGAATGTACCGTTCTCTAACCCTTTGAAAGTATCATTTGTTTTCGCTAACCCTCGAAAGTATTGTTCGATTTCAGTAACCCTCGAATTTATGGTTGTATTTTCGGTAACCCTCGAAAGTATCTTTTAGTAACCCTCGAATTGGCCGTGACCCTCGAATGTAGTTTGTGCAAAAACCGACAATTGCATGCTCAGTTATCCGCCTGTAATCCCAACTGCTATTTTTACCAGTTTATTACATGTATTTGTAACCAGATAATTAATTAGTTCTATTCTTTCTGGCAAAGGTGTCTGCCTCCTCCCTAAGATATATTATATAATATACGGTTATAGACTTCAAAAGCTTATAAGACTACATACAACTATATATAGACTGGTTATGGTTAGGACCTTGACCTCAAGGGGGTTATTTGCTTTATTTTTCTGTTCTTTTTTTTTAAACATAGTAATTTGGTTAAAATTTTATAAAAAATATATTATATTTTAAAAATCCCCAAAAGGTTACATTTTATAATCTCTCATAACCCACACTATGCATGTCTGCAAAATAGATCTGATCATGTAATTAATGGGGGATGCTGTAATGTCCATGATCCTTTACTGTACTTGTTGCCTATCCCTGACAAGTTGAAAACATAAGAGCTCAACTGTAAATGATCTCTATGAATCAACCTGCATTGAATTCAGATTAAATAAAAATCACAGATTGAAAAACGGAGTGTGATCATATTTACACCTTAGAAGCCTATAGGCACAAAAAACCTGGCACCATTAAAGGGCATGCTCATCCCCTTTAAACATAGACTAAATTCCCATCCAACCCCCATTGTAATACCTACCTTTCTCTCCTGATATTTAAACTTTAACCACCCTGGTCCCTTGCTGCCCTTGCCTGGCTCTTCCAATGACTGACATCAGTTAATTGTGTGACAGCGATGTCACGTGCAACAACTTACTGCAGCTACCTGAGATGGCAGCTTAATAGCTAAAGGATATGGCAGAGAGTGGCAAGTGACCTGAGGACTTCAAAGTAAGATATCTTGATTAAAGAGCTCTGGGGAGAAAGGGATGTTTTGTGAAAACTGCGTTTGAGAGGTACTTTGCCTATTTTTAAAAACTTTTGTAAAGGGATGAACATGCTCTTAAACCCAACACCTCAATACAGGACCCACCCCAAACCACACCCATTTTACACATTTTTACACATTTCTTTTTATTGGAAAAGACAGACTATGTAATGAGGAAAATAGTAAGCTGAAAAGAACACAAACATTATCTGTAGAAGGATGTCAAATTATTTTTAAAAACCTGTGCTGCGAATTAAAGGTTATAAAAAGGGGGAGAGAATGAAAACCAACCAAAGGAACCCTTAAGGTGGGTACCCACAGGAAGCATAAAGCATCGCTTTACAGTCGGATCCAATGGTATTTAAGCAATATTCCCCCTGGAGTAATAGCAATCCTTAAAAATCAATCAGATAACCACAAGCAAGGATATATGGCTTAAAACATACTTTTATATCACATATTTAAAAGATATCAAAATATTCACCAAAATAGTATATATTCAAGGAACCCATACACCTTTAAAAAGATCCCCCACCAAAGATGGTATAACTTAGCAGCATAAACACACAGTCAATAATAACAATATTATTCATACTGCTAGGTTATACCATCGGGAAGAACAGCTTTTCACAACACAGCTATTTTTTTAACAATTCTTGGAATAATTTATGACCACAATCTCCATTTAAAATTATTGATAATATCAGTTGCAAAGCTGTCATGATAACCTGATTAAAAGACCCAGTTAATGACTTGAGAGTATATGCAGTAATTATGTAATGTGTGAATAATTAAAGGGCAAAACATTAGAATGGCATTCGCCTTAATCAGAAAGGCATTAAGATTCTTTGAAACTAACTGATAGAGTAGATTTTTCACAGGACTCCCAAGAGTCTAAAAATGTACAGTTCTATACACTGTGTATAATAGAGCGTTCAGTAATTGCAATATTAATGCAAATAGACAGGGCAGCAAAACTACATCAATTTCTAATTATGTGTTATATTAACCTGCAAGATATGAAATAGAAATATACACAGTAATTACAAAATGTTTTCATAAGCAAATTGTTTTTTTGTTAAGGTTTGTAAAAGAACAGCTAATGGCTTATATTTTTTTGGCTTATAGTACAGATTTTAAATATATATATGTGAAGGTGTAGAAAGTTTTTGAAATGGTCCTAGAATACAAACCAAAACATTGCCTTGTAGTAAAGATTAGTTTCACACATCAGTCAAAAACAGAACACCCATGGGACACCAAGAGAACAATTTTATTAGTACAATCCCCTTAACAAGATATGAGTCCTGGTCTTCCTAACTGAAGAATGGGAGGTAAATGAGCTATATCTTACCTCCTGTTCTTCAGTAAAATTTGGGTAAGTTCTTTCTCCTCTCCTGCAAGTTTTTCTGAAGAATGGGAGGTAGGACATTGCTCATTTACCCCCTGTTCTTGAGTTACACAGATAAAAGAAAGTTTAAAAAATCAATGGACATCCCCTTTAACATGGGAAACTGAAGCTTGTACTGGGGAGAGTTTTGATTCTGTTTGCATTTCTTACTGTGTATTTGCATTTCTCATTGTTGGTGCATTGTGAGAATTATTTGTGTGTATGTTTAGCTATGTGTGGATACAGTGGATATAAAGTCAAAAAATTTTTTTTTTATTACAGGACTTGGTTGTTTTGGATAATAGTCAGTTTGCCATATATAATTTTTTTGACTACTATTCATAGAAATTTCAGAAAAGATGTTGACTATTGTATTGGCACCATACAGGCTTCTTGTCTTGCTAACCTATCCCACAACCCAAATGTATGAAGAACACAACTGATTGTTGCCACACGAAGGATCTAAACTTGTTTCCACTTTTTAATAACTGCCTTCATTATGATCCATACATGGTTTAACGCTTTAGATACTTTTTTGTATTCCTGTCTGATTGATACCTTATATTGATGATCCCCTTTCATATTTAAAAGGTTATTTGCAGACCATGGCTGTTTAGTATGAATCCAAGAGGAATAGGCCAGGCCTGTGTGATATTCTGATTAATTCGTTGTTTAAATTAAATTTTCTGTAATATAAGGGCTGTATAAAGCTAGCATGTGTGTGCCTGTGATTGCATTTATTATAGAATCATTTATAAACCACTTACATAAAGTATCCTTTTATACTTGCACCAAACATTATTATTTGCACCCTCTTTAATATATGAGACATTATATGACACCAGAACCAAAGATATTTTATGTGGGTACAGTCTTTATAAGTATTATTACTGGAGGTAATCATTTGTATTACTGAACTGGACTCTGCATCATATTACAGTTGCAGGACCTTGTATGACACCAATACCAATACCATAGGTATTAGCATATGGGGAGATGTATCGATGTGGGAGGGGGTTATGTGGATATGTGTACCCACCCACCTAAAAAGGATAAGAGCTATAAAAGAGTTAACTGCAGATAAAACTTCTTATATTTTAGCTGTCAATCAAGTTCCTTGCTCTCAAAAACTATTCTTCTGTGAGTAGTTTTACTGTAGCTGGAATGGTGACAGAGTTTTGACAGTTGGAATGCTTTACACTGTGTGCAGGCTTGACAGTTGGTTTGTGGGAAAAAAGTCACGTCGGATGGAAGTGGGAGTGGTTAAAAGAGGGAGGGGGGATACTGCTCCTAAACAAAATATGTGCTGGATTGAAGGCATGCAGAAACACACACAAATCAGAGTAAGCACTACTTACATGTATTCAATTATAGATTAAGATGAGGGAAAGTATTTTTTTAGTATAGTATCCCTTTAACCACAACCAATATATTTTAGATCTCACAGGTTTTCTTCCAGATCTTGACTCATAACTGACATCATTTTAATCACGTCCTTTGTCAGCCAATATAAAAAAAAGTTATATTCTGTTAATACATTAAAGTCTCTTTGATATTTCTATAAAACCTGTGTTTTCTCTAAATTTTATCAATTTGCACGTGTCCATGTGTACAGCATTTCACCCAATAATAATCTTTCAGGGAGATTCAATTAAAGTTCTTATCATTTAAACTGGTGCTAATTTTCCACAACCAATCAGATCTTATTTAACATTTGAAAGCTAACATCTGATTGGTTGGGGCAAAATTAGCACCATTTTAAACAATAACAACTTTTATTGAATCTCCCTGTTTGTATTTGTGACACCACCTCCAATATACAGGGCCTAACCCTTAGTAGGGGAATTGACATAAACATAATTTTCATAACATAATCTTCTGGCCAATGTTGATCATTATTATATGTTTATATTATTCTGTACCCCATACATTTACACAGTTCATTCAGCTTTTTTAAAGGGCATGTCCACCCCCAAAACTATAACCCCCCCACTACTGGCCCCACTCTGTAGTGTAATAAAATCCTTACCTTACATCCCAGCTCCAAATGGTTCTCTAGTAATCCCCCCCCAAAGTCCCAAAAACTGCCCACCAGGAGCACTGCAGAGTCCATATAGGGCTCTGCCTCCTGTCTCTCCCCCGGGAGAATTTTGTCCTGCCCACTGCAGGCCTCCCCCCTCCCTCTCCCACCCTCTCCCTCCCGTTTTGCAAGTCCTCCCCCTACCATTAAAACCCTTTGCCCATTAGTAGGTAGCCTTCCTCCAGCCCCAACCGCATTATTAAATTTTCCAGAGACTCCCCCGATAGTTACTTACCTTACCTCTTTCCCCTGGCGTTCTGAACTGCTGGCAGCCGCGTCCGTGATTGGCTGCCAATCAGGGACGCGGCTGCCGGTCCCGCCCCCTGCTTGCAGTTCAGTGCAAGCAGAGGGCTGGGATTGTGCGTCGGGGAAAAGAGGTAAGGTAAGTAACTATCGGGGCACTTTCTGGAAAATCTAATAATGCAGTTGGGGTTGGGGGAAGGTGCCCTACCACATTCAAATTTTTTAAAGGGTGGACATGCCCTTTAAATGGATTTGACTTTCTGGCCATAGTTAATGTAGCTATTTGGGCTTCTCCAGATTCCTGTCGTACATCTTGAAGTAGAATCAAGCTCAAGCTTGAAGAAGTATTTAGAAGATATAAAGGGATGCACTGTAGGAATTGTTTTTTTAGAATTGTTAGTGCTTCTAACAGAGGAAACAACAAATGCTTTTCTACTAGGAATCTATTTTGTCTCTGTGCCAAAGGAAACTAAATGCAATGATGTGCTCTACCAGGCGTAAATCTGTACCTAAAACACTCTACGTTCGGCACAGATATGTAAACCTTTACCACTCTCTGTTGGTGTAAATATTTGTAATGAATGCAAATGTCAACACACATGATTTTACTAAGATAAATAGAACAAGCATATTTACAATCCTTTTTTTTAATTCATTTCTATAACAGAAAATACTACATTCTCTATATCACAATGTAAATACTTGTAACTTTATAGCAGAATTTCACCAAAATATAAACTCATGCTCCAATAAAGATCTCTAATATGATAGTATCACAGCTTGTGCTTCTGCAAACCCTTCTCTTTGAAATGCATCTGAGAATTCTATTTTGCCTCAGGGAGAACAAAACAGCGATTGGCTTTCTCCCTTGTGGATGTATGTAAGTTGCAGAAATATATTTCACATTAAGCAAATGGCTTGTCACTAGAAGACGTGATAGAGCTAGATTCCTTTATAGAAGATAGTTGTATTTGTTCAAGATAATAAAGGTAACATAAAGTATTGTTCTATGTATGTATGTATGTGTTTATTTATCTAGCACCACAATGTATGTAAGTCATTACTGTACTTTAGTACATGAAAGGTGCAATTAACATAAAAGTTGCAGACTTTGCCATAGTGTTTTACCCTATAACTATAACAATTCTGGCGATTGTCGTATGTTTGTACATAGTCGGCAGATTATCGGTAGACTCAGGGCAGAAGCAAGCTCACATGATCAGCTTTATATAGACAACCCCACCCCTATCAATGTTGATGTACAGGACAAACCCCCAAGTCACCTCCCCCTCCTCCAGTTGACAAATCACCTAGTTACAGCCAGCCCTCCAGTAGTAATTTAAAGGGCATGTCCACCCTAATAACAGATTTTTATATAATGTAGGGCATCCCCTGCCCAACCCCAACCGCCACATTAGAATGTCGAAAAAAGGTTTAGAATGTTACTTACAGCCCCTCGATCCTCCGGTGCACTGATCTGGCTCCCTGCTTGCTGGAACTTGCAAGCAGGGGCTGGAATGGCAGTCAATCACAAACGCAGCTGCCATCAATGGAGAGCGCTGCTGGAACGAAGGGCTGTAAGTAGCGCTCTAAATCTTTTTTTTTTAAACAAAATTACATGGTGGTTGGGGGCAAGCACCAATGTCCTACACTACAGAAAAATAAATTAATGCTAGGTGGATGGCCAGCCATGGATGGATCCAGATGGTGGGAAGGAGGGGGGGAAGGATTCCCCTGCACATGCCACTGTCCTCTCAGAGGCCAAGGAGGAGGCAGAAACCTTTTGAACCGGAAGGCACCTCCTACTCTTCAGTTTCCTGGACTTTGGACAAAACTTGGCCAGAACCATAAGGAGCAGGGATGTAAGGTAAGGATTTTATTAAACTATACATAGGGGCCAGTAGTGAGTTTAAATTTTAGTTTGGGGGTGGACATGCTCTTTAATTTTTGGGGCTGCACTGATTGCAATCTAATTAAAATTAACTACATTTATTGTAAGTCACAATAAATGCAGTTAATTGCAGTCAGTGTGTAATTAGTGACAATTTGTGACTCGGTCTGCTGCACATTTAATTATAACCTGTCTAGGCCTATAAATCTATTGGGTGGTCCTCAAAGGTGGTTATGGGCTAAACATGAGACCCTTGAGATCAAATGGGTTAAATGAGGATGAGATCTGACCTACAGTCATGCATCAGGTCAGGTACCCACAGTTTACCAAATTTGCACAGTGAGCTTGAATGGGTTGGGGGTCAGGTTCGGTTTGAACCGCTTGCAGTACTGCTTAATTTTGTGCAGGTTGGGTTGTGGGTCTGGCTACTTGCAGTTCAGGTAGGGTGCAGTTATAAAACATACCAGCAAAGCGAGTGCGGGTCGGGTATGGGTTACGCTTTTGCAGGTTGGGTGTCTTGTTTAATTTTACATGCGATTGCCCGCAGGAGTCTAATCTGAGCTTTGTGCTGCCATCTGCTGGTGAATTATGTGATCGGTCCTCCTAAAAACAACTAAGCCCAATAAAATTTTAATTTGAAGAAACTGGGTACTCTGCTTGTATTTATATAATACGTTTCAGCATTGTTTAGTTGTTCTCCATTAAAGGGAAATGCTAAACCAAAGAAATGCTATAATATGTGTATCTGTAAGAAAACCCTGTGAACATTACATATTGAAAACGGCTTTTAGATACATAATAGAACAGAGTGAGAGTTGACTCTGTCAGATCAATTATGAAAGAGATACAATAAGCAGAAAGAAACATATTAAAGAAGGTATTGTATCACATAAATGTAATCAAACCTAAATTATATATCTTATCCCAACAGAAAATTGCACATAGCCCAGAGCTAATCATCACTGTAAGGAGAATTGGGTTGTTTTGCTTCTTGATATGAGACTGAACAACATTAACTTTTTCTGTGTATTAGTTTCTAATGCTCCCTTTTTTGCCAAAGAAACACATTGGTACAATAGTTAGCAGCCTTATGACACATCATTACCTAAATCACTATAAAGCAGCAGCTGTCTAGAGTCATTAATTTCATATAAATTGCATTGCCTGAGCTGAGATATTCATAACCAGTATGTTTTATGCAAAAAATAAAATATAAATAAATATTCCAGTGTGTCAGAGACAGAGCTTGTATTTATCTTTTGTGAAGATCGAAGAGTCTGATGGGGTCTTTCAAGATTTACAAACATGCCTTAAATGTCTAACAATACATTAGATACAGTATAATATGTCTGCAAAAGAAAATTTCCAATTTGCAATTCACAGACAACTAAGCTAATATGATTAAACCAAAGAAAAAAGAAAACAACTATTGCACTTTGAAGATCTCAAGCCCTACACTGGTACAGATGGAAGTAACAGAATAGTATAGCCTAAGTCAATGAATACTTAGGACCTAGTGCTGGGGTCGCCTCATGGCTTTGTCAGCATACTATTCTGTTACCTTCCATCTGTACCAGTGTAGGGCTAGAGGGTTTCCACATTTTTAGACTGATTTTTAAAGTGTTTTTAACTCTTTAATGCAATGATGACATTTTGTAAGTTTTTGTCTCCGGTCCCCTGAGGGATGTGTAAATAAATCCTTTTTGGATATATATGAGTGCCCTGATTGTTTTCTTTTTTTTTTTTTTTTTTGGTTTAATGGTATTTGATTTATATTACCAGGAACACCCGTCCAAATATATAGGTTGGATGTTGCCTTTAGTAAATACTAAGTTTAAAGTATTAAGATTCATGTATCACTAATATGCAAATATTCTCATCATCACAAGAATGACAAACTATTTTAAAGGAGAACTGATATATAAATATAAATGATATTATTTAACATTTGAAAGCTAACATCTGATTGGTTGGAGCAAAATTAGCACCATTTTTAACATTAAGAACTTTTATTAATAACTCTGTATGCGTTTTGGGCGAGCCCTTAATGATAGTCTATGATATCATTAAGGCTGCTGCTTTTCTGACCTCTGCCATATATTCTATGTGTAACTCACCATGTTACCAGTATTGTGTTTTAGATATGTCCTGACCTGGACCCTGACTTGACCAGCGGTGCAGCCCGAACATTGAATTTTAATAAATAAAGAAATAGATGTAATTTTGCATATTCTGGAACTGGCAATCAAGAGATTGGTTGTTCTATGGAAATATGGGCATTGAAGAACAATTATACTCCTCTTCTTACACTCCTTCTTCTCTGAGTCTGGTGTACACAGGGCAGGGCCACCATCAGGGGGGTAAAGGAGGTTCCTGTACCAGGTCTGAGAGGCTTCTGGGGCCGGAGACCCCAGGCTACTGTTTAGTACATTTTTTAATTTTGTTTCCCAATTCTCTGCAGCAGGACTTACTGGGCCGAACACGGAAGAAGACCGAGCCCCAAGCTACTGGTTGGTTTGATGTGATGTCACGACATACGCCCATGCCGTGACGTCACTCCCTAAGGCTGTCCAGTGTGGTGCACATCATGATGTGCGCTGAGTGTGGAGTGCTAATACAGTCAGGGACTGCCCCGGCTATAAACCTGTTTTCTTCTCCTCCTTTTAATTCAGGCTGCAGCGTGGGGGATGGTAGCAAGGAGCAGAGAGAGTGCCAGACAGCAGTATCTGTATGTATACAGTAGAAATATATATATATATATATTCCTACCTTGCTTGGGATTGCATAGGGGGTAGGGGGTCTTGGGGGGAGGGGGTGTTGCTGACTGCGGCCATATTATCAGTGTCTGTGTGCCAACCAGCAATCCATTGTCAGTTCCCAAAGCATGTTATCAGTGTTTGTGCGCCAAACATCAATACCGTGCCAGTTTGCATAGCATATTATCAGTTTGTGTGCCAACCATTTATCCAGTGCCAGTTTGCAGAGCACATTATTAGTGTTTGTGTGCCAACCTTTTCACATTGACCTTCCTCAAACATATTTACCTGGAAGCCATATATGATTGGATTGGCTGCAGCAGGGAGCAGATAATAAATTGCACGGATCATATTCTAAACATTGACTGACACAGTCCAGCTAATTCTATAATACATCGGAATAGGAAACGCGCAAGAATAAATCACAAAAGCCATTACCAGGTGTGTCCCACAGGTGCTAAAAGCTTTGTCCTGGGCCTTTCCTGATACAAATTTCATTGCTGCATAGAGATTTTCATGTAGGAAATCAGAAGGATTCCTCCATCCAACACTGGCACGGAGATCCGAACAACCAGCCCAATGACCTGTAATCTGGAGATGTCACCGCAACCCAAATTTAACAGTCCCATGTTCTCACAAGCAAAACTCAGAATGGTGTTGGATCGCAGAAATCTACCTTGATTAATGAAAGAACTATTGGAGACACAAGGAGAAACCCTCGAGCCGCATTGATACCATTTACCCAGATCAGAAAATGTTTGGTCACAACTTGATGGTTGTGCAGAGGCTGAGAGATGGCCACAAACCTGTCCAGGGCCATTCCCAAGACTAACCCAGACCCAATGACTATTGAGAAGTTGATTGAATACATCTGAAGAAGACAGCCAGCTAAGGAAATCTGACTCAGGCCAAAAGAGAGACAGAAACTTGGGCATAATGACGGTGGTGCAGGAGATGTTGACTACAAACAGAAGTTTGCTCCTTCCTACTAACCTGTTTAGGAGAAAGATTACTGATTCCCTGTTGACTGACACAGTCCAGCTAATTCTATATACAATGGAAGATGACAACTCGCAAGAATAAATCACAAAAGCCATTACCAGGTGTGTCCCACAGGTGCTAAAAGCTTTGTCCTGGGCCTTTCCTGATACAAGTTTCATTGCTGCATAGAGAATTTTCATGTAGGAAATCAGAAGGATTCCTCCATCCAACATTGACACGGAGATCCGAACAACCAGCCCGATGACCTGTAATCTGGAGATGTCACCGCAACCCAAACCTTAAGTCCCATGTTCTCACAAGCAAAACTCAGAATGGTGTTGGATCTGCAGAAATTGAACTTGTAAAGAAGTAAAGAACTATTGGAGACACAAGGAGAAACCTTCAAGCCGCATTGATAACATTTACCCAGATCAGAAAATATTTGGTCATAATGTGGTGCGTGGTGGTTGTGCAGAGGCTGACAGATGGCCACAAACTTGTCCAGGGCCATTCCCAAGACTAACCCAGACCCAATCACTATTGAAAAGTAGATTAAATCCATCTTAAGAAGACAGCCAGCTAAGGAAATCTGACTCAGGCCAAAAGAGAGACAGAAACTTGGGCATAATGACGGGGCTGCAGGAGATGTTGACTACAAAAAGAAGCAATATGAGCCAATACATGGGGTACTGAAGACAGGGCCGCCATCAGGGGGTTAAAGGAGGTTCCTGTACCGGGCCCGAGAGGCTTCTGAAGCCCGGAGACCCCAGGCTACTGTTTATTAAATTTTTCAATTTTATTTCCCAATTCTCTGCAGCAGGACTTACTGGGCCGAAGCCCCAAGCTACTGGTTGGTTTGATGTGACGTCATGACTTACACCCACACTGTGACGTCACTCCCTAATATATATATATATATGCAAGCCCAATATGATATGTGCTGAGCGCAACGTGCTAACATAGTCAGGGACAGTACGGCTATAAACTTGTTTTCTCCTCCTCCTTTTAATTCAGGCTGCAGCATTATCTGTATGTATACAGTAGAAATATATATATTTTTTCTTACCTTGCTTGGGGTTGCATAGGGGGTCTTGGGGGGAGGGGGTGCTCTGCAGTGTCTGTGTACCAACCATTTATCCAGTGCCAGTTTGCAGAGCACATTATCAGTGTATTTGTACCAACCATCTATCTAGTGCCAGTTTGCAGAGCATATTATCAGTAGAGATGGCCGACCTTTATAAAGTTCGGTCCGTTTTCGAACTTCAGTAAAAGTTCAAAAGTTCGAAAAAACGGACCCATTAAAATCAATGGAGAGTGATATTTCGAAAAGTTTGAATGTTTTACAAATAAACTACAGTAACAATGGTAACTTACTGTAAATGGCTGTGGCACCTGGAAAATGGTCCGGGGAACATGGCACTATCACCAAAACCTGTTTAAACACTTCATGATCTGGCAATTGCCGGGTTTGAGCAAGCTACATACAAGGTTCTGGAAAATTTGAGGGTTACCAAACTATACTTTCGAGGGTTAGTGAAAATAGAACCATAAATTCGAGGATTATTGAAAATGAACAATACATTCGAGGGTTAGCGAACAATACATTCTAGGGTTGGCAAAAAGATCTATACATTTGAGGTTTACCGAAAACTAACAATACTTTCGAGGGTTACCAAAAATCGAAAGGCTACATTCGAGGGTTAGCGAAAACGATCCATACATTCAAGGGTTACCGAAAAAGAATGATACTTTCGAGGGTTACTGAATGATACATTCTAGGGTTAGCGAACGGTCCGTAAATTTGATAAATAGCGAAAATACAGCCATGAGTCCGAAAAAAGGAAGAAGTTCAAGCTCGAACGAGTTCGGCGGAACTCAGAAAGTTTGTCTCGAACAGCGCTTCGAGTTCGGTTTTGTGTCCATCTCTTATTATCCGTGTTTGTGTGCCAACCATTTATCCAGTGCCAGTTTACAGAGCACATTAAAAGTGTTTTTGTGCCAACCATCTATTATTATTATTATTATTGATTTATATAGCGCCAACATTTTCTGTGGCCCTTTACAATTACATAGTCATACATTACATACAGGGTAATACATGTTATACAAAGTCATACTTATTTAGAAACATAAATAATATGTCTACTCACTGTGGGGAGCTACACCGCAGATAGTCACTATGCCATAGTGATCCCAAAGAAACTCTTCAGCCGGTTCGACCTCCTCCGTAGTATAAGTATCAAGTAAAGGAGTATGCGGATACATCCAAGACAAGGACTTCTTTAGACCAGTTCTTCCATTAAAACTTTAAATTTATTGATACATGTTAAAATTTAAATGATACAGACGGTATCACGGACGAGAGAGACGCCAAGGGAAGGGGGCGTGGCCTGACACGTTTCACGGTTACTTCCGCTTCATCAGAGTCATACTTATTACATACACAGGTAATACATAATATAAGTAAACAGAGTGTATAGTTTCTTACAGCAATCCCGTGATTCAATAGGAAAGAGGACTCTGCCCAAAGAGCTTACCGACTAGAGGATATGGGGGTGAGACATAAGGTGACGGGAATCGGTAGGCTGTAAATCGATTGGCAGTGGAGCATGAAAGGCGGGTTGGATCAAACTGGGGTAATGTTTAGGCCAGGTTATATGCTAGCCTAAAGAGATGGGTTCTATCTATGTGTGTTTTAAAATGAGTGTCAGGGCTAGGCCACACTGAAACGCAAACGCAAACGCAAACGCAATCGCATGCGATTTCATGTGCGATTTTCGTTGCGTTTGCGATTGCGATTTCTTCAATAAGTATAGGAAAACGCATGCGATTGCGATTAAAAATGCAGAACGCAAAACGCAAACGCAAACGCATACACATCGAAAAACGCGTGTTTTTTTGCGTTGCCGCGTTTTCAATAATTTTGAAAAATCGCAAGCGCAATCACAATCGCAAACACAAGCGCAAACGCAAAAAAACCGCAGCAGTGTGGCCTAGCCCTCAGTGTAAGTGTACATTTGTGTTTAAAGTGCATCTATATTCAAACATAGACTCTAAACAATAAATATTTGGAAGTCCAATTCTCAGAGGGGTAGAAAACCCTATTCCTACCATTCTGGGTGGCCACTAGAAGGAGCAGTGAGCTGTCAAAGTTCCAGCAGATGACAGCTCACACGTGTTGCTTTGCACATATGTATGATTATCTATAACATTAGATATTGCTAATAACCAAGCTTTAGACACAGGGCGACAAGTGGCGAGCTGTCAGCCTCTGCATGGAAAAAGTTTGACAGCTCATTGCTTTTGCTACGGCCGCCACCCAGAGAGATAGGAATAGGCTTTTCTACCTCCCTGGGAAATAGAGGTAGGGGTAAATAAGGCCCATATTTGTTTATGCATGTGTAAGGACAGCAGTACAATCATGAATAATTAATATACAACATGTCTATGTAGTTGATATCTGAATCTTAGTTTTGTTTCATTTGGAAGATCTGATGAACTGAAGGGCCAGAGCTTGTGAGATGATAAAATGAAGGTTTAATTTTTTCCCCCCCTTTAACCTCCAGGTAAATCTTGCATCTCCTGTCTATATTTAATATGCAGCGTAGGAAGAATAGGAAGGCCCTATAGCAACATTTATGAAACTCAGCACTGGAGAAGCAGCAGGGAGTCTGATGAACTATGCACTAATTTTTTATAACATTGACCTGCAGCATAGATTGTCACATTAATTAGCATGGAAAGGGAAATAAAACATGGATGTGATGTGCAGTGTTAAAACGTCTCCATCTTTTTAGTTATCCCCAATGGTATTTAAGTGTAGGGAACTGGTAAACTAGTTACCCTTTAGTCTTCTTGTTCTGGCAGGATTTGGCCACTAGAGGTCACTGTGTAAAAGTATAAAAAGGGAAGCAAACGTGCTCTCTCTTTTGTATTTCCTGGAGTTTTCCCCAGAGGATACGAGACAAGCCTGGGACTGTAGATAACAGATAGGCCCAGTTAATGTGAGATTAGATTCTGTTATAGATCACTCCAGGAGTAATAGATAGATAGGAGTAGGGTAGCTAGTGAGCGCCCATTTATTGCATTAGAATTTGGATGACAAATTGGAGCAAATTAAGTACCCCATTTACTATCTTCTTACATAAGCATACTACTAACTTCTGGGTCCAGGTGTACCAATGGGGACATGTCCTACTGTACCCAGAAGGTACAGTATGTAGAATAAAATGATAGCGTTTGAGGCCAACCAAAAACGCCAAAACTTTTTTAAAACAGGGGCCATTTAGCTAAGCTACTCACCTACTTAATTAAAGATCATACTCAATGAAACACAATTCTTTCCATACAAACACAACAAGGCAATATGCTGCTACAAACCTTGAAGACACACATTAGAAGAAATTCCCCACTCTGACTTCTGCTCAATGGCAGGCGCTGGAAATTCCACTAATATTAGAAGAGATACAGGAAGTGATGCAGGACATGACATCAGGTAAGGCTCCAGGTCCTGATGGACTCCCCATAGAGGTCTACAAGAGGTATCAAGAGCAATAGTTACCTGTACTACTGGAAACACATGGCTACCCCGCCTTTAACGGCCATTCCAGCAATTGTAAATTGTCAATTTTATGATGGCGTAAATCTAAGATAGCAGCCATAAATCAATATTATACAATCCCAATAGCAGATTTCCAATTGTGATTGTAGATCTGTGATTGTCCATACAATACCATTGCAGTATTATGGCACTTCATGGTATTGTACGCACAAGCATTTGTACATTTACGGTAAAATTGCGCCATACATTTACGCCTATACTCTTACGATAACCCACATTATTGCAAGTTTGCCATACCACGGGTTATTAAATATGCCCCATAGAGTATTTTTTAATTTGAAAATACCTTGCTGCTACTCAGTTATATAACACTGAGCAGGAAGCTCTGTATAATTTTAATAATTGACAAATCTGATTTTACAGGATTCTAAAGGTGGGCATACTCTAGTTAGACATTGGAGCTGATTCGATATTCAAACCATCAAATGGTAAATCATCTGTTATGCTTAATGGCAAAACGGTTCAAATCTGCTGGCGTTCCCTCGTCCGTATAACTATTTATAGTCCCTTGTAAACTGATCAAGCCAGGCGGTTGTCATTGGAAAGTCTTTATATAGTATAGTATAGAATAGTATAGTATTTGAGATTGACTAAAGACACATGTCCACCCAGTACAACCTACTTTTTTTATTATTATTACAATTAATATATTACAATTAATATTATTACAATTAAATTTATATAGAGTCACCATCTTCCATGGCGCTTTACAATTACATGTATACATTCACATCAGGCCCTGCCCCTAAGAGCTTACAATCTAAGTACATTTATTGGACACATACAGCCTATCAGTATGTCTTTCCATAATTGTGGGCAAAACCGGAATGAATTCAAATATTATTGGTTAATGTGTGATCATATGTTTGCAAGCATTGAAATATTAACCAATCACAACTGGATTTGGTCCTTTAGTAAACCTATATAAAGAGGTGCAAACCCTGCTCAGAATTCATCACAGTGATGGCAGAAAAAAGAAGACACCGGCAACAATGGCGACGTTGATGCTGAAGACATCAACCGCGCTGGCGACATGTCACCGGTGTCTTGATCCAAAGTCTTCTTTTTTCTCAGCTGGTAACACCAACTCTGCTTATGTCTCCGACATCGGGCGATGTCACTGGTGGCTGCAGTGTCGGTAAGAGCCACAATGGTCCACAGGACCTCGAACCACGGGACTTTAGGGCGGGTTGAGCTGTGGGACTTTCGACCGTTCGAGAATCCTCGGGCATTCGAGGATTACCAAACAGCCAGAAATCCTCGAATGTTCAAAATCTTCGAAACGGAGTTCGGAAAAAGTTCAGAAAGCAGAATTTGGGAAAATCCACCAGCCCAGCTGCCGATTCGGTTTCGGATCCGTGAACCGGCCATCTCTATCTAACAGTTGATCCAGTAAATTGCCATTTCCGTGATTAAGATTTTGTTGGCAAAACTGAAATTCTGCATCAAAATTTATAGTTCCATTGTCAAACTAAAACTGTAAGTGATTCATTGTCTTTTAACTGAATACAACAGATACAGATTTTATGCAAAGCCACAAACAGAAGAAAGACTGTAGGTTTGTACACTTAACAAAAACAAACATTTCAAATTAATTAAACCATATTAAATTTACTCTTTATTCTAACAAAATAATGAACGCCCATTCCCATAATTCTATTCTTAGGGGCATATTTATAAAGCCTCATTAACTTTTCGCAGCCGTTTTCCCTGACCTTTCCGCATAAATCGTGTTTAATGCGATTTATTATTGTCGGGAAATGGCCATGAAAAGTTAACGAGGCGTTAACTTTTCGCGCCAATACTTACCTGTTACTGCCGCTTCTATTTATAAAGCGACGGTAACTGTTTCGCACTGTTAGTATCAGTCGTTTTGCTTCGCCACCTGCAGCGGAGATGGGCAGGAAACCCGCGGCGGGTGGTCGCACCCGCCCTGGGAGGCACGCCCGCCCTCGACCCCCCCCCCCCGGCCCTATCAGGGCCTTTGCGGCACTTACAAGTGCCCTTGCGGCTCTGACAAAAGCCCTTTGAGGCTTAGGGGTCCCGCAGCTCAAACCGCAGCATTGCGCTAAGTGCAGTATCGCCACGAAGGGACTTAAAATAACCGCAGGACATCACGGTCACGATAGCGCTATTTTTGCGGCCGCGATGTGCGGCGGTAATTTTTTTGCGGTATTAGCATTTTTTTTTATAAATATGCCCCTTAGACATGTATTAAGCTGATTTTCTCAGGAAACATTTAAACTAGTCACACTATGGGGACAATGTAGTGCTGCTGCTTACCTGATTCTCACAATGCCATAATCACTTTACAGCAGAACAATGTCAGGTAAGCAGCAACAGGAAGTGACAGCATCATGGGCCGATGACACAGTAGGTATTAAATAGAAATGAAGAGTTCTGAGGAATGTGTCAGAATTCGGCAAAACCCAAAATCCACTGCAAACCCAATTAAAGTGGATTTTCTAACTTTTTGCATTGGAATTTAACAGGAATTTTGACTTTTCTTTTTTTAAACTGTTTTTCACCTTTTCATACTGAAATTTCAACTTTCCAGCACTGAATTTCAATGAGATTGCACCAGATACTTACATTTGTAAAACCTGCAGTTCTGTCTTAAACTTCATTTCAATACCAAAAATGTTCTTAAATCTTACTGTATCAGGTACACTGCCCTGTAGTGTATTTGGGTAGTGTAAATGTTACACTTAACACACCGCCATTTACTACAGCTCTTCTAATGTGGTATTATGCTAAGTAGTGATGAGTCCAGGTTTCGAAATGAACCAGGTTTAAATTCAGAACTGACGTATTTCTAAAATCTCAGGATAATACAGGATTTTCAAAACTTGTAACTTATCATGGAAAAAAAATTCCATCGAAACATTCTGTTAGAAATCGAAAATTCTTAACGAAAAATCTATCTATCTATCTATCTCTAACTATCGATTGAATATTCAAAAATTGTGATTGAAAATTCAAAAATTTAAACTCAATAGGAATTTACAGTAAGGGCACGGCCACACTGCGCCACAAATGCAATCACACACGGAATTGCATGCAATTTCATGTGCAATTTTGTTGCGTTTGCGCAACGCACCCGAAAATGCGCGTTTTCGGTGTGTTGCCGCGTTTTCAATTATCTGAAAAAATGCATGCGCTAACGCAAGAAAAACGCAGCAGTGTGGTCTAGCCCTAAATCAGGTTTTTGGAACTTCAGTGGGTTCTGTAGAACCACTGTCAGAACAGAACTGCCGAGATTTGTTTATTTATTCTGCCAAGGCTAAAAAATGGGACAGAATATTTATTAAGTGCAAACTATAGTAGGATGGACAGGGGTGGGTTAGCAGGCAAATCCCCTCAAATTAACTGTCAGTATTTAAATGTAATATGCAATTTTATTTAATGTGCTTTCATCTATGTTAAAATTCAAGAATGTATGGTTCCATCCTAAGCCACTTTCAAATTAAAATGTCTAGATCGATTCCCTTCAAACACTAGAAATAATTATGGCCTTGCCAGGAACTCCGGTTATATTGGGACTTATGACAATGTTAATTTTTTAAATCTTTTGTTAAATTTTCCTCTGCAAAGTATAAATCAGCCATGTAGGCAGTCTCATAACCATTGAATTTGAGTTGCAGGCATAAAATTATCTTGGACTGTAAGTACTGAGCAGCACGGTGGCTCAGTGGTTAGCACTGATGCCTTTCAGCACTGAAGTCTGCAAGGAGTTTGTATGTTCTTCCTGTGCTTGCGTGGGTTTCCTCTCGGCACTCCGGTTTCCCCCACAAACATAAAGACATACTGGTAGGTTGTATGTGTCAAATAAATGTGCTTAGATTGTAAGCTCTTCAGGGCAGGGCCTCCATAATAATAATAACCTCTGGAGTAGGTCCCGATATTAATGGATAATCAAATTGTAAAGTGCTATATAAGAAAATAAATACAATGCAATATATTAATGGTTACTCTAATACTGGCTGTATTAACCAAGACCCACTGTTACACATTTCCTGTCTGAAAATGAAGACATTTACAAGGGGTAAGCGTCTTTTTTGGAATTGCATGGACTGTGTGTGGACAATTAAATGACAATTAAATTCTACAATTTGACCCTCCTCACATTAAGTACTTAGAGTAAGAACCTAAATTGCTAACCTATTTCAGAAAATCCAGTCTTCCAATGTCGACTTCTTAAAACCACTTACCCTTTCGCCTGTTATAGCCTGCAGGACTGTCCAATGGGAAGGCTCACTCCTCGAAGAGCTGCCTTCACATTAATGTAGTTTCTTGTTGTGGAGGGGGTGGGGACAAACCAGACATTTATACTGCCAGATATTTCCTTGCATTAGAGTTATAAAAGGTATTATTGAATGGCTGCCCTTCACCTAGTATACAACATTTTTGATATAATGTAGAGCATACCTTCCTACTCCCAACCACTGTTAGACTGCTAAAAAAAGAATCTGAACTCTATTTACAGCCCTTCGCTCCCGCAGTGCTCTCCATTGACGGCAGCCGCGTCTGTGATTGGCTGCCTCTCAGCCAATCACAGCCGCAGCTGCTAGTCTGGCCCGTTTGCTAGTTCAAGCAAGCAGGGAGCCAGATCAAAGCGCCGCTGGAGCGAGGGACTGTAAGTAGAGTTCAGAGTCTTTTTTTTTATCAATCTAACATGGTGGGACGGGATGCCCTACATTATATCAAAAAATTATTTAGTGTATATTTGTGTATAGCTAAATCACCCCCAAACCCGCAGTACTATTTAAAAGATGCGAGAATAAACCGTTATTCGGACAATCAGTCACTCTGCTGTCAAGGTATAACTGACTGCTACTACCAGGAAGACCTAGGGAGGGGAAGTGGAGTGTTGTATTGAACAGCTTATTCTGTGATCTTTTAGCAATTAAAGTATTGCAGTTTTGGAGAGCAATTCAGCTATAATTTAATGAACTTGATTAACTTAGCTTTGAATGTGTATTATTAAATACAATCTATATCCCAAAGCCAGATAGTAGTCTAGTATTATAAATTATTAGCAGTGTAGGTAAACACATTATTTGTAGAGTTATTGAACTGCTTAAATAATAATGCAGTTAATTGACAGTTTTTTACAGTATCTCATTGAGCTGGATATTTCTCAATACAATTTCCCTTTAAATATTAATAACAATTGGTATTCATGCCTCTGTCTTAAATTCATTATCTCTGTATTTTACATTAAAAAATTTTAATCTTTAAAATATTGTATGGTGACTTGGGCTGGCTGCACCTACCGCCGACAGTTCGTTTGTCTGAATCAGACACATCCAAATACCATGGGCGACCTTGTGGTCCTCTATGGATCGCACGCTCGGTCTCGGCAAACTGTCGGCCGCGGATAGTTTTGCGAAGGTCGACAGTTCTTTGTCTTGGCCAACTGGTCGGAAATGCAAATTGGTCGGCCAGGATGAAGGATCTCACCATGCATATTTTTATTGGTTTTATATAAAACCAATAACTTCATTTGAAGTTTCCAAAGCTCTGCATAGTTTAGTATCATCAGCAAACACAGAGACCTTGCTCTCAATGCCCCCTTCTAAGTCAATTATAAACAGATTGAAAAGAAGTGGCCCCAGTACAGAACCCTGAGATACTCCGCTTAGAACTTTAGCCCACATAGATGTAGCTCCATTTACCAACATTCTCTGTTTGCAATCCAATAACCAATTCTTCTAGGCCAACAGTCCTCAGTTTATACATTAGTTGCCTATGTGGCACAGTATCAAAAGCTTTCGCAAAATCCAAGTATACCACATCCACTGCTGTGCCTGAATCTAAATTCTTACTCACTTCTTCATAAAAACCAATTAAATTTGTCTGACATGATCTATTTCTCATAAATCCATGCTGACTACTACTAATAAGATGAGCTCTGGAGACAAAGTCAAGGATATAATCCCGTTATATCCATATGTCTTCATGATTGTGGGAGAAACCGGAGTACCTGGGGGAAACTCACTGCAAGCACAGGGAGTAACACTCCACCACAATTTACGGACGTTGGCAACCCTGCTCCTTCTGCTAAAGCTTGGAGATCATAAAGACATACTGATAAGTTGTATGTGGCAAAAATGTGCTTAGATTGTAAGCTCTTCGGGACAGGACCTGATGATAATGTATATATGTAATTGTAAAGCGTGACAGAAGATGTTGGCGCTATATAAATCCATATTAATAATAATAAAAATTGCTTTGCTTGCAAGCCTTATCATATCAGCAAACTTCCAAAGCAGCTGCCGTCACAGGCTCCACCTGAACAGGTATGTTACAGCCAGGGGTAGAAGTTGATGGTTATCTGTGATAGACAATTGTAGGCATACAAACCAAGAGGGATGCTCTACCAATAAACTGCCAGTCAGAAGGGAGGGTGAGGAGTTGTTGCTGTATTCTGCCTGTGTCATGTTAGTCACGGCTTCCCCACATTAAAATCGATAGTAGCACCGTAAAACATTCTTTTTTAATGGATAGACATTTAACATCACAGACATTCCCTGGATAAGTTGCTGGCACACAAACACTGATAATGTGATCTTCAAACTGGCACCGTATTGATGTTTGGCACACACACACTAGTAACATGCTTTGGAAACTGACAATGGATTGCTGGTTGGCACACAGACACTGATAATATGCACACAGTCAGCAGCACAACCTCCCCCCAAGACCTCCTTCCCCCTATGCAACCCCAAGCAAGGTAGGAAAAAATATATATATTTCTACTGTATACATACAGATACTGCTGTCTGGCACTCTCTCTGCTGCTTGCTACCATCCCCCACGCTGCAGCCTGAATTAAAAGGAGGAGGAGAAAACAAGTTTATAGCCGGGGCTGTCCCTGACTATGCTCAGCGCACATCATATTTGTCTTGTAGGGTGATGCGCATCACGCTGGATGGCCTTAGGTAGTAACGTCATGGCGTAGGTGTATGTTGGGACATCACATCAAACAAACCAGTAGCTTGGGGCCCGGTCTTCTTCCTCGTTCGGCCCAGTAAGTCCTGCTGCAGAGATTTGGGAAACAAAATTAAACAATTTAATAAACAGTAGCCTGGGGTCTTCAAGCCCCTGAAGCCTCTCGGACAGGCTTACCACCTTTACGCCCCTGATGACGGCCCTGACCCCGTAACAAAGTTTCCAGCACCTTCTATACCACTGATGTTAGGCTTACAGGTCTGTAGTTACCAGGCTGTGAACGACTAACTTTTTTGAATATTGGTATTACATTGACTTTTTTCCAATCCAGCGGCACATCCTCAGACCAAAGTGAGAAACAGTGGTCTAGATAGAACTGAACTAAGCTCTTTTAAAATCTGGGATGCAATCCATCTGGTCCTGGGGCTCCTCTGTCAGGAGGATATGCCTTTTTGGCATCCTCTACAACCATCTCAGCACCATTAATTAATGGTCCCACATTCTCAGTTCTCATCTTTTTACCATTTATATACTTGAAAAACATTTTGGGGTTGGACTTGCTTTGTTCGGCTATTCGTATTTCATTTGCTATTTTAGCTAGTTTAATTGCTTTTAAAAGTTTTTTTCTTTTTTTCCTTCCCATGCAGGAGTGGACCTAATTTTTTCTACACTTGTTCCCTAAGGTAAAAATTTAGAAATGTAATAGTTTAATATCCCTTTAAAAGGGGTCCACATCTGCTCAGTATCTTTACCTAGAAAGAAGACAAGGCAGCTAGAAAGCTTAAAGAGACGGGGGCCAAAAAGAGCAAAAAGTCCTCCACTGAGCATAAAAATGGAGAGACACCTTCTTATAACAGAAGGCATCTTGCAGTCTCATGCCTTCTGTTATAAGAAGGTTTTTCTCAATTGTTCCCTAGAAACAATTCCCCCCCCCCAGTCTATGAGCAGTAATGATTCCTTTAACAGCATAAATTTAGCTTTCCTAAAGTTATGTTTTTGTTAACCCAGTGCACTCTTTGCAACCTATATTAAATTACACTATATCATGGTCACTATTCCCTAAGCTTCCCATTACCTTAATTTCCAAAATAAGCTCAGGGTTATTAAATATCACCAGATCCAACAACGCATCCTGTCTAGTAGGAACTTCTACCATCTGTGAAAGAAAATGTTCATATAGGAAATAACAGAACTTTATACCTTTTGAGGTGCTGGCAGATCCCTTATTTGCACTGTTTTATATGATCCAAACAAAGTGCAAACAATATGTTTATATGGTACTTATTTTCCTTTTTTTTTTTTTTTTTTTTAAAGAGAACTGTTAAAACTAAACCTTAAAATATAATGAAGTATGACAGCTTATTTGCCTAGAGGATAACTATAAATTACAATGAACAGATGCAAGAAACATTCTGCAGTGAGTTAAAAAGTTTTTTATTGGCAGCAGCCCTAGAGAAATGATCCTGCTCAGTTCAGTAAATGTATGTGCCCTGCTATTATAAACATTACACAAGGTCCAGAAACAGATCTATTTATAAACACTTTTAAGACGTTTTAGACGATTTGAATCAAATTGCAGATACATCACTTTTATTCTTGTAAATATATGTTTGTATATATTGTCCAACACTCTTTATTCTACCACCATAGAATTATTGTGGCTGTAGGGTATTAATGCTTTCAAAACGGCATTAATACATTTTCAGGGTTATTCAATAAAAGTTCTTATAGTTTAAAATGGTGCTTATTTTACCCAAAGCAATCAGATGTTAGCCTTCAAATGTTAAATAAGATCTGATTGGTTGGGGCAAAATTAGCACCATTTTAAACGATAAGAACTTTTATTGAATCTCCCTGTTTATTTATTAGGTAACCTTTTTGAAAGAAGGGAAATTAAAATAAAATTTTTGTTGTTATCTTAGGGGCAGTTTTTATAGGTGTATTTGCATGTAGTTTCTGAAGGATTTCAAGTGGTAGGTCATTCCATGGATCCTGGGAAACCTGCCACAGCTCCCTACCAAGTAGAACTAGGGAGCAGTGCTATTACTTAATTGCCCTTTAGTTTACAAACAATCTTATTTATCAGTTTACAGCTGACAAGGTGGCAAACTTCAGTTAAAGGAACACTAAACTTAAACAAACAAGTATTTGCCATCCATTTCTATTATTCACAGGGAGGTGAGAACGCTTATTCCCACCTCCCTGTGAATAATAGTTTGCTCGGGGGACTTGGAACTTACCTTACCGCGCTCTTCTCGCAAGCCGCTCCTTCACTGACAGCCGCTCTGTCCCTATCTTAGGCACGCCAATACAAAAGATAGGGCGCACGTTTGGGACAGTACAGCTGTTCTGTCTTATCTTATTCACAAGACAAAATAAATGAAGCTATTCTCATAACTATTTCAGATATTTCAAGATCAAGACTGAACGCTGCATTAGGACACTATCCACTGCTGGCCTCTCTCCCTTAAAAATGTCCACTCGTTCCAATACTTGCAATGAGAGATTCCCACAAATGTTAGCAGTGAAGAACATGTGCTTTTTAATTACTCATCAAAGTACAACAAACAGCAATGTTTTTGGACAATAACTCAAAGTTGGCCTTATGTAAATGGCGTCCTGTGAAAAATTGACTTTGGGCATCTTAGGATGTAGGGACATAGGTAGAAGGTGAAGTCTTAGATAAGCGACCAGTCCTAAAGAGTGGCATCCTGCAGTCAGTGCCATCTTTTCAAGGTTTGTAGCCTACAGGCACTCAGCTGACCAACTATAAAAAAAAAGTTACTAGTATTTCTAGTTATTGGTCCATAAATCTCACCAAAGCGGTGTTGAAGTTATTTCTGGGGGTCCTTTTTAGATAGAAATAATTTAAAAAAAAGCAATCTTTGTTTAAAAACTCATTACACCATTTCACGTAAACCACCCAGGTAGGTAGGAATAGTATTTATATAGGAAAGCAAAAAGAAATGCATAAATGGTGGAACGGAGCCAACATAATTATATAAAATACACCTGACATGTAATCAAGCCATATAGAGCACAGTATTTCTCTGCAAGACATAATATTTCTCACTGTAGCTGTCAGACTTCCACTGCTGTTGCTGGGCAACTTTTTGTGTGCTCTAGTCCTTCTTTAGGCCCCTCATACAGATGCAACTGCCATCAAATATATGCTGATAGATTCAATGTGTTGCCAATATCAGATGGCTTGTAACTACACTAACCCGACTGGCCTCCTTTATATGTATAGGGATCGGTCAGTCACAACCATATATGATACAATTATATGGTCCATATTAATATCCAACACCAGCTGATGAAAATTTTCCATCCATATAGACGGCAGTAGTCGTTGTTGGTCATTGGCCCATATATCTTGCTGATATTAGGCAAATGCCATTGAATGTGGCATAGGACCAATAATATTATATTTGGAGAGATTTCACTAAAATCTTTGGTTTAAGATCATTTCTTTATATGTTCTAAAAAAAATCCATCCATTATGGACTTTATATAATAATACATAATCCTGATGTTCGGTAGAAGCTCCGAGCACATAACACCCCCGACTCATAGCTCTCCCTGCACCACACACAGTTTTTGGAAAGCCATATTTTGTTATAATTGTACATTAATTTCACATTTATTTTGACAAACAAATATGCTCAGGACCTTTGACATCATGTAACTGCTTTTTCTTTTCTTTCTTTGAAATATAGTGAAGAAAGCATTTTAGATGCATTAGTACACAATCACTCAAAGAAAAAACATTTTCTGTGGTAAATAGCTTTGGGACACTTAAGCTGGGTCAACATCAAAGCTTTATTAACTCAATGTGAATTCGTGGTTTTAAAAAGGTTGCCTCCAATATTTTAGACTTTATAACAGCACGGGGTTAATGATAATTAAGGGCATGCTCGTTAAGATGTGTATTTCCATAAAAGGGTAAATATGCATTTTGGCAGGATTACGGGAAATTACCTTGAACCTGAGGCAATGATCTCAGCTAGAAGGGAATTTAATTTATAAACTATGTGGAGACTGTACAAAGGGCTATTCACGTAAATAACTCTCATTTAGATTATATGAAAAGGTATCATTTTGTTGGAAATAGATTTTGCATTAGAAACTAAAACATAAGTATTCTATAAAATGATAGATGATGCAATATTTCATATACCACTGAGATGCTTTTTTGATTCTGGAATAGGGACTGTGGACGTGATTCCTGACACTCCATCACCCAAAATAGTTCTTTGAATGCACTAATTAATTCCCTTTTATTAAGGCTGATAGCCTTATAAAATAAAGTAGGATAATTTTGATATTTTGCAGTCTTTCCTTTAAAATGAGCCCTGGATCACACTGCAGCCTGTGAGAAATTATATAGTATATAATGTACCCCCTACTGTAAATTATAAGGATATAGATGTTACAGAGGAGTTCCCTGACCATATAGAAGTATGAGGCCGCAGGGCACAGTCGGAACTCCAAGGAACTCTTATGAAGGGTTTTTATAAAGGGCACGGAACTCTCGCGCAATCACTCCTCTTCTTCTGCAGGAAGTCAGTAGCCGTTGTGCAACCTGCATTACATTGAGTGATCGCACGAGATTTCAGAACAAGTCACTGCAGTGCCGGGAGGGTAAAGAAATGAGCAGCGATGAATAGGTACAATTCCTGAATGTTATAGTCAGCGTGCTACTATGTAGAAGCGCGCCGATTATAGCGATATTATTGTACTGTTGGGTCAAGGGCAGTGTGTGCTTACTTAAAGAGAAAACCTGCACAAACTAAAAAAAAAAAATTGAAAGTTGAGGGAAAACTTTCTAAAGTTTAACCTAGAGATGTGATCCAGGGTTTATTTTATGAGGCAAGGCATTTATTTAACCTTAAATTAAAGGGTAATAAAACTGGCTCTCAAATCCCTTTTTGTTTTTATACATTCTATAATTCAGTGGGAGATTGGTGCAAGTGTTATTACTGAAGAAGCTGAGATCTGAGCTATTTCAGGAGCCACAATCCTGCAGCTGCACTTTCTCCCCTCTGTTTCTTGTGAGTCTGTATGTGCAAAGAGAGCAGACCTTACTCTGCCTAGTGAGAGTGCCCCTGGCAGGTTGAGCCTGGAAGTCTGGTCTTTGCTGTAATAGGTGCAAAGTAAAGCGGAGGAGAAATAATGTGAGGGAACCAGTTGGATTAAATTATAAAATAATTATGGCAGTGCTTTTTATATTGTTGTTGTCCTTTACGAGTCTCTCTGTACAGAACATTTGCATATAATGTACCTGAAGAAAATATTTACAATTATCTTTAGTCTAAGAGAGGTTCTGTTAATTATTCATCACACTCTCTGTCATGTTTCCTCCTGTCGCTGCAACTTCTTATATAGCCTCCCCTGTGAGTCCTTCCCAGACCTTCACCTTCTTCATCGCACTGAAGCACTTGCCCCTGGGTTGGCTTTCAGATGTGGTTCAATGAAAGGAGAATTCAGTTTGATTGGAACAAAAAAACAATAATGGAAAGAAGATAAAGCTAAAGAATAACCTGAAAGGGGAGGGTGACATGGAGGAAAAGATAGAGAAAAAGGGAGACGAGCCACAAAGTAATTAGAGGAAATCAATAGTCTAGGTAGTGGCAGTTAGTGAAGGGTCAACCTTGTTCTTTCTGATTTGTAAGAAGTCAATGTGATAGTTTATTCCTCCACTGATTGACTAGTCATGTAATCCAACTAATACTCTATTCGCTCATTCAGGGTGAATTAAATTAAGAGAAAACCTGCTAATTGTTGTTTGTCTTCTTCAGTCAGATGTGCCCATGTATTTATATTAGTGTGCTGTAGGAATGGCTTAATACATCATATAATTTGTGGAATATTTACAAATTATGGATGAGCACACGAAGCAGAACTAAATATTCTAATGCTGAATTATGTATATGCCATGTGGCATAGATATTAACTGAAGACGTTTCATATCATTTGTATGCCCCTCACTAATTAAGCATGAAGACCAATTATGTCTGCAGGCAGAGCAGACAGATCAAATGCAGAAATTATGTGTATTCTTTGAATATTTAATTTTAATGAAGCAGCTCCTGGTGTAAATAATACAGAAAAAATGACTTGTTTTGTAAAATATTTATATTATTGTTTGTCTTCTGGTAAAATAGGTTCAATAGCTTTTTCTATTTCATGTACAGTATTTTTACTCTTTACTCTTTTTACTCTTTAATTTAATAGCAATAGCAATTTAATAGCAAGGGTAAACATAGTAAGAGACTAATTGAGGTTGAATAAAGACATACGTCCATCGAGTCCAACCTTTTCACCCATTTTATAACCCTAACTAACAGTTGATCCAGGGGGGTAAAGGGGGGTAAAAATACCTTCCTGACTCCAAACCACAATCGGAAAGTATCCCTGGATGAACCAGAACTACAGTATATGTATTAATACCAGTAATTCTCAATATTATATAGTATCCCTGTACCAACCAGAACTACAGTATATGTATTAATACCAGTAATTCTCAATATTTATAGTATCCCTGTAACAACCAGAACTAAAGTATATGTATTAATACCAGTAATTCTCAAATTATAGTATCCCTGTACCAAACAGAACTACATTAGTGTATTAATACCAGTAATTCTCAATATTATATAGTATCCCTGTACCAACTAGAACTACAGTATATGTATTAATACCAGTAATTCTCAATATTATATAGTATCCCTGTACCAACCAGAACTACAGTATATATATTAATACCAGTAATCCTCAATATTATATAGTGTCCCTGTACCAACTAGAACTACAGTATATGTATTGATACCAGTAATTTTCAATATTATATAGTTTCCCTGTACCAACCAGAACTACAGTATATGTATTAATACCAGTAATTTTTTAATATTATATAGTATCCCTGTACCAACCAGAACTACAGTATATGTATTAATTCCAGTAATTCTCAATATTATATAGTATCCCCGTACCAACCAGAACTACAGTATATGTATTAATACCAGGAATTCTCAATATTATATAGTATCCTCATACCAACCAGAACTACAGTATATGTATTAATACCAGTAATTCTCAATATTATTTAGTATCCTTGTACCAACCAGAACTACAGTATATGTATTAATACCAGTAATCCTCAATATTATATAGTGTCCCTGTACCAACTAGAACTACAGTATATGTATTAATACCAGTAATTTTCAATATTATATAGTTTCCCTGTACCAACCAGAACTACAGTATATGAATTAATACCAGTAATTTTTTAATATTATAAAGTATCCCTGTACCAACCAGAACTACAGTATATGTATTTATACCAGTAATTCTCAATATTATATAGTATCCCCGTACCAACTAGAACTACAGTATATGTATTAATACCAGGAATTCTCAATATTATATAGTATCCTCATACCAACCAGAACTACAGTATATGTATTAATACCAGGAATTCTCAATATTATATAGTATCCTCATACCAACCAGAACTACAATATATGTATTAATACCAGTAATTCTCATATATATCGTATTACCTCCCCGTACCAACCGAACTACATTATATTTATTAATACCAGTAATTCTCATATTATATAGTATCCCCGTACCAACAGAACTACAGTATATGTATAACAGTAATTCTCAATATTATATAGTATTCTCGTACCAACCAGAACTACAGTATATGTATTAATACCAGTAATTCTCAATATTATATAGTATCCCTGTACCAACCAAAACTACATGTATATGTATTAATACCAGTAATTCTCAATATTATATAGTATCCCTGTACCACCAGAACTACAGTATATGTTTAATACCAGTAATTTCTCAATATTATATAGTATCCCTGTACCAACCAGAACTACAGTATATGTATTAATACCAGTAATTCTCAATATTATATAGTATCCCTGTACCAACCAGAACTACAGTATATGTATTAATACCAGGAATTTTCAATATATTTTATCAGCCTCTGAGTCTTCTGCCAAATACTGCACTGCACCCCAGCTACTCTTGATGTAATCGGTGGTGTCATGAAAATACAGCAGGATTTACAGTAGCTCCTATTGGAGCAAGAGGAACCTAGATTGTAAGCTCTCAGGGATAGAGAAAGCCTCTCTATTGTCTCGTGTTATTACCTTTAGTTATTATTCATGTACTGTGTCTTATTTTTCACTTTGTCTGTATTGTATTTTTTACAATCTATAATAGAGTCATACTGTATAAACAAAATGATACATACACATAAATTTGCAAAATCAAGATACGGCATTAACATGCAAAGAGCTGTCATTAATTGAATCCATGAACTGTTATTATATACGATGCCATAATTACTAGGCATTAGGGATAAAGATTCCCTACATCCATCCATGTTCACTTTGCTCGACTCACATACAGTGACTAACACATGACTATCCAACAAAGTTCATATTAAGAAATGTATAAATTTACACTTGGAGTGTTTTCCCTTTTTTATATTCCTTTATAGAGTCCATTGTAAGCTTATAACATTTTTTTCAGTTTATATCAGTCTATATTTTCAGGGTTATTCAATAAAAGTTCTTATTTAAAATGGTGCTAATTTTGCCCCAACCAATTAGATGTTAGCTTTCAAATGTTAAATAAGATCTGATTGGTTGGGGCAAAATTAGCCCATTTTAAACTATAAGATTTTTTATTGAATCTCCCTGACATACAGGGAGATTCAATAGAAGTTCTTATCGTTTAAAATGGTGCTAATTTTGCCCCAACCAACCAGATCTTATTTAACATTTGAAAGCTAACATCTGATTGGTTGGGGCAAAATTAGTACCATTTTAAAAAGATAAGAACTTTTATTGAATCTTCCTGTATTTATTTACTAATTTAATTTCTGCCAAGAAGTTTAGTTTAATGGGATAAAGAAGGGACATCAGTGATCTGTGGAATGATTTTATGCTTTAGCATGAATTCTATAGCAATTTTGTTCCATAGTAATTCCTACTTTAACTAAAAGTAGATTTATGTCAGACTTTGATGAATGTAGATTAGTCAAAAAGCCAAAATAACATGGTTAGCAATATATTTTTATAATAGATTTATTATTTAAAATTGGACTTTTTCAAAAATGACAGTGGAAAACTGACTCAATGTTCTTCAGATATCGGACACAATTAAAATGATTGTTCCATTCACAGAGGTTGCTGAACAATCATAGTTTTCCCTTTGTAGTAGATTGATACTATAACAAGCATCATCTATATTAGAAAATACAGAATATCTATAACTGCCCCAATAATACAATATTTCCAAAGACATCAAAGACTATTTGATGAAGGAAGAATGCTCCCCTTAATTTTTAAAAATAAGGGTATTAGAAGTATGAGTTATAAGTATAGATATACAGGCTGATGCTATATCAGTAATTTTTGGGCAAAACCCATGCTTCCTAATGTAATATCGTGTTAACCTGGGTTTTACACTAACTTTGCACTTGCCACGCCATTTCCAATTTTTTAGGGAAATAGCACAGCATAGCATATTCAATATGGACTAAGTTAAGCTTTGCGCTATAGAATGGAGGGGTACAGGGCCCATGTAGTAAAAAGAGTGTATGTCTTACCTGTCTGAGATCCTGCGATGCAGTAAGTTTTGCAAAGTAGATTAAAGCATTGAAGACCTTCTAATATGCTTTGTATGTTTACCATTATTGTTTGATTGATAAATTGATATGTTACATGAATCAATAAGGACAATAAGCATGAAGATATTTCCATTTTTGCTATTGTGTGGTCTATGTAATCAGTTTTACACATGTCTCCAAACAGGTAACACTTACTTTTTTATGTCTGCATCTTGCCTCCCATTGTTTAATACACTTTCATAGACACTTTCTGGTGACCTTAAAGGGGAACTGTGGTCTCCAAACAAGTTGATTTTAAATGAAAGGTCAGGTACCTACATTTAAAACAAGCCATCAAACATGCTGCACAGCCCAAGATATAAAAAGATCAGAAAGTTATGGGGTGGGAGGTTCTGAATCTGCAATCACAAATATTAGTTCCTCCTTCTAATCTGCGGTTGGCACATGCTCAGTGCAAGAGAAAGCAAAAGAAACCAGGATGAAATTGAGTTACAGTGACTGAAGGAGGAGTGGGAGGGCCCACAGGGGGTTTCAAGGGGACTGCAAGGGGAGGAGCCAAGGGGGCCCATGAGGAGGAGGAGACAGGGAAGAGGGACTGTCACATGGTTTCAGAGTAGGAAGCAGGAAGTGCAGGGGATCTAGTGATGCTGCTACCATATCACACATAAAAATGTAAATATCTTTAAAACCATGTAAAAGAAAAATAATGAAAATAAATTGCAAAAGCAATGCCTAAAGTCATTTTTGGACTACCGTTACCCTTTAAGTTGCCAGAGCTGTAGATTACTATAAACCTGCAGAAAGAGGGGATTGTCCCTTGTTAATTACCCAAAGGAAAAAATTGCTATTAACAGTGGCTTGGTGGTTTGTACTGAACTGATGCATTCCAGCATAATTAGGATTTTGTGTGTTCTATCTCTGTTTGTGTGGATTCCCCCACAATCATAAAGACATACTGATAGCTTGTGTGTGTTACTTCAGGACTTGTGTGAATGGATTGAATAAATGTAAAGTTCTGCATAATATGTTCAGAACTACCGTATATACTCGAGTATAAACCAAGGTTTTCAGGCTTTAAAAGTAGCCTAAAAACCAAACCTCTGTCTATAATCAGGTCAATCACTCACTTAGTCAGTGATCGAGCAATCTGGCTGCCACTAGCTCCACATCCACTGATCTCCGGCTGACATCAGTACTTGGTGCTTGTCTCACTTCCCGGCGCAGAGTAGTGACGTCAGACGTCAGATCAGTGGATGCAGAACGAGCAGCAGCTGGATTGTTCGATTGCTGACTAAGTGAGTGATTGACCATGGGGCTCTCGGAGTGGGGTTGTTGTGTGCAGTGCCATTGCAGATGTTTGAAAACTACAACTCCCAGTAACTAAAGCATGCTGAGAATTGTATTTTCCAAACATCTGAAATGCCAAGGAATTGGGGGTTACTGTATGGGATTACTATCCATTTAAGGGCAACTAATGCCTCAAAATAATACAGAATCAGGAGGATGGTATCTTGTTAAAAAGATTGCCTTCTGATTCTGTATTGTTTTGAGGATTTAGTTGCCCTTTAGATGGACAGCAGAATTCCCATACAGTAGTCCCATATAGTAATAGCCATACTGGATTTGATCATAATTTCTACCCTTGACTTATACTTATAGTCAATCAGTTTTTACTCGTTTATCAGATAAAAATAGGTACCTCCGTTTATACTTGGATCGACTTCTATTCAAGTATATACGGTATATGGACCTATATATATATACTGATGTGAGTCTTGGTTGTAGGTAAAAGAACAATTACAAATGTTGTAACTGTATACAGCACTGAACATACCACAGCACTTCACAATAAATTTAGCCATGCAAATCTGATTGGGACCTTTATAGCTTTATAGCTTCTTGTAAGATATAATGATATGCTTACCTTAGGAAAAAGACAGATTCAAGAGCCATCTGTTTTTGCAATTAAAGCTAGTAAATGCTTGGTACTGCATGGCAGTTGTATATTTATGTTTAGCACTACGTTGTCCTTTTTTATCTGAATTACCTCGGATGTTTTCCTTCTCTTTCCCAATATTTTCGCCATTATAATATCACTGGGTCTTGTTTTTTCTCCTCATTAAATTTGAAAAGTTTTCCCTTTTTTCTGCTATAGAATCCTCACCTTGTGATTATTTGTTTTGTGCTGCTGTTTTCTTTGAATGCTCATCCCAGTCTGATCTCCCGACTTCACTATCCCCTGGTGTGTTGTTATTTCTGCTCTATTCAAATCTTTACCGCCACTTACCACTTAGGAATTGTTACGGCTTTAAAGTCCAAACAAAGGAAGGTTCAATGAATTATACAGTTTCCGTCATTATGACACACTTTTGCCTTTTACAGCAGATGTGATAATAGATATAAACACTAATATTTATTTCAAAATAAATTAAAGGTAAACAAAGTAATGCTTTTCTGCTAATCATGTCCTTTAATTTCATCAACCCAATGAGGTCAGCTAGCAACTGGGAAAAAAAGATGTATTTACTCCTTATTGGTTTATTATCCTTACATGCATTGGTTCATCTATGCCAATAACTTCATAGCATAAGCAACTTCCTGTGCATGACAGATCCAGCTTACATGCATGAATTCTGATAGCAAACAGTCATGGTTTCTAACCCAACACAATCATTAAAGGACAACAATAGCCTTTCCCATCCACCCACTCCCAATAAAAGTACCCACGGATGAGGACCTAAAGTGCTAGGTCCACATCACTAGGTTTATCCTGTATAATTAGAATTAAGCTTTGTGCTGCCACCTCGCCCCAATTTCCGGGCTGGTCCACCAATAGGAAGACACGCTTCTTGCACAGCAGACCTTCCCATTGGTCAGGCCGCGGGACTGAAGCAGGAAGTGGAGCGAGACAGTCATGAAAAGTAAAGTTTTACAGCTTCATTCTGATAATGAATCAAGTGATGAGTGCTTTAGGTCCTCACCCTGTGTCAGGGCCGACATCAGAATTTTCTGGGTCCCTTACTGTTTAAATTACTGAGCCCCCCATAACACTAATACAGACACACATTACACACACATAAACAAATATGGGCTTTATTTATCCCTACCTCTATTTCCCAGGGAGGTAGAAAAGCCTATTCCTATCTCTCTAGGTGGTGGCCGTAGCAAAAGCAATGAGCTGTCAAACTTTTTCCATGCAGAGGCTGACAGCTCACCACTTGTCGCCCTGTGTCCAAAGCTTGGTTATTAGCAATATCTAATGTTATAGATAATCATACATATGTGCAAAGCAACACGTGTGAGCTGTCATCTGCTGGAACTTTGACAGCTCACTGCTCCTTCTAGTGGACACCCAGAATGGTAGGAATAGAGTTTCTACCCCTCTGAGAAGTGGACTTCAAAATATTTATTGTTTAGAGTCTATCAGGGTTATTCAATAAAAGGTCTTATTGTTTAAAATGGTGCTAATTTTGCCCCAACCAATCAGATGTTAAGTTTCAAATGTTAAATAAATTCTGATTGGTTGGTGCAAAAGTAGCACCATTTTAAACGATAAGAACTTTTATTGAATCTCCCTGTATGTTTGAATATGGATGCCCTTTAAACACAAATTTTTTCACTTTTACTGAAGTTTGAAAGTTCAAAAACGGACCAAACTTCATGATATTCGACCATCTCTTCTGATAATGTGCTCTGCAAACTTGTATTGGAAAGATGGTTGGCACAAAAACACTGATAATATGCTTTGGAAACTTGTACATGGTAAACGGTTGGTACAAAAACATTGATAATATGCTATGCAAACTGACACTGGATAGATGGTTGGCACAAAAACATTGATAATATGCTATGCAAACTGGCAATGGATAAGTGGTTGGCAGACAAACACTGATAATGGGATCTGCAAACTGGCACCCTATTGGTGGTTGGTGCACATACACTGATAACATGCTTCGGAAACTGACAATGGATTGCTGGTTGGCACACAAACACTGATAATATGCACATAGTCAGCAGCACCCCCTCCCCCCAAGACCCCCTACCCCCTATGCAACCCAAAACAAGGTAGGAAAATATATATATTTCTACTGTATACATACAGATACTGCTGTCTGGCACTCTCTCTGCTCCTTGCTACCATCCCCCATGCTACAGCCTGAATTAAAAGGAGGAGGAGAAAACAAGTTTATAGCCAGGGCTGTCCCTGACTGTATTAGCGCGTCACGCTCAGCACACATCATGATGCACACCACGCTGGACGGCCTTAGGGAGTGATGTCACGGCATGGGCACACGTTGTGATGTCACATCAAACCAGCCAATAGTTTGGGGCCCGATCTTTTTCCGCGTTCGGCCCAGTAAGTCCTGCTGCAAAGAATTGGGAAACAAAATTAAAAAATGTAATAAACAGTAGCCTGGGGTCTCAGGGCCCCAGAAGTCTACGGGCCCGGTACAGGAACCTCCTTTACCCCCCTGGTGGCAGCCCTGGCTGTCCATACACTTTATGTATATTTCCTGCCTGATAATGTTAGGCTGGCCATACATTTTATTTTACAAAACAGGTTTATTATATTCCTTGCACTGTAGATTTTGTGATTCCCTCTGAGAGATGTGGTTTTGACATATAACCGACAGTGCATTAAGCCAAATATGGAGCTCCCTCATCATACAAAATTTACAATTGTAAATTAAAATAATAGAACATACAAATGTCCCCCCTTGGAAATGGTATTGGGAGCCAATAAAAACTGTTGAATGAAGTCAGTTCATATATTAGGGGAATTTTATGAATCTAAAATATATTATTACCCACAAACCCCCTTCAAAAGACATGCAAACTTGCAATTGTTTACATAGTTTAAGCATCACTATTGACAACCACCAATTGTTTTTATTGGGGAGAATTTATTTTGCAACTTGTATAATTAAATGTATCCTCTCGGGGAATTGTTGTTATGTCACAAACATTATAAATAGAAGCTGTCAAAAATGCTGTATTATCTATGACCTTCAATTTCATTCCGCTTCTGTTATGGATAGCCAAAGGAAAGAGCTAATGTAAAAAGCAAATAAGATTTCTCCCTGGTTATGAATTTCGTTTCCCCCAGACTTACTGATCACAATAGTTTCTGTTCAAACTGTTCAATGTTTGTCAGCATTTTTTAAAAAAAGGGGAAATGTGGAAATGATTTGATTTTGCAGAACTATTGTCTTTGAAAGCTGCGTTGCACTTTTTAATTTCATATCGTTTCTTGTCTACGTAGCTGTGTGCGCACTCACGGCCGTTAAAATGATTTTCCTGTGCTCCTCACACTGGGATACAGAAACTCATTTTCAGCTGTAAGATGTGGCAATATACCCCATTTTGTTATGTTAATTAATGTAAGGTCGGACTGGAATACTAGTTACAATATTCCCCCATTTTGTTATGTTAATGTAAGGTCGGACTGGAATACTAGTACAAATTCCCCATTTGTTATGTTAATGTAAGATCGGACTGGAATACTAGTTACAATATTCCCCATTTTGTTATGTTAATGTAAGGTCGGACTGGAATACTAGTTACAATATTCCCCCATTTTGTTATGTTAATGTAAGGTCGGACTGGAATACTAGTACAATATTCCCCATTTTGTTATGTTAATGTAAGTCGGACTGGAATACTAGTTACAATATTCCCCATTTGTTATGTTAATGTAAGGTCGGAACTGGAATACTAGTTACAATATTCCCCATTTTGTGATGTTAAGGTAGGTCGGACTGGAATACTAGTTACAATATTCCCCATTTTTGTTATGTTAATGTAAGGTCGGGACTGGAATACTGTTACAATATTCCCCATTTTGTATTGTTAATGTAAGGTCGGACTGGATACTAGTTACAATATTCCCCATATTTGTTATGTTAATGTAAGGTCGGACTGGAATACTAGTTACAATATCCCCCATTTTGTTATGTTAATGTAAGGTCGAACTGGAATACTAGTTACAATATTCCCCATTTTGTTATGTTAATGTAAAGATCGGACTGGATACTGTTACAATATTCCCCCATTTTGTTATGTTAATGTAAGACGGACTGGAATACTAGTTACAATATTCCCCATTTTGTTTATGTTAATAATGTAATGTCGACTGGAATACTAGTTACAATATTCCCCATTTTGTTATGTTATGTAAGGTCGGACGGAATACTAGTTACAAATTCCCCCATTTTGTTATGTTCATGTAGGTCGGACTGGTACTAGTTACAAATATTCCCCATTTTGTTTGTTAATGTAGGTCGGACTGGAATACTAGTTACAATATTCCCCATTTTGTTATGTTAATGTAAGGTCGGACTGAATACTAGTTACAATATTCCCCATTGTTATGTTCATGTAGGTCGACTGGAATACTAGTTACAATATTCCCATTTGTTATGTTAATGTAGGTCGGACTGGAATACTAGTTACAATATCACCATTTTGTTATGTTAATGGTAAGGTCGGACTGGAATACTAGTTACAATATTCCCCATTTTGTTATGTTAATGTAAGGTCGGACTGGAATACAGTTACAATATCCCCCATTTTGTTATGTTAATGTAAGGTCGGACTGGAATACTAGTTACAACATATTCCCCATTTTGTTATGTTAATGTAAGGTCGGACTGAATACTAGTTACAATATTCCCCCATTTTGTATGTTAATGTAAGGTGGACTGGAATACTAGTTACATATTCACCATTTTGTTATGTTAATGTAAGGTCGGACTGGAATACTAGTTACAATATTCCCCATTTGTTATGTTAATGTAAGGTCACTGGAATACTAGTTACAATATTCCCCATTTTGTTATGTTAATGTAAGTCGAACTGGAATACTAGTTACAAATTCCCCATTTTGTTATGTTAATGTAGGTCGACTGGAATACTAGTTACAATATTCCCCATTTTATTTAGTTATGTAAGTCGGACTGGAATACTAGTTACAATATTCCCCATTTTGTTATGTTAATGTAAGGTCGGACTGGAATACTAGTTACAATATACCCCATTTTGTTATGTTAACGTAGGTCGGACTGGAATACTAGTTACTATTCCCCATTTGTTATGTTAATGTAAGGTCGGACTGGAATACTAGTTCACTTCCCCTTGATGTTATGTAAGGTGACTGGAATACTAGTTACAATTTCTCCATTGTGTTATGTTAATGTAAGGTCGAACTGGAATACTAGTTACAATTCCCCTTTTGTTATGTTAACATAAGGTCGGACTGGAATACTAGTTACAATATTCACCATTTTGTATGTTAATGTAAGGTGCGGACTGGAATACTAGTTACAATATTCCCATTTTGTTATGTTAATGTAAGGTCGGACTGGAATACTAGTTACAATATCCCCATTTTGTTATGTTAATGTAAGGTCGGACTGGAATACTAGTTACAATATCTCCCATTTGTTATGTTTTAAGGTCGGACTGGAATACTAGTTACAATATTCCCCTTTGGTTATGTTAATGTAAGGTCGGACTGGAATACTAGTTACAATATTCCCCATTTGTTATGTTAATGTAAGGTCAACTAATATAGTTACATATTCACCATTTTTATGTTAATGTAAGGTCGGACTGGAATACTAGTTACAATATTCCCCATTTTGTTATGTTAATGTAAGGTCGAACTGGAATACTAGTTACAATATTCCCCATTTTGTTATGTTAATGTAAGGTCGGACTGGAATACTAGTTACAATATTCACCCATTTTGTTATGTTAATGTAAGGTCGGACTGGAATACTAGTTACAATATTCCCCATTTTGTTATGTTAATGTAAGGTCGGACTGGAATACTAGTTACAATATTCCCCATTTTATGTTAATGTAAGGTCGGACTGGAATACTAGTTACAATATTCCCCATTTTGTTATGTTAATGTAAGGTCGGACTGGAATACTAGTTACAATATTCCCCATTTTGTTATGTTAATGGTCAGGTCGGACTGGAATACTAGTTACAATATTCCCCATTTTGTTATGTTAATGTAAGGTCGGACTGGAATACTAGTTACAATATTCCCCATTTTGTTATGTTAATGTAAGGTCGGAACTGGATACTAGTTACAATATTCCCCATTTTGTTAGTTAATGTAAGGTCGGACTGGAATACTAGTTACAATTTCCCCATTTTGTTATGTTAATGTAAGGTCGGACTGGAATACTAGTTACAATATTCCCCATTTTGTTATTAATGTAAGGTCGACTGAATACTAGTACAATATTCCCCTTTTATGTTAATGTAAGGTCGGACTGGAATACTAGTTACAATATTCCCATTTTTTTATGTTAATGTAAGGTCAACTGGAAATAGTTACAATTCCCATTTTGTTATGTTAATGTAAGGTCGGACTGGAATACTAGTTACAATATTCCCCATTTTGTTATGTTAATGTAAGGTCGAACTGGAATACTAGTTACAATATTCCCCATTTGTTATGTTAATGTAAGGTCGGACTGGAATACTAGTTACAATATTCCCCATTTTGTTATGTTAATGTAAGTCGGACTGGAATCTAGTTACAATATTCCCCATTTTGTTATGTTAATGTAAGGTCGGACTGGAATACTAGTTACAATATTCCCCATTTTGTTATGTAATGTAAGGTCGGACTGGATACTAGTTACAATTTCCCCATTTTGTTATGTTAATGTAGGTCGGACTGGAATACTAGTTACAATATTCCCCATTTTGTTATGTTAATGTAAGGTCGGACTGATACTAGTTACAATATTCCCCATTTTTTATGTTATGTAAGGTCGGACTGGAATACTAGTTACAATATTCCCCATTTTGTTATGTTAATGTAAGTCGGACTGGAATAACTAGTTACAATATTCCCCATTTTGTTATGTTAATGTAAGGTCGGACTGGAATACTAGTTACAATATTCCCCATTTTGTTATGTTAATGTAAGGTCGGACTGGAATACTAGTTACAATATTCCCCATTTTGTTAAGTTAATGTAAGGTCGGACTGGAATACTAGTTACAATATTCCCCATTTTGTTATGTTAATGTAAGGTCAAACTTTCCATATAGTTCGAAAGTTCGAAAACGGACGGAACTTTCGAAAGTTCGGCCATCTCTAGTTACAACTTTAGATTAGATGAGGAAATGTAAAATGTTGTCTCATAACAAAGTGTTTCCACACTGCGCTGTAAAACCAAATGGAATATTACATATTAACACCAACAGTTAATTTAGGGGTTTTGCCTGCTAATCCACTGATGTCCATTCTACTATTATTTGCATTTAACAAATAATCCCTTTTTGGTCTTAGCACAATGACACATAAGGGGAGACTTTCCGGACTCGCGGCTGTATTTATGCTAATTATCAAAAATGCGATAATTAGCAAATTTACAGGCCGTTTGCTAACCCTAGAATGTATCATTCGATAACCCTTGAATGTATTGTTCGTTTTCGGTAAACCTTGAATGTATGGATCATTTTCACTAACCCTAGAATGTATCGTTCGCTAACCCACGAAATTATGGCTCGTTTACGGTATTCCTTGAAAGTATTGTTCGATTTCGTTAACCCTCAAATTTATGGTTCTATTTTGGTAACCCTTGAAAATATTGTTCGGTAACCCTCAAATTGCATCTTACGAAAAAAGAATGTCAACATCTTGGCAAAGGAGCATGACTAGTTCAAGAGCGGTGTCAAGGAGGCCATTATGTGAAAATGAAGAAACCAAGCCTAAATAGAGGTGGGGGGGTTCGACACCAACTGTCTGCCATGTACAATGCTGTTTTGACTTTCCAGGGTACATAATTACCAACAGATTCTTGTACAAGTCATTCTGAATTGAGAAAGCCAGTTGGATAACTAGCAAAACGTCTTCAAGAACTATAAGCCTAGTTGATCTAACTGATTACAACAGATATACCATGACCTGCATGAATGAAAGTCTTCACAAGTCCAATAGGTTTAATGTCGGTTTTACACCCATTTTTCAGGGTTTACGACACTTACAGATGTTTCAATGACAATGTGCTCCCATTGTAATTTGAATTGCTTCGGTTAGATTTTGTGCTGTTTATGTTGGCATTGAATAATAGTTAATGATCTCCATTAATTCTAGCAAATGAACAGTGATTAATGCATTAATCTTTTCAAAAACATGCCTGATTTACTGTTCATTTGCTGAAATTAATGAACTGTAAAAGACAAAACAAAAGAGTGCCAAAGTGTCGACATCCATCAGTTGGCCTCTAATAACACCATTCGGCAGAAATCACAGACTATTAATGTTACCAAGTAACCATTTTTCTATTTTTGTTTTAGATTCTTTCTTTAATATGAATCATGTTTCAGATCTACCCACAGATTATGAATAATGTTCAAGTATAAGAATTGTTAAGGCCGTTCCAACATATTAGTCTTTAGTTTCTTGATAAAGTCGATTATCCTGGATCATTTTCCTGTTTGCTGCATTTTTTTCTTGACTCTGGAACATTTTGCTAGAAGATTATGGCGTATACTATGGTATATACAGGAGTCAAACCCATTATGCCATCTTGGGATGGACTAGAACTCGAACGCAAGTTCAAGCCGAACTTATCGAGTTCGCATGTACTCCTCGAACTATTCTGGACCCGGATTTCTCAGACTTTTGATGTTTTTGGGCTTTAGATCGTAAATTCGATAATTCTCGAATTTACAGACCAATTGCTAACCTCAAATTTACAGATTGTTTTCGCTAACCCTCGAATGTATCGTTTGCTAACCCTTGAAAGTATTGGTCATTTTCGCTAACCCATGAATGTACGAATCGTTTTCGCTAACCATCGAATGTATCATTCGTTAACCCTCAAATGTACGGTTCATTTCCGCTAACCCTCGAATGTATCGTTCGCTAACCCTCGAAAGTATAGGTCATTTTCGTTAACCCTCGAAAGTATCACTCGATTTCGGTAACCCTTGAATTTATTGTTCTATTTTCTCTAACCCTCGAATGTACGGATCGTTTTCCCTAACCCTCCAATGTATTGTTCGCTAACCCTCGAAAGTATCGCTCGTTTTCGGTAACCCTTGAAGGCATCGCTCGATATCGGTAACCCTTTAAATTTATCGTTCTATTGCCGCTAACCCTCGAAAGTATCATTCGGTAGCCCTCTAATTGGCCGTAACCCTCGAATGTAGCTTGAGCAAAATCCGACAATTGCCCGCTCGTGTTTAAGAAGTGTTTTAACTTTGGTGATAGTGACATGTTCCCCAGACCATTTCCCAGGTGCCACATCCATTTATAGTAAGTTACCATTGTTAGTTTAGCTGTAAATCACAACTTTTACAGAAGTTCAAAAGTTTGAAAATAAACCGAACTTTATATAGTTTGACCATCTGAATGCCATCCAATAAACCAATTAAAATTCACCCATATGCTTAATAGTTGCCATTTGGCTTCTGTTACGGTCTACAGATGTAGAGTTTTATGATGAGATCATAGGTAATTTTTCTTTCTAAAAACTTTTTATTAAATCATAATACAAAATAAAGATTTCTGATATATGATGCTTAAATTCAAAGAATAGACTAAAAGTAAGTTTTGGTTAAAATGGAAAGAGAGAAAAAAAATATAGCTTTTTATTATAGATTTTAATGGTTAAATCCTTTAGAGAACAAGCAAAGCATTTTATTTCAGTACTATAGTGGAATCTAAAAATGTAGTTTCTGTTTAATGCAAAATTGATTAGCTTTATGAGTTAAAGCAGGTATTGGGAGGTATGTAAAATTCCAAGCTGAAAACCATATTGTACAGTGTTAGAGAGATTTTAGCACAACCTTTAACATAAATGAGCATCATTTTGAGCATCAATGTTGTAAGGGATGCCTGTGGTATTCAGATCAACTGGATGTAAAGATTAGCTCTTGAAGATCTTTTGCTAGTCATCTGATTCAAAATGACCTTGAAATGTCTTGATCAGCATAGAACAGAAGGTGTTGATTTCTGAGTAGCTAAACTCCTGCCCAATGTAAAGTGTCAAAACAACATCCAGGCTATGTATGTTGAATGCCCCCACCTCTTTTCAGGCTTGTATCAATCCTATGCAATCCTATGTCTACAACAAGGACCTCCGATTAGGGCCAATACCACCCATATAGAAAATTGTGCAGTACTTAAGTAGGGAGATGCACACCCGTCAGGATAGTAGAATCTACTGTCCGTTCATGAAACACCATTATAGCCTCCTGCATTTGTAGTGAGAAGCCTGGTCTGCAACCATAGTACCCATATTAGCAGCGCGATACTCACAGCAGATGACCACAGTCTTCACCTGCTATTGGCTCCTTTTCGGCCTTCTCTCTCCTCCTCATGTACAAATGATCACTGTATAGGTGGTCCCTTCTAGTGTTTAGTGGTTATGGCATGAATGTCCCCACATTAACCTCTTTTGCACCATCCCTAGCTATAGCCCTTCCATGTTCCTGCATTCTTGTAGCCTTTTTGTTTTGCCTATGTATTCTTCTTCAAATTTACACTGTGGGGCATATTTATAAAGAATTGTCTTTTTCGCCAAATAATTAGCGCAGCACATCGCAGCGAAAATAGCGCCATTTGGGGCTTCGTTTCGCCTTATTTGTAAAAAAGCAAAAAAAACACACTTCACGGCTGAAAAAGGCGAACGAGCGCGATAAAGAGCGAAAAGTATCGCAGTGAAAACTTAACGCATCTTAGAAGACTGCATTGCGAAAACCATTCGAAACCAGAAAAGCCCACTAGAAAATGATGTCAAGTTCAAAATGGCCACCTCACATTTACCAACAAGTCAGCCATGTCTTATTTAGTCAATCTTCTTAGAATTTCTCAATTGGAATACAATTTTCTTTTGCACTGCACATTCTCCCTTCTAATGCGTGTTCGCTTTTCCAAGGCATATTTCATTATAATGCGCGATCGCCTTTCTAATGTGCGTTCACCCTTCTAATGCGCGTTCGCTTTTCCAAGGCATATTACATTCTAATGCGCGATCGCCTTTCTAATGTCGCTTTTCCAAGGCATATTACATTCTAATGCGCGATCGCCCTTCTAATGCGCGTTCGCTTTTTCAAGGCATATTACCCATTAGAATGCCTTTTCGCTCAAACAATGACTTTTCACCACCTTCAGGGTCGCGCTAATCTTTCGCTCTTTTTAACGCAAAAACCACCTTTCGCTCTTTTATAAATCGTGTTATGCCTTTTCGCTCCCTTTTCGCTAAAATTACCATTGCGAAGTAAGGCGAAAAGGGTTTAGCGATAGCTCGCGGAAACGGTTTTGCCATTCATTAACGCTACCTTTATAAATATTTTCGCTCTTTTATAAACCTTTGTAAACCTTTTCGCTCTTTTATAAATATGCCCCTGTATCAGATAAATGTATCAAATAAATGACCCCCTTTGTTTGAAATATGATAATCTCCCGGATCATATATTTCTTTCCATTATAATCAGTACATGAATTTACCTCCTGTAAATTCATATACTGATTTATGTAAATTCATTGGCTGACTTTCAGTTTCATGCAAGCAGAGGGCCGTGACAGATCACCGGTGGAAAGAGGCAAAGTAAGTATAGATCGGGAGAGTTTTGCTGGAAATAACTATAGCGGTTGGGGTTGGGGGAGGGAGCCCTACGGTACAGAAAAAGTTTTAAAATGGGGTGGACGTGCCCTTTAAGAATTACTGGTATTAATAATATACTGCAGTTATAGTTGATCCAGGGATACTTTCCGATTGACATATGGAGTCAGGAAGGACCCCCCCCATTTTTAGCTGGGTTTTTTGCCTTCCTCTGGATCAACTGTTAGGTGAAGTTAAAAAGGAGGGTGAAAAGGTTGGACTTGATGGACGTGTGTCTTTATGCAACCTCAATTACTATGTTACTATGTAGATATACCTTTTTATATCATTTAAGTAACTATTTTAAAATTATCTTAGATGGTGGTTGAAATACACTTCCCATCATCCACTATTAAACAAATGGCATAATATAAACAACATAATTCAGGACAGCAATTAATGCCACAACAATACATGGTTAAAATGACCCTAGGTAATGGTTGAAACATGAAATAAATACCATGCAACACCAGGCTGGCAGTCCTGTGTACTTTATTGTGTGTCACACAGGGACATCATAGTGACGTTTCGGTACAGAGAACAAAAACCTCATTATGATGTCCCTGTGTGCCACACAATACAGTACACAGGACTGCCAGCCTGGTGTTGCATGGTATTTATTTCATATTTGAATATTGACTGTTTGCCCTGGTTAACCATTGCACCCAGCATATGTTACTTGTATTGGAACAGGTGTGTGCAGGATTCCCTAAAGTGTGAATTCTAGTTAATGGTTGAACTACACTTTTCAGCATTTCTTACCAGACATACAGGCTCATTTAACCAGAGTCACTATCGCTCTGGATAAATGATATTGAATCGCGAGCGTCGGATGCGGGTGATTTTTGCGTAACCCGCGCATCTGACGCTGATATGGAATTAAAGTCGAGCTAACCGTTAGCGAACTGGTTAGTGCAACGTTATCACGATATATTTGCCCAGTGAGTCTGGGTAAATGAGCCTGATAGTGTCCTCGTTACATTTATTACTGCCCTAAGGCTGAGGCCACATTGTACCATGCTCATGCGCACAGAGAAGTGCGCACATTCCCAGCGTGCAAACGCGATTGCGATCAGCCAGTGATTTGCAATCAGGGCACATGCGATTGCGTAAAAAATATGCTCCGATTTACGAATCGCAACGCAGCGCTCCCTAGTGCACTAGTGTGGCCAAATCAACTGGGCATACTGGGAGGTGTAGTTGAACCATCAACCAGGACAATGAAAAAAAGTGTTGTAGGGACATTTTAATTCCTGAAATAAATGTTAAAGGGACTGTCCACCCCTCTTTGCAAAAATCAGTATCTTGTGCAAAAAGATAATTTTTTGCTTCCAGCAAGAGATTTGGCCCAAAGTCCAGAAAACTGTCCACCAGGAGCCTAGCAGAGTCCATACTGTCCATATAGACTCTGCCTCCTGTCTCTTCTCCGGGAGAATTTGCACATGCCCAGTGCAGCCCTCCCTCTTCCACTCATTTTGGTCTCCCTCCCCCTAGTGTAATTCCCCTTTGGGGTACTGTAGGTCTCCCTCCCCCAGCCCTAAATGCCATATTATTATGTCAAGAAACTCCCCCGATCTTTACTTACCTTCCCTCTCTCCTCCGGCATTCTGAACTGCCGGTCGCCGCGTCCATGATTGGCTGTCTCTCAGCAGCTGCAGGTCCAGCCCCCTGATTGCAGTTTCATGCAAGCAGAATGCCAGGCAGTGCGGCGCAGGATAGGGGGAGTTACTTGATATATTAATATGGCGTTTGGGTCTGGGGAGGGAGACCTACAATATCCTAAAAAGTTGGGGAAAGGGGTGGACATGCCCTTTAACATCAACATGCCTACTAAAAACTAAGCAATGCGCTGTGCAGGGTCTGCATAAAATCATTATTATCCAAAAATGTCATTTAAAGAAAGGAAATAAACTACAGGCCTACAGACATTTCAGCACGTTTTAAAGTTAATTGTTGGAGGGTATTTTCCCCCCCGGGACAATGAAAACAAGTGCCAGAGACTGTGCACCGTTCGTACTGCGTTGTCACTAACAGTTTCCGAGCGTTGCCGTTAGGAAAATGACACAGGGGAGTAGAAATCACTATAGCAATCATAGCAGTTGCTATGGGGCCCAGGGCCAAAGGGGGCCCCAACCAGGTCCCCTGCAGACATGTCCGCACTCCTAAGAAAAATGTTAACTCACGATGTTCAGCCCCAAAAAACCCATTTTCATTTTATTTAACTTTTCAAAGATGCCCCAGGTTTAAGCAAAATGAAAAGGAAGTTTGTGGGGCTGAACTACATGAGGTAAATTTTTTTAGTAGGGTACTTTAAATAACCGGGTTAGGTTGAACTGCACCAAACTGATTTTATGTGGGGGTGCACAGTGCACATAAAAAGCGCATTGCTATTTTATATTACTATTAATTATTACTAATAAGTAAGTATACTGTACATGCAAAATAAAGATGCGTTTGCTATTTATCCTCAGTCCCTAAGTCATGGCTATTGGGCATGTTCGATACCTAGGAGGAGGAGCCAAGATGGCAGCCCCCATGGGACACCTTTAAAACTACATATCTTATCAATGTGTACTTTGTTTCTAGCCAAAAAAATTTTCCCTTTAGTTGTCCTTTAAGCTTATCAATTAATCTAGCAAGGCCATCTATCGATCGCTTCCACAGGAGGAGGACATCATTCACATAGCAAAGTCACAGGACCTTCTCCCACTGTGGAAGGTCAAACTTGCTCCCCAAGTTTAATAAAGGGCATTCGAACTTGATCGTGTGACCCTGACAAAGTCCTGTAGCAAAAGTAGCAGGGCGAGCATGTGTAGGTTGATGTGAGGCAATTCATCCCATGACCACTAAACACAAGAAATAACCACCAATACATCGACCATTTGTATATGCAGAGGAGAGAGAAAACCATAAATGAGACACTGGATGGATGCTGCCTGCCATGAGTACTGTGCTGCTTATATGGGTACTATGGTTGCAGACTGGGGTTTTCACTACAAGTCTCAGGGGACTCAATGGTATTTCATGCACAGACAATAGATTCTACTATCTTAATGCCCATGTATCCCATTACTTAAGTGTATGGCCCTCATAGTGGAGACATATAAATGCTACCTTTTGAACTATTGAAGCTCCTAATGCAGTGTTTCTCAACCTTTTTATCTGTGGGGACCCCTTGAAACTATTTTCCTATCTCAGGGAACCCCTAAATAAAATTATGATTATATATTATTGTTTTTCTTTCTCGTCATCAAATAATCAAAACACATAATTTAAACTGATCTATAAATGTGGCTGACTGCATTTTAGTGATGTCACTATGACATAACCATGACATCATAATTGTGCACAGAATTTAATTTTGACCCTAAAAAGCATTGCACATGGTGGGATTTCTTATTCTATATATTTTAATAGTGTTCAAATGTGATGTCATTATGATGTCACTATGACATCAGCATGACATCATCATTTTGCACAGATTAGGATTTTGATCCAAAAAAGTATTGCACTTGGTTTGAATTTTAATAGTGTTTAAAATTTTAATAGACATTTAATAGTGTTTAAAATACGTAATTAAAACTGATCTATAAATATATCTTTTATATATTTTTTTAAAATGCACTTGAATTCACTGCAGGGGGAAAACCCTTACGTAAAAACATAACATATTTTTATTTATCTCTCTGACATCAATAAACCTAAAACATAATTCAAACAGAATTTTGATAAATTTATAGACAACAATATCTGTATCCATCAAAATGGTGGATCCCTACAGTTTCTGTCAATCTCTTGAGGACCCCCATGCAACCTCTCAGGGACCCCTGGTTGAGAAACACTGTCCTAGTGGCTTCAATTCTTCTTTTACAGATATTTAGGGCACAGCTTTGCACCACTGTATTTCAGTATGTCGTGTGGTCCATTACAGGAGGCTGTGGGCTCGTCCCTTATTTAAGGTACATTGCTGAATCCTGACCTGAAATAAATATATATATATCACACTCCTCAGGGATAGTTCTCTGGGAAGTTGCAAATGAACTTTTATTATAAATCTTAAAGTAATTAATTTTAACTCACAAATATTTTGATATATTGCTTGACTGATTTAGCATTGCTCCTGGGAAATTGCTGCAGAAGGCTGGTGCCATTTTGTAAAGCTCAATTTTATGCTGTTTTTATTTATCAACTTCGAATCTATTTAATTTTGTATCCAGTTTGCTGTATTATGCACTGGCAGTTGAAAAATGCGTTTATTTGTGAAGGTTATATGTGCACAGATTGGTAGGTAGGCTTATAATCATCAAGAAAAAGCACTTTCATTTTCTTTTTTTAAAGGCTATGTCCACCCCCAAACTAAATTTTACTATGTGCCTGGAAATGGCTATAAACCTCGACCTCGCGCGTTAGCCAATCACAGGAGCGGACAATGGTCAAGCCGAAGGTGTTGGGGGAACGAAGGCTGGTAAGTACATTTGGGGGGACCTGTCAGTGCAATAAACCTTTCGAGGTCGAGGTTTATAGCCATTTCTAGACACATAGTAAAAATTTGTTTGGGGGGTGGACATAGCCTTTAATTGGATAATGCTAATGATACACTGTGTATACATGTTTAAACATGCATTGTATACTCCTTTGCAACCGATTTTTGGCATAAAAGGAATACTCTTCTAAGGCTGGGTACACATGAAGGGACTATTTGTCCCAAGCAAGCGCTTGGCCGGGACAAATGTCCGTTGGTCGTAGAAAATTCGTCCGTGGCCGAAAATGCGAACGATCGGTTGAGCATTCCCAAAGGGAACCGCACGATCGTTCATTCGTTCTTCCGATCCGGACAAATGAACGGTCATGTGGATGCATCCTATGAGGATGAAAGGAATCAGTTGGCACTTAGTAATTTACAGGAGTTATGGGAGTTGTCTAATAAGGATATTAATTAAGGGGATAATTAGGTATCTACCCTACTGAATATGAGGGCAGGCTTAAATCTAAATACTTGTTTTATCCTAGAAATTTACCTAGAGATTTAGTCCAGAGATTGACAAATTCCAACATTTAGTTGAGAATGAACTTAAGTTACTATGGCAAGAACAGGAAGACAGATATGTACCTAATAAGAAAGTGGCTCACAAATATAGATCTAATCTTACTCGCAAAGAATCTTTAGCTTTGTCCAAGTTGCGAAAAGACAACACTATAATTAAAAGAGGAGCCGATAATTCGCCCCCACTTATGCTAATTTATTCATGGTGCGGTGGGAGGAGTTGGTCCTTTACCACCACCCCATGTTCATTGATTTTCTCAAACAATGCAGCATCTATAAAAGATTTTCTGTGGGTCTGGCATGGTTCAGATATACTATTCTGAGAATTTTATGGTTTCCATTAATAATAACCCCTATAATATACATTTTACTCATAATTATGGGGGTGTTTCCATTAAATTTCTGGATTTATTTATAACAATAGGGGCCACAGGTTTTGTTACAGATATTTAAAGGAAACGAGGCACTGCCTATACGATATTACGAGCCGACTCAAACCATCCTATACACTGTACAAAAGCTATCCCATACAGCCAGTATTTGAGACTGTAATCTCAATCTGTAATTGTTCAACAGATGATCTGTTTGACAAGGTGGCAGATGACATGACTGAGAGATTTGTTCATCAAGGATATGGTAAATCTACCCTCAAGTCATCTCTGGCTAAAGTCAGATGTCATAACAGAAAATGTCTTTTACAAGACTAATATTAAGACATGTGAAAGGTACTTATTTTACCACACGGTATAGTCCCCAATGTACTAGTATCATCAGGGTCATCTGTAAATACTTACCGATTTTAGAACAGGATGATGAAATGAAAAAGGTCTTACAAAGGGTTGTAAATTCGTTCCCAGGAAAGCCAGATCCATTGGGGACTTGCTTGCTCCCAGTATGGTTGAATCCAACCAGAGAACTATTAGTACCTGGCTCCGACACAGAGGCACATATCAATGTGGAGCCACTAGATGTGTCACATGTAGATATATTAATAATAGCCTCACATGTTTGTGCACGGCCACTGGCAAGTCTTTTGGTTTGCAAGAATATATTAAATGTAATACGAAATTTGTGGTCTACGCCCTGCAATGTTATAAATGTTCCAAACAATATGTGGGCTGCACCTCTAGGAGCCTTAAGTCCCGTATACGGGGACATAAGGAATAACAGCCATAAGAGCACAGTGGCGAAGCATTTCCATCTATGTAACGGGGGATCAAACAGGTTCCTCAAAGTGAAAGGAATCCAAACAGTCAAAAAAGACAGACGTAACAGAGATAGAGTTAAACTGCTTCATAAGGCTGAGTTTAAATGGATTTTTTCTCTGGATACGAGAATTCCTAAAGGATTAAACTATATATACGATGTCATGTGTTACGTTAAATAACATTTTTCCTTCTCCATTTTACCGTTTTTTAAGGGGATTCAGTATTATATTATCTATTATATAGCCCCAATATTGATAGACTATGCATTATTATTGCAAGTTATTTATTGCTACTTACCTTACCCATATATGGTTATTTGCTCTTTATTTATCTTTCTTCTTTGTATATATTATATTTCAGGTTGTTCCTATTTTCATAACAACATTGTTTCTGCTGCCCTATCAGTAATGTTGATAGGGTGGCATTTGATACATTATCACTAGCACTGTTTTTATATACTTTTATCACTTTATCCTTGGTGTTTTCTACATAGTATTTATTTGATGTTTTTGTACTGTTTGTATGACGTTGTACTCAGCTGCTAGTGCGGTCTCTTTTAACATTGCTTTTAGTGTTGATTGGACTGCACCATTTGTTGGAACTCTTTTAACATTTTACCTGGATTCCAGCCCTCTGTGGGAGTTGTCCACCTGTGGAGTGTTTGGGCGTGGATACTTACCCCACCCGGGATCTCCATCAGTAGGAACCAGTTTCCATGTGTGTGTATGCCTATGACTAAGGACCGCACAGGGTCTGAAGCGCGTCAGGTGTGGTTTGTTTTATGATGAATTGGTGAGGTTTGCCACATTAAAGCACCTTTTTGATTGTATAAGTTGCCATGTTTGTTACCTTCCTGGAGTGCGCAGAGTCCCTGCTGGTGTTCATATTCTCTATATAGAATAAGAAGTGGCCACAAGTACAATGCTTTTTAGGGTCAAAATTAAATTCTGTACAAAATTATGATGTCATGCTGACATCACTTAAATTCACCCAGCCACATACACATTTGAACAATATTAAAAGATATAGAATATGAAATCACACCAAGTACAATGATTTTTAGGGTCAATAATTAATCTGGTCCAAAATAATGATGTCATGCTAATGCCATAATGACATCACTACAAATGCGCAAAGACGCATTTGAACAATATTATACGATGTAGAATAATAAGTCAAACCAAGTGCAATTATTTTTTATATAAAAATCCTAGTCTGTGCAAAATAATGATGTCATGCTCAAATCATAGTGACATCACATTTGAACACTTTAAAAAGATATAGAATAAGAAGATGCAATAAATCCAATGCTTTTTTGGGTCAGAATTCTAATCTGTACAAAATGTAATGCTGATGTCATAGTGACATCACTAAAATTGCACAGACACATTTGAACAATATTAAAATATATACAGGGTTATTCAATAAAAGTTCTTAGCGTTTAAAATGGTGCTCATTTTTCCCCAACCAATCAGATCTTATTTAACATTTGAAATCAAACATCTGATTGGTTGGGGCAAAATTAGCACCATTTTAAACAATAAGAACTTTTTTTGAATAACCCTTATAGAATAAGAAATCACACCACCTACAATGCTTTTTATGGCCAACTTTCAATTCTGTACAAAATGATGATGTCATAGTGACATCACTAAAATGCACCCAGCCACATACACATTTGAACACTATTAAAAGATATAGAATAAGAAGACGAAATAAGTGCAATGCTTTTTTGGGGGGGTCAAAATCCAAATCTGTACAAAATGATGATGATCAATTCTGTGAAAAATAATGTAATTGTTATCATGTCATGTCATGGCATCATTAAAAAAAGGGACACATTTGAACACTATTAAAATATATAGAATAAGAAATCACACCATGTGCAACTCTCTTTTGGATCACAATCCTAATTTATGCAAAATGATGATGTCATACTGATGTCATAGTGACATCACTAAACATGCCTCCAGACACATTTGAACACTACTAAAAGATATAGAATAAGAAGTCGAACCAAATGCAATTCTTTTTTGGTTCAAAATCCTAATCTGTGCAAAATAATGATGTTATGCTGGTGTCATAGTGACATCACATTTGAACACTATTAAAAGAATCCCACCAAGTGCAATGCTTTTTTGGGTCAAAATTAAATTCTGTGTAAAATTATGATGTTATGCCGATGTCATAGTGACATCACTTAAATGCACCCAGCCACAAACACATTTGAACACTATTAAAAGATATAGAATAAGTAATCACACCAAGTACTATGCTTTTTTGGGTCAAAATGTAATTCTGTTCAAAGTAATAATGGCTGTCACGGACTTACCTGCCGCTCCGGTCCCGCGCCGCTCGGCACTTCCGGGTGGGCGGCGCAAGGCTCCTTACTCACCTGCCTTGGATCCTGCTCCTGCTCCTTGTACTTACCTTGCCTGTCACCAGTACCTACCTTGCCTGTATCCAGCATTCAGTACTTACCTGTCTCTAGTACCTACCTTGCCTGTATCCGCATTCTAATTACCTTGCCTGTCTCCAGTACCTACTAATGCCTGTAAAAGCCTCATTCAAGTACTTACCTTGCCGGTCTCCAGTGACTCCTTACCTATATCCAGTATCCAGCCTTCAGTTCCCAGCAAGCACCTTGTTCCTGTTCCCAGCCTACAGTTCCCAGCAGTACCTTGTTCCTGGTTCCCAGCCTACAGTTCCCAGCAGCACCTTGTTCCTGGTTCCAGCCTACAGTTCCCAGCAGCCTCTGTGTCCCACACATTCCGGACTATCAGCCTCCTCCTAAAGCGTACTGTAAGTACCCCGGCCGTCCGGCCATTTGTTACAATGGCATGCTGATATTATAGTGACATCACTAAAAATATACCCAGACACATCTGAACACTAATAAAAGATAGAGCATAAAAAGTCAAACCAAGCGCAATTCTTTTTTGGATCAAAATCCTAATCTGTGCAAAATGATGATGTCATGCTGATGTCATAGTGACATCATAGTGATGTCACTATGATGTCATAGTGACATCATATTTGAACACATACAATTTGAACATAAATAAATCTCTTGGACCAGATAAATACATCCGTGGGTCCTTAAAAGATATAGAATAAGAAATCACACCAAGTACAATGCTTTTTAGTGTCATAATGTAATTCTGTCCAAAATAATGATGCCATGCTGATGTCATAGTGACATCATAGTGACATCACATTTGAACACATCACATTTAAACACTATTAAAAGATAAAGAATAAGAAGGTGCAATAAGTCCAATGCTTTTTGTAGTCAAAATTCTAATCTGTACAAAATGATGCTATGTTTATATCATAGTGACATCACTAAAACATGCATCCAGACACATTTGAACACTATTAAAAGATATAGAATAAGCAATCCCACCAAGTGCAATGCTTTTTAGAGTAAAAATTAATTCTGTACAAAATGATGATGTCATACTGATGTCATAGTGACATTACTAAAATGCACCCAGCCACATACACATTTAAACACTTTTAAAAGATATAGAATAAGAAATCACATCAAGTACTATGCTTTTTTGGGTCAAAATGTAAAGAATAAGAAGGTGCAATAAGTCCAATGCTTTTTGGAGTCAAAATTCCAATCTGTACAAAATGATGCCTTGTTGATATCATAGTGACATCACTAAAACATGCACCCAGACACATTTGAACACTATTAAAAGATATGAAATAAGAAGTTAAACCAAGTGCAATTCTTATTTGGATCAAAATCTAATCGGTGCAAAATGGTGATGTCATGGTGATGTCATAGTGACACATTTGAACACATCACATTTAAACACTATTAAAAGATACAGAATAAGAAAAGTACAATGCTTTTTAGGGTCAAAATGTAATTCTGTACAAAATTATGATGTCATAGTAAAGTATAGTATAGTATTTGAGGTTGAATAAAGACATATGCCCACTCAGTCCAACCCATCTAGCAATACCCTTTTTTCCTGCCTAACTGTTGATCCAGAGGAAGGTAAAAAAAAACCCCACCAAATTCATGAAGGGGAGAAAAATTCCTTCCTGACTCCAAGTGGAAAAATTCCTTACTGACTCCAAGTGCCAATGAACCTGCCATCACAACATCCACTTGAAGACAGTTCCATAGCTTTACCATTCTCACAGTGAAAAACCTTTTCCGAACTTGAAGCCTAAACTTCCTTTCTTCAAGTCTTAAGGGATGTCCTCTGACATGCTCTATTGGTGAACCATGCCTTATATAGTTTATTGTATGGCCGTTAATGTATTTATACACAGTAATCACATCCCCACGCAAGCACCTTTTCTCTAGCATACATAATTGTAACTTATCCAATCTCTCTTCATATTCAAGCTCCCCCAATCCCCTTATTAATTTAGTTGCCCTTTGCTTAACCCTTTTCATTTAAAGATGTCCTTTGTGTACACAGGATTTCAAAATTGCACTGCATATTCCAAATGAGGCCTTACCAATGCTTTGTAAAAAGGGAGAATAAAATTTTTTCTCCCTTGAATCCATACCTCTCTTTATACAAGACAATACCATGCTGGCTCTAGCTATTGCTGCCTGGCACTGCTTGCTACCCTTAAGTTTGTTTTCCACCAAAACTCCAAGATCCCTTTCCAACAGAGATTCACTTAACACAGAGCCATTTATAGTATAAGCAGCACAAGGATTTTTAAAGGGGAACTGTGGTCTCCAAACAAGTTAAGTTTAAATGATAGGTCAGTTTCCTACCTTTAAAACAAGCCATCAATTACATTACATGCTCCACAGCCCAAGATATACAGAAATGACTGACCAAAGTATGGTTGGAGGCTGACATTGAACTTCCTGAGGCTTCTCTTGCACAGTGCCGCGGCAACACACGCCTCAGACTCCCTCAATGTGTGAGGGGGACAGGAAGTCCCTCCTCCTCTCTGTTGTGTAAAGTCCTGACAGAGAAGGTAAGGGGGGTCAGAGTAACCCACGGCCCTGCGAGTGGGGAGGCTTAGACACCCGCTAGTGGGCGGGGTTTAGACACCCGTGAGTGGGCAGGGCTTAGACACCCGCGAGTGGGCGGGCTTAGACACCCATGAGTGGGCGGTGCTTATGCACCCATGAGTGGGTGGAGCGTAGGCACCCGCGAGTGGGCGGGGCCACACAGGGCTGTAAGATAATGGGCCATGGGGGGCCTGCAACTGGAGGGATCACGGGGTCCATGAGTGGGAGGGACCAGGGGGGGGCTGCAAAGGGGAGGAGGAGACACAGGACAGATTGACTGACAGTTTCAGAGCAGAAAGCAGGAAGTGCAGGGGACCTGGTGATGCTACTGCCATATCTCACACAATGGAAATAAATTGCAAAAATTCCCAGGGGAGCAATTCCTATCAATTTACCTAAAGTCATTTTTGGACCACAGTTCCCCTTCAAGTCCAAAATGTATCACCTTTGAATCTCATTTGCCACTTAGCAGCCCAATGTGACAATCTATCTAGATCCCCCTGCAACGATTGAACATCCTCTAAAGTTTTTAATGGTTGGCAAGAAACCTTGCTGGCAATACACACTTCCAAATCATTAATAGATAAATTAAATAGAAGCGTTCCCAACACAGAACCCTGTGGCACCCCACTTAGCACTTTAGTCCATATTGATCAACCAGTTCATCAACCAATTTTCTATCCATGTACAAATGTGCCTCCCCAGACCAACAGACCTTAGCTTATACATTAGTCATCTATGGGGGACTGTATCAAAAGCCTTTGCAAAATCCAAGTGATCTACATTTACTGCTAAATTTCTACTCACTTCCTTATAAAAGCCAAGCAAGTTAGTTTGACAAGATCTATGCCTCCTAAATCCATGCTGGTTACTACTTATAATGTCAGTCCTTGAAACATACTGTAGAACATGTTCCCTTATTAAACTTTCCAGTATCTTCCCCACCACTGAAGTTAAACTTACAGGCCTGTAATTACCCGGCTGTGAACGGGAACATCCAGAAATGAAGGAATCTGCAAAAATATAAAATAATGGCCTAGATAAAACTGAACTTATCTCCCTAAGGACCCAAGGATGTATTTTATCTGGTACAGGAGATTTATTGATATTAAAGGGCATCTCCACCCTCCATATAAACCTTAATCCATATTGTAGGGCATACCCTCCCAACTCCAACAGCTTAGTGAGAAGTTTAAAAATCGATTCCAAACTCTACTCTGGTTCAAAGTCGTTCTGGTCCTGCTCCCCTGCCTGCCGGATGTTCAAGCAGGGGTCCGGACTGACAGCCGTGGCTGTGATTAGCTGAGGCAGCCAATCACAGCCATGGCCGCCAGCAATAGTGAAGACGCTGGAACCAGGAGCTGTTTGGAATATATTTTTAAACTTTTAACATAGCGGTTGGGGGTGGGAGTGTATGCCCTGCAATACACTCCCAGTCACAGGTATAGGAGAAATGGTGGCCAACTTCTATCTCAAGGTGGTTCTTTTAAACTGGGATACCAAACATACTCGTGCACAATGATTTAAGTGTAACAGCAAAGTCAGGTGTCAGCATTCACGGCACTTTCTGCACTCACGCTACAAGGATTTGTATTATATGGACTTGAGTTTTGCGGCCGGGCAAATTGAATTCCGGAGGATTTGTGAGTATTAAATGCAGCAACCGTGAATAGCAACTTCTCTTATCAGCCAATTATGAATTCATTGCATACAGTTATATTAATAACTTTAATATTTTCTGAATATATGTCCAAGTCGGCAATTCTGGTGGGAACTATGACTTTTTTTCTATGGAAGTTTACCGGTATCCTTCGCTAGATTAGAGACGATTTTGAAAAACCCTGTTTTGCTCACAGACTGTGATCTCTCCTATTGACTTTTGATCTAATTTCTACTCATATATAGAGATGGTCGAACTATTGGGAAAGTTCGAAAGTTCGAAAACGGACCCATTAAAGTCTATGGGAGGCAAATAGTTCGAAAAGTTCGAGTCAAATACAACCAAAATATCAATGGTAACTTAATGTAAATGGCTGTGGGACCTGGGAAATGGTCTGAGGAGCATGTTCCAATATCCAGGACTTTCGAAAAATCGATTTTACTTTCACGCGCACTACTTTCGCGCTCTCGCATTCGAACGTTCGAGGTAACATGGACATTTTACTCGCGGATTCGATACTCGCGTATAGGTTTCAATGGACCCTTTACTCACGGATTCGCATTCGCGCCTAGATACCATGTACATTTTACTCGGGGATTCGATGCTCGCATATAGGTTTCAATGGACCCTTTACTCGCGGATTCGATATTTGAATGGTCAAACATTTGATAAATCATCGAAAGTCTGGGAAATATCGAAAGTCCGGGTCCATCCGGAACTCGAAAGTTCGGCTCGAACATGGGTTCAAGTTTGAGTTCTATGCCATCCCTACTCATATACTATGAACTAGGATTACAACTTGATATTGGAGTATTTTCATGATTGATACGTATCGCATCAACTTCCCCTTTAGCGCCTATCGCATCAACTACCCCTTTAGTGCGTATCACATCAACTTCCTCTTTAGCGCATATCACATCAACTTCCCCTTTACTCTTGTACCGGGCCCGAGAAGCTTCTTGGGCCCGGAGACGCCAGGCTACTGTTTATTACATTTAATTTTGTTTCCCAATTCTCTGCAGCAGGACTTACTGGGTCGAACGCAGAAGAGGACCGGGCCCTGAGCTACTGGTTCTTTTGATGTGACGTCACAACGTGTGCCCACGCCGTGACGTCACTCCCTAAGGCCATCCAGCACGGTGCATATCACCATGCAAGCCCAATATGATGTGCGCTGAGCACGACACGCTAACATAGTCAGAGACAGCACCGGCTATAAACTTGTTTTCTCCTCCTCCTTTTAATTCAGGCTGCAGCGTGGGGGATGGTAGCAAGGAGCAGAGAGAGTGCCAGACAGCAGTATCTGTATTTATACAGTAGAAATATATATATATATATTCCCACCTTGCTTGGGGTTGCATAGGGGGTAGGGGGTCTTGGGGGTAGGAGGGTGCTGCTGACTGTGTGCATATTATCAGCTTCAATACAGTGCCAGTTTGCAGAGCATATTATCAGTAGAGATGGCCAAACTTCATAAAGTTCGGTCCATTTTCGAGCTTTCGAACTTCAGTAAAAGTTTGAAAAAGGACAAATTAAACTCAATGGGGAGTGATAGTTTGACAGTTTGAATGTTTTACAGATAAACTAACAATGGTAACTTACTGTAAATGGCTGTGACACATGGAAAATGGTCCAGGGAACATGTCACTATTACCAAAACCTGTTTAAACACTCCTTACTTTATGATCGGGCAATTGTCAGGTTTGCGCAAGCTACATACGAGGTTCCAGAAAATTCAAGGCTTATCGAACTATACTTTCTAGTGTTAGTGAAAATAGAACCATATATTCGAGGATTATCGAAAAACGATGATCTGACAGTCGAAGGCTACATTCGAGGGTTAGCGAACGACACATTCTAGGGCTGGCGAAAACGATCTATACTTCGAGGGTTACTGAAAACTAACAATACTTTTGAGGGTTACAGTAAATCAAAGGCTACATTTGAGGGTTAGCAAACGATACATTCTAGGGTTAGTGAAAATGATCCATACATTCGAGGGTTACCTAAAAAGGAATGGTACTTTCGAGGGTTACTGAATGATACATTCTAGGGTTAGCAAACGGTCCGTAAATTTTATAATTATCGAAAATAAAGCCACGAGTCCGAAAAAACAAACAAGTTCCAGCTCGAACTAGTTTGAATAGTTTGAGTTCGAGTTCGGTTTTGTGTCCATCACTAATTATCAGTATTTATGTGCCAACCATTTATCCAGTGTCAGTTTGCAGAGCACATTATCAGTGTTTTTGTGCCAAACATCTTTATATGTTTTAAAATGAGTGTTAGTGTAAGTGTACATTTGTGTTTAAAGGGCATCCATATTCAAACATAGACTCTAAACAATAAATATTTTGAAGTCCAATTCTCAGAGGGGTAGAAAACCCTATTCCTACCATTCTGGGTGGCCACTAGAAGCAGTGAGCTGTCAAAGTTCCAGCAGATGACAGCTTACACGTGTTGACAAGTGGTGAGCTGTCAGCCTCTGCATGGAAAAAGTTTGACAGCTCATTGCTTTTGCTATGGCCGCCACACAGAGAGATAGGAATAGGCTTTTCTACCTCCCTGGGAAATAGAGGTAGGAATAAATAAGGCCCATATTTGTTTATGTGTGTGTAATATGTGTCTGTATTAGTGTTATGGGGGGCCCAGTAATTTACACAGTAAGGGGCCCAGAAAATTCTGATGGCGGCCCTGCCTTTAAAGGACAACTCCACCCTCATAAGAACATCTTTTAGAAAGAATGGCCTCTTATGTTGATATATCATACTTTGTCCTATGAATTCATTTCTGTATGCCTGCTATGCTTCTGGATGCCTCATGGAAACTGAGCAATTTAGAAACCTGTACTGAGCAGGTAATGAGCCTGGGCATGCTCAGAAGAGGCAGACAGAGGATTAACATTCAGTCATTGGCTGTGATGTCAACTGTCAAATTCATAACTGACAGTTACTAACTGGAAGAACCAGGAAGCAGAAACAGGGGAAACAAGACATTGTGCAGGGTTTCAGGTTAGACTTATATATTTCACATTTCAAACTATTACCGTTTAGGGTTTTGGGGGGTGATTTACCTGTATGTAAGTTTTCATTTTAGGGCTGGACTTGCCCTTTAACAATGGTTTAAGACATCTCACATGAATTTATTTTTTACTGCAATCGATCATTATTGACACACAATGTCAAACACAAGAATGAGAGTGAAAAGTGTGTACTTGGCCTTTAATACTGGGGTTTCAGTAGTTTGTGGGAAAAGAGACACAAGGTGTGACGTAAAATGAACCCCTTACAGTGCAGTTGTATTGCAGTGGGGGCAGCGTCATCCCATTCACAGCTGTCATTGTCTTTCGTTAAGTAAAACTACACATTTCCTTAGCTCCCTTCTCTGAACTTTGCACTGGACTGCTGAAAACTGTGATCTCCATTGGTAACTGCCTGCCCAACCCCCAGTACAAGAGACTTACCTTGGATTGGTCAGTTAACCTCACAATCTTGACTTTGAGCAAACCACAAGTGAGAGAAGGTGACTGAGTGGTCACATGTCATTGATACATCACGTGGGCTGCTGCTCCTCATAATTGAAAGCTCTACTCTATCACAGCAACAAAATGAAGTAAAGCATTGTACTGCCCTGAACAATCTGTGATATTTGGAAGGTGTGCAATTAACTTGATTCACAAGATGGCAGCACACAGGTTAATTCACTTAAAAAAACCTGAAAAAGGGGATACAGCGGCATTTTTAAAAGTTGTGAAGTAGCCTATGCTTTTTCCCAGGTCCTTATACAGAAGTGTACCAAGTCTCATGAAAATTGTCCCAGACATTTTTCTGGAACTTACAAACATACATACTTACATACTGTACACACATACACACATACATACATACAAACATACATTGACTTTTATATATATAGATATATATTTTACCCTTATTGTGTGTTGAAGAATCCTATCCACCTCTAGGTCCTATGTGTAGGTTCTAATTTTGGAGGGCGTTCCCTATTTGGGTAACGATTGGGTGTGAGGGGATTTGAATTTTTCTGTGTCAATAAACCAGTTTTTTAATGGTGGAGATCAAGTGTTTGAGTGCTTGCAGGGATACTAGGGAAGACTATCTTCCCATTTCTGTGCTTTTTCCCATAGTTTATTTTTGATCCCTAGCACTGCCTGACTTTCAGGTAACGCATATCCCTAAATATGAGATGGTGCATTCAGCATTTATATATTTTTCACAACCGACAATTGCCCGCTCATGTTTAAGAAGTGTTTAAACAGGTTTTGGTGATAGTGACATGTTCCCCAGACCATTTCCCAGGTGCCACAGCCATTTATAGTAAGTTACCATTGTTAGTTTAGCTGTAAACCATCCAGACTTTTCGAACTATCACCCTCATTGACTTTAATGGGTCCGAATTCAAAATTTCTAACTTTTACTGAAGTTCGAAAGTTCGAAAATGGACCAAACTTCATGAAGTTCAGCCATTTCTACTTAGTATGTTTTGTTACCACAAAATTTATTTTGTTTGACTAAATATAGTTTTGTCACCAAAGTTTTTGTTATGTTGATTAAATGATTTCCTACCACTGAATTTCTTTTAAATATAGTTTTGTCACCAAAAGTGCATTTTTTGTTAACTACGGTAAATGTATGTTTGGTTCCCACAGGTCGATTAAATATAGTTTTGTCACCAAAGTATTGTTTTATGTTGACTAAATGATCTGGGAACAAACGACACCCCATAGCTGCCTGCTGGTCTGCATGTTTCTTTGAGACCCCCAACGTTGCTCAGACTGCTTCGCCTAGTTAATAACAGCGAACATCGCAGCAAAAACAGCACTTTTTGGGACTTCTTTTCGTAGTATTTATAAAAAAGCGTCTGAAAGATGCGAACAGGCGCGATAAAGAGCGGAAAGTATCGCAGCGAAAACCTAACGCGTCTACAACATGACTGCATTGCAAAAACCATTAGACATAGCCAAACAAAAGTAGCTCCTCCCCACTCATTTTCTCTAGCCACAATGATAAGCTTAAGCTGCTTGTTTAAATAGTGTTTGTTATCAATCAAACTTTATTGTTCCTGTTTTTTAATTATGTGAAATTTGTAGCAAAAGAAGTGAAAACCACATCCAATCATTGTTACCGGCTAGCCAGCTGTTCAACATTCTTTGCACTATATTTCAATTTAGCAAGAATTGGGAGAATACAGAGAAAGAAAAATAATAAAGTTGACAACACGCCTATTAACAACGTAAATGCGCATTGGAAAGGCAAACGGACAGAATGAGTTGTTTTAACACTACCAAAAGCAAAGATAAAGCACACACCCTGAATGCTAACAATTGGCCTCGCATTGTAAATGCAAAAATGAGCCTACATTGCGACCGCTAAAACGCCCCAGAAAAAAGGGATGTGCGGGTGCTTTCACGTGAAAGACAAAATAGCAGACCTCATTTAAGTTAAGATAAAAATGTGATGAAAAAGGCAAAAGAAATGTTACGTCACCTAAAGTCATTGTGGAAAGTATACTAAAATTTTGCGAAAAATAAAAATCTATACCTTCATAGATGTGTCCAAAAAAACATGTTAAAATAGTAGTAAGATCATTTGTATGAATGTGTTGTAATTTTTGGGTGCATTAAAAATCATGAAAAACTCCAAAATCTCAACAGACATGGTAAAAAGATGCCGATTCGCCACCTTCAAGTTCGCGATAATATTCCTCTTCATTTAAAGCGAAAACATACTTTTCGCTTTTTATAAATCTCGTTATGCCTGTTCGCTCCCTTTTCGCTCAAATTACCATCGCGATGTATGGCGAAATATGGCGAAAAGGGTTTTAGCAATAGGTCACGGAAACGTTTTTGCGACTTTTCGCCCTTTTATAAATATGCCCCTTTAAAGGAAGCTGAAAGCAATTATGAGAGTTTCAGAAATAGTAATGAACTTTATCAGTGTTACCAGCTCTTAGATTCATCCCTTCCGCTGACAAGTGTTAAAACTAGCCCTCCAGTTCATTTATTAGCCAGTGCCCCCCAGTTCATTAGCCAGCGTTAGCTAGTCCTCCAGTTCATTAGCTAGTCATCCAGTTTATTTATTAGCCAGTACCCTCAGTTCATTAGGCAGCGTTAGCCAGTCCCCCAGTTCATTAATTAGCCAGTGTTAGTTAACTGTCCAGTTCACAAACCAGCATTACAGTCAGCCCTCCAGTTCACAAACCAGCATTACCGTCAGCCCTCCAGTTCAAAAACCAGTGTTAAGATCACCCCTCCAGTTCACAAACCTGTGTTAAGATCACCCCTCCAGTTCACAAGTTCACTCAAATAAACCTTTGCTCTAAAATGTATATTACCCCTCCAAACCCCACTTTTGCAATATACAAAGCTTTCAAAAATGCTCCTGAACTTTCTTACCTGACCTTGTCCCTCACCTTCTGGGTGCAGCCCCCTGCTCCTGGTTCAAGCAAAAACAGGAGCAGGGGAATTCTGCGCCAAAAACCGCTTTACTTCCTGGTCACAACTAGAACTTTTTTTTGTGGACATGCCCTTTAAGATCAGTCAGCCCTCCAGTTTACAAACCAGCATTACAGTCAGCCCTCCAGTTCACAAACCAGCTTTACAGTCAGCCTTCCAGTTCACCAGTTTACTGTAAGACAGCAAAACAGCACACATCAGAAGATTATGAAAATAAGGCACTTGACAGCTGAAATGTAAGAAGTTTTAGGAAGAATTATAGTTTACAGTAACGGGCAATTCAAAAACATAATTGTTTTCAGTGTACAGTAGATGTCCTAACAGTCAGTTTTCTCTGGGATAATCATTAAAAGGGGGCAGTGGCGTAACTACACCACCCCCACTCCCGCAACCTTTCCAGTAGTAATGAATCCCATTTCGAAAATCCCTGGATCTGATTGATTTTTTTTTTACATTTTCTAAATATGTTTTACGAATTGAAAATCAAAAATTAGAAAAAAATCTAATTCCTAAGGAAACTGAAAATCCCCCAAATTTCCATTCAATTGGGTTTGAATTGAATATTTGGAAATTCAGTAGGTTTCACGGAACCGCTGTCGGAATGAATTCCTTAACGGATTATACCAATTACCAAGAACATTTCCCCATTGTACTTTAAATTGTAATATTATTTTTACCAGCCAGAATTTATTGACAATAAAGATTAAATAAGGGCTAAAAAAATGCTACAGTGAGCCAATGTCAATTATTTGGTATTGTTTGGATGAATTTCATAAAATTCTTATTGTTCTTTTCTCAAGCCAATTTGATAGCTGAAATTAACAAGTTACAATGAATGAAAAATCGTTTTTCTCTTTAATTGAAGAACGGGTGGTAAAAAAGCTATGTGGTCAGGGTTGCCAACCATCTGTAAATTTACGGACAGTCTGTGAAAATGTGCCTAAAAAGGGTCTGTTTTCGGTGCTACTATCGCTTTAAATGCTGGGTACACACGGGTCTATTTGTCCCGACCGAGTATTCGCTGTGAGCAAGGGCTCAGCCGTGACAAATGACTGTTGGTCGCGGCAATAGTGGCCACTACCGTGTTTGCGTGCGACCATTCTTTTGGTCCGATAGGAAACCGCCCAATCGCCCGTTTGTCCGATTTGAATGAACGGCCGACCGATCTAGGTCACGGATGGAAATCTGCTTGTGTCTCAGCTTTGCTTTTCAAGGCTACTCCCCCTTGCTATATTATTCATGTCATTGCACCTTAGCTTATGGGCTTCTATCAATAACAACTGTACAGTGATGTCATAGCTTCACCCCTTTATGCAAATAGCTAGGCAGGTGTCATAACTGTCACTAGGTCTTAGTAATAATAGTTGAGCAGCACAGTGGCGGAGTGGTAAGCGATGATGCCATTGCAGCACTAATCCAGCTTGGGACCTATCTGCAAAGGAGTTTGTATGTTCACTCCCTGTGCTTGCTGTGGGTTTCCCCCGGGTACTCCGGTTTCTCCCACAATCATGAAGACATACGGATATAGTAGTTGCAAACACATATGTTACACTGATTGCTTGGTTTGTATGCCTATGATGGTCTATCACAGATAACCATCAACTTCTACCCCTGGCTGTAACATACCTGTTCAGGTGGAGCCTGTGACGGTAGCTGCTTTGGAAGTCTGCTGATATTATTATTAATATGGATTTATATAGCGCCAACATCTTCTGTCACGCTTTACAATTACATATATACGTTATAATCAGGCCCTGTCCCAAAGAGCTTACAATCTAAGCACATTGTTTGCCACATACAGCCTATCAGTATGTCTTTATGATCTCCAAGAAGCAGGGTTGCCAACGTCCCTAAATTTACCGACAGTCTGTAACAAAATGTGCCTAAAAATGGTCTGTCCGTGATGTCTGTGATTTTATATGGCCATCCATTAAAAAAGGTACTGTTGCTACAAATGCAGAGAAAGCTGTGACCTACATGACACAGGCAGAATAGAGCAACAACCAGTGGCATAACTACTAATTTACCGGTAGAGCGTCCCTCTAACTCCTCCCCTCCCTCCCCTCTGCACTCATTTTCTTTGTATCTCACTTGTTCCCGGGTGTTTAAGGGGGCGGAGCTGGAGCAGTGCTGAGTCCTCATTGTAATGGAGAGAGAACCTTGTAAGTCCTTTACTTAGTCTAAAGGTGGCCATTCATTATGACGATTTTACTTACCTACAAAATGAATGGGATTTGTGTTCGCATGTCGGTCGCAAAGAGGAACGGAAAAGGTGGTTCCAGCAGGATCAGTCTAATGTCGTGGGATCGCTCAGTTGGGTAAGTAAAATTGTCCTAATGTATAGCCACCTGTATGGGAGGTCAGTAGTGTATATGGTTTACTTCGGGAGACACTGACTTGAGCTAAAGTCTAGCGATTCCAGATGCTTGCGCCAGGAAAACATTGCATGCAGCATTTTCCTACCATTAACGCTCAGTAACCAGTGATGACAACGCTGCACAAACAGTGCACAGCCGTTTGTCTGAATCTAGCCACGTCTGTTTATGTGCTGCCTTTGGGAGGGGAGGGTGAGCTGCGGCCTATGGGGTGCTGTTTGTTCCCAGATCATTTTGTAGCAAAACACACACTTCGGGGACCAAAAGAAATTCAGTGGTAATAAAATACATTTCATGAACAAAAACCAACACTTTGGGGACAAAACTTTATTTAGACGACCTCAAGAAGTGGTGTGGTAACAAAACACATTTACTCAACTAAAAACAACATTTTGGTGACAATGCTATATTTAGTCGACCAAAAGAGATTTGGTGGTAACAAAATACATTTAGTCAACAAAAAACACAATGTTTTGTTTAGAATACTATATTTTGTTGACTAAAGTAATTCGGTGGTAACAAAACATACATTTAGTCAACAAAATACAACTGTAGCACCAAAATGTATATTTTGATGACCAAAATCTTTTTTGTGAACAAAATGTACAGTGGATTGAAACAGAATATTTTTTGTATACAAAACGGGGTGAAAAGAAGCATTATGCTGACAAAAAGAAAAATTTGTAGACTTACATCTACATTTTTTTACATCAAAAAATTAACTAAGAAAAAACAAGCATACTTTTTGTCATAAAAATGCAAGCAAAGGGAAAGCTTGTCATTTACCATTACCAAACATAACTCTTGGTGCACAAAATTGCATTTTTATCATAAAAAGTATGCTTGTTTTTCCCTAGTTAATTTTGTGTACAAAAACCTTACGCTACAAGATTTATTTGGTGTACCAAATTTTGTTTTTGCCAACATAATGTTACTCTTAATCAAGTGTAACTCTTCATTTTGTTCACCAATATAGAATTTGGTCATCGAAATATATACTTTGGTGCTACAGTTGTTTTTTGTTGACTAAGGGGCATACTTATAAAAAGCGAAATTAGCGCAAAAAAATTACCGCCGCACATCGTGGCCGCGAAAATAGCGCTATCGCCATATTTATAATGGCGAGCGACATTGCCGCGATATGTATCGCGGCCGCGATGTGTTGCGGTAATTTTAAGTCCCTTAAAATTACGTACAGTAATCATTCAGTATCCCCCCTCCCCTTAGCCTCTGCTAAGGGGCGGGGCATACGCACACCCCGCCCACAACCCTCCTCGCCGCTCAAGGGCTCTTTTAAGAGCCGCACACTGGGGGTGACCCCGCCAAAGGCACTTGTAAGTGCCGCAAAGGCCCTGATAGGGCCGGGGAGGGGGGTCCCGGTTTGAGCTGCGGGACACCTTAAGCCCAAAAGGCCCTTCTCAGGGCCCCGCTGGAGGGTGCCTCCACCCCTCCCAGCGGGTCCCCCCTTCCCTCCCCGGGAGCGGCCGGGCTTGGAGGGGTTGCTGGGGAGGGGGTGCGCGGCGGGTGGTTGCGACCACCTGCTGCGGCCCCTTCCCGGCAGCCCCTCCTAGCCTCCTGTTCCGATTGCCGCGAGCGGGGAAGGGGTTGGGAGGGGCTGCTGGGAAGCGGGGGCGGGTGGTCTCCGCCGCTGCGGGGGGTTGTGGGCGGGTTGGGCGTGCCTGCCCATCCCCGCCGCAGGGAGGCTAGTATCGGCTGCTTTCGCCACCTTCAAGGTGGCGAAGTAAAACAGCCGATACTAGCAGTGCGAAACGCATACCGCCGCTTTATAAATAGAAGCGGCTAACAGGTAAGTATCGACGCGAAGGGCGATACTTTCGCGGCGGTTTTTGGACATTAATAAATCGCGTTAAACGCGATTTATGCGTTAATGTCAGGGAAAACGGCCGCGAAAACTTAACGAAGCTTTATAAATATGCCCCCAAATGTATATTTTGGTTGACTAAATATAGTTTTGTCACCAAAACATTGTTTTTTGATAACTAAATGTTTTTGTAAAAACTGAATTTCTTTTGTTCGACTAAATATAGTTTTGTCATCAAAGCATTGTTTTTTAATGACTTAAATATTTTGTTACCACAAACTTTATTTTGTTCAACTAAATATAGCTTTGTCACCAAAGTTTTTGTTATGTTGACTAAATGTATGATTTCCTACCACTGAATTTCTTTGGTCGACTAAATATAATTTTGTTACCAAAAGTGCATTTTTTTGTTGACTAAATGATGTTTGGTTCCCACAGGATTTCTTTTGGTCGATTAAAAATAGTTTTGTCACCAAAGTATTGTTTTTTGTTGACTAAATGATCTGGGAACAAACGGCACCCCATACCAGATACATTTGAACACTAATAATAGATATAGAATAAGAAGTGCAATTCTTTTTTGGATTAAAATCCTAATCTGTGGAAAATAATAATGTCATAGTGATAGCATTATTAAAAATGCACCCAGACACATTTGAATAGAAATGGACTAGAACTCGAACTCGAACCCGAGTTCGAGCCGAACTATTTGAATTCAACTGAATTCGGACTTCTCGAACTATCCCGGACCCGGATTTTCGATATTTTTGGACTTTTGATAAATATGGAATATTCGACCGTTCGAATGTGCGAGTAAAATTATACCTATTATACCTATACAATCCGTGAGTAAAGGGTCCATTAAAACCTATACGCGAGCATCAAATCCGTGAGTAAAATGTCCATGGTATCTAGGCACGAACGTGCGCATCGAATGCGCGAATAAAGTGTCCATTAAAACCTATACGCGGGCATCGAATCCGCGAGTAAAGTGTTCATTAAAACCTATACGCGAGCATCGAATTCGCGAGTAAAGTGTTCATTAAAACCTATACGCGAGCATCGAATTTGCGAGTAAAATGTCCATGGTATCTAGGCGCGAACATCGAATCTACGAGTAAAATGTCCATTAAAACCTATACGCGAGCATCGAATCCGCAAGTAAATTTTCCATGGTATCTAGGCGTGAACATCGATCTACGAGTAAAATGTCCATTAAAACCTATACGCGAGCATCGAATCCGTGAGTAAAATGTCCAGGGTATCTAGTATCTGGTATCTGGTATCGAACGAGCTCGAAGATAGCGCGAGTGAGAGTAAAATTGATTTTTTTAATGTCCTGGATATTCAAACATGTTCCCCAGACCATTTCCCAGGTCCCACAGCCATTTACATTAAGTTACCATTGATATTTTAATTGTAATTCATTAGAACTTTTCGATCTATTTGACTCCCATTGACTTTCCATTTAGTTTGAAAGTTCCGTCCGTTTTCGAACTGAATTTGGCTATTAATGTATGGGACTACTGTGTGGGAATTCTGCTGTGCATTTAAATGGCAACTACAATAAAGTCTCAAAACAAAACAGAATCAGAAGGCAATCTTTTTAACAATACTGTACATACCATCCTCCTGATTCTGTATTATTTTGAGTTGCCCTTTTAATGGCCAGTAATCCCATATAGTAACTCCTTAAGCTTCCCATATAGTAACTAAAGCTTCAAAACAATGCAGAATCAGAAGGCAGTAATGGTCAAATTTTCTACCCTTGGTCACTTTTACTCCTTTTCCAGGTAAAAATAGGTACCTCGGTTTATACTCGGGTCTATTTATATTTGAGTATATACGGTAATTCACCGGTTCAGCCAATTTTTAAATTAAGGTGAATTCAAAAAAAATATTTTTTTTGCATGTTTTAAGTGTTTACATGAAATACCTTGAATTTTCTTCTAAAATTGATGCCAGTTAGTATTGATATTTATTAGATACTGATATGTTTATGTTATTCAAGTAAATAAAGGAAGCATTATTAGTGGCCTGTGTAATTTTGTTCCATTGCATTTCTCACTAGCACAGACTAAATTTTTTCGATCAGACATATTACTTAGTGTGACAGTGTTTTTCCTAGTAGTAATAAGCATAAGACAAGCATTTTCTTAAAGCAGAAATACTTTAAAACTCTTTAGATATGCACTTTTCAGTCTTCTGTCATATAAAATAGAGATTATATTTTTTTTTAACAACATTTTTATTGAGGTTTTTTTTTCCTCTCTTATTTTTTAAGAAACATAACAAGAAAAGAAAACAAGTCGTGCTACTTACCTTAGCCCGATCCTGCGATACAATAACTGACGTAAACGAGATTACGTCAGTTATTGCATCGCGGGATCGGGCTAAGGTAAGGAGCAGCACTTTAACGCTCCATAAGCCATAGCGTTAAGTTTCACGCTACAAAGTAGCGCAAAACTTAACGCTATGGGTTTTGGATCGTTAGCACAGCGCTATTTCCTAAAACATTTGGAAATGGCGCTGAGCTCGAAAATCCGTCTAAAATCCACGTTAACCCTAAATTTCTTCGGCTTAACGTGGGTTTTAGATGAAAATGGGCCATATTGTATCTCCCCCTTTGTATATACCCCATATACTTTAAAGATTGGTATAGATTGTCATTATCGTAACAGTAAAGTAAACATTTTAGTTTTACAGTATTTGCGATTAATATTGATCCTCCTGGGCAAACTGGGGGACATTCCGTGGAAGATATGAAGAGAAGGAGAAAGAAAAGAGAAGAGAGAGGTGGAAATGGATTTTTGTAATTTAATTTTGGTGAGAGCATGCATGAAAATTGGTATTGCTTTTTAAAAGCATTTAAAGTAGATTCTGTAGTAAATGACCTATTATCAATGTACCATATCTCCCATGTTTTTATAAATGTATGAAATTTGCCTTGTGAGGTCATGAAGGCCTTCTCATATTGCATGTTATTAAAGTTCTTTGTATTTCTTTTAATGATGGGATTGTTCTTTTCATCCAGTATTTTATTATTTATTTTTTAGTTATTGTTAGAGTGTGGTATATTATAGTTTGGTGTTCGATGGGGTATAGTGCTAGGTCAACATTTAGTAGGGCTAGTGGGGTTAATGTTATATCTGCATAAATTGCTGAGAAAGCAGAAAACCTTGTTCTCTGGACAGTTCCACCAGATGTGGGTTAATGAAGCATTATTATGGCATCCTCTCCAACAGAGAGGGGGGTAGTTTGGGAACCATTTATGTAGTAATTCTGGGTATTTGTAGTATCTAAAAAAGAGTTTCTTATTCATTTCCCAATGGGTAATACATTTCCCATTGTTCTGTGGAAATCTCCTGCTTTAGGTCTTGTTCCCATTTAGACATACATTGTAGTTTGTTTCATTTTTTTTTTTTAACGCTGTGTATAATTTGGATATGGTTTTTTGGTTGTTGTTTTCATCTAAACAGATTTCGATTAAATCATTATTTGTTGAGCTCTTTGGTAAAGGGATTTTAGATAGAAAGCTTCTTATTTGATAGTAATAAATCAGATGTTGGATTGGGATTCTATGTCTTTCCATTAATGTTTGGAATGTAGAGAGTTTGTTTTCTGTGTAAAGGTCTGCTAAGTAAGTCAGTCCTGCAGTTCCCATTGTTTATTTTAAGTTGGGGATGATTTGTGTTAAGGATGTTAGGGAGATGTAGGGTAGTTATGCTTTTTTGCTGTTTCTGTTTTAATGATCTGTTTCCAGATTTCATTGGTAGTTTGTATTGTTATATATTCTGTTTTGATGGTTTTAAATTGGAGTGTGTGAATTTTTTTTGTTCATGTATAGTTCTAAATCTGCCCATTTTTTGTTGAATTTATTACATAGCCAGTATATCTGTTGTATTCAATTGATCAACTGGTCTTGAAATGTAGTTCTTGAAGACGTTTCGCTAGTCATCCGACTGGCTTTCTCAATTCAGAATGACTTGTACAAGAATCTGTGGCAATTATGTACCCTGGAAATCCAATTAGCATATCACAGCCAGGTGGTTAAGGGTGTTGATTAGATAGTGGCTAAGAGGTGTTATAGGAACGCCCAGAGTAAGGTGTTAAAACAGCATTGTACATGGCGACAGTTGGTGTCGAACCCCCCCACCTCTATTTAGGCTTGGTTTCTTTATTTTCACATAAATGGCCTCCTTAACACCTCTCTTGAACCAGTCACGTTCCTTCGCCAGTATGTTAACATACAATCTTCAAAGGTATGTCCTTTATCCTTAAGATGCGATACACGGCTGAGTCCTGACCCGAGAATTGGCTCTTCTGTGCTGGGCCATACGTTGATGCAGTTGCTGTTTGGTCTCCCCCACATACAAATCAGAGCATTCTTCACTGCACTGCACTGCATATATGATGTCGCTTTTCTTGTGTTTTGGTATTGGGTCTTTCGATGTACCAATTGCTGCCTCAGTGTGTTGTTCGGTTTAAAGCAGACAGGGATACGATGTTTTTTGAAAATTCTTCTTAATTTCTCGGAGACCCCTGCTACATATGGGATGACCATGTTCTTCCTCCTGTCTTGCTTTTCCCTTCCCTGTTGGTATTCGTGTTCTTTTCTTTCCTTCTACTTCTTTTGACAAAGGCCCAGTCTGGATATCCACAAGTTTTAAGGGCTCCTCTGAGATGTTTCATTTCTTTAGCCTTCGCCTCTGTGCTAGTGGGGATGTTCTCGCTCTGTTTGCAGGGTTCTGATGACCCCCAGCTTGTGATCTAAAGGGTGGTGGGAGTCAAACATCAAATACTGATCTGTGTGTGTTGGTTTTCTGTAAACCCTCTACTTCCAGTTTACCATTTTCCCTAACTTCTACCAAGCAGTCCAAGAAAGCCAGTTTGTTGTTTGGTACCTCTTCCCTTGTGAATTTAATGTTTTGGTCCACCGCATTAATGTGTTCTGTGAAAGCTTGTACTTCCTTCTGGTGGATTTTAACCCAGGTGTCATCAACATATCTGAACCAGTGGCTGGGTGCTATGCCCTTAAAGGTATTAAGCGCCTGTGTTTCTACCTCCTCCATGTAAGGTTGGCCACATATGGTGAAACTGGAGATCCATAGCACATCCAGTTTTTGCTTATAGAACTTCTCCTGTATTTGAAATAGGTGGTATTCAGGCACAAGTCCAACAAGGAACACACCTGTTCTGGGTTGAGATCAGTTCTGCTGGTAAGATTGCTGTCTTGGCCCAGCCGTTTTCTCACCATGTCAACGCCTCCTTGGTGGGTATCAAGTGAAGAGAGATGTCACTCATAGGACACCATAGTTTCTTCTTCACACCGAGTACTATATCTTCAATCTTGTTGGTGAAATCCTGAGAGTTCTGGATGTGATGCTTAGAACTTCCCCCAAAGGTCCTAAATGTTAGCTAGATATTTTGCCACCTTGTATGTTACCGAGTTGATGCTGCTGACTATAGTTCTAGTGGGGGCCCCTTCCTTATGTATCTTTGGGATTCCAATATGCGGGATGTGCCTCACCAGGGTAGAGGCGATGATACATTGCTCGGTCTCAATGGCTTTATCCTTTTGAGCTGTTGTAGTAAGTCTATGACTCTTTTCTTGTAACGGCTGGTGGGATCCCTTGTTAAAGCCTCATATGTGTTGTTATCGGCCAGGAGCATGGTCACCTTATCATGGTAGTCTGAGGTGTTGAGTACCACTGTGCGTCTTCAAGAACTACATTTCAAGTCCAGTTGATCTAATTGAATACAACAGATATACCATGACCTGGATGAATGAGAACCTTCACAAGCATACATAGCCAGTGTTTCGTTTGATCTAGAATTGCAGCTTGATAGTATTCTTTTACTATTGGGTAGGCTACTCCACCTGCTTTTTTAGTTTTGGATAGGTTTTGTGTTTTGATTCTTGGTTTTCCTTGGTTCCAGAGGTATTTATTAATTTTTTAGCTTGAATTTTATTGAAAAAGGAATCAGGTATTGAAATAGGGAGTGTTCTAAATTTGTATAGTAATTGGGTAGGATAACATTTTCAGAGGGTAATCTAGTTAACGACACCAATATGGATACGGCGCACACCGGAAAGTAGGACACCCTGGACTCTCGCAATCCAACACGCTTTATTCGAACAGTGCCATAACAACAAAGGAGTCCCATAGCCTTACGCGTTTCGAGCGTACCCTCCGCTCTTACTCATAGGCTGGAAAAGCCTATGAAGAGCGGAGGGTACGCTCGAAACGCGTAAGGCTATGGGACTCCTTTGTTTGTTATGGCACTGTTCTGAATAAAGCGTGTTGGATTGCAGAGTCCAGGTGTCCTACTTTCCGGTGTGCGCCGTACTCCATATTGGTGTTCGTTGAGTATTACGGAGGACCTACAGCGACGGGTCTGGGGCGTGCTGCACCCGGACCACAGACCCACGTGGGTAAGTTTAACCCTGGTGAAGCTTGTGTGCAATTTTGAACCTACATGAGTTAGGAAGAAGGAGTGTTTCCTGGTTGATTGAGGGACCCGGCTTGTCTGCACCTGGGTCAGCTACTGACAGAGTAAGTCAGTTGTTTTATATATAGCACTAATAGGTGCTCTATATAGGTTCCATATTGTGTATAAGAGGAGTTGAGCACTGTATTTTGTGGTTCTGTAATCTTAGTTAGCCGGGGTAGATATTTAATTGTCCATGTGTTAAGTTCTTTGGTTAACTCGGGAATTAAGGGTTAATAAATTATTTTGAAGAGGTTTTCGACCTTAGGGGTAAGATAAATTCCTAAATAGGGGATTGATTCTGAAGCCCATTTGTATTTGTATTTTGCTTTTAAATATATCTGTAGGGTCATAGATATGTTTATATAGTGGATAATGTACCCCCTACTGTAAATTATAAGGATATTAGAAGTCACCGAGGAGTTCCGTGACCATATAAAAGCACGAGGCCGCAGGCCGAGTGCCTTTTATACCGGGCACGGAACTCCGAGGTGACTTTTGATATCCATATAATTTACAGTAGGGGGTACAATATCCATTATAACCTACCCCTTCACCCTAATACAAAGACTGACCTGTGAGCCTATGGCACACTGGCAATGTAATTGAAGATTCCCCTCCCTCCCCACCTCCATGTGCACTAACTATGACAGGGCACTCTCTCTATGGAAAGCCACCCCCACCCCCACCCCCCATCACCCTCCACTAGCCTGTCACGGCACCCTCCCCCTGGCTCTGCACAGTGTTCAGTATCGGATGGGCGGGGCTAATTGTAAGGGAATGTGATTGGGCAGAGAGAACAGAGCAGTAACGTTAGGTTCCATAGAAGTGACCTGGTAGTGGGAAGGGCAGGGGAGGAGTTTGGAGCCTTGGCAGCATTTGGATGACTCGCTGAGTCCGTCCGCATAGAGAGAGCGGGTCCGGGACCGGACTCTTCCCCGGGGATTATCATGGCACTCCGGGCCCGCGCACTTTATGACTTCCGAGCGGAGAACCCGGGGGAAGTTTCGTTACGGGAGTCCGAGTTTCTCACCCTGTGCAGCGACCAGGACATAGAGGGTTGGCTGGAAGGACTAAACAGCCGTGGGCAGCCGTGAGCAGGAGTTAAGGGGTGAGGCTGGGGGGTGGTTGTGTTGTACTGCACTTGCTGGTTATAATCGGCGCGCTACTACGTAGTAGCGCGCCGATTATAAGGATATTATCGGCTACTTGGCTCCCATAGGGATCCATTAAGGGGGTAGGTTATAGGAAGAATAAATGACTTAACTTCGTTTATTTTATAATATAATATTTTTCCGAATTCTATAAATATTTTTTGAAGGTGTATTAAAGAGATTAAGGGGTCGGTTATTGCTAGAATAATGTCGTCAGCATATAAACCAATTTTGTGTTGTTGGTTGCCTATTCTGATTCCTTTTATTTTGTCATTATTTCTGATGTAGATAGCAAGAGGTTCTATGGTGAGGTTGAATATTAGGAGCGATAGGGGGCATCCCTGGCCTGTGCCGTTGGATATATCGAATTGGTTAGATAACATGTTGGAAATAAAAACCTTTGCTTTGGGGTTGTGGTATAAAATCATAATAGCTTTTTTAATCCAGCCTTGTGTGTTAAACTTTTCGAGTATAGTGCTTAAGTATTCCCAGTTGACTCTGTCGAATACCTTTTTGGTGTCTAAGGTAAGAAATAATGTTGAATATGCAGGCAGATTAGACAAGTTAGGGCTGTTTACATTGGAGAAGCGGCGGTTGCGTGGGGACATGATAACCTTGTACAAATATATTAATGGCCCATACAATGAGCTCTCTGGTGCATTGTTCACTAATAGGTCATATCAGAGGACACGTGGACATCCTTTAAGGTTGGAAGAAAAGAAGTTTCATCTTCAGGTTAGGAGAGGTTTCTTTACAGTGAGAACGGTGAAACCGTGGAACTGTCTTCCAGCAGATGTGGTAATGGCAAGTTCATTGAATAACTTTAAAAAAGGCCTGGATAAGTTTCTAAAACTAAAAAATATTGAGAATTACTGGTATTAATGCATATAGATCTGGTTGATCCAGGGATACTTTCCGATTGCCGTTTGGAGTCAGGAAGGAATTTTTTCCCCCCTTTTTAGCTGGGGTTTTTTGCCTTCCTCTGGATCAACTGTTAGGTAGGGTTAAAAAAAAAAAAAAAGTGAATAGGTTGGACTTGATGGACGTATGTCTTTATTCAACCTTAAAGGAGAAGTAAACCCAATTTTTATACTCTAGAATCTTAAAACAACCCCCCTAAAAACACCAATAAGCTATAAAATACCACTCCAGTAAATTGTATTAAAGTAAATGTAAGCCTGGTATGAAGTATTTGTGTGTATGTGCAGTGTCAGACCACACCTCCTGACCCCAGTCACATGCTTCCTTGCTGCATCTGTCCAGTAAAAGGATTGGCTAGTGATTATTAATGGGTGTGACCAACTGTAACAATTTCTGCCATAGCTAAGGACTGAGCATGTGCAGAACATAATGGTCGTTGACCAAACTGTGTGATACTAGAATACTGGGAAGTAAAGCACAAACCATATGTTATTAAGGTACATTTCCCAGCTCCCGTATCAAAATGAGAGGTAAGACACAGATTACTGGCTTTATATCAAGGTGTTCTGCTTTCTGGTTCAGTGTTGTTCTGTGGCTTTAGTTGTCCTTTAATTACTATGTTACTATGTTACTATATATTTTTCTTTTCAGACCAGTTTATTATGTCGATAAACCGTCTGGTATTGTCTCCTGGTTGGCGATGGGGAACAAAGCCCACCTGGTCGTCATCTGTTAGTTGAGGTAAGAAGGGTTGAATTTTGGAAGCTAAGATTTTTGAAAATATTTTAAGATCGGTGTTCAAAAGGGATATGGGTCTGTAATTTTTAATGTTTATTTTGTCTTTGTTAGGTTTAGGTATGGGGACTATAGTAGCCATAAGGTTTTCTTCCGGGAATTCTCCCTCTTCGACTGCTATGTTGAATAGTCTTTTGAGATATGGCGTAAGGATGTATTCATATTTTTTATAGTATTTGTTGGTGTAACCGTCAGCCCCTGGGGCTTTATTTTTTGGAAGGGATTTGATTGCTTTGGAAATTTCAGTAGTCTGTATTGGAATATTTATTGATTCTAATTGTGGTTTAGAGAGTGTGGGTGTATTGATTTGTTTCAGGAATTCGTTGATTTCATTTTTTGTGGGGGGTTTACTTCTTTCGTTGTTTTGTATATTGTAGAGTGAGAAGTATTATTTTGCGAATTCGTTTGCTATGTCTTTGGGGTTATATAGTGGTTTGTTTTAAACGTTGTATTTTAGTTATTTTGGAGTTAACTATTTTAGATTTAAATCTATTAGCTAGGGTTTTATTTGCTTTGGGGCCTTGGGTATAATAATTAGCTTTGAGTCTTCTCATTAGTTTATCGAATTTGTAAATTTCTAATTGGTTTATTTTATTTTTTATTTCTTTAACTATTAGGTAATTTCCTTTTGAGTTTAAGAGTTTGAATTGTATTTCAGTGTTTTGTAAGTTTTCAATCAATTCTATTCTTTTTTGTAGTCTGGCTTTTTTTTGTTGTGATGCAATTTTAATGATCACTCCACGTATATAGGCCTTGTGTGCATTCCATAGGGGTTTGGGGTGAATAAGTTCTATATCATTGAATTGAAAATAGTCTATTAGTGCTTGTTTTATTTCTTTATTTGTGTTTTCGGAGTCTAATAGCTGAGAGTTTAGTTTCCATAATGTTTGGGGTGGAGTGTTTAGTTTAGCTATCATAATTACATTACATTACATATAAAAATACTATTGCGTAACAAAAGATACAATTATGTACAATAAAGAGGATAGATGGATAAATTAGAATTTCTTTGGAGGGACAGAAGCTGAAAGACAGCAATTGTTCACAGGTGTTTTATCTATTTTTGCATCTGGAAAAGACCCATTACTTTTCTCATTCCTTATTCAATATACATGTATCAGAAAGTAAAGATTGTTAGAAGAAAAAAGGGGAGAGTGCGCGAAAGGGATAGCAGTAGTAATAGCAAAAGCATTATTATTGTTCACATATTAATAACCTAGTTATGATATCTGCCTTTTAGCAGGGGACAGTCTTTTAATTAGATCTTGTATTACCCCCCCCACACATAGTAACATAATGAATGTATAGATAGAAGGAAATGGCAGATGAGGAAAATGTAGCTTATAAGGGATAGCACTAAGAGTAGAGAGCATTCCGCTTTGGTGGGGATGAGAGAAAAAAAAAAGAAAAAGGGGGGAGGAAAAAGGGATAGTAGTGGGAGAAGAGAGCATACAGATATAATTCACAATTGTACTTATTATCTTTGGTAAAGAGCAATTATTGGATATAAATTAGAATGACAGAGATATTTGTCTGGAGATATTCTGTCCATTTCTATACAGTTTGTTTTTATTATTGATACATCTTTGCTGTTAACAGCTAAAACTGCTTTGTTTTAGAGAGTAAAGGTAAGAGGGAGGAGAACACAAAGGGGATAGTACCGAGGGAATATTTTAGATTATGGAGCGATATTTTGTAAAGAAATGGTTAGGAGGGGGCAACCACCAAACCTATCCTGTAGTGGGTAGTAGTTGTAGTTTCCAGGCTGCCAGGCTGTCTGTGGCTTCTTGTTTTTTGTCCGATATATCGATATATAGATATATTATATATGAACGTAAGAGTGTAGGCAACCAAAGTTAATTGTCTATTGTATAAGATTTAATTTTTGTATTAAGTCCAGTTTTGGTTACAACTACCATTGTACCTCCAGTAAGCTTCCATTATCTTGCGGTGGGTGGTTGACTTATTTGTAGTATTCAGTCTGTTTGTAAGTTCTTATTTTTTAACCGGTAGTTGTTCACTAAATATTGTATCCATTGGTGTATATGGCCTATTCCTCTTGCAGCAAGTCCAGTTTTGGTTATGACCTCTGTTGTACCGCCAGCAAGCCTCCAGATCCAGTCCGGGGTCCACTGAGGTACTCAAAAAAAAAAAAAAATAAAAGGGAAAAGAGGAAAAATTGGGGGGGGGGTTTAAAAATTCCCTCCTGCTATCACCTCCTCTGTTTAGATTATAGATTTAGATGTAACTTTTGTTTGTCTTTGTGTTGGGGAGTCATAAGTGAGGGGTTATCAGTTTATTTTTTAGAATAGGGAGACCATTCTCTGGAGATATTTGTTGGTGAAGAAGGTTTAAAATTTTGCTCTTCGTTTTTCAACCATAGATTTCATCTTTTAAGTTGTGTGGTTGCGTCCTCCATGTTGTCAAAGGAGAATGTTGCTTCTTCGTATGATATAAGGAGGCTTATAGGAAAGCCCCATTTGTATTTTATTTTCCTTTCTCTCAGAATTGTGGTGACCTCTGAAAATTGTTTCCTTAATTTTAGAGTTTCAGGTGCTAAGTCTATAAAAAAGTTTTGAAATTTTGTGGGTAATTCTTTAGTATATCTCATAGCTTGTAATAATTTGTCCTTAATTTGGAAGAAATTAAGTCTCATTATGACGTCCCTTGGTACCCCCTGGGGAGCGGATTTTGGCTTAGGAATCCTGTGGATTCTATCCAACAACAAGATCAATATCTGTGGCCTCTGGTAATAGATATCGGAACAGTTCAGAAACATATTCTGTTAGTGAGCTGTTGGAAACAGACTCCGGTATGCCTCTAACCTTTAAATTGTTCCTTCTAGATCTGTTTTCCAGATCAATGATTTTCCTCTGCATCAAATCAACAGTTTTGTGTAAAGTGTTGTGGGAATCCACTAATTCGTTATAGGACACTGAGAATTCTTGAAATTTTGATTCCATGTGAGTTGTACGTTCACCTATGTCAGTTATATCTTTTTTAATTTCTCCCATCAATGAAGTTATATCAGGCATTAGAGATCTGCTTTGGGATATTAGTAAGTCCTTCAGTGTCCCTATGGTGATCAGATCATTGTTTTTTGGAAAGTTATTAAAGCAGTCAAAAGTATATGTCCTACCTTGTGGTGAATCTTTTTTAGTGGATAGTTGTAGTTCCTCTCGGTAATTGGTGAGGAAGAAAGGGATTCTGTGAATTCCATTTGATCTTTAAGTGCTTCAAACGAATTTGCTGTGTTTGGTAGTTGAAGTAATGCTTCTTGGTTTATAGAGTTAGAAGATATTAAATTTTGTTTTCTTTTGCCAGGAGTGCCTATGCTATTCGCGCCACCTGGGTCTGTCTCCGCCTGTGTGGGACCGTGTCGGAGATGTCCCAGGAGCAAAGAATGCGGTAAGTTTTTTGTTTTGGTTTTTTGATCTGCCCCTCTTAGTCATATTGGTTACCAGAGTTGTTAGTGCCGCCTGGGGGTTAGCTTTCGGAGAACTGGTCACTTTGTAGTCGCTTACATAAGGATGAAGTAGAGGAGCTCAGGTAAGGTGCATCTGTCCAGCTTCAGAGCTAAGCTAAGATAGAGATTTTATGCCTTTTAACTTGTCATTTTGTATGTCACAGTTTATAAATAATTTCTCCAGACTTTGTTATTTACATAGCAAATATAGAAGGAGTTCCTGACTCCTGATTTTTAAAACTATCAAATAGAAACCATTGAGGGAATCTATGACTATTGGTAATAGTGGCTAAAGTGACGTGTTTCAATAGCTTAATTAATGGGCATGTCCACCCTTTCTATAAAAATTAAATATGTTTTGTAGGATCCCCCAAAACCCCAGATGCATAATACCCACAATGTTCATTAATGCTCACAGGCTGAGGAATCCAACGTATACACCCCATGATCCACCAGTGACGTCACTGAAAGGAAAGGTGGTGGATTTTGTAAATTGGATTCCTCAGCCTGGGAGTATTATTAAACATTGTGAGTACAAAGCATCTGGGGTTTTGGGGGGTCCTACATAGGATATTAACTTTTTTGTAGAAGGGGTAGACATTCTGATTCTCTGTAACCTTGTGGTCTTCAGTGGTCCAGGCCTGTTAGCCGTCTGTCCGTTACTCACCAACCCTTAAGAGACAATTATACTCACCTCCCCCTCGTTCCTTTCCCCCCACTCCTGCAAAGTACCCAGGGTGAGGACCTAAAATGCTAAGTCCTCACCTCTGGGTACTTTACAAAAGGAGGATCGGACCAGAGCAATGAGGGAGATTATAAGTAAGTAATGCAGGACTTTTGTAAAGTACCCAGAGGTGAGGACTTAGCTTTTAGGTCCTCACCCTAGGTATTTTGCAGGAATGGATCGGGGAAATGGTAAGTATAATTGTCCTTTAACACCTTCAAATATAACCTTAAAACCCATCTCTAGGCTAGCATATAACCTGGCCTAAACATTACCCCTCTTACTACCCAATATGATCCAACCCGCCTTTCACGCTCCACTGCCAATCTATTTACAGCCTACCGATTCCTGTTACTTTATATCTCAGTCTGTAAGCTCTTTGGGCAGGGTCCTTTCTCCTATTGTATCATGGTATTGCTGAAAGAAACTCATCTTTCTGTTTACTTATATTATGTATTACCTGTGTATGTAATAAGTATGACTTTGTCTAACATGTACAGTATTACCCTGTATGTAATGTATGACTATGTAACTGTAAAGCACCACGGAAGATGCTGGCGCTATATAAATAGACATTCTTCTAGAAAGTCCTACTTTCACATTTCATGGCCAAAAAATGTATAGGATATTTCTAAAATTTCAATCTAGATTAATTTATATACATTAAAGTACATCTATGCTGTGGATCATATAGGATTTTAGATACATTAGATTCTAAACATAGCTGCAACCTAGGTAACAGGAGACAGAAACATAATTGTTGACCTTATTAGCATTTGTATTATACAGTGTATAGACACGTGCTGATGACATGTACTTGATGTGACCAATTTTAATAAATTACCTATTATCAGAAATGTTATTAAAGAATGCAGGTTAACATGTGCAAATTTATATCTAAAAAAGTAAATTTTAATAATAAATAATAAAAAATATTAATAATGAAAAATAATAATGTAAATATTGTGAATATTGTGAATATTTTTTGTGTGTACTTGTCCTTTAATTAACATTTACTAACATTAACTAACAGTTACATTTACTAATATTAACACTAACTAACATGAACTAACATTTAAAAAAATATACTCTGAGTAGTTTATGAAAAAAGAGCTTTCAAAATTTGTATTATATGTAAATATAGTAAATATTTTTCATGTGTACTTGTCCTTTAACAAACATCTACTAACATTAACTAACAGTTACATTAAAATTTACTAACACTAACTAACACTTACATATGCACTTTGAGGGCTAGGCCACACTAGTGCGTTTTTCGTGCGTTTGCGCCCGCGTTTCATGTTCACGTTTGCGCCGCGATTAGCGGGAACGTGAAAATTGACGCGATTTCCGATGTGCATGCGATTGCGCGACCGTTCGCGTTTTGGTAGCGCATGCGTTCACCATTTTTTTTAACGCATGCATTTCCATAACGCACAAGCAAAAAATCAGTCCTGCAACCTAGTAAACCTTCGAAATGCGTCCGGATAACTGCAGTGATCTGTCCCAATCACTAAAAATGTAAAGAGGTGAGTAGTTGTAGGCAGATCCAGAAACGAGGAGACTCCTAAGATATCTCAATTCAGCAATATTTATTCACACATGACATGTTTCGGACCTGGGGTCCTTTCTCAAATGTGTGGAGAACAGTGGATACACCAATATATATACATAGAAACAGGAAGTAACAATCCCACTTCTTGTTGGCACACAAACCCCTCGCATTTGATAATAGAGGCGCAGCATATACAATTTAAACAAGGGAACGTCCCTTTCTTAAGGGTACCCTTAAACATGTTAATCGTATCAGATATATCTGCTGGGCATAAGCTGTCCCTCAGTGTTCTGCCTCTTTGGTAGCTGAACAAAGGTTTATCCTTAAACAATCCGCCGAGATGTTTATCTTTTTGGATTAAGGGCCAATATTGGTTAACAATTTTTTCTATGCGGTTGCTCTGTGTGCTAAACCTTGATACAAATGAGATCCGTTTTTGTATTGGATTACCCTTTTCCTTATATTTCAATAGTGTTTCTCTTTTAATTTTTTTTTAACCGTTTTTTCAGTTCTAGCCAAAACCCAGGGTGAGTAACCTCTCCTAGCTAGTTTATCGAACACCTTAACCGAGGCCTCTTCATATCTGGAATCATAGGAAGATATGCGTCTTGCCCTAATAAACTGGCTTTTAGGGATTGCCTTGAAGATTTGAGGTGTGTGGAAACTGTTGGTTAGAAGTAGGTTATACCTATCCGTGGTTTTGCTGTAAAGGGATGTCTGTAGTTGGTTATTTTCTAATACAATGTGGACATCAAGGAAATTAATATGTTTAGTCGAAATTTCGTATGTGAACTTAATAGTGGGATGGGCTTTGTTGGCTGCATCTATCATTTCTAAGAATTCTGTTTTTTCCCCACTCCATATGACCAGAATGTCATCTACGTACCTGGCATATTTTATTATATGTGGGGCAAAAGGTGACTTTAAAAAGACCTTATTCTCAATTTTCTGCATAAAAATGTTTACAAATGTTGGAGCCACCGCAGCGCCATTGATGTCCCTTGTCTTTGCCAATAGAACGTATTGTCAAATCTAAAATAGTTCTTTTTAAGTACTAGTGTTAGACAATCGATTAAGAAGTATATCAGTTGGTGTGGAAGGTCAGTAGTGAGGAGTGCTTCCTCTACACATGTAATGCCTTCCTCTTGTGGGATAGAGGTGTATAGGCTCTGCACGTCAATGCTGGCCAAATGGATATTGCCTAATGGGAGGCTAGTGTCTTGTAATATCTGTAATAGTTCTGTAGTGTCTTGTAGACACGTTGTAATTTGTTTCACATACGGTTGTAGATAAAAATCCACAAATTTGGAGAGGGGCTCGAGTACAGAGCCTATCCCTGACACAATGGGGCGGCCTGGGGTGTTCTCCAGTGATTTGTGTATTTTGGGAAGCAAGTACATAACAGGTTTTCTAGGATGTTCCGTGATTAAAAAATCTTTTGTTTTGTTAGTAATAGTACCATTATTTCAGTTACAAACAGGCGGATCTCATGCAGTAGTGAGGCAGTGGGGTCTTGTTTAATGGGTTCATAATGTCCCGGTAGCGTAAGTTGGTGTAGTGCCTCATTTATGTATTGGCATCTGTCCATGACTACCACTGCCCCGACCTTGTCCGCCTGTTTGATAACAATGGTTTTGTTCTCCTTTAGAGAACGAATAGCCTGTCTTTCTTTGGACGTTAGATTAGGTGCTGTTTGGTTGTGGTGACTCTTAAACATTTTACCAACCTCCCTAGTAACCATTTGTTCAAACACATTAACATTTACATTCTGAACATCTGGTATAAATGTGCTAGGTGGTTTAAATATTTCACTTTCCCCCTGCGTCACTGTATTCTGAAACAAAATTTGTAGTTTCACCTTCCTAAGAAATTTTTTTTCTTGCGCGAAACGCACAAGAATCACGCACACAATCGTGAGCGTTATCGCATGCGATTGTGTGCGCGATTCTTGTGCGTTTCGCGCAAGAAAAAAAATGGTGCGCGATTCCTGTGCATTGCAGTGTGGCCTCACCCTGAGTCCTTTAGGAGTAAAGCACTAAAGGCCCCGCAATCGTTTGTGGCGGTTTGAGAAGCACTATCGCCAATCACAAGTGCTATAAAAGTATCAAGAAAAGTGCAGTAACTTCATATAGTGGTTATACATAGACAGAGCTTGTCAGAAAGATCTGCCGCAGAACCGCCTGATTAGTGGTGCAAAAGGTGGTGTTTTATACAACTCAATCCCAAATAAAATTTAATATATAAATGTTATACTTGCCTTGGACATTCTGCTGTCTGCCCTGGACATAGACACGCCGCTGCCGCTTTAGATCTGACCACCTCTTTTGGAGCTGCGAGGTGGTCAGATCTATGCGTTCGCAGTTTCGCCTGAAGGTGGCGCATAATGCCATTCACTGGTGGCCATGCTTTCTCTACCAAAAGAAATGGTGGAATGACTACACCCACTTTCCAGGCTCAATGTTAGATCCTGGATTGCATATAGAGGTCAATGGGAAGAAGGGATTATAATCGAATGTCGAAATCGAATCCACGAGTAAAATGTCTATGATACCTAGGCGCGAGCATCGAATCCGCGAGTAAAGTGTCCATTAGAACCTATACGCTAGCATCGAATCCGTGAGTAAAAATGTCCATGTTATCTCGAACGTTCGAATGCGAGAGCTCGAAAGTAGCATATAGAGGTCATGAAGATGGGATTATAATCGAATGTCGAAATCAATCCACGAGTAAAATGTCTAGATACCTAGGCGCGAGCATCGAATCCGCGAGTAAAGTGTCCATTAGAACCTATACCGCGAGCATCGATTCCGCGAGTAAAGGTCTATGATACCTAGGCGCGAGCATCGAATCCACAAGTAAAATGTCCATGGTATCTCGGCGAGAGCATCGAATCCGCGAGTAAAGTGTCCATTAGAACCTATACTCGAGCATCGAATCCGTGAGTAAAATGTCCATGTTACCTCGAACGTTCGAATGCGAGAGCTCGAAAGTAGCGCGCGTAAGAGTAAAATCCATTTTAAGAAAGTCCTTGATATTGGAACATGTTCCCCAGACCATTTCCCAGGTCCCACAGCCATTTACATTAAGTTACCATTAATATTTTAGTTGTATTTGACTCAAACTATTTGCCTCCCATAGACTTTAATGGGTCCATTTTCGAACTTTTTCAATAGTTAGAAAGTTCGAAAACGGACCGAACTTTCAATAGTTCGACCATCTATAAAAATTGACCATTAATAGAAACTATAATTCTTCCCAACCACACGCCATTTTTTGTTGATTTGCTCCCTATTTCTTTAGATATCCAATCTAAAACATCTTACATTCCAGCTGTTAATCAAGTACCTTACTGTCATAAATTATTTATTTTTTGCTTTAGCTGGAATGGTTGCAGAGTTTTGACAGTTGATATATGCTCTGTGCAGATTTAACAGTTGGTTTGTGCGAAAAAAGTCAGGTCTAATGGAAGTGGGAGTGGTTAAAAGAGAGAGGGGGGATACTTTTCCTAAACAAATATCTGCTAGATTGAAGGCATGCAGCAACACACACATCTCAGCGTAAGTGCTACTTAATGTATTCAATTATAGATTAAGATGAGACAAAGTCATTTTTTTAGTCCCTTTAATATAAATACTTTAGATTTTGAATATCTATATAGTCAAGAAAATATAAGTATATCCTGATTTAAATGGAATGTCTAATATAAATTACAAAATAACACACACATTTCAACCCTTTATTCAGGAAATTAGATTGATTTAGGGCAAACAAGGTTTGAAAATGTTGCAGTTTTAATAGTATTGGCATTGAACTGAAAACGTCAAATATGAGGGGGTGGGTGGATATGTAATTATAAGAAGGAAGTACTCAACTAATAAATTTATAATGCCAAATAGAAATTTGGACTGCATTATACTTGACACAATTATATTTGTTTTGCAGAATGTCCATTACACAACACTTAAAAAGTGTTTACAGCTCAGAACATTATTAAGATAATAATGGTCAAGTAATGGATTCCAATACTTTGTTTATAGTGCAAAGTTCCACACAACTCCACAAATCATCTTCATCTCTGCCAATTGTTAAGTACGGTAGTTTTGCCAACTGTTTTAAATGTTGCCTGGGCTAGGAAATAGTGTGGAATGTTCATCCCAACTTTTTGATCAAAACAAGACAATGGCATTCAATTTATCTCCTGCCCGTACACACATATTTGGAAAAAAGGATCTCTAAAAATTAATTTAACAGCTTCCCTGGTATTTACGTCCCTGGTACTAAGTTTGGTGCCTCTTTACAAAACACTGGCATTGCTCTATTTGGAATATGCGTTGCTATTTTGGAATCACACATATGTTTGGTACCACACAAATACTGTACCAGCAGATCAGAACAGATTCTAAAAACCAAAGGACATGCTATTTGAAGTAAATATTCATTTCTCTTTTAAAAAATTCTCTATAGCATGGCTAATGCATTACAGTATGAGAAATAATTTAACTCTGAATCACTTCATATCACAAGGATGGAAACATGAAAATTACCTAGAAGTCTCCATTCCTTATTAACATAATGCAATAAGGTCTGTTATTTCCAAAATGAATGCTTGCTCGGCAATGGGCACTATTTAGCCCTGTAATATGTCTCAGTAGAATGATAATGCACAGAGAAAAGTAATAAAGTGAACACAAGTCTTTTTGTGATAGCTTTAATGATCAATTTTTAACATTTACTTACTATACTAAAGTCCATTACAATGTCCATAATGCAAGGACATTATTCTCAATTACAAATTGAAAATGATAGATTATACAAGAATAAAAGCTCTTTACAAGGCACTGGTAAGGCCTCATTTGGAATATGCGGAGCAGTTTTCGAATCTCATATACAAGGGACATATTGGAAATGAAAGCAGTTAAAGTAGGGCAACTAAATAAATAAGGGGAATGGAGGGGCTTAAATATGCAGGCAGGTTAGACAAGTTAAGGCTGTTTTACATTGGAGAAGCGACGTTTGCGTGGGATATGATCCCCTTATACAAATATATAATGGCCCATACAATAAACTCTCTGGTGCATGTTCACTAAAGGTCATATCAGAGGACATCATGGAACTCTTTAAGGTTGAGAGAAAATAAGTTTATTCTTCAGTTAGGAAAGGTTTCTTTACAGTGGAGAGCGGTGAGGTTTGCAATGATACTGTGGAACTGTCTTCCAGCAGATGTGGTAATGGCAAGTTCACTGAATAGCTTTAAAAGTGGTCTGGATAAGTTTCTAAAAATATTGAGAATTACTGGTATTAATACATATACTGTAAGGTTGATCCAGGGATACTTTCCTATTGTCGTTATGTTACTATGTTACTATGTTACTTTTTGCAGAAACTCCCCCCAAACTCTACTTACATTACCTCTCTCCTCCAACATTCCTCCCTGCCTCTCAGCCAATCACGGACGCGGCTGCTGGTCCGGCCCCCTGCTTGCAGTTTCATGCAAGCAGAGGGCTGTGACAGAACGTGGTAGGAGAGAGGTAATGTAAGTACAGTTCGGGGTAGTTTCTGCAAAAAGTACTATGGTGGTTGGGGGAGGGAGCCCTACACTACAGCAAAAGCTGTAAAAAGGGGTGGACATGCCATTTGATATATTAAAGGGGAACTGTGGTCCAAAAATGACTTTAGGTAAATTGATAGGAATTGCTCTCCTGAGAATTTTTGCAATTTATTTTCATTGTTTATTTTACATAGCTTTAAAGATATTTACATTTTTGTGTGTGATATGGCAGCAGCATCACCAAGTCCCCTGTACTTCCTACTCTGAAACCTGTCAGTCAATCTGCCCTGTGTCTCCTCCCCTTTGCAGCCCCCCCTGGTCCCTCCAACTCATGGACCCCATGGTCCCTCCAGTTGCAGGCCCCCCTTGGCCCATTCCCTTACAGCCACATGTGGCCCCGCCCACTCGCGGTTCTGGGCCCCCGCCACACATGGGTGCCTACGCCCGCCCACTCGTGGTGCCTAAACCCTGCCCATCATGGGTCCTAAGCCCCACCCATCACAGGTGCTGTGGGCCACAGGGGCTGAGAAATCTGCCTGAAAAGGCTGCTGTTTTCACATAGTGAGAGAGAAGGGCTGTAGATTCCCTTACCTTCTCTGCAGCTGCAGGTCCTTCACACAACAGAGAGGAGGAGGGACTTCCTGTCTCCCTCCACCAAGAGGAGTCTGAGGCTGTGCTCGCCAGCTGCAGCTGCATGGCAGGAGAAGCCTTAGGAATGTCACATGTCAGCCTCCCACCCATTACTTTTGTCAGTCATTTCTTTATATTTGGGCTGTGGAGACATAGAGGATGGCTCGTTTTAAGGTAGGAAACTGGCCTTTCATTTTAAACTCAAATTGTTGGAGACCACAGTTCCCCTTTAAGGGGGAAAAATGAATGTGCTATTAAGAGTAGTTGGTATTAATACACATACCGGTAGTACTAATGCAGGTTAAAACTTTAATGGTGGATTCACAGATTTTTGGATTTTTTCGAAAATCAGCAAATCCTTTTTTCTGAAGTTTGGTAATCTCTAGTCAGCAATCAGCCAACACCTAACAGATGGCACAGGGAACAACTATCGCAATTATTATAACTGATCTGTTGGTTCATCTAAGCTCCTATTGTTCACCAAAATCCTGACTATTTCATTTCACTATAAAAAGGTCACACTTTCAAGTGATGTTATTATGAACTAGAGTTTCCAAGGGACTGCTTTTACAGTGTGTCTAATCTCACTTCTTTATTGGCAAGATTGGACAGCACTTCTTTATTATACCCAATATGAACAGGTAACCCATTATGATTCTATTACCTTTGTTTTTAAAGGGACTGTAAACTCCCATAATCCAAAAAAAGAACTATTTGCCATTCGTTTCTATTATTCACAGGGAGGTGAGAACACTTATTCTCACCTCCCTGTGAATAATAGGACGCTCGGGGGACCTGGAACTTACCTTACCGTCGCAAGACACTCCTTCACTTGCGAGTGGAGTGCGGTAATGTAAGTTCCAGGTCCCCCGAGCGTAATATTATTCACAGTCCTATATCAAGGGAGGTGAGAATAAGTGTTTCACCTCCCGTGAATAATAGAAACGAATGGCAAATAGTTTCTTTTTTGGATTATGGGAGTTTACAGTCCCTTAAAACAAGGTAATAGAATCATAAGGGTTACCTGTTCTATTGGGTATAATAAAGAAGTGCTGTCCAATCTTGCCAATAAAAGAAGTGAGATTAGACACACTGTAAAAGCAGTCCCTTGGAAACTCTAGTTCATAATAACATCACTTGAAAGTGTGACCTTTTTATGTGAAATGAAATAGTCAGGATTTGGTGAACAATAGGAGCTTAGATGAACCAACAGATCAGTTATAATAATTGCGATAGTTGTTCCTGTGCCATCTGTTAGGTGTTGGCTGATTGCTGACTAGAGATTACCAAACTTCAGAAAAAGGATTTGCTGATTTTCGAAAAAATCCAAAAATCTGTGAATCCACCATTAAAGTTTTAAACCTGCATTAGTACTACGGTATGTGTATTAATACCAACACTCTTATAGCACATTCATTTTTCCCCCTTAAAGGGGAACTGTGGTCTCCAAACAAGTTGAGTTTTAAATGAAGGCCAGTTTCCTACCTTTAAAACGAGCATCCTCTATGTGCTCCACAGCCCAAGATATAAAGAAATGAATGAAGAAAGTTAATGGGTGGGAGGCTGACATGTGACATTCTAAGGCTTCTCCTGCACAGTGCAGCTGGCGAGCACAGCCTCAGACTCCCTCAGTGTGTGAGGGAGACAGGAAGTCCCTCCTCCTCTCTGTTGTGTGAAGGACCTGCAGCTGCAGAGAAGGTAAGGGAATCTACAGCCTTCTCTCTCACTATGTGAAAACAGCCTTTTCAGGCAGAGTTCTCAGCACCTGTGGCCACAGCCACCGTGAGTGGGTGGGGCTTGGCACCCATGAGTGGGCAGGGTTTAGGCACCACGAGTGGCGGGCGTAGGCACCCATGTGTGTGCGGGGGCCCAGAACCGCGAGTGGGCGGGGCCACATGGGGCTGTAAGGGAATGGGCCAAGGGGGGCCTGAACTGGAGGGACCATGGGGTCCATGAGTTGGAGGGACCAGGGGGGCTGCAAAGGGGAGGAGACACAGGGCAGATTGACTGAAAGGTGTTCAGAGTAGGAGTACAGGGGACTTGGTGATGTGCTGCCATATCACCACAAAAATGTAAAGATCTTAAAGCTATGTAAAATAAACAAGAAAATAAATTGCAAAAAATTCTCAGGAGAGCAATTCCTATCAATTTACCTAAAGTCATTTTGGACCACAGTTCCCCTTTAATATATCAAAGGCATGTCCACCCCTTTTTACAGCTTTTGCTGTAGTGTAGGGTCCCTCCCCCAACCACCATAGTACTTTTTGCAGAAACTACCCCGAACTGTACTTACATTCCTCTCTCCTACCACGTTCTGTCACAGCCTCTGCTTGCATGAAACTGCAAGCAGGGGGGCCGGACCAGCAGCCGCGTCCGTGATTGGCGAGAGGCAGGGAGGAATGTTGGAGGAGAGAGGTAATGTAAGTAGAGTTCTCTGCAAAAAGTAACTAGGTAACATAGTAACAAACGACAATAGGAAAGTATCCCTGGATCAACCTACAGATATGATTAATACCAGTAATTCTCAATATTTTTAGAAACTTATCCAGACCACTTTTAAAGCTATTCAGTGAACTTGCATTACCACATCTGCTGGAAGACAGTTCCACAGTTTCTCACCGCTTCACTGTAAGAAACCTTTCCTAACAGAAGATAAACTTATTTCTCTCCAACCTTAAAGGATGTCATGAGTCCTCTGATATGACCTATAGTGAACATGCACCAGAGAGTTTATTGTATGGGCCATTAATATATTTGTATAAGGGGATCATATCCCAGCAAACGTCGCTTCTCCAATGTAAACAGCCTAACTTGTCTAACCTGCGCTGCATATTAAGCCCCTCCATTCCCTTATTTATTTAGTTGTCCCTACTTTGAATGCTTTCATTCCAATATGTCCCTTTTGTATATGAGATTCGAAAACTGCTCCGATATTCCAAATGAGGCCTTACCAGTGCCTTGTAAAGAGCTTTTATTCTTGTATAACTATCATTTTCAATTTGTAATTGAGAATAATGTCCTGCATTATGGACATTGTAATGGACTTTAGATAGTAAGTAAATGTTAAAAAGTGATCATAAAGCTATCACAAAAGACTTGTGTTCACTTTATTACTTTTCTCTGTGCATTATCATTCTATGAGACATATTACAGGGCAATAGTGCCCATTGCCGAGCAAGCATTCATTTTGGAAATAACAGACCTTATTGCATTATGTTAATAAGGAATGGAGACTTCTAGGTAATTTTCATGTTTCCATCCTTGTGTATGAAGTGATTCAGAGTTAAATTATTTCTCATACTGTAATGCATTAGCCATGCTATAGAGAATTTTTTAAAAGAGAAATGATATTTACTTCAAATAGCATGTCCTTTGGTTTTTGAATCTGTTCTGATCTGCTGGTACAGTATTTGTGTGGTACCAAACATATGTTGGATTCCAAATAGCAACGCATATTCCAATAGAGCAATGCCAGTGTTTTGTAAAGAGGCACCAAACTTAGTACCAGGGACGTAAATACCAGGGAAGCTGTTAAATTAATTTTTAGAGATCCTTTTTTCCAAATATGTGTGTACGGGCAGGAGATAAATTGAATGCCATTGTCTTGTTTTGATCAAAAAGTTGGGGATGAACATTCACACTATTTCCTAGCCCAGGGCAACATTAAAACAGTTGGCAAAACTACCGTATTAACAATTGGCAGAGATGAAGATGATTTGTGGAGTTGTGTGGAACTTTGCACTATAAACAAAGTATTGGAATCCATTACTTGACCTTATATCTTAATAATGTTCTGAGCTGTAAACACTTTTTAAGTGTTGTGTAATGGACATTCTGCAAAACAAATATATGTGTCAAGTATAATGCAGTCCAAATTTCTATTGGCATTATAAATTTATTAGTTGAGTACTTCCTTCTTATAATTACATATCCCCCACCCCCTCATATTTGACGTTTTCAGTTCAATGCCATACTATTAAAACTGCAACATTTTCAAACCTTGTTTGCCCTAAATCAATCTAATTTCCTGAATAAAGGGTTGAAATGTGTGTGGTTATTTTGTAATTATATTAGACATTCCATTTAAATCAGGATATACTTATATTTCTTGACTATATAGATATTCAAAATCTAAAGTATTTATATTAAAGGGACTAAAAAAATGACTTTGTCTCATCTTAATTATAATTGAATACATTAAGTAGCACTTACGCTGAGATGTGTGTGTTGCTGCATGCCTTCAATCTAGCAGATATTTGTTTAGGAAAAGTATCCCCTCTCTCTTTAACACACTCCCACTTCCATTAGACCTGACTTTTTCGCACAAACCAACTGTTAAATCTGCACAGAGCATACATCAACTGTCAAAACTCTGCAACCATTCCAGCTAAAGCAAAAAATAAATAATTTATGACAGTAAGGTATTGATTTACACTGGAATGTAAGATGTTTTAGATTGGATATCTAAAGAAATAGGGAGCAAATCAACAAAAGAGCGTGTGGTTGGAGAAAGGACGAATTATAGTTTCTATAATGGTCTTTTAAAACTTTTATAGTTAAAGATGGTCGAACTATTGAAAGTCGGTCCGTTTCGAACTTTCTAACTATTGAAAAAGTTCGAAAATGGACCCATAAAGTCTATGGGAGGCAAATAGTTTGAGTCAAATACAACTAAAATATTAATGGTAACTTAATGTAAATGGCTGTGGGACCTGGGAAATGGTCTGGGGACATGTTCCAATATCAAGGACTTTCTAAATGGATTTACCTTACGCCGCGCTCTTTCGAGCTCTCGATACTCGGGATTGATTTCGACATTCGATTATAATCCCATTTCCCATTGACCTCTATATGTACTTTCGAGCTCTCGCATTCGAACGTTCGAGATAACATGGACATTTTACTCACGGATTCGATGCTCAGCGTATAGGTTCTAATGACACTTTACTCGCGGATTCGATGCTCGCGCCTAGAACATGGACATTTACTTGTGGATTCGATGCTCGCGCCTAGGTAGCATAGACATTTTACTCGCGGAATCGGCGGTATAGGTTCTAATGGACACTTTACTCGCGGATTCGATGCTCGCGCCTAGGTATCATAGACATTTTACTCGGGTGGATTCGGATTTCGACATTCGATGATAATCCCTTCTTCCCATTGACCTCTATATGCAATCAGGATTCAACATTGAGCCTGGAAAGTGGGTGTTGTAGTCATTCCACCATTTCTTTTGGTAGAGAAAGCATGGCCACCAGTGAATGGCATTATGCACCACCTTCAGGCGAAACTGCGAACGCATAGATCTGACCACCTCGCAGCTCCAAAAGAGGTGGTCAGATCTAAAGCGGCAGCGGCGTGGTATGTCCAGGGCAGAAGCAGAAGTGTCCAAGGCAAGTATAACATTTATATATTAAATTTTATTGGGATTGAGTTGTATAAAACACCACCTTTTGCACCACTATCAGGCGGTTCTGCGGCAGATCTTTCTGACAAGCTCTGCTAGTGTAATACCTAATGAAGTTACTGCACTTTTCTTGATACTTTTATAGACTTGTGATTGGCGATAGGGCTTCTCAAACGCCACACAACGATTGCGGGGCCTTTAGTGCTTTACTCCTAAAGGATCAGGGTGGAGGCCACACTGCAATGCACAGGAATCGCGCACCATTTTTTTTCTTGCGCGAAACGCACAAGAATCGCGCACACAATCGCATGCGATAACGCTCACGATGGTGTGCGTGATTCTTGTGCGTTTCGCGCAAGAAAAAAAATTTCTTAGGAAGGTGAAACTACAAATTTTGTTTCAGAATACAGTGACGCAGGGGAAAGTGAAATATTTAAACCACCAGCACATTTAACCGATGTTCAGAATGTAAATGTTAATGTGTTTGAACAAATGGTTACTAGGGAGGTTGGTAAAATGTTTAAGAGTCACCACAAACAGCACCTAATCTAAAGTCCAAGAAAGACAGGCTATTCGTTCTCTAAGGAGAACAAAACCATTGTTATCAAACAGGGGACAAGGTCGGGGCAGTGGTAGTCTGGACAGATGCCTACATAAATGAGGCACTACACCAACTTAACGCTACGGGACATTATGAACCCATTAAACAGACCCCACTGCCTCACTACTGCATGAGATCCGCCTGTTGTAACTGAAATAATGGTACTATTACAAACAAAACAAAAGATTTTTTAATCAGGAACATCCTAGAAAACCTGTTATGTACTTGCTTCCCAAATCACAAATCACTGGAGAACACCCCAGGCCGCCCATTGTGGAGGGATAGGCTCTGTACTCGAGCCCCTCTCCAAATTTGTGGATTTTTATCTACACCCGTATGTGAAACAATTACAACGTGTCTACAAGACACTACAGAACTATTACAGATATTACAAGACACTAGCCTCCCCATTAGGCAATATCCATTTGGCCAGCATTGACGTGCAGAGCCTATACACCTCTATCCCACAAGAGGAAGGCATTACATGTGTAGAGGAAGCACTCCTCACTACTGACCTTCCACACCAACTGATATACTTCTTAATCGATTGTCTAACACTAGTACTAAAAAGAACTATTTTAGATTTGACATACGTTCTATTGGCAAAGACAAGGGACATCAATGGCGCTGCGGTGGCTCCAACATTTGTAAACATTTTTATGAGAAAATTGAGAATAAGGTCTTTTTAAAGTCACCTTTTGCCCCACATATAATAAATATGCCAGGTACGTAGATGACATCTGGTCATTGGAGTGGGGGACAAAAACAGATTCTTAGAAATGATAGATGCAGCCAACAAAGCCCATCCCACTATTAAGTTCACATACGAAATTTCGACTAAACATATTAATTTCCTTGATGTCCACATTGTATTAGAAAAACACAACTACAGCATCCCTTTACAGCAAAACCACGGATAGTATAACCTACTTCTAACCAACAGTTTCCACACACCTCAAATCTTCAAGGCAATCCCTAAAAGCCAGTTTAGGGCAAGACGATCTTCTATGATTCCAGATAATGAGAGCCTCGGTTAAGGTGTTCGATAAACTAGCTAGGAGAGGTACTCACCCTGGGTTTGGCTAGAACTGAAAAAACGGTTAAAAAAAAATTAAAAGAGAAACACTATGAAAATAAGGAAAAGGGTAATCCAATACAAAAACGGATCTCATTTGTATCAGGTTTAGCACACAGAGCAACCGCATAGAAAAAATTGTTAACCAATATTGGCCCTTAATCCAAAAGATAAACATCTCGGCGGATTGTTTAAGGATAAACCTTTGTTCAGCTACCAAAGAGCAGAACACTGAGGGACAGCTTATGCCCAGCAGATATATCTGATAGATTAACATGTTTAAGGGTACCCTTAAGAAGGGACGTTCCCTTGTTAAATTGTATATGCTGCGCCTCTATTATCAAATGCGAGGGGTTTGTGTGCCAACAAGAAGTGGGATTGTTACTTCCTGTTTCTATGTATATAATTGGTGTGTATCCACTGTTCTCCACACATTTGAGAAAGGACCCCAGTCGTCGAAACATGTCATGTGTGAATAAATATTGCTGAATTGAGATATCTTAGGAGTCTCCTCGTTTCTGGATCTGCCTACAACTACTCACCTCTTTACATTTTTAGTGATTGGGACAGATCACTGCAGTTATCCGGACGCATTTCGAAGGTTTACTGGTTGCAGGACTGATTTTTTGCTTGTGCGTTTATGGAAATGCATGCGTTAAAAAAATGGTGAACGATGCGCTACCAAAACGCGAACGGTCGCGCAATCGCATGCACATCGGAAATCGCGTCAATTTTCACGTTCCCGCTAATCGGCGGCCAAACGTGAACATGAAACGCGGGCGCAAACGCACGAAAAACGCACTAGTGTGGCCTAGCCCTCAAAGTGCATATGTAAGTGTTAGTTAGTGTTAGTAATTTTAATGTAACTGTTAGTTAAGTTAGGAGATGTTTGTTAAGGACAAGTACACATGAAAAATATTACTATATTTACATATAATACAAATTTTGAAAGCTTTTTTTCATAAACTACTCAGAGTATATTTTTTAAATGTTGTTCATGTTAGTTAGTGTTAATATTGTAAATGTAACTGTTAGTTAATGTAGTAATGTTAATAAGGACAAGTACACACAAAAAAATATTCACAATATTCACAATATTACATTATTATTTTTCATTATTAATATTTTTTTATTATTTATTATAAATTTACTTTTTTAGATAAAATTTGCACATGTAACCTGCATTCTTAATAACATTTCTGATAATAGGTAATTTATTAAAATTGGTCACATCAAGTACATGTCATCAGCACGTGTCTATACCACTGTATATACAAATGCTAATAAGGTCAACAATTATGTTTCTGTCTCCTGTTACCTAGGTTGCAGCTATGTTTAGAATCTAATGTATCTAAAATCCTATATGATCACAGCATAGATGTACTTTAATGTATATAAATTAATCTAGATTGAATTTTAGAAATATCTATACATTTTTTGGCCATGAAATGGAAAGTAGGACTTTCTAGAAGAATGTCTATTATATAGCGCCAGCATCTTCCGTGGTGCTTTACAGTTACATAGTCATACATTACATACAGGGTAATACTGTACATGTTAGACAAAGTCATACTTATTACATACACGTAATACATAATATAAGTAAACAGAAAGATGAGTTTCTTTCAGCAATACCATGAGTACAATAGGAGAAAGGACCCTGCCCAAAGAGCTACAGACTGAGATAAAGTAACGGAATCGGTAGGCTGTAAATAGATTGGCAGTGGAGCGTGAAAGGCGGGTTGGTCATATTGGGTAGTAAGAGGGTAGAATGTTTAGGCCAGGTTATATGCTAGCCTAGAGATGGGTTTAAGGTTAATTTGAAGGTGTTAAAGGACAATTATACTTACCATTTCCCCGATCCATTCCTGCAAAATACCTAGGGTGAGGACCTAAAAGACTAAGTCCTCACCTCTGTGGTACTTTACAAAAGTCCTGCATTACTACTTATAATCTCCCTCATTGTCTTGGTCCGATCCTCCTTTGTAAAGTACCCAGAGGTGAGGACTTAGCATTTTAGGTCCTCACCCTGGGTACTTGCAGGAGTGGGGGGAAGGAACGAGGGGGAGGTGAGTATAATTGTCTCTAAGGGTTGGTGAGTAACGGACAGACGGCTAACAGGCCTGGACCACTGAAGACCACAAGGTTTACAGAGAATCAGAATGTCTACCCCTTCTACAAAAAAGTTAATATCCTATGTAGGACCCCCCAAAACCCCAGATGTGTTGTACTCACAATGTTTAATAATACTCCCAGGCTGAGGAATCCAATTTACAAAATCCACCACCTTTCCTTTCAGTGACGTCACTGGTGGATCATGGGGTGTATACGTTGGATTCCTCAGCCTGTGAGCATAATGACCTTGTGGGTATTATGCATCTGGGGTTTTGGGGGATCCTACAAACATATTAATTTTTATAGAAAGGGTGGACATGCCCATTAATTAAGCTATTGAAACACGTCACTTTAGCCACTATTACCATAGTCATAGATTCCCTCAATGGTTTCTATTGATAGTTTTTAAAAATCAGGAGTCAGGAAACTCCTTCTAATTTGCTATGTAAATAACAAAGTCGGGAGAAATTATATAAACTGTGACATACAAAATGACAAGTTAAGCATAAAATCTCTATCTTAGCTTAGCTCTGAAGCTGGACAGATGCACTTACCTGCTCCTCTACTTCATCCTTATGTAAGCGACTACAAAGTGACCAGTTTCCGAAAGCTAACCCCCAGGGCACTAACAACTCTGGTAACCAATATGACTAAGAGGGCAGATCAAAAAACCAAAACAAAAAACTTACCGCATTCTTTGCTCCTGGGACATCTCCGACACGTCGGTCCAAGATGCGTGATCCCCCCGCAGGCAGAAGACGACCCAGGTGGCGCGAATACATAGGCACTCCTGGCAAAAGAAAACAAAATTAATATCTTCTAACTCTATAAACCAAGAAGCATACTTCAACTACCAAACACAGCAAATTCGTTTGAAGCACTTAAAGATCAATGGAATACAGAATCCCTTTCTTCCTCACCAATTACCGAGAGAAACTACAACTATCCACTAAAAAGATTCACCAAAAGGTAGGACATATACTTTTGACTGCTTTAAACTTTCCAAAAAACAATGATCTGATCACCATAGGGACACTGAAGGACTTACTAATATCCCAAAGCAGATCTCTAATGCCTGATATAACTTCATTGATGGGAGAAATTAAAAAAGATATAACTGACATAGGTGAAGTACAACTCACATGGAATCAAAATTTCAAGAATTTCAGTGTCCATAACGAATTAGTGGATTCCCACAAACACTTTACACAAAACTGTTGATTTGATGGCAGAGGAAAATCATTGATCTGGAAAACAGATCTAGAAGGAACAATTTAAGGTTAGAGGCATACCGGAGTCGTTTCAACAGCTCACTAACAGAATATGTTTCTGAACTTTCCGATATCTATTACCAGAGGCCACAGATTGATCTTGTTGTGGATAGAATCCCCAAGGATTCCTAAGCCAAAATCCGCTCCCCAGGGGGTACCAAGGGACGTCATAATGAGACTTAATTTCTTCCAAATTAAGGACAAATTATTACAAGAATGAGAATTACTAAAGAATTACCCACAAAATTTCAAAACTTTTTTATAGACTCAGCACCTGAAACTCTAAAATTAAGGAAACAATTTCAGAGGTCACCACAATTCTGAGAGAAAGGAAAATAAAATACAAATGGGGCTTTCCTATAAGCCTCCTTATATCATACGAAGAAGCAACATTCTCCTTGACAACATGGAGGACGCAACCACACAACTTAAAAGATGAAATCTATGGTTGAAAAACGAGAGCAAAAATTTTAAACCCTTCACCAACAAATATCTTCCAGAGAATGGTCTCCTATTCTAAAAAAAACTGATAACCCTCACTTATGACTCCCCAACACAAAGACACAAAAAGTTACATCTAAATCTAATCTAAACAAGAGGAGGTGATGCAGGAGGGATATTTTAAACCCCCCCCCAATTTTTCCTCTTTTCCCTTTTATTTTTTTTTTTTTTGAGTACCTCAGTGGACCCCGGACTGGATCTGGAGGCTTGCTGGCGGTACAACAGAGGTCATAACCAAAACGGACTTGCTGCAAGAGGAATAGGCCATAACACCAATGGATACAATATTTAGTGAACAACTACCGGTTTAAAAAATAAGAACTTACAAACAGACTGAATACTACAAATAAGTCAACGACCCACCGCAAGATAATGGAAGCTTACTGGAGGTACAATGGTAGTTGTAACCAAAACTGGACTTAATACAAAAATTAATCTTATACAATGACAATTAACTTGGTTGCCTACACTCTTACGTTCATATATAATATACTATATATCGATATATCGGACAAAAAACAAGAAGCCACAGACGCCTGGCACCTGGAAACTACAACTACTACCCACTACAGAGGTTTGGTGGTGCGCCCCCTCCTAACCATTTCTTACAAATTATCGCTCCAAATCTAAAATATTCCTCGGTACTATCCCCTTTGTGTTTCTCCCTCTACCTTTACTCTCTAAAACAAAGCATTTAGTGTTAACAGCAAAGATGTATCAATAATAATAAAACTGTAGAAATGGACGAATATCTCCAGACAAATATCTCTGTCATTCTAATTTATATAATAATTGCTCTTCCACAAAGATATAAGTCAATTGGAATTTATTCTGTATGCTCATTCTCTCCACACTATCCCTTTTTCCTCCCCCCTTTCTTTTTTTTTTTCTCTCATCCCCACCAAAGCGGAATGGCTCTCTACTCTTAGTGCTATCCCTTATAAGCTACATTTTCCTCATCTGCCATTCCTTCTATCTATACTTCATTATGACCTATGTGTGGGGGGGGTAATACAAGATCTAATTAAAAGACTGTCCCCTGCTAAAAGGCAGATATCATAACTAGGTATTAATATGTGAACAATATAATGCTTTTGCTATTACTACTGCATCCCTTTCGCGCACTCTCCCCTTTTTTCTCTAACAATCTTTACTTTGATACATGTATATTGAATAAGGAATGAGAAAGTATATGGGTCTTTCCAGATGCAAAAATAGATAAAACACCTGTGAACAATTGCTGTCTTTCAGCTTCTGTCCCTCCAAAGAAATTCTAATTTATCCATCTATCCTCTTGATTGTACGACATGTAATTGTATTTGGTTACGCAATAGTTTTTATATGTAATGTAATGTAATTATGATAGCTAACTAAACACTCCACCCCAAACATTATGGAAACTAAACTCTCAGCTATTAGACTCGAAAAACACAAATAAAGAAATAAAACAAGCACTAATAGACTATTTTCAATTCAATGATATAGAACTTATTCACCCCAAACCCCTATGGAATGCACCAAGGCCTATATACGTGGAGTGATCATTAAAATTGCATCACAACAAAAAAAGCCAGACTACAAAAAAGAAGAATTGATGAAAACTTACAAAACACTGAATACAATTCAAACTCTTAAACTCAAAAGGAATACCTAATAGTAAAGAAATAAAAAATAAAATAAAAACCATTAGAAAATTACAAATTCGATAAATAATGAGAAGACTCAAAGCTAATTATTTACCCAAGGCCCCAAAGCAAAAAAACCCTAGCTAATAGTTTAAATCTAAAATAGTTAACTCCAAAATAACTAAATACAACGTTTAAAATAACACACTATATAACCCCAAGACATAGCAAACGATTCGCAAAATAATACTTCTCACTCTACAATATACAAAACAACGAAAGAAGTAAAACCCCCCACAAAAAATGAAATCAACGAATCTGAACAAATCAATACACCCACACTCTCTAAACCACAATTAGAATCAATAAATATTCCAATACAGACTACTGAATTTCCAAAGCAATCAATCCCTTCCAAAAAATAAAGCCCCAGGGCTGCGGTTACACCAACAAAATACTAAAAAATATGAACATCCTTACGCCATATCTCAAAAGACTATTCAACATAGAGTCGAAGAGGGAGAATTCCCGGAAGAAAACCTTATGGCTACTATAGTCCCCATACCTAAACCTAACAAGACAAAATACACATTAAAATTACAGACCCATATCCCTTTTGAACACCGATCTTAAAATTTTCAAAAATCTGCTTCCAAACCAAAATCACACTCCTTACCTCAACTAACAATGACGACACCAGAGTGGGCTTCTGTCTCCCAGCCAACCAGGAGACAATCCATGACGACGTTTATCGACATAATAAACTGGTCTGAAAAGAAAAATATATAGTAACATAGTAACATAGTAATTAAGGACAACTAAAGCCACACAGAACACACATGAACCAGAAAGAAACACATGATATAAAGCCAGTAATCTGTGGTCTTACCTCTCATTTTGATACGGGAGCTGGGGAAATGTACCTTAATAACATATGGTTTGTGCTTTACTTCCCGTATTCTAGTATCACACAGTTTGGTCAACGACCATTATGTTTGCACATGCTCAGCCCTTAGCTATGGCGAAATTGTTACAGGTTGGTCACACCCATTAATAATCACTAGCCAATCCTTTTACTGGACAGATGCAGCAAGGAAGCATGTGACTGGGGTCAGGAGGTGTGGTCTGACACTGCACATACACACAAATACTTCAACCAGGCTTTACATTTACTTAATACAATTTACTGGAGTGGTATTTTATAGCTTATGGTGTTTTTAGGGGGGTTGTTTTCAGATTCTAGAGTATAAAAATTGGGTTACTTCTCCTTTAAGGTTGAAAAAGACATACGTCCATCACGTCCAACCTATTCACTTTTTTTTTTTTTTTTAACCCTACTAACAGTTGATCCAGAGGAGGCAAAAAACCCCAGCTAAAAAGGGGGGGAAAAAATTCCTTCCTGATCTCCAACGGCAATCGGAAAGTATCCCTGGATCAACCAGATCTATATGCATTAATACCAGTAATTCTAATATTTTTTAGTTTTAGAACTTATCCAGGCCTTTTTAAAGTTATTCAATGAACTTGCCCATGTACCACATCTGCTGGAAGACAGTTCCACGGATCACCGTTCTCACTGTAAAGAAACCTCTCCTAACCTGAAATGAAACTTCTTTTCTTCCACCTTAAAGATGTCACGTGTCTCTGATATGACCTATTAGTGTAACAATGCACCAGAGAGCTCATTGTATGGGCCATTAATATATTTGTACAAGGTTATCATGTCCCCACGCAACCGCCGCTTCTCCAATGTAACAGCACCTAACTTGTCTAATCTGCCTGCATATTCAACATTATTTCTTACCTTAGACACCAAAAAGGTATTCGACAGAGTCAACTGGGAATACTTAAGCACTATACTCGAAAAGTTTAACACACAAGGCTGGATTAAAAAAGCTATTATGATTTTATACCACAACCCCAAAGCAAGGTTTTTATTCCAACATGTTTCTAACCAATTCGATATATCCAACGGCACAGGCCAGGGATGCCCCCATCGCTCCTAATATTCAACCTCACCATAGAACCTTTGCTATCTACATCAGAAATAATGACAAAATAAAAGGAATCAGATAGGAACAACAAACAAAATTGGTATATGCCTGACGCATTATTCTAGCATAAACCGACCCCTTAATCTCTTAATAAACTTCAAAAAATATTATAGAATTCGGAAAAATATATTATTATAAAATAACGAAGTTAAGTCATTTATTCTTCCTATAACCTACCCCTTAATGGATCCCTATGGGAGCCAAGTAGCCGATAATATCCTTATAATCGGCGCGCTACTACGTACTGTAGCGCGCCGATTATAACCGCAAGTGCAGTACAACACAACACACACACCCCCAGCCTCACCCCTTAACTCCTGCTCACGGCTGCCAGGCGGTTTGTTTTAGTCCTTCCAGCCAACCCTCTATGTCCCTGGTCGTGCCACAGGGTGAGAAACTCGGACTCCCGTAACGAAACTTCCCCCGGGTTCTCCGCCGGAAGTCAGAAAGGCTGCGGGCCCGGAGTGCCATGATAATCCCCGGGGAAGAGTCCGGTCCCCCGGACCGCGTCTCTCCTATGCGGACGGACTCACGAGTCATCCAAATGCTGCCAAGGCTCCAAACTCCTCCCCTGCCCTTCCCACCACTACAGGTCACTTCTATGGAACCTAACGTTACTGCTCTGTTCTCTCTGGCCCAATCACATTCCCTTACAATTAGCCCCGCCATCCGATACTGAAACACTGTGCAGAGCCAGGGGGAGGGTGCCGTGACAGGCTAGTGGAGGGTGATGGGGTGGGGTGGGGGTGGCTTTTCCATAGAGAGAGTGCCCTGTCATAGATTAGTGCACATGGAGGTGGGGAGGGAGGGGAAATCTTCATTACATTGCCAGGTGCCAGTAGGCTCACCGGTCGTCCTTTGTATTAGGTGAAGGGGTAGTTATAATGGATATTGTACCCCTAATGTAATATTATATGGAATCAAAAGTCACCTCGGAGTTCCTGCCCGTAGAAAAGGCACTCTGGCCTGCGGCCTCGTGGCTTTTTATATGGTCACGGAACCTGCGGTGACTTCTAATATCCCTTAAATTTACAGTAGGTGGTACATTAGTCCACTTATATACATATCTATGACCCTACCAATATATGGTTAAAAGCCAAAAATAAAATACAAAATGGGCTTCATAATCAATCCCCTATTAGGAATTATCTTACCCCTAAGGTCGAAAACCTCTTTCCAAATAATTTATAACCGCTAATTCCCGAGTTTAACCAAAGACATTAACCAGCATGGACAATTTTAAATATATCCCCCGGCTAACTAAGATTACAGGAACCCAAAATACAGTGCTCAACTCCTCTTATACACCAATATGAACCTATATAGAGCACTATTAGTGCATATATAAAACAACTGAATCTCTGTCAGTAGCTTGACCCAGGTGCAGACAAGCAACGGGTCCCTCACCAAACCAGGAAAACCACTCCTTCTTCCTAAATAATGTAGGTTCAAAATTGCACACCCAAAGATTAACCGGGTTTAAACTTCCCACGCTGGGTCTTGGTGGGTGCAGCACGCCCAGACCCGGCGCTGCAGGTCCTCCGGCTAATACTCAACGACACCAATATGGAGTACGGCGCCACACCGGAAAGTAGGACACTGGCTCTGCAATCCAAACACGCTTTATCAGAACAGGCCATAAACAAACCAAAAGAGTCCCAAGCCTTACGCGTTCGAGCTGTACCTACGCTCTACTCCTAGGATTTTACAGCCTATGAGTAAGAGCGGAGGGTACGCTCGAACACGGTAAGGCTATGGGACTCCTTTGTTGTTATGAGTCACTGTTCTGAATATAAAGCGTGTGGATTGCAGAGTCCAGGTGTCCTAATTTCGGGTGCGCCGTACTCCATATTGGTGTTAGTTAACTAAGGATTACCAGTGTCATGGACTGTTATCCTACCCAAATTACTATACAAATTAGTCAGAAACCACTCCCTATTTCATAACCTGATTCTTTTTCAATAAAATTAAAAGCTAAAAATTAATAAATACTCTGGAACCAGGAAAAAAACCAAGAATCAAAACACAAAACCTATCCAAAAAAAACTAAAAAAGGGCAGGTGGAGTAGCTAGCCTACCCAATTAGTAAAAGAATAATACTCAAGCTGCACTTCTAGATCAAAAACGAACGAACCTGGCTATGTATGCTTGTGAAGAGTTCTCATTTCATCCAGGTCATGGGATAATGTTGTATTCATTAGATCAACTGGACTTGAAAATGAGTTCTTGAAGACGCACAGGGGTACTCAAAACACCTCAGACTACTATTGATAAGGTGCCATGCTCCTGGCCGATAACAAACACATATTGCGGCTTTAAAAAGGGATTCCCACCAGCCGTTACAAGAAAAGGAAGAAACAGTCATAGACTTACTACAACGCTTCAAAAGGATAAGCCATTGAGCCCGAGCAAAGGTATCATCGCCGTCTACCCTGGGCGCACATCCATGCATATATGGACTCCCAAAGGACATAAGGAAGGGGCCCCCCCCCTAAGACCTGGTCAGCAGCAATCAACTCGGTAACATACAAGAGGTGGCAAAAATATTCTAGAACATCTTAGGGACATTTGGTGGGAAGTTCTAAGCATCACATCAGAACTCTCAGGATTTCACCACCAAACGATTGAAGATATAGTATCGGTGTAGAAGAAACTATGGTTCCTGTGATTGACATCTCTCTTCACTGTATACCCATCACAAGGAGGCAACTGTTGACCATGGTGAGAGGAAAACGGCTGGGCCAAGACAGCACCTTACCAGCAGAACGGATCTCAACCCAGAAAGGGGTGTTCCTGTTGGACTGGTGCCTGAATACACCTATTTCAAATACAGGCGATAAGTTCTATAAGCAAAAAACATGGATTGCTATGGGATCTCCAGTTTCACCATTGGGGCCAAACCTTTACATGGCGGAGGTAGACACCACAGCGCGCTTAATACCCTTAAGGGCCATAGCACCCAGCACTGGTGCAGATATGTGATGGAACCTGGGTAAAATCCACCAGCACAGGAGAGTCCAAAGCCTGTCACAGAACACATTAATGCGGTGGACCAAAACATTAAATTCGGAGTCAGGGAAGAGGTACAAAACAACAAACGCTTTCTGGATGCTTGGTAGAAGTTCGGGAAAATGGTAAACTGGAAGTAGGAGGTTTACAGAAAACCAACACACCCAAAGAATCAGTATTTGATGTTTGACTCCCCACCCCCCTTAGATCACAAGTGGGGGTCATCAGAACCCTTGAAACACAGAGACGAGAACATCCCCACTAGCACAGAGGCGAAGGCTAAAGAATTGAAAACATCTTCAGCGGAGCCCTTCAAACTTGTGGATATCCAGACTGGGCCTTTGTCAAAAGAAGAGAAGGACGAAGAGGAAAAGAACACGAATACCAACAGGGAAGGGGCAACGCAAGACCGGGGAAGAACTGGTATCCCATTATGTCCCGCAGGGTCTCCGCGCAATTAAGAAGGAATTTTCAAAATAACATGTATCCTGTCTGCTTTCAATTAACCGAACCAACAAACTGAGGCAAAGAAGATGTGGGGAATAAAAAGCATCCGAAGGAGACCCATACCGCGAAAACCCAAGAAAGCGCCATATATAGCAGTGCAGTGCAGTGCAGAATGCTGCTGAATGTTGTTAGGTGTGGCGGAAGATGGGAGGGGACCCAATCCCAGCAAGGGCATGCGATCGCCACGTAGTGCCCGAGCCAACGAGCAGAGGCATATTCTCGGCGTCGGATCCGCCGGTGTATCATCCGCACATGAGTATAGATTGCTTTGCGCTTAATTTTTGGCCGACAACACCGGATGTCAAGTAGAGTACCCCTCATTCCTATTCCCCCTATTACCCCCGTGTATGGTTTAGCCCAGTCTTTCCACATCAACTCTCTACCACCCTCTAGATATAATCCAGTAAACGAGAACTCGATACGCTTATTCTCAGACCTACTGCCTTCCTGTGTTTCCACTGCACCCAGCACTGTAACCCTCCGACCTCGTATCTCCCAGTGTCCCTCGAATTCTTTACAGAGCATCTTACACTCCTCCCAGATCAAGGTCGCTACAACGTTGGATACACACAACAGGCACAACCGCTAGTGCAGGACCAGTATCCTTCCCTATTTTCAGTACCATACCCACACCCTATTTTCATACAAACAAGAATTGTGGAAGCACTCCAATTAGGCTAATTTACAACTACTTTTTAGGCAAGTGCTACTGATCTGGTCAACATCATACACAAACATAGAAAAAAATCAATGCACATTCCAGGCCCCATACAATACATAGTATCTGCACTCTGGCATACTTATAAACAAAGGGGTTTTAGTATACATTACTGTGATCACATGAATAAAAGCCTTCTAACCACGTCAAGGTAACCCCAGTCTGGAAGGTCCTAACGTTTTCCACGGCTACTGGAAATGGTAGCTGGATTCTGGAACTGGTAGCAGGATACTGGTACTGGTAGCTGGATTCTGGAACTGGATACTGGTACTGGAAATGGTAGCTGGATATTGGAACTTCGTTAGGAGACAAGAGCAGGTAGGCACAGGAAGAAACATTCTGGGGAGCCAGCTAGCAGTGTTCAGCCAAGGGCCAGTGTGATGACGTAATTGTATTATTAGGCATCGCCAGGTATTGGAAATAATTCAGTAAAATATCTAAACTACTTAAAGGAACACTAAATCCATAAAAAACACTATTTGCCATTCGTTTCTATTATTCACAGGGAGGTGAGAACGCTTATTCTCACCTCCCTGTGAATAATATTACGCTCGGGGGACCTGGAACTTACATTACCGCACTCCACTCGCAAGTGAAGGAGTGTCTTGCGACGGTAAGGTAAGTTCCAGGTCCCCCGAGCGTCCTATTATTCACAGGGAGGTGAGAATAAGCGTTCTCACCTCCCTGTGAATATAGAAACGATGGCAAATATGTTATTTTTATGGAGTTATGTTCCTTTAAGTTTAGATATTTTACTGATTATTTCCAATACCTGGCGATGCCTAATAATACAATTACGTCATCACACTGGCCCTTGGCTAACACTGCTAGCTGGCTCCCCAGAATGTTTTCTTCCGTGCCTACTGCTCTTGTCCTCCTAACGAAGTTTCCAATATCCAGCTACCATTTCCGTTACCAGTTCCCAGTTCCAGAATCCCAGCTACCATACGATTATCCTGCTACCAGTTCCAGAATCAGCTACCATTTCCAGTAGCCACGCTACCAGTTCCGAATCCAGTCACCAGTTCAGTACCAAGTATCCTGCTACCAGTTCCAGAATCCAGCTACCATTTCCAGTAGCCAGCTACCAGTTCCAGAATCCAGCTACCAGTTCCAGTACCAAGTATCCTGCTACCAGTTCCAGAATCCAGCTACCATTTCCAGTAGCCAGCTACCAGTTCCAGAATCCAGCTACCAGTTCCAGTACCAAGTATCCTGCTACCAGTTCCAGAATCCAGCTACCATTTCCAGTAGCCAGCTACCAGTTCCAGAATCCACTACCAGTTCCGTACCAAGTATCCTGCTACCGTTACAGAACCAGCTACCATTTCCAGTAGCCAGCTACCAGTTCCAGAATCCGCTACCAGTTCCAGTACCAAGTATCCTGCTACCAGTTACAGAATCCAGCTACCATTTTCCAGTACCGTATCCAAACTCTATTTCAGGACCAGTATCCTTCTCCTATTTTCAGTAACCATACCCAACACCTATTTTCATCCAATCAAGAATTGTGGAAGCACTCCAATTAGGCTAATTTACAACTACTTTTTTAGGCTAAGTGCTACTGATCTGGTCAACATCATACAAACATAGAAAAAATAATCAATGCACATTCCTAGGCCTCATACAATATCATAGTATCTGCACTCTGGCATACTTTATAAACAAAGGGGTTTTAGTATACATTACTGTGATCACATGAATGAAAAGCCTTCTAACCACGTCAAGGTAACCCCAGTCTGGAAGGTCCTAACGTTTTCACATTTCTTTTACTTCAATTATGATTAGCAAACGTTTGCATTCTCATTCCCAACACCTATTTTCAGTACCAAGTATTCAGCTCCTATTCCGTAACCAGCTCAATCCCCATATCATTATACAGCTCTAATTCCATACCATTATCCTGCTCCTGTCTCCATTCCATTTTTCAGTCCTATTTTTCCAATACCAGTTATCCAGTGCTGTATCCAGCTCCAATATCCAGTATCCATTTCATAGTCTTGCTACAGTATCCATACTGGGACCTTGAACCTCCCAAAAGCAAAACGAGTGAGTTCTTTGGACCATTTTGGGTCCCTTATTTGTTTCTATTTCTGTTGACAATACCCCCGTTACCCTATCTCAGTCTTCATGGGTAATTACTGATTCCTCTCTCTCATTTTCTAACCTGCACCTCCGAATTCCGTGCTTTCCATGCTCTCATGATCATCCTCATCACGTCTGGACTATTGTAACACCTCCTGGTTACTGGTGCTTCCTACTTCACATTTGCTCCCCCCTTGATTAATATCTAAACTCTGCTGCATGCATTTTCATCCTCTAAATAACAACTGAAACCTACTTTCTCCTGTGCACCACACTACCCAGCTCCCCATTAAATATTGTTAAGTCCCACTTCTATAATGGCACCTATTCACATGCGAGAGCCATCATGCCAATGAGGCAGGTTGAAATTCCTGCTTAGGGCATGGTATTCCCATACAATATAATCTTATTGCTGCCTACACATGATTGCGAGAGTGTGCCACCAACCATAGAGATCTATTGACAGTGGGCTCATCGGAGATTTTTTTGGTGTGCCACTCCTCCTAGCAGCATTATGCTCACTCCGTTCCTCCCCCTTTTTCTCTGTTACTCCCCACGTCTGGAATTCTATCTCCCTTATGCACTGACAAAGTGCCTTTGTTGGGGGTCCTGCAGCCAAAACCAGGACCACCTGATCCTAAAAGGCCTATCAGATTTTGCTTTTCTTCTTTTCCAATTTTCAATGTCGCTGCCAGTATCGACAGCGACACCAACTCTGCTGATGTTGCGGAAGCCGGGCAATCTCACTGCGCTACCCGTGACACCACATTCCGCCAGTGACAAAACATTGCAGATGTTGCTGGCCTCTTTATCCCAAAATCTTCTTTCATTTGCACCACTTAATTGATTTTCTAAAGGACACAATCCAATTGTGGTTTGTTATTGCTATATATTTCAATCCTTGAATCATATGATCACATTAACAAATAATTTTTTAAAAACAGACCTTTATAAATATGTGGGGTAGAAAAAAAATAAGAATTGCCATCTTAAGTTTGGAGGGGTTCAGTTTTATTGTGTTTACAGTTGGGGGTGGATATGCTTTAAAGCTTTAGGTTACAATATTTTTTATGATCGGTAAAATCCAGGTGACAGGACTAAGTGCAGATTCATCAATATCTGTTAAAATCTTGCACAGAAGCAAGCACAGAAGACAAGCAAATTCAGCGAGGAAAAGGCCGGTAAGAACATTTGGAAGAGCATTCAGATTATAAAGCTTGCGAGGTCTAGGTGCCATTTCCTGCCACACATTAAAACATTTTGGGGGGGGCTCGACATACCCTAAAGTGCTAAAAATGATATTCTTGATTATTGGACCACTATGGAAATTAATCCTTGCAGCACTGAAACCAAGCATTAAACTAACAAAGAAAACTACGATAAAAAAAGACAGAAACGTCAAAATTCTATATCACGTACAAGACAGAATTTCACACATTGGTGGTCAGAAGAATATCTGGGGTGGACAATAGGAGGATATGATTTGAACTTCATTGACTTATATATTTAATGACTACTCTGCAAAATGTAGTTTTGGTGTTTGTAAACAAACACAAATTCTTTAAATTGACTGTCATTGATTTAAACCAGTTTGTTCCCAGCAGAACAGGAACGAACCATAAAACAGAGCATGGCCTCTTGCAGAACAAGAAAATATTAGAGACAGAGGGTCCTTATAGAGTTCACTTTACCTTGTCAGACACAGTACCATCTACTCTCTCCCCTGAATTATACAAGCGTAATTGTCTTTTCAGATGATTTCAGTTTTAATCATAGTATATGCAAACTATAGCTGGCCATACATGGGTCAGTCTTTAAATTACATCATTCACTGTTTTTCAAGTGCAAAACTTATTACTAGTCATCATTTCAATTGAGCAGTTTAGTGTATCAGTCAAAAGCAATTATAATACAAGAGTCCCTGAATCTGCTCATGAGCAATAGGTCACTGCTCCGTAGAGCTTACATCTAGCTAGGTAGGTGAGCTTATAGATACATAGGGAAGGGTAGAGTTTCCATAGTAGAACTTCTGTGGTAAATATAAAATATCATATACAGTGCTCTGAGATGTAAGATGTCGCAGTATAGATTTAAACTACTGTACTAAGAGAGAGGAAATGAAATTCCAGAGGATGGGAGTAAACAAGAAAAAAAGGTTGGAGAGCTGAGTGAGCAGACTAGGAGGAGTGGCGACCGCAACAGAAAACTAAATTAGTTCACATGTCTTTATTACTTGCTTTAGCTAAGTTAAGAATCTAAGCAGTAATGTCAGACCATTCCATTTGTGTGTGTTAGTTGTGATGTTGATGCCTTAGTAAACCACCATATCATACTGGTTACTGTTTGTGTTTCAGATGTGAACCTTCCCCACCTGTGGATTGGAATTATCTTGGCTGTGTTTTCTCTACTGATTTTTTTGTGTTTTGTGGATATTTTGGGGGCTAACGACCAGCAGAAATGTTGAACTCTATCTTGTCCTATGGCACTTTAATCCTGCAGTTTTTTGCACACTTGAACACATACCGTGATAGATACCCCTTTGTGCATCTGCAGCTCCTGAACGATCTGAAAATCTGGGTTTACAAGACACTTGTAGTGTGAATGTGTATGGGACACATTAATGGGCCCCCATTAGGGACATATGGGTATTTAAAAAGGGAAAATTCCTCCACAAATAACAATCTACCACTTCTGCTTCAGTTAAGGAATCCCCAGTGTCACTAGAATCCGTCCAGTGGTGATGATCATGTGTTTTTGAAACTACCCTGGTTTCGATTTGGAACTGCCGGTTTGGAAATTCTCAGATCCGACGGATTTTTCTAAATTTGCAAACTCTGAACTTTTCTTTGAAATAAATTTAAAAAATTACATTTGAAAATCAAAAAAAAAAAAAACTCTACCAGCCAGTAATCATATCTGAAAACCACAAGTCTGATCTTCCTGTAATTGCAGGCAGCAGCACGCGCTCCTTCTCACTTGCCCACACATTTCCTGTCCCTGTGAAACGGAAACGTGGCACGAGGGATAAAGCGCACGTGCTGCAGAGTAAAGTTAAAACTTTTCTTATTAACATGGAAGCAGTTTTTAAGGCATTAAAAAGATCCTGACACGTTTGGGGCTCCCTCTGGCCTTAATCATAGGCTAAGTATAGAGCTCCTCTCTCAGGATAGATATAGTGGTCCACTGTAACTACATGCCTACTGAAATGGGGCGTTACAGTCTTATGCCACTCCTCCACCCGGATAGGAACGTACCCATAATGCAATACAAAGAGTTTGCAAATTCAAAACATAATTCACAATAAAGATAAAAATTTACAATGTCAGTTATACTGTGAAGATGAATTAACTACCTACTAGATAAAAATGTGAGCTCCAAAATGTACGAATGTAAATATCTCCATACTATTTATCATATTCTATGTCTATTTTTAGAATTACTGCTAATAGATATATCACGTGACTATAATTTACAAAACTGTGTAAAAGTGGGAAAAGCTATGGGTTTCTCGATGTTCTCGATGATGAATAAGAATACTTAATATGTACAAAAATGCACCTAGACATTTACTATTAATATTTTTAGAATATATCACCCATGAGATTTCATAAAAGTTCTTATTGTTTGAAAATGGTGCTAATTTTGCCCCAACCAATCAGATCTGATTTAACATTTGAAAGCTAACCATCTGATTGGTTGGGGCAAAATTTAGCACCATTTTAAACAAATAAGAACTTTTATTGAATAACCCCCTAGGTATATTATATATGGGCAATAGCATAGCCTATCTCCATAACCATTTCAGCCTCAGTTTAAAAGTGCTTTCTTTCTATCCTCCATCTTATCTCTTTTCTTATATACTTATATCATTGAAATGCTCAATAGGAAAATCCCCCTTATTGCAGCACTAAAATATCCCCTGGGTCTCTATCCTGTTTCTTACTTTTATCCCTAATGTGTTTCCTTTGCCCTTGCTTTAAAGAGGCGTGTAGTACCACCTAATATTGGATAACAGCTTATAGGCAGGTAAGTAGATAACTATAGGGGACAATAAATATAGTGTTTTAGTTTGGCATTGTCTTATGAAAGTTGCATGCTTATGAAAGTTCCACTTATTTTAGAGTGAACCACGTGCCCATGTATCTTAAATGGGTCATATTTTTTCTGTCCCTCTCTCTTAACTCATGCTCAAACAAAACATCCCTTAAAGGTTAACTGTGGTCTCGAATTTCTCCAACTAGTAAGAATTATAAAAAAAAGCCTTTCATCTCACCTTCAAAATAAACCTAAATCACATCTCTAATAAAATTTGGTGAGAAGCTATTGCTAGAATGGTTCTGCATATTACTCTCCTGCTAGAACGCTTCCTGTTTTCAGCATGGTGACCAGCTTTTTTAGTCTAGTGACCAGCCTCTGCCTGCATTAATAGGCTCTCCTTCTGTCAATTTTTTCCCAGGTACTTCCTGATTTCCACTGCATTGAGTCTTAACTGAGCCATGCTTCTCCCCCGGGGGGGACGGCGCGCGCAGAGGTTAGGGATGTCAACTCACCTACTGGAAGCAGGAAGTTTGAACATTCACCCACCCATATATTATGTCTCACACAGGCTCCACCAAAATAGTGATTGTCAGCTCATTGTAAAGAAAATACTGCAGGCTTTCATTTAACCCTAACTTGTTTGAGACCACAGTTGGCCCGTTTAATGATTTGTGCTTCTTTACACAAACACATCACATTTATTAAGCATCTTCTGTCAGCTTTTCCCTCCAAATTATCCATTCGCCATATGTTTCTTATGATCTGCTGTCACTTCTTTTTTGTTTGTACTTAATAAGAGTCGCAAAGGTGTTTAAACAGGAAAACTTGTGCTACCCAAAGGAGTTTATAGGTGAAAAGCAAGAATTTTCAAATTCGGATCTCAAATCAGGTAAATTTACCACCCCACTAGCCCAATTTAAAGAGGTTGAACAAGATCAAAGACAAACATGTATGAAACTAAAACAATCTACATAATTAATTGTCCGATTAAAGTATAGGCCCTTACCATGGCTATAAGTCTGTATAAATCTATATAGGTTGTAACTTAGTCACCCCTTTAAAGTTAGGGGCAAGGGACATAAGTAAGAAACAGGATAGAGACCTGCCAGTGGGGAGACATTCAGTACTGTCAATATAGGGGGATTTTTCTCTATTAAGCTGTTCAGGATAGAGTAATAAGAAAGAGATATAGAATGGAGGAATAGACAAAGAACGAATGGAATGGAATGGGTAACAACGTATCTCATGTATAGGACTCATATGTCTCGTCATGGTATCGACGTGTCCTTGCAATGTATAATATAATAAAGCATAATTAAGTTGGCTGAAAAGCCAAATTCTGTATCTGTTTATTCTCTTCTTCTTTTCTTCTTCTATTTTCTTCTTCCATTCTTCCTTTTCGCGTTTTTTGAACTGCTATTCTCGTCCACGTTAGCTAGGATAGATTATCGGTGTACAGGTACGGTGGGGGCATATAGGAGTCTTATTAGTCGTCTAGGGGTAAGGATCCTGCGCTACAGCATTACGGAGTGTGCGATTTAACATCCCCCGGGCGACAGGTTACTCCGAGACACATTGTCCTCCCATGGAAAAAAAGCCTTCCTAGGACTAACCATTTAGTTTATCCAAAGATATTTTAGTAACAAAATAACTACCCCAGTAACAGCCCAGGTACACACCATCACTGAATCCTTAGCTCGCATTACTCGTGGCAAGCCATATTTAAAGGGTAACTAAAGTAAAACATAATATTCTAGATTTAATACTGCAATAAAGCAGTTATTAGGTTTATTAACACCAAAAAGTACATACCCCCTCCTCAACGCAGACCCAGGTACACAACCACTTCTAACTGAATCCTCTATCCACTTACGGGTGTGGCAGACCTATATTTGAAAGCGGTATCATAGGAATTCAAAAAAAAACAATTTAGATTATCCGGACAATTAAAAGAGAGTTTTTATGGTTGTAACACACAAAACAAACACATAAACCCCTTGCTTCAACGTCTAGTACCAGGTACAGCACATCTACTCATCTACTATTTCATTATGGTGGGAGCCTACTTAAAGGGTAACTAATTAAACAAAAACAATTATATTATTCTCAATAAAATATAGTTTTATGGTTGTAACACACAAAAGACATACCACACTCAGCAGACGAGGATAACACAATACACTACTGTGTACTTATCCATTACTGCTGGCGAGGCTAGACTTAAAGGGTTAACTAAAATCAAAAAAATGTAATTTTGTGTTAATAATGAAAAAGGTTTTTTTGTTTTTTTTAAACCGCACATGTGGCCCAGTTATACTACACCTAATGGACTACCCTCCCATTTACGTTGACAGGCCATACCTAAGGGTCAACATAATAAGGTCAAAAAAGATTTTTTTAGATTGCCAATCATCAAAAGTATGTTTTTTTTAAGCCCCCACCCTGACACCTAGGTGGCAACACACCTATGATCTTTTATCCATACGTGTGAAGCGCAGACCTATAAGGCGTAGAGGTACTAACATAGAAAAGATAATCAAGTCACACTTTTCTAGGCGCCCATACAAATATCATTAATTGCACACTCTGGCAATACTTATAACACAAGGTGCTTTTAGTATACAATTAATCTGTGATCAATGATGAAAGCCTTCCAACTCATGTCAAGGTAACCCATGTCTGGAAGCGTCCTAACTACTCTATTGCACTTTCATTCTGTGACTTTATTATGATTAGCAAAAAACTTTTTTGCATTTCTCATTCTTACAGCACTGGATCGGCATTACAGGTGCTCCTCTCCCTTCCCGCTCAGCCTTTGCTTTTTAAAATTATGATCTGCCACACTAGGCATACTTTATACTTTTCTATTTTGTATAAATGTTTGACAGATCTTTGCACTTCCGCTAATGTAGTTGTATAATAGCCTATGGAAATGCTCAACCTCCTTAGCAAATGAATGCTTCCACAATTCCTTGTATTGTGAAAGGTAACTAAAGTAAAAAAAACAAATTGACCAATCATCATAAAAAGTTTTTAACCTCTACAAACTCCCGAGGCAGGCACGCACACACCTACTGACTATTATCCATTACGTGGCAGCCATACTCTAAGAGGTAACTAAAGTAAAAAAAAAAATTTGACCAAGCTTCATCAAAAAAGGAATGTTTTTTTTAAACCCCCAACCGACACACGGTACACACACCATACTGATCTATTATCTATTACTGTGGCAGCCATACTTAAAGGGTACTTTAAGAAAAAAAAAATTTGAACCGAATCATCAGAAAGATACAGTAGAATCAATAATAAAGTTCTTGTCATTGAAAAATTTGTGCATAATTTGCCCTAATAATCGAATGTTAGCTTTGTGATTGATTGATCAAAATAAAGCACCAACTTTGGGCTGGGTACTACCAAAATGTGTTGTTTTGTCCGCAAATAAGCGTTACTAATCAAACTCATTATCCATTATTGAGTTTTAACAATCTGTAGCAAACAACATATTCCCTTCCAAATGGCAGGCCCTCTTCATAGCCAAATTCAAAGTTTTATACTTAAACTTTCCCTTTATAGGTTATGTTTCAATATGCCTGGGTGCATCTTTTGTACATATAAAGTATTTCTTTACTAACAGCAAACCCGATCCCTCAAGCTTTTTTCACTTTTTTGTAAATTATTAGCCAGTATGTATCTGTAGTAGGCGTAATTTAAAATAGACTATAGAATATAAAAAATAGTATCGGGATATTTAGCACTGTATGGTATAGTTAAGGCTAGCTTTTGGGCTATTAGTTTTCATGGGGTTAGTTGCAGAGGCGCTTGTAGCTTTCATGGTTTATCCAGAACGAGGAGCTCCATACTTAGCCATATGATTAAGGGCACACAAGGTAGCCCTCAAACGTGTAAGGAGTTTTTTACAATGTTACCATGCTGCTCGCCGATATTAAAAGTTTTAGTTATCAATATACCGGTATCAATTAGCTCGTCAGTTATAATCATGGCGAGTGTTATGCGGAGGTAGCCTGTGCTATTTTTACCTGAAAAATTTGTTTAAAAAAAACTGATTGTACATGACTATATAGCGAGGTGGGTAGAAATTCAGTTTCCCTTTAAATGGCCAGCAATTTCCAAATACATGAATCCCATATACAGTAAAAGCCAAATCCAGTACCAGTAACCACCCAATTCCTTGGCTACTGCCTAGATGTTTGGAAAGGTTGCGCATTGATCTGTGCCTACAGGATCCGTTAGCGCCTAAACCGAACGGATTCAGGTTGGTCTTATATCTTTGATTTTACTACTATGTTTGGGGGCTGTAGGTGATTTATCTATAATAGTTCTTCCATGTGGAGAAGTGGACTTAATCTCGTTATAACCAACATTTTGCGGAAGAGACTGAAATAGTTTTCCAATAATAGATGACAGCCGAAGGCTGGAAAACAATATGGTCCTTTATAACGTCAATCATCGTTAACTAGGTCAATATGTAGTTAGGGGAAATATTGTGTGCGTGTGCGGTAGTAGTGGCAGAAAGCCTTTTTTGTCCTTATAATAGCGATTGTTTTTTATGGTATTGGCAGGACGGATTACACGATCCTTACATTTATCTAGGCTGTAATGTGGGCTCTAAAACCACAGGCCCTTCGCAACCACGGTAGATGTGCAGCTACGTTTTTTGTATCAATCCCAGTCGATACGCAACCTCTCTCTCCTGGCCAATGTCCATTAACATGTAGCACTGATGGTGTAAATATGCAAAACTCTGGTCATTTACGGCATAAACCGCCCCCTATAGATTACCAAAGCAGCACATATGTATAACTATAATGGCGCGTGTGTGGCCAACTGATATGGTTAAAGTAAAATCTATGCAATATTTTTCATGCGGTGATAAATAAATGTTGGGGCCATACATGTTTACATGTACTTACAAGCACAGTTATCTGGCACCTTCCATTAGGGATAAACTGTATCAGAAACCTCCATTCAGACCGCCATGTGTCCTAGTTTTTAAACCCTTTGTCAATGGTAAAAAAATTATTGTAAAAGGTTGAATTTTATTTTTATTAATAAATTATATATGAAATATAAAAACAAAAACTTATTCAATATATTGTATTTTCGTCATATAAAATGTAATTATTATTGTAATTGGCATCATCCTGCCTATGGCGGTACCAAGTAATGTGATGGGACAGCAATGATATGGGTGCACAATCCATTGCTGACACAAATTTACAAAAATGTAGCACCAGTTTTGCACTGTGTTTGGGCGATAGGCGCATTTAATAGGCACCCCTCCCCCAACGCCTCAATGATATAAGTAGGGAGGGGGTAGATAGCTTGATATTCAGACAACATACATTGTAAATGCGTTACTGAAGAATTGGCTGAATTTCGTGCGATATGGTTGGGAGGTTGAGTTCCTTGTATGGGACAATACATGATGTTGCAGTGTTTAAAGATGAGATCAAGATGGAACAAGGACGTCTTTTCACTCACGCTTATTTCTTACTACTATTTAAGTTTACCATCGATATAGCGGAAAGGTTTCATTTACTGCAACACACTGGAACTACAAAATTATCGATGGCTCATTACTAAGACAGGACACGCCACTAAATTAATCTGTTTTTATAATAAGGGTGAAATCTTGCTGAATAGGCTTTGTTAAGTGGTATGTAAAGATCACATATTAATATAGCAATCCACATTAATAGGTTCTATGCCTGCTTGTTCCTGTGTATTACTATTGCCATTGGTTATTAAAGGTTGAGTGGCTTGATGCACCTCTCTAGGTTATAAATCCGCAGCTAAATAGCATTTTCCTGTAATTCTAATTTGTTATAGATGGTCTGTGGACCCTGTTGTGGTGTTATATATGGTCCTGTGACAAGGTGTGTGTGGTTTATATATGTATGTGTACAAGGTGTGTGTGTGTGGGGGGTGTTCATATATGGTCTGGGACAAGGTGTGTGTGTGTGTTTCTATGGTCTTGAAAAGATATAATCAATGCACATTCCTTCCTAGGCCCATACAATATCATCATTATCTGCACATGACATACGTTATAAATATACAAAAGAGGTTTTAGTAACTGTAAATCGCACATGAATGAAAACCTTCCAACCACTCAATGTAACCCCCGCAGTCTTGAAGTCCTAAAATGCGGACACACGGGGGGGGGGGTCACCACATTTCTTTTACTTCAATTATGATTAGCAAACGTTTGCATTTCTCATTCCCAACACCTATTTTCAGTACCAGTATTCAGCTCCTATTTCCAGTAACCAGCTCTAATCCCCATATCATTATACAGCTCTAATTCCATACCATTATCCTGCTCCTGTCTCCATTCCATTTTTCAGTCCTATTTTCCAATACCAGTATCCAGTGCTGTATCCAGCTCCAATATCCAGTATCCATTTCATAGTCTTGCTACAGTATCCAGTACTGGACCTTGAACCTCCTCCAAAAGCAAACTGAGTGAGTTCTTTGGACCATTTTGGGTCCCTTATTTGTTTCTATTTCTGTTGACAATACCCCCAGTTACCCTATCTCAGTCTTCATGGGTAATTACTGATTCCTCTCTCTCATTTTCTAACCTGCCACCTCCGAATTCCGTGCTTATCCATGCTCTCATGATCATCCTATCACGTCTGGACTATTGTAAACCTCCTGGTTACTGGTCTTCCTACTTCACATTTGCTCCCCCTTGATTAATACTAAACTCTGCTGCATGCATTGTTTCATCCTCTAAATAAACTGAAACCTACATTTCTCCTGTGCCACACAACTACCCAGCTCCCCATTAAATATTGTTAAATGTCCCCATCTTCTATAATGTCACCTATTCACATGCAGAGCCATCATGCCAATGAGGCAGGTTGAAATTCCTGCTTAGGGCATGGTATTCCCATACAATAGATCTTTATTGCTGCCTACACATGATTGCGAGAGTGTGCCACCACCATAGAGATCTATTGACAGTGGGGCATCATCGGAGATTTGTTTTGGGTGCCACTCCTCCTAGCAGCATTAGCATCATCGGAGATTTGTTTTGGGTGCCACTCCTCCTAGCAGCATTAGTGCTCACTCAGCTTCCTCCAACCTTTTTCTCTTGTTACTCCCACGCTCTGGAATTCTATTCTCCTTATGCACTGACAAAGTGCCTTTGTTGGGTGAAACCTTCCCCTACACTGTGGATTGGAATTATCTTGGCTGTGTTTTTCTACTGATTATTTTTTTGTGTTTGTGGATATTTTGGCTAACGACCTGCAGAAATGTTTATCTCTCCCTTATTTGAACTGAGTCCTATGGCACTTTAATCCTGCAGTTTTTGCACAACCTGTGATACCTTGTGCATCTGCAGCTCCTGATCCGATCTGAAAATCTGTGGGTTACAAGACACTTGTAGTGTGAATGTGTATGGGACACAGTAATTGGCCCCCATTAGGGGACATATGGGGTATTTAAAGGGAAAATTCATCTCACAAATAACAATCTACCACTTGCTGCTTCAGTTAAGGAATCCCCAGTGTCACTAGTATCCGGCCAGTGGTGATGAATCATGTTTTTGAAACTACCCTGGTTTCGATTTGGAACTGCCGGTTTGGAAAATTCTCAGATCCGACGGATTTTTCTAAATTTTCAAAACTCTGAACTTTTCTTTGAAGATCAAATTTTAAAAAATTACATTTGAAAATCAAAAAAAAAAAAAACTCTACCAGCCAGTAACATATCTGAAAACCACAAGTCTGAATCTTCCTGTATGTGCATGCAGCAGCACGCGCTCCTTCTCACTTGCGCACACATTTCCTGTCACCTGTGACAGACAGGAAACCGTGCACGAGGGATAAAGCGCACGTGCTGCAGAGTAAGTTAAAACTTCTTTATTAACATGGAAGCAGTTATGTTAACATTAAAAAAGATCCTGACACGTTTGGGGCTACCTCGTGCCCTTAATCATAGGCTAAGTATAGAGCTCCTCTTCCAGGATAGATATAGTGGTCCACTGTAACTAACATGCCTACTGAAATGGGCGGTTACAGTCTTATGCCACTCCTCCACCCGGATAGGAACTTACCCATAATGCAATACAAAGAGTTGCAAATTTCAAAACATAATTCACAATAAAAGATAAAAATTTAACAATGTCATGTATACTTGTAAGATGATTACTCCACTAGATAAAAATGTGAGCTCCAGAAATGTACGAATGTAAATATCTCCAATACTATTTATCATATTCTATGTCTATTTTTAGAAGTACTGCTAATAAGATATATCACGTGACTAATAATTTACAAAACTGTGTAAAAGTGGAAAAGCTATGGGGTTTCTCGATGTAAAGAAATACTTAATATGTACAAAAATGCACCTAGACATTTACTATTATATTTTTAGAAATATACATCCCATGAGATTCAATAAAAGTTCTTATTGTTTTAAATGGTGCTAATTTTGCCCCAACCAATCAGATCTTATTTAACATTTGAAAGCTACCATCTGATTGGTTGGGGCAAAATTAGCACCATTTTAAACAATAAGAACTTTTATTGAATAACCCCCTATGTATATTATATATAGCAAGGCATATCCTATCTCCATAACCATTTCAGCTCAGATTTTAAAAGTGCTTTCTTTCTATCCCTCCATCTTATATCTTTTCTTATATACTCTATACATTGAAAGCTCAAATAGGAAAAATCCCCCTTATTGCAGGCACTAAAATATCCACTGGGCTTCTATCCTGTTTCTTACTTTTATCCCTAATGTGTTTCCTTTGCCCTTGCTTTAAAGAGGCGTGTAGTACAACCTATATATTGGATAAAGCACTTATAGCAGGTAAGTAGATAAACTATATGGGACAATTAATATAGTGTTTAGTTTGCATTGCTTATGAAAGTTGCATTGCTTATGAAAGTTTCACTTATTTTTAGAGTGAACCACGTGCCCATGTATCTTAAATGGGTCATATTCTCTGTCCCTGCTCTCTTAATCATGCTCAGACACAAAACATCCCTTAAAGGGTAACTGTGGTCTCGAATTCTTCCAAACTAGTAAGAATTATATAAAAAGCCTTTCATCTCACCTTCAAAATAAAACCTAAATCACATCTCTAAATAAAATTTGTGAGAAGCTATTGCTAGAATGGTTCTGCAATATTACTTCCTGCTAGAACGCTTCCTGTTTTCAGCCATGTGACCAGCTTTTTTTAGTCATGTGACCAGCCTCTGCCTGCATTAATAGGCTCTCCTTCTGTCAATTTTTTCCCCAGGTACTTCCTGATTTCCACTGCATTGAGTCTTAACTGAGCATGCTTCTCCCCCGGGGGGGACGGCCGGGGCAGAGGTTAGGTGATGTCACTCAACCTACTGGAAGCAGGAAGTTTGAACATTCACCCCAATATTATGTCTCACAGGCTCCAGCCAAAGATGTGATTGTCAGCTCATTGTAAAGAAAATACTGCAGGCTTTCATTTAACCCTAACTTGTTTTGAGACCACAGTTGCCCTTTAATGATTGTGTCTTTTTACACACAAATCTACATTTATTAAGCATCTGTCTGTCCAGACTTTCATCCCCTCCAAAATTCCCATATGTTTTCTTATGATCCTTGTCACTTCTTTTTTTGTGTCTTAATAAGAGCCAAAGGTTTAAACAGGAAACTTGTGCTACAAGGAGGTGATAGGTGAAAAGAAGAAATTTTCGGACTCAAATCAGGTATATTTTACCACCCATATAGCCCCCAATTTAAAGAGGTAACAAGGATCATAAGACAAACAGTATGAAACTAAACAATATATTAATTGTCCCATAAAGTATAGCTCCTTACCTGCTATAAGTGCTGTATCCAATATGTAGGTTGTACTACACTCCCCTTTAAAGTTAGGGCAAGGGAACATAAGTAAGAAACAGGATAGAAGCCCAGTGGGGAGACATTTCAGTACCTGCAATAATGGGGATTTTTCTTATTTAAGCTTTCAAGGTATAGAGTATATAAGAAAAGATATAAGATGGAGGAATAGAAAGACGAAATGGAAATGGAGACTGGTAACACGTATCCAGATAGGACTCAATGCTGTATGGGACGTGTCTTGCAATGTATAATATACATAGCATAATTAATTTGGCTTGAAAAAGCCAAATTACTGTTATTTCTATTTCTTCTTCTTCTTTTTCTTCTTCCATTTTCTTCTTCCGCTTTTTTAGCTAGAGACATGAAATTCGGTACAGACGTGTGGGGCATATAGGAGTCTATATCTTCTAGCTAAGGAATCTGCGTAAGCATTACGGCGTTATCGGCGAATTTCCAGACATTTCCCCCCCCCACACAGACCCAGGTACACCCACCTACTGACCTACATTTCCATTCCCATGGAAGCCATATTTAAAGGGTAACTAAAGTCAAATTTAGATTTATCCTCAATAAAAGATAGTTTTATGGTTATAAACACAAATAAGACATACCCCCTCAACCAGACCCAGGTACACACACCTACTAATCTACTTATCCATTACTGTGGCAGCCATACTTAAAGGGTAACTAAAGTAAAAAAAACTAATTTAGATTTATTCTCAATAAAAGATAGTTTTATGGTTGTAAACACAAAAAAGACATACCCCCTCAACCAGACCCAGGTACACACACTTACTGATCTACTTATCCATTACGGTGGCAGCCATATTTAAAGGGTATCTAAAGTCAAAAAAACAAATTTAGATTTATCCGCAATAAAAGATAGTTTTATGGTTGTAAACACAAAAAACACATACCCCCTCAACCAGACCCAGGTACACACACCTACTAATCTACTAATTCATTATGGTGGTAGCCATACTTAAAGGGTAACTAAATTAAAAAAAAACAATTTAGATTTATTCTCAATAAAATATAGTTTTATGGTTGTAAACACAAAAAAGACATACCCCCTCAGCCAGACCGAGGTACACATACCTACTGATTTACTTATCCATTACTGTGGCAGCTATACTTAAAGGGTAACTAAAATCAAAAAAATTAATTTTGATTAATAATAAAAAAGGTTTTTTTTTTTTTAACCCACATGTGGCACAGTTATATACACCTACTGACCTACCCCTCCATTACTGTTGCAGCCATACCTAAAGGGTAACTAAAGGCAAAAAAATATTTTTGACCAATCATCAAAAAGTATGTTTTTTTAGCCCCCAACCTGACACAGGTGCACACACCTACTGATCTATTTATCCATTACTGTGGCAGCCATACCTAAAGGGTAACTAACATAGAAAAGATAATCAATGCACATTTCTAGGCCCCATACAATATCATATTATCTGCACACTGGCATACTTTATAAACAAAGGGGTTTTAGTATACATTACTGTGATCACATGAATGAAAAGCCTTCCAACCATGTCAAGGTAACCCCAGTCTGGAAGGTCCTAACTTCTAACCTTTTCAATTTCTTTTACTTTAATTATGATTAGCAAACTTTTGCATTTCTCATTCTTACACACTGGATCCATATAACAGGCTCTCTCCCTTCCCCCTCAGCCCTTTGGCTTTTTAAAATGTATTATCTGCACACTAGCATACTTTATCTTTTCTATGTTTGTATAAATGTTTGACCAGATCATTTGCACTTCCGCTAAATGTAGTTGTAAATTAGCCTAATTGGAATGCTTCCACAATTCTTGTATTGTAAAGGGTAACTAAAGTAAAAAAAAAATTGACCAATCATCAAAAAAGTTTTTTAACCCTCAACCCGACAGGCACACACACCTACTGATCTATTTATCCATTACTGTGGCAGCCATACCTAAAGGGTAACTAAAGTAAAAAAAAAATTTGACCAATCATCAAAAAAGAATGTTTTTTTAACCCCCAACCCGACACAGGTACACACACCTACTGATCTATTATCTATTACTGTGGCAGCCATACTTAAAGGGTAACTTTAAGAAAAAAAAAATTTTGACCAATCATCAAAAAGATACAGAGACATTCAATAAAAGTTCTTGTCATTGAAAATTGTGCTAATTTTGCCCTAATCAATCAGATGTTAGCTTTGTGATTGATTGGATCAAAATTAGCACCACTTTGGGCTGGGTACACACAAAATGTTTTTTTGTCCCAAACAAGCGTTCACTACAAACTCATCATTCCCATTATTGAGTTTTAAAATCTGTAGCAAACACACATATTCCCTTCCAAAATGCAGCCCTTCAAGCCAAATTCAAAGTTTATACTTAAACTTTCCCTTTATAGGTAATGTTTAATATGCCTGGGTGCATTTTTGTACATATAAAGTATTTCTTTACAACGACAAACCCCATAGCTTTTCCACTTTTTTGTAAATTATTAGCCACATGATGTATCTTATTAGCAGTACTTCTTAAAATAGACATAGAATATAAAAAATAGTATCGGAGATATTTAGCAACTGTATGGTATATTTCTGGAGCTCACATTTGTATTTAGTTGCAATAGGCTGCTGTATCTATCCAGAAAGAGGAGCTCCATACTTAGCCTATGATTAAGGGCACAAGGTAGCCTCAAACGTGTCAGGAGTTTTTTTAATGTTACCATGCTGCTCCCGATATTAATAAGTTTTAGCTTACCAAATATACTCGAGTATAAGTCGATCCGATTATAATTCGAGGTACCTATTTTTACCTGAAAAATTTGTAAAAAACTGATTGACTCGACTATTAGCAGAGGGTAGAAATTAGTTTCCCTTTAAATGGCCAGCAGAATTCCCATACATGAATCCCATACAGTAAAAGCCAAATCCAGTACCAGTAACCCCCAATTCCTTGGCACTCCGGATGTTTGGAAAGGTTGCAATTGATCTGTGCCTACAGGCTCCTGACGCCTAAACCCAGAACGGATTTCAGGTTGGTCTTATATCTTTGAGTTTTCTACCTATTTTGGGGGCTGGAGGTGATTTATCTATAATCAGTTCTTCATTTGAGAAGTGGACTTAACCAACCATTTGCTGGAAATAGACTGAATAGTTCCAATAATAAGCTGACAGCGAAGCTGGAAACACATATGGTCTTATAACCAATCATCCGTTAACTGGTCTAATGTAGTTAGGAAATATTGGTTGCTGCTGGGTAGTAGTGCAGAAAGCCTTTTTTGCTATTAATACATTGTTTTTATGGTCTGGCAGGACGGATTACACGATCCTTACATTTATCTAGACTGTATGTGGGCCTTAACCCCCAGGCCCTTCCAACCAGAGATGTGCAGTCAGTTTATCAATCCCAGTCGAGTACAAACCTCTCTCTCCTGCCAATGTCTCATTAACATGTAGCACTGATGGTGAAAATATCAAACTTGTCATTTACCATAAACCCCCCTATAGATGTACAAAGCCACAATATGTATAACTATAATGGCGCATGTGTGGGCAACTGTATATGGGTTAAGGTAAAATCTATGCGATATTTTTCATGCAGTGATAAATGTTGGGGCCATACATATTTTCTTTCATATAAAATGTAATTATTATTAGTACTGCATCTCCTGCCTATGGCGGTACCAAGTATGTGTGGGACCATATGTATGGGTGCAAATCTATGCTGACACAATACTACAAAATGTAGCACCAGTTTTGCACTGGTTTGGGCGATAGCGCCATTGTAGGTTCCATGTGTGTTCAGTAAATGAAACCTTCGCTATCTGATGGTAAATTAAATAGTAGTAAGAAATAAGGTGAGTGAAAAGACGTCCTTTGTCCACTTGTCTCATCTGTTAACCTGCAACATCATGTATGTGCCCATACATTGAACTCACCTCCCAACCAATACCACGAAATTCAGCCAATTCTTCAGGAACGCATTTACGAATGTTGTTGTCTGATATAAGTATCTCACCCCCTCCTACTTTTCTATTGTAGGGTTGGGGAGGGTGTATTAAATAGTTATACACTATTGTGGCTTTGTACATCTATAGGGGGGTTTATGGTAAATGACAAGTTTGATATTTCACCATCAGTGCTACATGTTAATGAGACATTGGCAGGAGAGAGAGGTTTGTACTCGACTGGGATTGATAAACTGACTGCACATCTTGGTTGGAAGGGCCTGGGGGTTAAGGCCCACATACCGTCTAGATAAATGTAAGGATCGTGTAATCCGTCCTGCCAGACCATAAAAACAATGTATTAATAGCAAAAAAGGCTTTCTGCACTACTACCCAGCAGCAACCAATATTTCTAACTACATTAGACCAGTTAACGGATGATTGGTTATAAGACCATATGTGTTTCCAGCTCGCTGTCAGCTATTATTGGAACTATTCAGTCTATTTCCAGCAAATGGTTGGTTAAGTCCACTTCTAAATGAAGAACTGATTATAGATAAATCACCTCCAGCCCCCAAAATAGGTAGAAAACTCAAAGATATAAGACAACCTGAAATCCGTTCTGGGTTTAGGCGTCAGGACCTGTAGGCACAGATCAATTGCAACCTTTCCAAACATCCGGAGTGCCAAGGAATTGGGGGTTACTGGTACTGGATTTGGCTTTTACTGTATGGGATTCATGTATGGGAATTCTGCTGGCATTTAAAGGGAAACTAATTTCTACCCTGCTTATAGTCGAGTCCATCAGTTTTTTACAAATTTTTCAGGTAAAAATAGGTACCTCGATTATAATCGGATCGACTTTACTCGAGTATATTTGGTAAGCTAAAACTTATTAATATCGGGAGGAGCTGGTAACATTAAAAAAACTCCTGACACGTTTGAGGCTACTGTTGCCCTTAATCATAGGCTAAGTATGGAGCTCCTCTTTCTGGATAGATACCGCAGCCTATTGCAACTAAATACAAATGTGAGCTCCAGAAATACCATCAGTTGAAATATCTCCGATACTATTTTTATATTCATGTCTATTTTAAGAATACTGCTAATAAGATACATCATGTGGCTAATAATTTACAAAAAAGTGGAAAAGCTATGGGGTTTGTCGTTGTAAAGAATACTTATATGTACAAAAATGCACCCAGGCATATTAAACATTAACTATAAAGGGAAAGTTAAGTATAAACTTTGAATTTGGCTTGAAGGGCTGCATTTTGGAAGGGAATATGTGTGTTTGCTACAGATTTTAAAACTCAATAATGGGAATGATGAGTTTGTAGTGAACGCTTTTTTGGGACAAAAAAACATTTTGTGTACCCAGCCCAAAGTGGTGCTAATTTTGATCCAATCAATCACAAAGCTAACATCTGATTGATTAGGGCAAAATTAGCACAATTTTCAATGACAAGAACTTTATTGAATCTCTCTGTATCTTTTTGATGATTGGTCAAAATTTTTTTTTTTTCTAAAGTTACCCTTTAAGTATGGCTGCCACAGTAATAGATAATAGATCAGTAGGTGTGTGTACCTGTGTCGGGTTGGGGGTTAAAAAAACATTCTTTTTGATGTTGGTCAAATTTTTTTTTACTTTAGTTACCCTTTAGGTATGGCTGCCACAGTAATGGATAAATAGATCAGTAGGTGTGTGTGCGCGGGGTGAGGGTTAAAAAACTTTTTTGAGATTGGTCAATTTTTTTTTTACTTTAGTTACCCTTACAATACAAGAATTGTGGAAGCATTCCAATTAGGCTAATTTACAACTACATTTAGCGGAAGTGCAAATGATCTGGTCAAACATTTATACAAACATAGAAAAGATAAAGTATGCTAGTGTGCAGATAATACATTTTAAAAAGCCAAAGGGCTGAGGGGGAAGGGAGAGAGCCTGTTATATGGATCCAGTGTGTAAGAATGAGAAATGCAAAAGTTTGCTAATCATAATTAAAGTAAAAGAAATTGAAAAGGTTAGATGTTAGGACCTTCCAGACTGGGGTTACCTTGACATGGTTGGAAGGCTTTTCATTCATGTGATCACAGTAATGTATACTAAAACCCCTTTGTTTATAAAGTATGCCAGTGTGCAGATAATATGATATTGTATGGGGCCTAGAAATGTGCATTGATTATCTTTCTATGTTAGTTACCCTTTAGGTATGGCTGCCACAGTAATGGATAAAGATCGTAGGTGTGCACCTGTGTCAGGTTGGGGGTAAAAAAACATTCTTTTGATGATTGGTCAAAAATATTTTTTTGCCTTTAGTTACCCTTTAGGTATGGCTGCAACAGTAATGGAGGGGTAGGTCAGTAGGTGTATATAACTGTGCCACATGTGGGTTAAAAAAAACAAAACCTTTTTTATTATTAATAAAATTAATTTTTTTGATTTTAGTTACCTTTAAGTATAGCTGCCACAGTAATGGATAAGTAAATCAGTTGGTATGTTACCTCGGTCTGGCTGAGGGGGTATGTCTTTTTTGTGTTTACAACCAAAAACTATATTTTATTGAGAATAAATCTAAATTGTTTTTTTTTTAATTTAGTACCTTTAAGTATGGCTACCACCATAATGAATTAGTAGATTAGTAGGTGTGTGTACCTGGGTCTGGTTGAGGGGGTATGTGTTTTTTGTGTTTACAACCATAAAACTATCTTTTATTGCGGATAAATCTAAATTTGTTTTTTTGACTTTAGATACCCTTTAAATATGGCTGCCACCGTAATGGAAAGTAGATAGTAGGTGTGTGTACCTGGGTCTGGTTGAGGGGGTATGTCTTTTTTGTGTTACAACCATAAAACTATCTTTATTGAGAATAAATCTAAATTAGTTTTTTTACTTAGTACCCTTAGTATGGCTGCCACAGTAATGGATAAGTAGATTAGTAGGTGGTGTTACCGGGTTGGTTGAGGGGGTATGTCTTATTTGTGTTTTAACCATAAACTATCTTTTATTGAGGATAAATCTAAATTTGACTTAGTTCCCTTAAATATGGCTTCCATGGGAATGGAAATGTAGGTCAGTAGGTGGGTGTAACTGGGTCTTGTGTGGGGGGGGGAAATGTCTGGAAATTCGCCGATAACGCGTAATGCTTACGCAGATTCCTTAGCTAGAAGATATAGACTCCTATATGCCCCACACGTCTGTACCGAATTCATGTCTCTAGCTAAAAAAGCGGAAGAAGAAGAAAATGGAAGAAGAAAAAGAAGAAGAAGAAATAAAAAATAACAGTAATTTGGCTTTTTCAAGCCAAATTAATTATGCTATGTATATTATCATTGCAAGACACGTCCCCATACAGCATTGAGTCCTATGGATACGTGTTACCAGTCTCCAATTCATTTCGTCTTTCTATTCCTCCATCTTATATCTTTTCTTATATACTCTATACCTTGAAAGCTTAAATAAGAAAAATCCCTTATTGCAGGTACTGAAATGTCTCCCCACTGGGCTTCTATCCTGTTTCTTACTTATGTTCCCTTGCCCTAACTTTAAAGGGGCGTGTAGTACAACCTACATATTGGATACAGCACTTATAGCAGGTAAGGAGCTATACTTTATGGGACAATTAATATATTGTTTAGTTTCATACTGTTTGTCTTAATACCTTGTTAACCTCTTTAAATTGGGGGCTATATGGGTGGTAAAATATACCTGATTTGAGTCCGAAAATTTCTTCTTTTCACCTATCACCCCTTGTAGCACAAGTTTCTGTTTAAACCTTTGGCTCTTTATAAGACACAAAAAAGAAAGAAGTGACAAGGATCATAAGAAAACTATGGGAATTTTGGAAGGGATGAAAGTCTGGACAGACAGATGCTTAATAAATGAGATTGGTTTGTAAAAAGACACAATCATTAAAGGGCAACTGTGGTCTCAAAACAAGTTAGGGTTAAATGAAAGCCTGCAGTATTTTCTTTACAATGAGCTGACAATCACATCTTTGGCTGGAGCCTGTGAGACATAATATGGGGTGAATGTTCAAACTTCCTGCTTCCAGTAGGTTGAGTGACATCACCTAACCTCTGCCCGGCCGTCCCCCCCGGGGGAGAAGCATGCTCAGTTAAGACTCAATGCAGTGGAAATCAGGAAGTATGGGGAAAAAAATTGACAGAAGGAGAGCCTATTAGCAGGCAGAGGCTGGTCACATGACTAAAAAGCTGGTCACATTGCTGAAAACAGGAAGCGTTCTAGCAGGAAGTAATATTGCAGAACCATTCTAGCAATAGTTCTCACAAATTTTATTTAGAGATGTGATTTAGGTTTTATTTTGAAGGTGAGATGAAAGGCTTTTTATATAATTCTTACTAGTTTGGAAGAATTCGAGACCACAGTTACCCTTTAAGGGATGTTTTGTGTCTGGCATGATTAAGAGAGCAGGGACAGAGAATATGACCCATTTAAGATACATGGGCACGTGGTTCACTCTAAAAAAAGTGAAACTTATAAGCAATGCAACTTTCATAAGCAATGCAAACTAAACACTATATTAATTGTCCCATATAGTTTATATACACTGCTATAAGTGCTTATCCAATATTAGGTTGTACACACGCCTCTTTAAAGCAAGGGCAAGGAAACACATTAGGGATAAAAGTAAAGAAACAGGATAGAACCCAGTGGATATTTTAGTGCCTGCAATAAGGGGGATTTGTCCTATTTGAGCTTTCAATGTATAGAGTATATAAGAAAAGATATAAGATGGAGGGATAGAAAGAAAGCACTTTTAAAATCTGAGCTGTGAAATGGTTATGGAGATAGGTATGCCTTGCTATATATAATATACATAGGGGGTTATTCAATAAAATCTTATTGTTTAAAATGGTGCTAATTTTGCCCAACCAATCCGATGGTAGCTTTCAAATGTTAAATAAGATTGATTGGTTGGGGCAAAATTAGCACCATTTAAACAATAAGAACTTTTATTGAATCTCATGGGATGTATATTTCTAAAATATATAGTAAATGTCTAGGTGCATTTTTGTACATATTAAGTTTTCTTTACATCGCGAAAACCCCATAGCTTTTCCACTTTTACACAGTTTTGTAAATTATTAGTCACGTGATATATCTTATTAGCAGTACTTCTAAAAATAGACATAGAATATGATAAATATATTGGAGATATTTCATTGTAATTTCTGGAGCTCACATTTTTATCTAGTGGAGTAATCATTCTTACAAGTATACATGACATTGTTAAATTTTTCTCTTATTGTGAATTATGTTTTGAAATTTGCAACTCTTTGTATTGCATTATGGGTAAGTTCCTATCCGGGTGGGGAGTGGCATAAGACTGTAACCGCCCATTTCAGTAGGCATGTTAGTTACAGTGGACCACTATATCTACCTGGAAGAGGAGCTCTATACTTAGCCTATGATTAAGGGCAAGGGTAGCCCCAAACGTGTCAGGATCTTTTTTATGTTACATAACTGCTTCCATGTTAATAAAGAAGTTTTAACTTACTCTGCAGCACGTGCGCTTTATCCCTCGTGCACGGTTTCCTGTCTGTCACAGGTGACAGGAAATGTGTGGCAAGTGAGAGGAGCGCGTGCTGCTGCGTGCACTACAGGAAGATTCAGACTTGTGGTTTTCAGATATGTTACTGGCTGGTAGAGTTTTTTTTTTTTTTTGATTTTCAAATGTAATTTTTAAATTTATCTTCAAAGAAAAGTTCAGAGTTTTGAAAATTTAGAAAAATCCGTCGGATCTGAGAATTTTCCAAACCGGCAGTTCCAAATCGAAACCAGGGTAGTTCAAAAACATGATTCATCACCACTGGCCGGATACTAGTGACACTGGGGATTCCTAACTGAAGCAGCAAGTGGTAGATTGTTATTTGTGAGATGGATTTTCCCTTTAAATACCCCATATGTCCCCTAATGGGGGCCAATTACTGTGTCCCATACACATCACACTACAAGTGTCTTGTAACCCCCAGATTTTCAGATCGGTTCAGGAGCTGCAGATGCACAAGGTATCACAGGTTGTGCAAAAACTGCAGGATTAAAGTGCCATAGGACAAGATAGAGTTCAACATTTCTGCTGGTCGTTAGCCAAAATATCCACAAACACAAAAAAATAATCAGTAGAAAAACACAGCCAAGATAATTCCAATCCACAGTGTAGGGGAAGGTTTCACATCTGAAACACAAACAGTAAACCAATAATGATAGTGTGGTTAAGGCATCAACTCACAACTAACACACACAAATGGAATGGTCTGACATACTGCTTGATTCTTAACTTAGCTAAAGCAAAGTAATAAAGACATGTGACTAATTTAGTTTTCTTTGGGTGCCACTCCTCCTAGCTGCTCACTCAGCTTCTTCCAACCTTTTTTTCTTGTTACTCCCATCCTCTGGAATTCTATTCTCCTCTCTCTTAGTACAGTAAGTTTAAATCTAATCTGACATCTTACATCTCAGAGCACTGTATATGATTATTTTATATTTACACAGAGAGTTCTTACTATGGAAACTCTACCCTTCCCTATGTATCTATAGCTCACCTACCTAGCTAGATTGTAAGCTCTACGGAGCAGTGACCTCATTGCTCATGAGGCATGATTCAGGGACTTCTTGTATTATATATTGCTTTTTGACTGATACACTAAACTGCTCAATTGAAATGATGACTAGTAATAAGTTTTGACCAATTTAAACAGTGAATGATGTAATTTAAAGACTGACCCATGTATGGCCAGCTATAGTTTGCATATACTATGATTAAACTGAAATCATCTGAAAAGACAATTACGCTTGTATAATTCAGGGGAGAGAGTAGATGGTACTGTGTCTTGACAAGGTAAAGTGAACTCTAATAAGGACCCTCTGTCTCTACATATTTTCTGTTCTGCAAGAGTGCATGCTCTGTTTTATGGTTCGTTTCCTGTTCTGGCTGGGACACAACTGGTTTAATCAATGACAGTCAATTTTAAAGAGATTTGTGTTTGTTTACAAACACCAAACTACATTTTGCAGAGGTAGTCATTAAATATAATAAGTCAATGAAGTTTCAAAATCATTATCCTCCTATTGTCCACCCCAGATATTCCTTCTGACCACCAAGTATGTGTGAAATTCTGTCTTGTACAGTGATATAGATTTTGACGTTCTGTCTTTTTTTATCGTAGTTTTCTTTGTTAGTTAATGCTTTGTTTTCAGTGCTGCAAGGATTAATTTCCATAGTGGTCCAATAATCAAGAATATCATTTTTTAGCACTTTAAGGGTATGTCGAGCCCCCCCAAAATGTTTTAATGTGTGGCAGGAAATGGGCACCTAGACCTCGCAAGCTTTATATATCTGAATGCTCTTCCCAAATGTTCTTACCGGCCTTCGTTCCCTCGCTGAATTCTGCTTGTCTTCTGTGCTTGCTTCTGTGCATGGATTTTTAACAGATATTGATGGAATCTGCACTTAGATCCTGTCACCTGGATTTTACCGATCATAAAAATATTGTAACCTAAAGCTTTAAAGGCCATATCCACCCCCAACTGTAAACACATAAAACTAGAACCCCTCCAAACCTTAAGATGGCAATTCTTATTTTTCTACCCCACATATTTATAAAGGTCTGTTTTTAAAAAAATTATTTGTTAATGTGTGATCATATGATTGCAAGGATTGAAATATTAAGCAATAACAACCACAATTGGATTTGGTCCTTTAGAAATCCAATTAAGTGGTGCAAATGAAAGAAGATTTTGGGATAAAGAGGCCAGCAACATCTGCAATGTTTTTGTCACTGGCGAATGTGGTGTCACTGGTAGCCGCAGTGAGATTGCCCGGCTTCCGCAACATCAGCAGAGTTGGTGTCGCTGTCGATACTGGCAGCGACATTGGAGAAAAGAAGCAAAATCTGAATAGGTCCATTTTAGGATCAGGGTGGTCCTGGTTTTGAGCTGCAGGACCCCCAACAAAGGCACTTTGTCAGTGCATAAGGAGAATAGAATTCCAGAACGTGGGAGTAACAAGAGAAAAAGGTTGGGAGGAAGACGTGAGCATAATGCTGCTAGGAGGAGTGGCACCCAAAACAAATCTCCGATGATGCCCCACTGTCAATAGATCTCTATGGTTGTGGCACACTCTCGCAATCATGTGTAGGCAGCAATAAAGATCTATTGTATGGGAATACCATGCCCTAAGCAGGAATTTCAACCTGCCTCATTGGCATGATGGCTCTGCATGTGAATAGGTGACATTATAGAAGATGGGGACATTAACAATATTTAATGGGGAGCTGGGTAGTGTGTTGGCACAGGAGAAATGTAGGTTTCAGTTTATTTAGAGGTGATGAAACAATGCATGCAGCAGAGTTTAGTATTAATCAAGGGGGAGCAAATGTGAAGTAGGAAGACCAGTAACCAGGAGGTTTACAATAGTCCAGACGTGATAGGATGATCATGAGAGCATGGATAAGCACGGAATTCGGAGGTGGCAGGTTAGAAAATGGAGGAGGAATCAGTAATTACCCATGAAGACTGAGATAGGGTAACTGGGGGTATTGTCAACAGAAATAGAAACAAATAAGGGACCCAAAATGGTCCAAAGAACTCACTCAGTTTGCTTTTGGAGGAGGTTCAAGGTCCAGTACTGGATACTGTAGCAGACTATGAAATGGTACTGGATATTGGAGCTGGATACACACTGGATACTGGTTTGGAAAATAGGACTGAAAAATGGAATGGAGACAGGAGCAGGATAATGGTATGGAATTAGAGCTGTATAATGATATGGGGATTAGAGCTGGTTACTGGAAATAGGAGCTGAATACTGGTACTGAAAATAGGTGTTGGGAATGAGAAATGCAAACGTTTGCTAACTAATTGAAGTAAAAGAAATGTGAAAACGTTAGGACTTCCAGACTGGGGTACCTTGACGTGGTTAGAGGCTTTTATCATTGTGATCACAGTAATGTATATCTAAACCCTTTGTTTATAAAGTATGCCAGAGTGCAGATATATGATATTGTATGGGCTAGGAATGTGCATTGATATTTTTTCTATGTTTGTATGAATGTTTGACCAGATCAGTAGCACTTAGCCTAAAAAAGTAGTTGTAAATTAGCCTAATTGGAGTGCTTCCACAATTCTTGTATTGTATGAAAATAGGTGTTGGGTATGGTTACTGAAAATAGGAGAAGGATACTGGTCCTGAAAATAGAGGTTTGGATACCGGTACTGGAAATGGTAGCTGGATCTGTAAACTGGTAGCAGGATACTGGTACTGGAACGTGGTAGCTGGATTCTGGAAGGAATGGTAGCTGGCTACTGGAAATGGTAGCTGGATTCTGTAACTGGTAGCAGGATACTTGGTACTGGAACTGGTAGCTGGATTCTGGAACTGGTAGCTGGCTACTGGAAATGGTAGCTGGATTCTGGAACTGGTGCAGGTACTGGTACTGGAACTTGGTAGCTGGATTCTGGAACTGGTAGCTGGGTACTGGAAATGGTAGCGGATTCTGGAACTGGTAGCAGGATACTGGTTGACGGAACTGTAGCTGGATTCTGGAACTGGTAGCTGGCTACTGGAAATGGTAGCTGGATTCTGGAACTGGTAGAGCGAGATCTTGGTACTGGAACTGGTAGCTGGATTCTGGAACTGGTAGCTGGGTACTGGAAATGGTAGCTGGATTCTGGAACTGTAGCAGGATACTGGTACTGGTAGCTGGATTCTGAACTGGATAATGGTACGGAAATGGTAGCTGGATATTGGAACTTCGTTAGGAGACAAGAGCAGGTAGGCACAGGGAAGAAACATTCTGGGGAGCCAGCTAGCAGTGTTCAGCCAAGGGCCAGGTGTGATGACGTAATTTATTATAGTAGCATCGCCAGGTATTGGAAATAATCAGTAAAATATCAAACTACTTAAAGGAACACTAAATCCATAAAAAACACTATTTGCCATTTTTCTATTATTCACAGGGAGGTGAGAACGCTTATTCTCACCTCCCTGTGAATAATATTACGCTCGGGGACCTGGAACTTACATTACCGCACTCCAATCGCAAGTGAAGGAGTGTCTTGCGACGGTAAGTGTAAGTTCCAGGTCCCCGAGCGTCCTATTATTCACAGGGAGGTGAGAATAAGTGTTCTCACCTCCCTGTGAATATGAAAACGAATGGCAAATAGTTCTTTTTTTGGATTATGGGAGTTTACAGTCCCTTTAAAAACAAAGGTAATAGAATCATAATGGGTTACCTGTTCATATTGGGTATAATAAAGAAGTGCTGTTCAATCTTGCAATAAGAAGTGAGATTGACACACTGTTAAAAGCAGTCAGCCTTGGAAAACTCTAGTTCATATAAACATCACTTGAAAGTGTGACCTTTTATAGTGAAATGAAATAGTCAGGATTTTTGTGAACAATAGGAGCTTAGATGAACCAACAGATCAGTTATAATAATTGCGATAGTTGTTCCCTGTGCCATCTGTTAGGTGTTGGCTGATTGCTGACTAGAGATTACCAAACTTCAGAAAAAAGGATTTGCTGATTTTCGAAAAAAACCAAAAATCTGTGAATCCACCATTAAAGTTTTAACCTGCATTAGTACTACCGGTATGTGTATTAATACAACTACTCTTAATAGCACATTCATTTTTCCCCCTTAAAGGGGAACTGTGGTCTCCAAAAAAGTTGAGTTTAAATGAAAGGCCAGTTTCCTACCTTTAAAACGAGCCATCCTCTATGTGCTCCACAGCCAAGATATAAAGAAATGACTGACCAGAAAGTTAATGGGTGGGAGGCTGACATGTGACATTCCTAAGGCTTCTCCTGCACAGTGCAGCTGGCGAGCACAGCTCTCAGACTCCCTCAGTGTGTGAGGGAGACAGGAGTCCCTCCTCCTCTCTGTTGTGTGAAGGACCTGCAGCTGCAGAGAAGGTAAGGGAATCTACAGCCCTTCTCTCTCACTATGTGAAAACAGCCTTTTCAGGCAGAGTTCTCAGCACCTGTGGCCCACAGCACCTGTGAGTGGGTGGGGCTTAGGCACCCATGAGTGGGCAGGGTTTAGGCACCCACGAGTGGGCGGGCGTAGGCACCCATGTGTGTGGGGGGGGCCCAGAACCCGCGAGTGCGGGGCACACATGGGGCTGTAAGGGAATGGGCCAAGGGGGGGGGCGCAACTGGGGGACCATGGGGTCCATGAGTTGGAGGGACCAGGGGGGCTGCAAAGGGGAGGAGACACAGGGCAGATTGAATGACAGGTGTTCAGAGTAGAGGAAGTACAGGGGACTTGGTGATGCTGCTGCCATATCACACACAAAAATGTAATATCTTAAAGCTATGTAAAATAAACAATGAAAATAAATTGCAAAAATTCTCAGGAGGCAATCTCTTCAATTTACCTAAAGTCATTTTTGGACCACAGTTCCCTTTAATATATCAAATGGCATGTCCACCCCTTTTACAGCTTTTTGCTGTAGTGTAGGGCTCCCTCCCCCAACCCCATAGTACTTTTTGCAGAAACTACCCCGAAAAGTACTTACATTACCTCTCTCCTACCACGTTTCTGTCACAGCCCTCTGCTTGCATGAAACTGCAAGGCAGGGGCCGGACCAGCAGCCGCGTCCGTGATTGGCTGAGAGGCAGGGAGGAATGTTGGGAAGGAGAGAGGTAATGTAAGAGGGGGAGTTTCTGCAAAAAAGTAACATAGTAAATAGTAAACAACACGACAATAGGAAAGTATCCCTGGATCAACTTACAGTATATGTATTAATACCAGTAATTCTCAATATTTTTAGAAACTTATCCAGACCATTTAAAGCTATTCAGTGAACTTGCATTACCACATCTGCTGGAAGACAGTTCCACAGTTTCACCGCTCTCACTGTAAAAACCTTTCCTAACCTGAAGATAAACTATATTTCTTCCAACCTTAAAGGATGTCCATGAGTCTCTGATATGACTATAGTGAACAATGCACCAGAGAGTTTATTGTATGGGCCATTAATATATTTTTTTAAAGGGGATCATATCCCCACGCAAACGTCGCTTCTCCAATGTAAACAGCCTTAACTTGTCTAACCTGCCTGCATATTTAAGCCCCTCCATTCCCCTTATTTATTTAGTTGCCCTACTTTGAACTGCTTTATTTCCAATATGTCCCTTTTGTATATGAGATTCGAAAACTGCCCGCATATTCAAATGAGGCCTTACCATGCCTTGTAAAGAGCTTTTATTCTTGTATAATCTATCATTTTAATTTGTAATTGAGAATATGTCCTTGCATATGGACATTGTAATGGACTTTAGTATAGTAAGTAAATGTTTAAAAATTGATCATTAAAGCTATCACAAAAAGACTTGTGTTCACTTTATTACTTTTCTCTGTGCATTATCATTCTACTGAGACATATACAGGGCTAAATAGTGCCCATTGCCGAGCAGCAAGCATTCATTTTGGAAAAACAGACCTTATTGCATTATGTTAATAAGGAATGGAGACTTCTAGGTAATTTTCATGTTTCCATCCTTGTGATATGAAGTGATTCAGAGTTAATATTTCTCATACTGTAATGCATTAGCCATGCTATGAGAATTTTTTAAAAGAGAAATGATATACTTCAAATAGCATGCTCCTTTGGTTTTTAGATCTGTTCTGATCTGCTGGTACCGTATTTGTGTGGTACCAAACATATGTGTGATTCCAAAATGCAAACGCATATTCCAAATAGAGCAATGCCCGTGTTTTGTAAAGAGGCACCAAACTTAGTACCAGGGACGTAAATACCAGGGAAGCTGTTAAATTAATTTTAGGACCTTTTTTCAAATATGTGTGTACGGGCAGGAGATAAATTGAATGCCATTGTCTTGTTTTGATCAAAAAGTTGGGATGAACATTCCACACTATTCCTAGCCCAGGGCAACATTTAAAAACAGTTGGCAAAACTACCGTACTTAACAATTGGCAGAGATGAGATGATTTGTGGAGTTGTGTGGAAACTTTGCACTATAAACAAAGTATTGGAATCCATTACTTGAACCATTTATATCTTAATAATGTTCTGAGCTGTAAACACTTTTTAGTGTTGGTGTAATGGACTTCTCAAAACAAATAAATTGTGTTCAAGTATATGGCAGTCCAAATTTCTATTTGGCATTATAAATTTATTAGTTGAGTACTTCCTTCTATAATTAACATATCCAACCCACCCCCTCATATTTGGACGTTTTCAGTTCAATGCCAATACTATTAAAACTGCAACATTTTCAAACCTTGTTTGCCCTAAATCAATCTAATTTCTGAATAAAGGGTGAATGTGTGTGTTATTTTGTAAATTATATTAGACATTCCATTAATCAGGATATACTTATATTTTCTTGACTATATAGATATTCAAAATCAAAGTATTATATTAAAGGGACTAAAAAAATGACTTTGTCTCTCTTAATCTATAATTGAATACATTAAGTAGCACTTACGCTGAGAGTGTGTGTGTGTTGCTGCATGCCTTACTAGCAGATATTGTTTTAAGGAAAAGTATAACACGCTTCTTTTAAAACCCAACTACCCTGTTAAAATTCTGAACAGGAAGCAGCCACAATATGTATAACTATAATGGCGCGTGTGTGGCCAACTGTATATGGGTTAAAGTAAAATCTATGCAATATTTTTCATGCGGTGATAAATAAATGTTGGGGCCATACATGTTTACATTGACATTAACACCCAGTTATCTGCACCTTCCATTGGGATAAACTGTACAGAAACCTCCATTGCCTGTCAGTTTTTAACCCTTTGTACAAATGTAAAAAATTATTGTAAAATGTTGATTTTATTTTTAATAAATTATATATGAAATATAAAAACAAACTTATCAATATATTGTATTTTCTTTCATATAAAATGTAATTATTATTAGTATTGCATCTCCTGCCTATGGCGGTACCAAGTATGTGTGGGAACATATGTATGGGTGCAAATCCATGCTGACACAATATTACAAAATGTAGCACCAGTTTTGCACTGGTTTGGGCGATAGCGCCATTTAATACACCCCTCCCCAACCCTACAATAGACAAAGTAGGAGGGGGGTAGATACTTATATCAGACAACAACATTCGTAAATGCGGTTCCTGAAGAATTGGCTGAATTTCGTGGTATTGGTTGGGAGGTGAGTTCAATGTATGGGCACATACATGATGTTGCAGGTTAACAGATGAGACAAAGTTTTCTTTTTTTGACAAAGGACGTCTTTTCACTCACCTTATTTCTTACTACTATTTAATTTACCATCAGATAGCGAAGGTTTCATTTACTGAACACACATGGAACCTACAAATTACATGGCTCATTAAAGACAGGAACCCACAAAATTATCTGGTTTCTTATAAAAGAGGTGAAAGCTTTGCTAATAGGCTTGTTAAGGTGGATGTAAAGATACATATTAATATACAATCCACATTATAGGTTCCTATCCTGCTTGTCTGTGGTATTCTAATTGCCATTGGTTTATTAAAGGTGAGTGCTTGATGCACCTCTCAGGTTATAAAATCCCAGCTAAATAGCATTTTACCTGTAATTCTAATTCTGTTATATATGGTCTGTGACCCTGTGTGTGTTATATATGGTCTGTGACAAGGTGTGTGTGTGTTATATATGGTCTGTGACAAGGTGTGTGTGTGTTATATATGGTCTGTGAAAAGATAATCAATGCACATTCCTTCCTAGGCCCCATACAATATCATATTATCTGCACACTGACATACGTTATAAACAAAGGGGTTTTAGTATACTGTAATCACATGAATGAAAAGCCTTCCAACCACGTCAAGGTAACCCCAGTCTGAAAGGTCCTAACTTCTAACCTTTTTTACTTCAATTACCAAATGGTAATCCAAAAATCCAAAATCATTCAGTTTACAAACTGCACCATCTGAATATGGATATCCTACATATAAACGTACACCTCCAAGTTTTGGAGGACAAACCACAATACTTAAAAATAAAAGCAACCCTATTATAATAGACAATCAATGGATAGTTCCATATAGTCCTATTTTAAGTAGAATGTTTAATGCACATATTAATATTGAATATTGCAGTTCTGTTAAAGCTATAAAATATATATGTAAATATACAAATAAAGGAAGTGATCAAGCAATGTTTGCATTAAGTGATCTAAAAGATGAAATTTCTCAATATCAGCGAGCCCGCTATATATGTTTCTCTGAAGCTATTTGGCGTATACTTGGATTTAAAATTCATCATCGTTACCCACCTGTAACTCATTCAGCTGTTCATTTAGAAAATGGGCAAGGAGTGTATTTTCAACCAAATAATGCACAACAGCAAACAGAAAAAAACAACATTATTGGCTTTTTCTGAGCTTTGTTCTAAAGATTCATTTGCATGTACATTATTATATAATGAGGTGGCAAGCTTTTATGAGTGGAATAACATTAAATATATATTTAAAAGACGTAAAAATGGAATTCCACATAAACAGTTTCCAGATATTAACTATATTAATACTTTAGGCAGAGTATACACAGTTACCCACTAAATACAGAATGTTACTATTTACGTATATTGCTACATCACATAAAAGGTCCAACATCTTTTTCACATTTAATAACAGTGAATGAAATTCAGCATAATACATTTCATGCTGCATGTTTAGCACTTTCAGAGATATTCAATAAACTTTTTTATAGTTAAAAATGATGCTAATTTTGCCCCAACCAATCAGATCTTTTTTAACATTTGAAAGCTAACATCTGATTGGTCGGGGCAAAATTAGCACCATTTTTAACAATAAGAACTTTTATTGAATCTTCCTGTTATTCTTTTAGAAAGTGATTATCATTGGATAAAAACTTAAGAGGAAGCATGTTTATATGAAAGCCCTTCAAAACTCTGTCAATTATTTGCCATTTTAATTATAATAGGGTGTGCTTTAAATGCACTAGAATTATATAACAAATTTAAAATATATATGGCTCAAGATATATTACATCAACACCAAAAAAAATTAGAATCACATCACATAACGTACAATAATAAAATATAAAATGAATGCTTAATAAAACTTTTTACAATTTTTCAAAGTATGAATAATAAACCTTTATCAGGTTCCAGCGTACCTATACCTTCCTTAACTGAAAATTATTCCCAATATAACATTTATTATCTAGAAAAAAATTATAATATAGAAGAGCAAATTAACTATGTTAAAGAAAACATAACTAAACTAAATCCAGAACAAAAATTAGCATTTAAAAACAATCTTACATTCTATAAACACAAATGAAGGAGCTCTGTCTTTTCTTGATGCTCCTGGAGTTTCTGGTAAAACATTTGTCTTAAAACTTTTATTAGCAAAATTAAGATTAGAAAGTAAAATAGTAAAATACCTGTAGCATCCTCTGGTATTGCAGCTACATTCTGGAGGAAGAACCTCACATTCACTATTGAAATTTCCAATAAATCTATAACATGGTCAAAATGCCATTTGTAATATTAGTAAAAATTCTGTCCCAAGAGGCTGACCGGTGGGCACCCTTGATCCAGTTGAAATTTACTGTATGTTTTGTAATATGGTTTCTGGCTAGGAGGTACTTGGGACCATCAGAGAAGATTCAGGGATCACCAACCTGTGGGCATTCCCTGACTTCTGCTGTAGTGCTGTTGTAGAATGCTAGTAGGGGAAGTTGTAGTTGTAGTTTTCAGGCAACTGCAGTATGGAGAACCCTGGGTTATATTTGGGATTTTTGGAATTACATTTCTCTGTTTCCAAATAGACAAAACCATATAAACAAGAAAATTAAAAAAGCAGACGATTGGAAAAAAAAATCTTTGTTAGCCAATACAGGAGAGAATATTCACACACAGTGGACTAGTTTTTCAATGAAAGGTAGAAACGTTTGCCCGTTCTATAAATCTGTCCAACCAATCAGATCTACCTGCAGTATCCAAGTAAATAGCTTACATCTGATTGCTGCAAATTAATAGCACCCCTTATTCAGGGTGATTTACATAGGTATTGCTGTGGAGTTGCTGTTGTCTTTTAAGGGAGTAAAGTATCAGTAACCGATTTAGGATCAGCTGTGCGCACGTAAGTTAGACAGTTCTGGTGACTTCTGTATCTTTAAAAAACTTAACTTTTGCAGTAAATAAAGCATCAACTGGTGCTTGAAACATAAATAGGCAATGAGGTCCCTATTTCAAAGAGTTTTTAATATAAATGATGCTGATGGACCGTAATCTATTAGGAATGAAATGTATATATCTATACATATTTCATTCCTAATAGATGCAGTAAACATCTAAGTTGGTGCACACCAGTTACCAAAACAACTTAGTAGCTAATGCAATAAAAGGGGCAAAAGTTTGCTCTTGCAATTAATCTGCAGCAGCCCCTTAGGCTGGGTACACACAGAGCAGATTTTTTGGCCAAACTGACCATTATTTTGTATATTGACTGGGTCGAAAAATATGCGTCGGTTTTGTTGTCACCGGCAGCCGATGTCTGTCTCCCTGATCAGACGAAAAGGCGTTAAGACATGTCGGTAAATCATGGCTGATCATATGGTTTCCTATGAACCGCACTATCAGCCGTGGTGAAATGTCGGCCATGGTTACTTTCACTGCCAGCAACAGTGATCTGACCCGAACGAATACTAGCGGTGAACGATCGGTCGGGGCGTGTGTACCCAGCTTTAGAAGCAGTTCATGTTTGGTTGAATAGCAGCCTGTGTGAATGGCACTTCCAAAGAATAAAATATATTTAAGCTGTAAATGTGTAAATGTTGGTAGCACTGAACTTGTAGATATATACATTTGTCTGTAATGTGAATGAATGTAAATAAAACGACCTTGACTTTCGTATTTTCATCCTGTATTTCTGCAGACCGCCAGAGTGAAGAACAACTGCACCTTCATCGCCAAACTGGGAGTTACCCAGATGCCTGTGTGTATTCTGATTTTCTGCCCCAAACAGCCTACAGGGAAAACCCTTATTGGCAGAGACAGTTTTCCTCATACACTGATTCTACTTTTCTGTAGACACTATTTCTACAGACCCTGATATTACTAAATATCCTACAAATCCTTGACATCACTGATGATGTCATCCAATGGCCTTTGACCCTAAGTGTTATTGGCAGGGCACACAAAGATTTGACATTTTTCCCAGTATCACATTGTGGATACAGATCCTTATAAAATGGTACGTGGACTATCACTGTCCAAAATAAAGTGTCTGAGAACTGGCCTAAAGCCTTTTGTTTTTCATTTCATGTTCACTGTTTATTTACATCTAATCATCGTTATTAAACCTCCCAGCGTTTCCTGTCAGTGTCTCCTGCAGATTCCAAGTTTAAGGAATTTGATGGATTTTTGGTGAATGCGGCATTACCCTGTGCTGATTGCGTAGGTCACTTTCTTAAGTTTCTTTTACGTTTTACTTTACATATAACATACTATTTCATATTGGGTTTGGCAGCTAAAAAAGGCTGATTGGAGAATCAAATAGAAACACTGCACGAGTAAACCTGGTGCAATCTGCTAGGTCAGAAGACTGGCACTGGTATTGCACATTTATTAAGGTTATAGGAGAACTAAACATTCCAGATAAAATTGCCTCAATAGTCAGAGCACATTCACAAAGATACTATAAGCTGTATCTCACCTCTCCTTTTGCTGGATGGTTTATGAAGTGAACCTGTAGGTAATAGGGGTCAGCTCCCATAATCCTACTTAGCTGGGCACCCAGCTGGCTGCTAAATAAACTGCAGATTTTAAATCAGGGACTTCCATATTGGTGTGAAGACATCTGTATAAAAATACTCTGCATAGAAACAGTGAATACTGGGGTCAGGGATTGTGGCTTTTTGGTGACTACACGGGCTGTTGGCTGTACAGGCAACAACATGGAAGCCTTCTTACAATGTATAGGTATTTTGGGAAGAAGTTCTTTCATATTAGGATTTTTTAAAAAGTAGGTTTATTTTTCTTTTAATGTTTGTATGTCTATAATACCAGTGATTGCAAGCAGTACTTTTTACTTTCAGGGTTATTCAATAAAAGTTCTTATCGTTTGAAAATGTGCTAATTTTTCCCCAACAAATCAGATGTAAGCTTTCAAATGTAAAATAATTTTACTTTCCTTACAAATATTACAGAAACTAAAGACCAAAACCTTTACTTTTTTAGTCTTGCAAAAATCCTTGTTAAAACAGCAGGATAATCTAATACTCAGATAAAGTGTGAAATCATAGCCTAATGCTACTAAGCCAATATCACCAAAGCAAACGGTTTCATTTTATTTGTTTTTATTGATTACAATATTAAATGACAAGCACGTTGTTTGATTCGTTGCTCTGGTCCTTTCCGGCTAGCCTTGTCCATTGGAGATGAGGACATTGAGCGCTCTGCGATGGCCATGTAGTCAGGCTGGAAAGAAAGCTGGTTGAATAGCTAGAAATCTGTCTACTGGAGTGCCTAGAAAGGCCTTATTGGCTGGGAAGCTTGTGGGCTGAATGCCTTTCCAGCTGGAAACTAGTTTCTGTAAAACAAGATATTTAAAGGTAATAAATAGACAAACCAGTGGAAATACTCATGTTAAAGGGCATATCTACCTTCCTTATCAACCAAACCCTGTTTGTAATACTTGTATATACCTTTCGTTGTTACCTGCTTTTCCCTACTAATGCTGGTTTCCTTCTGGTTGCAGCCATCAGTCTAGGCCATGGCAAGTAGCAGGATTCGTAGTCACCATTAGGGATGGCCGGTTCGCGGTTTTCTCGAAAATACGAGAAAACACGTAATTTCGAAAATTTTCGAAAATACAAGGATTTATCTTATTTCCATAAATACATATTTTCAAATATTTTTTGAAATTACGAGGATTACACGTACTTTCGAAAATACATATTTTCGAAAATACTAGTTTTCTCGTATTTTCGAAAATACGCGAAACCCGTAATTTCGAAAATTTTCTAAAATATAAAAAATCTCGTAATTTCGAGGGTATTTTTCATTTTAATGGGTCCGCTCGCGGATTTTCGGATTTTTTCGAAAATTTGCGGATCCTCGAGCGGACCGGATTTTGCGAAGTTCGGACATCTCTAGTCACCATAACAGGCTTAGGTTCTGGATGGGAAGCAGGTTGCTGGATTGGCTGGAAAGCTGACTGCCGGATGGCCTGGAAAGCTGCCTGCTGGAATTGCATTGCTTGCGCTGCAAGTAATAAAAATCTGTGACATGCAAAACCCTTCATAATCCGTAAGTTTACTGGTTAGCGTGACTGTTGCTCTTATTTTCCTGTTATTGCGGGATATTACATCTCCCTGTTTGTGTTTATTATCTGCTGGATTGGCTAGATACTATACTGAGGAAGGGGGCAGGGCCAGACCAGATAAGTTAGCATAACTTTTGGTATTCCAGTGGATCGGATTTACACCTTGTGTGAGAACATGGCATTTTTAGCTCTCCCTCTAGAAACAATAGAGGATTTTGATGTTGTGTCAATCAGTGGCTGTGGCTACTATTTGATTTTACTGATGTGTTTCAATAGTGTTTTGATACCTTTTTATATTGAAGTCCCATTGCCTGCCTTCGGAACCCATTCGGGATTACTAGTGTGGAAACATAGATATCCTACAGCAAGACTTTATCCAAGGGTCCACTAAGTCTCATCACTTACCTGGTAACACATCAGTGCTAGGACAGGCCAGTTGGCCCTATACATACCCACAGAGATTAGTCTGACTGAACATTTATCTAAATCTAAATGGTTGTATTCAACGTTGTCCAAGTAGAAGACGCTCTTTGCTACTGATGGATGAGATCCTGATTTATTTATGATCTTCTAAAAATAAGTCTGACGTATAATCAAAGTCTTCAAAAAGTTTCTGTTCTTCTTGCGATAAGGGTTTTCCATAAGCAGGTGATAGTCTGGGATTTTCATTTTGTTTAGTACATGGAGGGGGCAGATAGGGAGCTGCTAATCTTTGATTTAGAAGGTCTTCCCAGTTAAGTTCCTGTAAAACAAGATATTTAAAGTTACTGCTAGCCTGCTGTTTTCCTCAAACTACATAGACACATTTACTGCTTGTGAAGGTTCTCATTCATCCAGGTCATGGTATATCTGTTGTATTCAATTAGATCAACTGGACTTGAAGTTTAGTTCTTGAAGACATTTCGCTAGTCATTCGACTGGCTTTCTCAATTCAGATCTTGAAACGTCTTCAAGAACTAAACTTCAAGTCCAGTTGATCTAATTGAATACAACAGATAGACACATTTACTGTTTTTATGTAAAATACAATACTTATAGGCCTTTGTATTAAATGTTTTAATTATGTTTTAACATAATCACTTATGGTTAAAAATGGTGCTAGTTTTGCCTCAACCAATCTGATGTTATGTAACATCTAATAGATAAAATCTAAATGGTTGAAGCTAAATTAGCACCATTTTTAACGATATACACATAGCCGGCCACTACACACAAGCAGATATTTTCAGCTGACCAACCGAAAGTGCCGTGAATAGGTTGTTCGTCCGAAAATATCTGCTGGTGTGTACCCAGCCTAAGTTTAAGAAGCTTTAGGAAGTGCAGGGAAATAAGTAAATATATCTATGTCAGGGTTTGGGATGGGTGGGGAAGGCGAGTATAGATTTTAGAGCTGGGGGTAGACATGCTCTTTAAATTTAAAAAAAATTATATACAGGGAGATTCAATAAAAGTTCTTATAGTTTAAAATGGTGCTAATTTTGCCCCAAGCAATCAGATCTTATTTAACATTTGAAAGCTAACACCTGATTGGTTGGGGCAAAATTAGCACCGTTTTAAACGATAAGAACTTTTATTGAATAACCCTGATAATGTTGTAGAATTGTAAGAAAAGAAAATTTGCTAAATCTGTTAAATAAACCAATCAAGAACGTCTAGGAAATCATCTAAATTATCAGTAAATGGTTTCTTCTTAATAAAAATATCAATTATCAAACCTACACTGAAAAACTGGTGTTCTTTAATGTCTTCTGCTCCCCTCTCGCTGGATCCAAGGCGATCGCCAGGCTTTTTTATCAAAAGCTAAAATGTAAAAAAAAAATTATTTTTGTTAAATTCTTTAACTTTCCAACCATCTACTATAGTGCTGGGAGTGGGATCTACTAAATGGTCCTTACCTGGCTCATTAAGTCTATAGCACCCGTAGATATGTTGTCTGGATAGGGGGGGTATGAATAAGGATTTTATAATTGATCTCAGAAATGGATCTTCCATTAAATGGCATCTGCAGAATCAGAAAATGTTTTATTTAGATCAGCCTGTTTATTTAATAAGAACACAGAACAATAACCAATAGAGATTCAGTGTATCCACCAATATTGCCAATATGATTAAATGGTTCTGTATCTAGGTTAGAACTTTCTAGTTGTCCCCAAATGCAATACAATAAGGGTTTCGGTCAGAGTACAATATTTATTATAGTGGCCCCACAATTCTACCAGTTAATGGATGTGTTTTACTTACCATTCCAATAAGCATTTCATACATTATCACTCCTAGTGCCCAGAAGTCAATTTCTCTGTTGTACCCAGTGGCTTGTATATCTTCTGGTGCTCGGTATAGGGGCGTTGTGCAATTGCTGTAGGTGCGTTCGCCGTAGCCAATATCTAAACACAGGCACAAAGTTAACCATATGAAAAACAAGCACTGAATGGATATATTATGTTTGTGAATAAATGTAGGGGGATCGGTATAGTAGATATTTGTAACATTACACTGGGACATTAATTTGTTATGGAGAAAAGGAAATGACCGGACATAATGTAAAGGAAGGAACTCCGAGTGCGTAAATCCTAAAATAACTGGACTACAACTTACTTTGTTTGGAGCTACCAAAGTCGGTAATTTTCAGGTACCGAGCTATCCAGAAGGATGTTATGAGGCTTAAGGTCGCTGCATAAATAAAAATATAAACAGTTCAAGTCTTCCACATAACTTATTTTCTGCTGTTAATATATTAACATTATCAGGGATGGAAACCAAAGAAAGAACTTTTATTTACTAAAATCTCTTCCCTCCTAAAAATAAAACCCGTTGGTTTCTTACTAGCAGGTGTCTAGTACATGGAAGTCGGCATTACTGCCAAATCAAATTAGATTTCCCATCATCCTGCATACAGAACACGCATATGAATTAATGGGAATTTTGAAGTAAGGTAATGTAATATAACCCATAACTGTAGCGAGGTAATAATGCATTAGTACTTACCGGTGAATAATTTTATTGTTGTCAAATGCTGTAATCCAAGTACAATGCATGCAGAGTAAAACCTGAAAGTAGAACAGCCCCGGTTTATTACTAACGCTGGTAGTCTAAACATTTACCGAATCTTAATATGCAATCACGTTTTTTACTAAAGGGAAATTTACTAATTATGAATAGCAATAGGAATGGTTAACTGATTTATTCTTTCAGAATGTATTATGTTTTCTTTTTCTATTATTGAATTTTTTAATAACTTGACATAAGTCATGTGACTGCTTTCTTGCCAACTCGAAGTTATTTGAGCAATTCTACAAATATTTTTAACATATTTTGTCCAGTAATTCACTATTAACCTATGGGAATAGTAGCAAAAAGTCTAATAATATTACTTACAAAGCAACGGATTCCTTAACTCCCGCAGCCTTTTTAAGCACAATTTAGATCTCCCCCAGTGACGTACTCCATTGCAAAGCATAGGTGGTCTTTGTTCTGGAACGTGGCATATAGACCAGCGACGAATGGGTGTCCGGTAATCTTTGCATAATGTTCTTTTCCATGTAACCCTAGAAATAATAACATTAATAACAACAAAAAAAGAAAATTACTATGTGAATGGAGCACTGAGAGGTAAGACACAAACCAACAGAGCTGTTTAACGGTAAAGAAAAAAGGTTGCGGATTGAAACACTAGAAGGTTCTAGCATGCCCCTTAAAGAAAGGGTAAATAGTATGTTATTTGGGGGTGGATATGGCCTTGAATATAAATAAACTATTAATAATTCACAATCATTCCATATTTCTTACATTTCAAAGTAACTCACGTCGATAATAAATTCCTTTAACACGGTTTTTAATGCAATTTATGGAGAGTTGATTTGGTTCCCCAGTAAAACCTGCAATGAAAAATATGGTTAGTTTGCCTGAATGCTCTATGAATGTCCTTAGCAGAACAATGTGTTACTTACTTTACCAAAGGTGCCTCTGCCCAGAATGAGAGAAGGTTAAACTCTTCCATTGATAGGGAACGAGGACTGAAAGAAAGATAAATGAAATTTAGTTCAACTGACATATAAGAAATGAGGGGATTTGGGACCAAAGCATTTAATTGTGTCTTTTACTTGGTTCCCTCAACTTTGCACTCGAACTTACCCAGATGACAAGGATGACCATCCATTACTAATTATGCTGCTGATAAAACAGTTCTCCAGGACGTGACATAAAGATGATTTCGCCGATGCCCAAAGTTCTCTGGAGCTGAAATGATACAGATGAGCTCGCTGATAGCACCATAGCATGGTTTCATCTTCTTGGCCATTCTCTACTGTTTCTGGTAGGTTGTTGGGATCTAGAATTCCAGGTACTTTCTTGCTCTGTAAAAATGAATAATGAAGCGAGAAACTTCTCATTATTAGGTTCAATGTCCTTTCTTAGTTTTTAAACTGTAATCCCCGAAGCGCCCTTTTTTGTTACACAATAATTTAAAGGACAACTACACATTAGAAAGATTCAGAGAGAGGTGTTAGACCTATAGTTGTCCTTTAAGACAATATTCTATTTCTGTAAAGTATAATATTATAAGAGAGGTGGTACTGTACCTGAATTAGTCCTGGTGCGCTCCAGTGCAATGTCAATATCTTCCAGGATCTCGTAGAGGTCCCTAAGCCTTTGTTCCGAAGCCTTAATCAGTTTGGCCAGGTGCTTGCGCGTGTTTTTGTGCGTTGCAACACTGCGCTTCTTCATGGCATCATGTCTAATCCGTCTCCTTTTGGATTTGACTCATTAAATAGTCACTTACCGGCTTTAGGTACCATGGTGACTGTAAATCTGAAAGGCTTTATCGATATACATGACTTAGTTGATTTATGATGGCGACCCTGGAGTTCTACAGAAAGATAAAATTAAAGGGATTATAGGAATTTCCTTTTTGGATAATAACATCCCAGACCTAAAAGAACTAAATATATCACTCCATTTGCTTGATTGGAACATGTGGTGTAAGTGTCATTTAGAGATCAGGCTGAATTGGAATCATGTGTAGTTCTGGGCAATGTTAATATAATGGTTTAAGGTGGCCATAAACGGCACAATCCAATTGGAATTGTAAAATGTTTTTAACTGACCATGGAAAAATTATTGTACAATCATTGCCGTACGATATTGGGAATATCCTGATATTGTTTGACTAGGGGTCTATGGCCAATACTAGGTTTGGGGTCTTCTCTATCAGGTATAAAATATCATTTTGCGGGTTGGCATGCCCTTTAAATTGTTTCCTGTAGTCTTACCTCAATGCAACACTTTTGACTTTTCGAGTTTCCCATGGTAAAGACCCTAAAGGATGAAACATACAATTACATATTAAAGTACAAGAATATGCAAACAGGACCAACAATTTTTTAAATCTTTTATCTTTTAAATGTTTAACTAAAACGAATTAGCTGGGCAAAAATAATGTATTATACATTGTTTATTTTTTGTTTATATAGTGGATAATAAACCCCCTACAGTCAATAATAAGGATATTAGAAGTTAGCGAGGGGTTCTGTGACCATATAAAACTATAAAGGAACTTCCCCCCTCATTTGAAAGTACCAGTGCGTATTATGACATCACAGCTAAAGGGTTTGTATATTGAAAAAATGACTTTGCATACAGGGCAGTAATCTGGCAGATGAAAACTGTACGTGCTGTAGCTCCTCAATGAAACAATATTGGGAGGTAGGAATAATCAATCCTACGTGCCTGCCAAAGGTACTTTCCATTTTTAAAAAGTATATATTTACAGTTTAGTTGTCCCTCAATCAATAAATAATTATGTGTAAGTAGCACTCACTCTGAGGTGCATGCCTTCAATACAGTACTTGCTTTGCTGAGGCTCTGACTACTGACCTGACCACAGGCTGCCATCAGCCTTTTCTGGGCCCCATACTGGGTAAATTTCTGGGGCCCACTAACACAAACCAACTCAGACACGTGCATACCGCCCAACAATTTCAATGCAAAAGAGGACCCATGGGGAGAGAAGGGTGATTTTTTTTCGCCACTAATCAACTATACATTAAGCCGGTTACATTAACGGGCACTAGACATGCTCCACCTATACGACGCACACACAGACCAGTAAATATAAAATGTTCCCAGGATAGAGATGTCTGGAGCTGCCATGCTGCCCCCATGGGGTAGTTATTAGCCCAGTAGCCCTATTAGGCTATACCTACCCCATGTGCAGTGCATGCACTGGTAGCAGAAGCAATCAAGGCATGCTGGGAGTTGTAGTTTCTTAAACATCTGAACTACAAGGTTTGCCATCACTGCTATGCAGGTAATGGCGCCATCAGCCCCCCAAGATCAGTCCCTGTACACACAGTGAGACAGAGGGTAACAACATGTCCCCCTGGACCTCACAAGTAGAAATGGGATCAGTAAACTACAGTTACTCCCTCAGGTTCTCTATGGAGATCACAGCACAGAACAGCTACAAGTTCAGGGAAGGGACGGGAGGGGGCGGAGCCACATAGACAGTAATCATGGGCATGCAGCAGACACGCCCTGTTTCTCTTCTCTATCTAGGAATGGTTTGCAGGGAAAAAAACATTTTTTTTCTTCCTCCATTTTTTTCCCCTGGGCCCCATACAGGAGTAACCCCTTTCCCCCTGATGGTGGCCCTGCCTGACTATTTCCCACCTACCAACTGTCAAAACTGCCAATCACACCAACTGTCATATCATTCCAGATACAGCAAAACTGCTTCAGAAGAACAGTTTATGACAGTAAGGCCCTTAATTGACAACTGAAATGTAAGATGTTTCTTCTGCCCACTAATCTAAAAAATAGGGGCAGATCAAAAACAAATGGTACAGTGATAGTTGGGAATTATAGTTTCCACTAATGGGCAGTTTAAAACAAACATTTTCCCATGTCATACCTTTACATTTCACAACGATCAATAAGAAGTAGGAACCAGAAAATGGACAGCATTTTTATAGCTATGCTAACAGCGGATGTCATTTGCATAGGACAGTATTTATACTACTTCTAAATGTAATACTTACTGAGAGAGAAAACACTTCTTTACTCTTGAAAGTCAACTCTTGAAATGGGAGTTGATGATGAGTCATCGTTTTTATAGCTGTTGTCTTTATGACACCATTGTGACATCACAGCTTAACCCTTTCAGTGCCAGCAGAATTTAAATTTTGTTTGCACTGAATTTTCAGGATTTTGCCCTCAATCGGTTAAGTCTAATTTTACAGTAGGAATCCTTGCAGTAAATCAGGAATATTATACATTGTTTTTTTCAGCACAAAGTGTACTTAAACATTGTAACAGAATTTTTTAACTTTACTGTACTTTCCTGGAATTTTACCTGGAATTATGGTAAAAAGGTAAACAAACCAGCAAAATTTGCAATTTTCATGAATATTTATAGTTATCTTAAGGTTACACACAACAGTTTCTAAAAGCTCTGATACTGGCCGAGTGCACAATACCAGATATATGTAGGTACCCCACTTTTTCTGTACAGAAGACCCCCCCACACTAAAACCACCATCAAGAATATAACACCAAATTAAAATGCATACACTTCTAACGGTTAACAGAATACTCTACGAAATTAACTAAAATATCCCCACAGTGAGATATTTTTAGAAACTACACACCTGCAGATTATCCCCAACAAGTGGATATTTTAGAAACTACACCTGCAGGATTATCCCCACAATGAGATATTTTTAGAAACTACACACCTGCAGGATATTTTAAGTTTTCGATCAAAATGCAGATACCTGGCGGCAGCTTTTCGTCCAATGTAAGTATTTTCTCACATTTTCCTTTTTTTCCTCAACTGTAAAATCAGAGAAAAAATCAAATGTGAATTTCAGCTAAAACTGTAGAGGAGAGTTCAAAAGCATCTCAAATATGAAAGCCTAACCCCTCCCGAATAAAACGGTATGCCAAATTCATGGGTGTACCCAGAGACATGGCTACCACTAACCCAGAGCGGGACAATGCCAAATGTCAGTAACAGCAAAAAAACTAGAAAGGAAAAGTTTAAGTATAAACTTTGAATTTGCTTGAAGGGCTCCATTTTGGAAGGGAATATGTGTGTTTTGCTGCAGATTTTAAAACTCAATAATGGGAATGATGAGTTTGTAGTGAACGCTTGTTTGGACAAAAAAAAACTTTTGTGTGTACCCAGCCCAAAGTGGTGCTAATTTTGATCCAATCGATCAGAAAGCTAACCTGATTGGTTAGGGCAAAATTAGCACATTTTCAATGATAAGAACTTTATATAATCTCTCTGTATGATGATTGGTCAAAATTAGTTTTTTTGACTTTAGTTACCCTTTAAGTATGGCTGCCACAGTAATGGATGTAGATCAGTAAGGTGTGTGTACCTGTGTCGGGTTGGGGTTAAAAAAACAAACTTTTTGATGATTGGTCAAAATCTTTTTTTACTTTATTATCCTTTAGGTATGGCTGCCACAGTAATATAAGTAGATCAGTAGTTGTGTGTACCTGTGTCCGGTTGGGGTTAAAAAAAACTTTTTTGATGGTTTGGTCAAATTTGTTTTTTTGACTTTAGTTACCCTTTAGGTATGGCTGCAACAGTAATGGAGGGGTAGGTCAGTAGGTGTATGTATACTGTGCCACATGGGGGTTAAAAAACAAACCTTTTTTATTATTAATCAAATTAATGTTTTTGACTTTAGTTTACCCTTTAAGTATGGCGCCACAGTAATGCATAAGTATTCAGTAGGTTCTGTGTACCTGGGTCTGGTTGAGGGGTTATGTCTTTTTTGTGTTTACAACCATAAAATATATTTTATGGGAATAAATCTAAATTAGTTTTTTTTTGACTTTAGTTAGCCTTTAAGTAGGCTACCACCATAATGATTAGTTGATTAGTAGGTGTGTGTACCTGGTCTGGTTGAGGGGGTATGTCTTTTTTGTTTTATTAGAATAAATCTAATTAGTTTTTTTTTACTTTATTTACCCTTTAATATGGCTCCACAGTTTGATAGTAGATTAGTAGTTGTGTACTGGGTCTGGTTGAGGGGTAGGTCTTTTTGTGTTTAAACATAAAACTACTTTTATTGAGGATAAATCTAATTAGTTTTTGTACTAGTTACCTAATATGGCTTCCATGGAATGAAAGGTAGTCAGTAGGTGGGTGACCTGGGTCTGTGTGGGGGGTTGGGGGTATCACCATTTGTATTTATGACCATGAAAAAAACTTTTGAAATATCCACTTGAGGATTGTTACCATTATAGTCTATGGGAAAAAATGTCCGGAAATCACCGATAACGCCGTACGCTTCGCGATTCCTAGCTAGAAATAGCACACTTCTCCTATATGCCCCGCACATCTGTACCGATTCATGTCTGTAGCTCAAAACTAGAGATATGAGGAGATACGGTCCAAAAAGCGGAAAAGAAACGGAAGAAGAAAAAGAAGAAGAAATAAAAACAGTAATTTTGGTTTTTCAAGCCAAACTAAAATGAGACAGCTATGTATTTAAAACTTCTGGAGTTTTTCCCACAAAACACCCCTAACTCAGAAATACCCTCATAACTATATTTTCTTGAAATCACATACCTTCAGCTATGTAACACTATAGTTCGTTCATTCATACCATCAACAGTGTGGGCGCAGTTCTTCTAGAATTTTGCATTTCGCAATATTTCTGAAAAAAATTTACATAAATTCCAAGGTAGAAATCATGCCAAAATCCCATGGAATGTAAAAAAGTTACCAAATATCAATCTCCCAAATGTCCTGAATCAAACGGTATGCCACATGCGTGGTAACACACAGGGACGGGAAGCGAATAGCGGCCAAGTGAGACAATGCACGATGGCTCAGAAACAGCGTCAATTTTAGCCAACTCCGATTTGAACATCTGCAGTTTTTTACCACACACCCCCCCAAACTCAGAATTACCCCACAAACTAAATATATATTCCTGAAATCTACACCCTTCAGCTACGTAATACTGTACTTTGTTCATTCATACCTTCAGCGGTGTTGCGCATTCTTCGTAGAATTTCTCATTTCTACACGATTTACCAATATTACTCTCCTAAATATCCTAAATTAAATGGTATGCCACATGCGTGGTTACACACGACATGGAAGCGACTAGTCACAAATGAGACAATGCGCAGTGGGCCAGAACAGCATTTTTCCAGATTTTTCAAACTAACCACCCCCCTAACTTGGAAATACCCCCCAAAACTGTATATTCCGGAATCTACACACTTTTAGCTACAACTCTGTAGTTCGTTTTTTCGTACCATCAAGGGTGTGATCGCATTTTGTAGAATTTCGCACTTTTACATGATTTTCTGGAAAAATGAGAATTAAATTTCAAAGTACAAATCACGGTAAAAAACTTACCAAATATCAATCTCCTAAATGTCCTGAATCAAATGGTATGCCACATGTGGTAACATACAAGGCGTGGAAGCGACTAGTCACAAATTAAGACAATGAACAGTGGCTCAATACAGCATGTTTCCAGAATTTTCACGGTAAACCCCCTCCAACTCAGAAATACCCCACACAAATTTATATTTTCTCCATACCTTTAGCTATACAACAGACCATTTGTTTGTTCATACTGCAATCTTGTAGACGCATTTCATAGTAGTATTTCAAACTTTTAGCAGCCAACTCGCACTTGATCCGGTGCCTGGAAAACCTGGAAAATATTTTTCAATCTTCCTACCTTGCTGGAATCTTTGCCTCTGAGTTGTTGCCTATTTGCATTACTGAGAAAATACTTATAGTTTAGTGAGTGGCAATGGAAGCTGAGCTTTTGAGTGAAAAAAGTTTTGTAGCATCAGATCGAAAGATGATATAAAATTCACTTCTATTTCAACATTTTGCCACATGTGTACATTTACTGTACTACAACCATAACGCATCACCCTGTTACTGGTGTATTTTACAGAACCTCAAAAAATCCTTCGGAAAATAAACCAGCTGTTAGCATAACATTATTGACAATAAAACAATTGTACCTTATGACCCCTTTACAGTAATAACTATTTAAACTGAAGGAGACCTAACTGTCCCAACCCCAAAGCTTTTTCAAGAACGGCAAATGAACCCCGAGAATGCTAAATAGGGCCTAGGACACCACAAATCCAAGAGCTTCCTATCCTATCTATTTGCTAGTGCATCAAAGTATGTAACACTCAAAACAGGGCTTCAGACTTGCAGGCTTGCTAGGGCCAAATACCTTGTATCTCGCCTAGTCCCCTTTTACACAAACCTGCAGGCTCTCTGGGGATGCTGCTTATTAGGCGTGGGTGGAATGGAATCTAAAAAATGCAGCTGGAAATGATAATAGGACGTGCGAGGTTGGGTACCACTGTCCTGTAACATATACCGAATTATATAGGGCCGTTTGCAAAAGATAATTGCTAATTTATTGTACCAGGCTTGTTTTTTTTGTGTGTGCTGTATTGTGTGTGCTGTTTCTTTGCTACAGTGGTCTAATTTTGGGGGGCCTACCACGACTTCTTGTGCTCTACACTTACTGCCTCATCGTGGATGGTGGTCAGCATGAATACAGTATCCAAAACTTGATAGCCAGGAGCTCATCACTCTTAGAGCAAACTTCTCTCCACGCTTTAGTGTCTTATCCAGTAAAGCCTTGGGCAACCCATTTATTTATTTAGGTACCACAGGCTGGGGTGTCCAAAGATAAAGGCATCTAAACAGTGAATACTTGTATAACAAGTTATCCACATATAGTGGTAACATAGCCCAGCATGGAGAATGAGCTCCCAGACTATCTTGCCACTGACCGTAAAATCCAGTGGACAACTGGGGGGGTCTAACTGTGAGTCTTTGCCCTCATATATCATATACTTGCTAGTGTACCCGGTACTTCTTTCACAGAGCTTTATAATTTGCTCCCATAAAAAACACTTGGATGTACTGACGGAATTTAGGCGCCCTTTGAAGAGCTAAATAAGGGACACATCAATACAGATTATTCTGGAAGGGATGTAACCTCTGCAAAGCGATTAGACAGGCTATCAATAAAGGGCCTCATTTTGGTTTGGTAGCGGTTTTCTAGTCATTACAGCTGCAAAAAGGGGAGGGAATGATAGTGGTGTTATCCCAATAGCCTTGCAATGTATTGTTCTTTAGGAACCCATTGCAAGTGTGGGGCAAAAATCTTTTCATTTCAACTGTTGTGGTAGATACCATGCCAGAATGCGAGTGTTCACCTAATTGGTGTGTGGCAATATCTGCTGGGCAAATAGATTTGTATAGTGGACCACATGCTGTAGGATAAAACCACAATCACCAGCATTCCCTGGTTTCTCTCTCTAGTTATGGAATGCCGGAAGCTGTAGTTTTCAAACATCTGGAGGCACACCCTTGGGAATACCCATTCTATGGAGTAATAAGCACCAGACATAGATGGTATTTATAATGATTACTATCAGTAATTCCTGGTTCACCCTTTATCGTATTACACTAGTATTATAATTTTTGCACATCTAATATTTTGTCCACAGATTAACATAGCATTATTGGTTATTGGCAAATGATTTTAATGGACCAATACTGGGCGATATTGAAAACTTTACCATCAATGTAATTTTTTGACTGTGGTAAAAAAAAAAAGATACAGTCCACTATCAGTCTTTTTGACCGAGGAATATACAGTACATCCACTGTTGGATGCCATCCATGTTTGGACGAAATGCATGCTAGTGTGCTTTCTTCTCTCCGGGTCTCCCCCTTGCTAGTAGGGTTGCATTGTAACAATCTAAAAACGTACTTCTATTAGCTGATGGGACGCTTAAGTAATATTTCTTATGCCTACCTTATTATGCATAGTTCTAGGGTACTCTAAGTATACATTAAACTCTTATTTATGCATACACCAGGGTCTGTATACATACAGGATATAGCTTGATGTATACCTACCCTATATATGCCTGACCTGAGCAGATATATCTGAACTTGACCTTTATACTTTGTGCGCTGTTACCAAGGGGAGTATTGTGATGTACTTGTGTGCTTTTTTTAAAATGCAAAGTTTCATGGATATGGCGATTGTTTAAATAAAGGGGTTTTTATTTAAGATAGTTTGTGTTGAATGTTCTTAAGGTTTAATTTATTTTATAGTCTAGGCTAAAATAAATTAGTTTAGCTACCAAATGCGAGAGGGTGGGATTTTTAAAAGTTTTAATGAAAATAAAAATATTGGGACACTATAAAGTAATCATTATTTTACACAGCAACCATTATTTTACAAAACGTTATTTACAAGGTGAGTGTTAATTTAACACAACGTTGTAAAAAAAAGATATACTTTGTGCCTTTTTATTTGACATTTTGCTGATGTAAATGTGGGAATAAATGCATAAATATCATATTTAGTGAAACCACAGTACATATGTCAATAATAAATTGTCCTATTGAGAGTCAGATGGAAGGGGGAGATAACAAATTAACCCTATTTCTGCCAGCTTTTAACTATTGTAGTTTGGGTTATGGTGCTATATTTAATTTGAGGGTAAACATTCCCTTTAAGGGGACTCCAGTAATCGATCGGAATTTCCCGACATGTTCTATCATGACAAACTAACGACAGGGTTGGTCGCAGCTGGCCGCCCCACACCAGCAGATATTTTCGGCCGACCGAGTGAAGTGCCATGAATCGGTGTGTATCCAGCCTAATAGAGACCGTTATGGTCTTGCCGATGACCCAGCGCCTGGGTTGATTCAGTTGCTCAGTAGAGATCTGAACATGTTTGACCCATCCACAGCCAATCAGTAGAAATTCTGTTGGAACATCCAAGGTTGTGATGCATTCTGGGAAGAAAAGGACCGTTAGAACCTGAATGTCAGCTCACTAAGTGCAACAGCAGGGAACAGCAGGAAACAGATTTTTCAAAATGGAAGAAGAATATGTAGAATAACTAAGTATGCATTACACAAACTGACAATTTAACAAATATTGATAATTTCCACTGAACGTCCCTTTAACATAGGCATATGCTTAAGGAGAATTATACTCATGCAGTAACGTGACTGATTTCTTGCAGCAATTGTCTTTTTTCACCTCCTCCCCCATTAATATATGTTCTCCAGTGTCAGAGATGGAAAGAGCCAGAAGTCAGTTTAATTCTTTAAAATGTGATGATAATATCAAATATAATGGTTCTCATGTTAGTGGTATTGCCTAATGACCATATTTAAGTGAAAGAAACCAAATTTACCAGTTAAACATTTTATATTAAAAAAGAAAACCTTGGATTTTTTTCATTTTAAACATTCCCTCTGTGGATGGGTATTTGATTCTACTGTTCTCTAGCAATCAGGTAATTAACCATTTACCAATCACGTGCAGGAGACTGGTGTTTATATTTCCTATTGTAAGGGACATGTAGAGAGTTTCTAAGTTAAATATTAAAGGACAATTATACTCACCTTCCCTCCGCTCCTCTTCCTTAGTCATGCTTTTCTACCCAGGGTGAGGACCTGAACCGCTAGGTCCTCACCCCTGGGTTCGCTTACTAGTTCGTATTTACACTACACGCTGCTCCGGTAGGCTCCACGTCCTCCTTTCCTTGCGCGACAAGGCCAATAGAAGGCACACTCATTGCAGAGTGTGTCTTCCTATTGGCCTCATCGCCGACGAAGGAGGCGGCGGGTCTTAACAGAGCAGCATGTATGTAAGTATTTGCCTTTAGTTAAAGGGACAGTTTAGTGGAAATGATCAATATTGTTAATTGTTAGTTTGTGTAATGCATACTTAGTTATTCTCCATATTCTCTTCCATTTTGACAAATCAGTTGATTTCATACCTTTTGCTCTTCCCTGCTGTGACATTAGTGAGCGGCATTTCAGGTTCTAACGGTCCTTCTCTTCCCAGAATGCACCACTTCCTTGGAATGTTCCTAACATTTATTTCTACTGATTGGCTGTTGAGGGTCAAAAGATGCTCAGATCTCTACTGAGCAACTGAATCAACCCAGGCACTGGTCAAGGGCAAGACCATAGCGGTCTCTACTAGGGTCCTGCAAACAGGAAGTCAGTATTTCGGTTGCATTATTTATACCGACACAATGCTGAATTGGCAGATTATGGTCATTAGGAGTGAAAAATACTGCTCTTTCTTCTGAAAGTATATGTATTTGCACTGAACTTCCCCTTTAAGGGACCCCAGGGGTGAGGCCCTCACCCTGGTTAGACCTCACCTTAGAGACAACTGATGCCTGTCAGTCCCTCAATGTGCTGCGATATCAGTTGCAATCAACATGTTTTTCCCCGCGCAAATTCCATGTAGCAGTGTTCTCCACAACATTTGTTTATTTACGCTCATAGTGGAAAACTGAAAACGTTGTATATAATTTTTTGCTACAAACATATGTGCTATACCTCCCTCAAGCAATGTCACCACCTCCTCAACTCAACTATTAAATATGACGTATCACTTCTTTTCCTCCCCGTCTCTTCTATCTAAGCCAAACACACAACTGCATGTAACAAATACTTTACCCCAATGTGTAATTGGCAACGCCGGGTACAACTGCTAGTTCTTAATACGGAAACAGTCCAGACTAACCTCACAAAAGAAACCTGTACATGTTGTAGCTCCTAAACAAAACGATATTGGGAGGTAGGAAAATTAATCCTACTCTTTGCCCCAGGTACTTTCCATTTTTAAACAGTATAGATACCCTTTAAATGTTATGAGCCGTTGTCCCAGACTGCAGGACTGCAAAGAAAACTTTAAACCACGCTTACCGAGTATCGGCTCGTGACTCCAACCCCATGCTTGAGGCAGCTGTGCGGATATCGCAAAGACACTCACGCGGTTTGCCACAAGCTATTTACCCAGCAGCTGTGGCATTTTAGCTCCATGAGAACTTGAAAAGTGACTTACCGAGACACAGCCTCTGGTGAATGTTTATATGGAGAGAGCAGCTGTGGCTCGGGGTAAATCTCCCTGAATGGCGTTTATATCAGGAAGGTCACCTGTACCGTGGAAAGAAATCCACATTATGGATCTATACACATCCAAATTTACAATAGAGAAGATTTTATTGGATTTTCCATCATTTGTAGTGTTAAAACATTAACAATGCAGGCTTTTAACTTTATTTTATTTTTAAATACATATAACCACAACCTTTAAGAAATGAATAAATCCATTCTGCATAAGTCTATTTGTAGAACTGAGCTGGCGAATTAATATGTATGAATAACAATCTATGGATTTGTCACAATACAGTGCACTCGGGTTCTCTCCTGTACTGCTTAACATACATTATATAATGGAGACTTATTCCTTTTTACTTAGCTATTATGTAGCTTTTGGTAGTTAATCCACCACTAGTCAGTCCTCCCATTGTTTACTCTGTAAAACCAGTTCCATGCAAAATATTACAAATCTAAGATGATCTGATGGGATGAATTGGGCTTTTAGAACATTTATTTAGAACTATCCTGTTAACTTGCAGATCCATCTCCTTTTTACGGTAAATTGTACGATGACAAAAAAAACACTCATCTGTTATTTACATTCACTGTTATAAGCCGCTTGACTAGCGGCGTTAAAAAACTGCTCAATAGTTAGCCCGCTACCCGCCATATAACATTGCTCGCTAGTGAACTTGTTTAAACTCCACGTTACCCAGGCATCCGCCGCAACAGAGGAGTTAATCAGTATAGAAAGCTTCTCAAGGGAGTTGATGTTTATATTTGTTAAATATTCTATTCTTGGATCTGTACCTTAAGGAACTCAATAGAGCCTCTAGTTCAGTGGTGGCAAACCTATGGCACACTGTGCCACTTGGAGTTCACCAGAGTTTGTCACCAAAAGGCCAGAGAGAAAGTGTATTGGCTGTCTGTAGTAGAGAGAGGTGACATGCTACAAACATTCAGCTCTGCTTGTGTCCCTGTTTTGGATCTCAAACTCCTGTCTAATATGTACCGGGTTAATGATCACTTTTTATATCTCAAACTCCTGTGTGGTAATGTAGGGTTATGATCACTGTTTTATATCTCAAACCCTGTGTGGTAAGTAGGGGTTAATGTCACTGTTTTAGATCTCAAACTCCTGTGTGTAATGTAGGGTTAATGATCACTGTTTTATATCTCAAACTCCTGTGTGGCAATGTGGGTTAATGGTCACTGTTATATATCTCAAACCCTGTTGGTAATTAGGGGTTAATGGTCACTGTTTTAGATCTCAACTCCTGTGTGGTAAGTGTAGGGGTTAATGGTCACTGTTTTATATCTCAAACTCCTGTGTGGCAATGTAGGGTTAATGGTCACTGTTATATATCTCAAACTCCTGTGTGGTAATGTAGGGGTTAATGGTCACTGTTTTAGATCTCAAACTCCTGTGTGGTAATGTAGGGTTAATGGTCACTGTTATATATCTCAAACTCCTGTGTGTAATGTAGAGTTAATGGTCAGTGTTCTAGATGTCAAACTCCTGTGTGGTAATGTAGGGGTTAATGGTCACTGTTTTAGATCTGCCAACTCCAGGTGGTAATGTAGGGTTAATGGTCACGTTATATATCTCAAACTCCTGTGTGGTAATGTAGGGTTAATGTGTCACTGTTCTAGATGTCAAACTCCTGTGTGGTAATGTAGGGGTTAATGGTCACTGTTTTAGATCTCAAACTCCTGTTTGGTAATGTAGGGTTAATGGTCACTGTTTCTGATCTCAAACTCCTGTGTTTTATGTAGGGTTAATGGTCACTGTTCTAGATGTCAACTCCTGTGTGGTAATGTAGGGGTTAATGGTCACGTTTTTTATCTCAAATTACTTGTGGTAATGTGGGTTAATGTCACTGTTTTAGATCTCAAACTCCTGTGTGTTATGTAGGGTTAATGGTCACTGTTTTATATCTCAAAACTCCTGTGTGGTAATGTAGGGTTAATGGTCACTGTTCTAGATGTCAAAATCCTGTTTATTAATGTAGGGGTTAATGTGTCACTGTTCTAGATGTCAACTCCTGTGTGGTAATGTAGGGTTAATGGTCACGTGTTCTAGATGTCAAACACTGTCTAATTATGTAGGGTTAATGGTCACGGTTCTAGATGTCCAACTCCTGTTAATGTAGGGTTAATGGTCCTGTTTTTGGATGTCAAACTCCTGTGTGGTAATGTAGGGGTTAATAGGTAATCTATAATTTCTATCTACTGTATGGTCTGTGTCATTTGAGTTGTTTTTCCAAAGTAAAACTCTGTATTCAGGCTAAATGTCATGTTGGCACTAGTAATAAAAGTGGGGCTTTGGGTTGCAGTTTGGACACTTGTGCACCACGGCACATAGCTCCGATTTGGAGTTGAAGTCATGCTGTTATATAGGGTTGCGTGACTTAAACTCCTTCCTTGCGGCGGCTGCTGGCTAAGCGCAAAAGTTAAACAGCGCAGCCTCTGCAAGCGATGTTATATGCCGAAATTGCCATTTTATTGCAGCACCGCTATCAGCATATACATCGCCGGACTGTTTTGCACCGGGATGCCAATTGCGGAGCTCGGGTGTATCGCCCTGTTGGCCTCTAAAAGTTTACGATTTTCACCTTGGGCTGTCATTAAGTCCTGTAAATTTTGTCATCAACTCATTTGTCCCTCCCACACACGCTTGGTGCTGATCTAATGCAAAGTGGCATACTTCTCTATGTCTCTATGCCCATGTTACTCTTGGTTGTGCACAAGCATTATGGCTAATTAGCAATCCAGTATAAACTATAAGCTGACATTCTATGAATTATGCCACATCTGCATAGAGACCCATGCAGGAATACAGCTAATACAAGTGTGATTTTTAGTTTTAAAGGTTATATTGCTAACATTATGGCTGCTGAAAGTAATAGAATCTGTTTGGGGTTATTCTTTTCAGGTTTAATAAACAACAGATCAGGTTCTCTCTCTTAAGGAATTCCCACCCCACCACTAAGGATCTCTCCAGAGAGATTGTTATACTTGCTTACCTCCTGCTCTCACCCAGTGGGAGGTCTCCTCCTCTGAATGGCACCAGTATGCAGCCATAAAATCTCTATCATCACTGTCTGGCCGTGACTGACACTGAACCAAAGGGAAGCCAACACCAGAAGAAGACCACAGTGGAGATCCAGAGGTCTTCAAGGTAGTATATTTTAGTGGGTGGGGTGGACATTCTCTTAATGTATTATTATCCTTAAAGGAGAACTAAACTTCAGTTTTTCAGATCCTAATGTGAAAGTTTTCTCCCCAAACACCACCGTTGAAAGATCTTCTCTAGTTATTTGCATTTAGTAGATATAAGTAATAGATTCCTGCAACAAAGGAGGCTTCCCTCTTGTTGCCAGTACAACTCATAGCCCTGTTGGCTTCAAGAGCCCACGCCCCCTGACCCCAGCATTCACTGTCTCTATGTGCAGAGTTTCTAGCATCTCTTTCTATTGAAAGATAAAGCCTCTAAATGTACCTGGAATCACAGCTGGTTTGCTGGTGGCGCACATGTAATGCTGTGTGATTAGAAACAATCAGACCAAGAAGTCCAACATTTCAAATCCTCCCCCTAGCGTTACTTATGAAACAATATAACATGGTCTACTCCTTAGTTTTAGTGCTTTTTTGTTTTGTTTGTTTAACATTTTTTCTCAAAATATAAAGTTTCTACATATGTACAAACTTTATATATTATAGCAGCTCTGTTATTTATGTACAAACCAGTGTGAATTGCTTGACCGTCTTCCAGTAGCAATACAAAACAGTGAACTGGATTTCACTGACATTTACTTCTATTGATCGAGAGTTCACCTGTGGCGTGTTCTGCTAAAGACTGGTTAGGAAGAAAATCAGACTATATGGAACAGGTTGATTCCCCATGTTCCCTTCTTTTGTTTATTATGTGTCTAGCAAAAGATAAAGACTCTACATGTTTACTTCCATTACTTATTAGCCATTGGTGGCCTAGTGGTAGAAAGCTTCTTTTAGGAAGACACAGTATAGAAGGTTGCTGTTCGATCCCCATACTTACTTTTATTTTTTGCTGGAAAAGTTAAATGTTCTGTGTCTTTTACCATGCTACAAAGACATACACTGCAAAGATTACTTTCTTTTTTGTATGTAAAGCATAGGAATTATCATTGTTAGGGACAGGAGCATTTCTAAGTGTTTACACAAAAACTGCACTGATACTGTGTTCTGTGTCAGGGGAGGAACTCTGAGCGTAACATATTGGCTGTCAGCTTCCAGGAAGCAAGACTGCAGTTTTCCTGTGAAGCGTCCGCGGACACTAGCTGGTGTTTCCCAGATAAGGTGAATTATGGGAGCTGACCCTTAGTACACCAGGTTCATTTTCATAAATCACCCAGCATCCACAGCAAAGGGAGACATGAGACCCAGCTTGTTTTTCGTTTGTGAATGTGCTCTCTCTAATTGGGACAATGTTGTCTTGGGACTTTAGTTCTCCTTTAAGCTCTTTATTTAAATACAGTACCCGGGGCTTTCTAAATAAAGAAAACAAATTTGCCTTAGCAAAAAACAAAAATTAGAGCTATGCTAAATGCGCCTCCCTGCCCTAATCAGGAGACTGCATGTTTTTGTTAAGTAAAACAAATTTATTCAGCTCGCCCGCAGTATAATTTATTCCAACCTTTCTTGTAATATTATGTCCTGGCATGTACCTTGTTCTTTTGAAGCCCTTACTAAACAGAAGCTCAGGGTAGATTTCAAAGGATAAATCATTACAAATGACTTCCTGGTAAAGGACAAAGTTCTTTTCAGCTCTCCTTTCATGGTTCATTATTTTTTCTATTTCTGAACACTCAACACAAAGATCTAACAAACCTATACTATGCACAAGTAATGAAACAACAACAAAAAAAATGTAAATACTAATGTAATACTAAGGTCAATAAAAGATATGATAAAGGGGGAAAAGGAAAATAGGTACAGCACTCTAATATCAATGTCTTTAAGGAGGCAGGTCCATCCCAAAACGAGCAATTACATTCTGTAGGAACATCCAAATCCTGAGACCATTTTACTTAGAGATCCTAGCTCAGCACCTAAATAGCCAGCGAAACTCATAGAGATTTACTTATACTGACCGTCTTGACCCGGTAGAACTCACGGCTGTGACTGTGGGTCTACCCAGAGAGCCGGGCCTGTACATGAACATCAGTGGGATCAGGAGAATAACTTGCGGTTTCCTAAGAAATCAAAAGCTTGTTTTAAGGGTTGACATGCCCTTAAATACTAATTACCATACAGAAAGGAATGTTGTATAAGGAATAGTAGATAATGCACCTCCTACTGTAATTATAGGATATTAGAAACTTAGCTGTTTACAATAACGGTTGCTAGAAGCCACGAGTGCCTCCAGTCCCAAGGCCACAGTTCCCTCTTAGTGTCCCAGACCCAGGGTCCCCCCTCTGTCCCAGACCCCAGGGCCCCCCCTCGTCCCAGACCCAGGGCCCCCCCCTCTGCCCCAACCAGGGCCCCGTCTGTCCCAGACCCGTGCCCCCCTCTCTGTCCCAGACCCAGGGTCCCCCGTCTGTCCCAGACCCAGGGCCCCTCCTCGCCTGCCCCAGACCCAGGGCCCTCCCTCCCCGACCAGGCCCCTCCTCTGCCCATAACCCAGGGCCCCCCTCCGCCCCAGACCCAGGGCCCCCCTCTGTCCCGACCCAGGCCCCCTCTGTCCAGACCCAGGGTGCCCCCTCTGTCCCAGACCCAGCCCCCCTCTCTCCCGTCCAGGGTCCCCCCTCTGTCTAGACCACAGGTGCCAACCCCATCGTCCCAGACCCCCCATCTGTCACAGATCCAGAGTCCCCCACTCTGTCCCAGACCCAGGGTCCCCCCTCTGTCCCAGACCCAGGGCCCCTCTGTCCCAGACCCAGGGCCCCTCCTCTGTCCCAGACCCAGGGCCCCCACTCTGTCCCACACCCAGGTCACACACACCTCTGTCACAGATCCAGAGTCCCCTGTCTGTCCCAGACCCGGGCCCCTCCTGCCCCAGACCAAGGCGCCCTCTGCCCGACCAGGGTCCCCCACTCTGCCAGACCCAGGCCTCCCCCAATGTCCCAGACCCAGCGCCCCCCCTCTGTCCAGGGCCCTCCTCTGCCCCACCCGGCCCCCCACTTCTGTCCCAACCCACGGGCCCACTCTGTCCCGACCACCCCCTCTGTCCAGACCAGGGCCCACCTCTGTCCAACCCCCCCCTCTGTCCCAGACCACAGGCCCCCCTCGTCCCAGACCCAGGGTCCCCACTTTGTCCAGACCCAGGGTCCCCCCTCTGTCCCAGACCCAGGGTCCCCCATCTGTCCCAGACCCAGCCTCCTCTGTCCCAGACCTAGGGGCCCCCCCTCTGTCCCAGACCCAGACCCCTTCTGTCCCAGACCCAGGACCCCCCTCTGTCTAGACCAGCCCCCCTCTGTCCCAACCCAGCCCCCCTCTGTGCCACCCAGGGCCCCCTGTCTGTCCCAGACCCAGGGCCCCTCCTCTGCCCCAGACCCCAGGCCCCCACACTGTCCCAGACCCAGTCCCACCCCCTCTGTCACAGACCCAGGGCTCCTCTTCTCCCAATCCAGCCCCTCTGTCCAGACCAGGACTCCTCCTCTGCCCCATCCCAGCCCCCCCCTGTCCCAGACCCAGGGTCCCCCACTTTGTCCCAGACCAGGGTCCCCCACTTTGTCCAGACCCGGTCCCCCTCTGTCCCAGACCCATGGCCCCCCCATTGTCCCAGACCCAGCCCCCCTCTGTCCCAGCCCCCCTCTGTCCCAAACCCAGCCCCCCCTCTGTCCCAGCCCCCAGCCCCCTCTCTGTCCGCGCCCAGCCCCCCACTCCTGTCCACCCAGACCCCGCCCTCTGTCCCAGACCCAGGGCCCCCCCTCTTTCCCAGACCCAGGGCCCCCCCTCTGTCCCAACCCAGGTCCCACCCCCTCTTCTCAGACCAGCCACCCCCCCCTGTCCCAGCCCCCCCTCTGTGCCAGGACCCAGGGCCCCCCTCTGTCCCAGCCCAGGTCCCCCCCCTCTGTCCCAACCTAGCCTCGCCTCTGTCCACTCTGATTTACAGCCAGCCCTGACACTTGGTGTATAGGAGGTTAATTAGCATGGTTTCATGTCAGTGAGCAGTTCTGACCCCCCCAACCCTCGTCCCAGACATTGATGTCTAGTGCACCTCTCCCTCACAACCCCCCCAGACACATGATTAATATCATTGGGGTCCAGGACAACCACACCCCCACCAGCTACCCCCCTGCCTCACTGTCCCCCACCCAAGATCTTAGAACATACCTGTGTGTGCACAGTTTATTTGGTGGTCAGACCCAGTAATTGCGCTTGGACGAATTTTCACACCTGTGAAGAGTTACTTAAGAAATCAACCTAACCCAGAGCAGCCAGCATCCTGGGTCTGTGGTCCCGCCCCTTAATGCAAACTTGTGATCCGATTGGCTGTTCTGCTCTGAAGGGAAAAGAAGCAGCCCATCAGGTAGATTTCACCACACCACACAGAGACACAGGGACACCACTTGCTTTTATTATATAAGTTAGATGTTACCAGAGTTCCGTGACCATAATATAGAAAGGGCACGGAACTCCGAGGTTACATCTCATATCCTAGATACCAGTAGGGGTGCATTATCTTTTAAATTTACCCGCTTTTCTCTATGAATTTTACTTACTGCCCCTACTCTCTCAGAATCCAAACACCCCCTCTGCATCCAAGCACCCCCTACCCTGCTCATCTCCCTCCATTAATTTTACTGTCCCTACCCCCCCTACCCCCCCAACCCCCCCCCCCCCTGGAATCCATCCATTAGCATTTAGCCCTCCCCACCTGCTCGTTTCTCTCTCCTCCATTTCATTGACGGACAGTCCTGACTGTGCATTCAGACCCCCTACTTTACCTTCAAACCATATCCTGGCACTGTGATTCTGGTCACATTACGTCCTCTTCCAACATGCAGGAGATACTGCGCTACCACAAATGCAATACAAATAAACTTACCCACTTCCTATCCGTAGTTACTTGCCTTTGCTGATAGTGCGATATCTTGTGCATGTGGAAGAGGAACTGATCGCGCAAGTGGTGTGCAGATTACAGTGCCGGGTGAGTAGGAGGAGGAATGATCGAAACGTGAGGTGCAATGATACTCATAATGTTATTATCGGCGCGCTACTACGTAGTAGAGGCCGATTATATGTGATTATCTGTACAGATTTCCCCATTGAAAGGCCTAGGGGGTAGATATATACTGATAATACGCTACCTAGATTATAATATAAAGGATATTACGCCACCAGAGGAGTTCCCTGACCAATAAAAAAACACGAGGCAGGGGTCAGGAACTCCGAGTGAAGTATATCCCTTGATAGGTTTCTGTTGTAGCATATTATTCCATAGTAATACAAAGGTCACAGCAAATAAAATCCAGCACAGGCACGCTTCCTCCCCCCTCCTGTTTAGTAATGTGGATAACAGCCCGTTTTGGTGTAAATACAAATAGTGGATACTCAGCTTGCATTCGTTCTCAAACACGAAGACAATAAACATAGTCTCGTCCCCGGTGCTTTCCGGTTCGTTACACTGACGGACTGAATTACTGTGGCTGCTAAGAGGAGTGAGCGCATTCCTGTTGAGTGTAATTGACTCGGCCGCTCGCTCCTCCTTATGCAACGCAGTATTAAGTCATCAGTCGCAGTGTAACTACGGGCTGTTATCTACATTACTAATACAGGCAGGCAGGGAGAGAGATATGGTGATGGGCAGTGGAATACAGGAGTCGCTCAGTAACATCACTGAATGACTATAATCTAGATTCTTGCCACTGCAGCACCTCCCCATTTGAAATGCCAGAAGCTTAATGTATTATAAGGATTTTACCGCCACATAAGCAGTTCCCTGACAATCTTTATGCTTTTATACAGGCAGGAACTCCAAGGTGAGGTACTATCCTTTAATATAATGTAAGGGTGCATTACTACTCATAATACAAAGTTTTCTGATTCCTTCCACCAATTGCATTTTAAATTCTAGCTTAATTTCCCAACCCCCACTCCCCACATAAATGTACACACCCAACCCGCCCCCCTCCCAAAGCTACATACTCTACTAACTTAAACGCCCAGTAGAAAGGAACATCCCAGCAGCTAGATCCATTTAAAAAAAAAATCTTTGTGAAGGAGGATAGAGACTTGGTTAGGAAGTGACAGGAAAGCAGCTCCGCAGGTCCCGTTGATCATTTCAAAAACGCCTGAGTCTGATTCAACTGATTTAGTGAAAGAACTTTTTATTATATTAGACAATCAACCGTGTCATCCTGATAAAGTGCCCCTATTAAAACCCACTTTAACCCGGTATACATTCAGTTTTACACTATTTTTGGCCTTTATTGCATGCCCCCTTACAACTGTAATTTAATATCAGCAGTTTACATTCTAACCAGTGGCACCTACCTTTGTTTCTGTTTTCTCCTCAACAAAACAATTTGGGATGTGGGAATAATAAACCTATCCCTTGCCCCAGGAGCTTTTCATTTGTAAAAAGTTATTTTAACAGTTTTATTATCCTTTAATATTCTTGAAGACATTTCAATTGGTCCTTCCGACTGGCTTTCTCAATTCACATGACTTGTGAAAAAGAATTGTTGGCAATAAATACCCTGGAAAATCCCAAATTGCTAGAACAGCCATGTGTCAGGGACCTCCTAAATGCAATGGTGTGTAATTGCATTGTAGCTAATAGGTTTTATAAAACTGCCTAGGATAAGGGTCAAAACAAGCTTGTCCTTGTTTTTGAGACAATCCTGTTTCCTTGGACAAGATGTTGACATTCACAATTTTCAAACGTATGTTCTTTTTCTTTAGAGGCAGGTACAGGGTGTGGTCCTACAAACAGATAATTTATCCATAATCATATGGGCTCGAAAAACTTGTATAACAAATAGCAACATCACATTTTAATACGGGGATTACCCTCTACTCAATGTGCTTCAATGACCCAGGTGTGGCAACCCTGGGCCGTCACTTCGCAACAAACATTCCTGATCCGGAGGATTTTTTTATAAATCCCTTATCAGACATGTTATGTCTATAGCACCCGTAGATATGTTGTCTGGATAGGGGGGGGTATGAATAAGGATTTTATAATTGATCTCAGAAATGGATCCTGTAATCTGAAAAGGCTTTTATCGGTAACATGACTTGTTGATTTATGATGGCGACCCTGGAGTTCTACAGAAGATAAAATTAAGGGATTATAGGAATTTCCTTTTTGGATAATAACATCCCAGACCTAAAAGAACTAAATATATCACTTCCATTTGCTTGATTGGAACATGTGTGTAAGTGTCTTTAGAGATCAGGCTGAATAATTGAATCATTTTAGTTCTGGGCAATGTTAATATAATGGTTTAAGGTGGCCATAACCGCACAATCCAATTGGAATTGTAAAATGTTTTTAAAACTGACCATGGAAAAATATTGTACAATCATTGGCCGTACGATATTGGGAATATCCTGATATTGTTTGACTAGGGGCTATGGCCAATACTAGGGTTTGGGGGTCTTCTCTATCAGGATATAAAATATCATTTTGCGGTTGGCATGCCCTTTAATTGTTTCCTGTATCTTACCTCAGTGCAACACTTTTGACTTTTCGAGTTTCCCAGGTAAAGACCCTAAAGATGGAACACACAATTACATATTAAAGTACAAGAATATGCAAACAGGACCAACAATTTGTATTAAATCTTTTTATCTTTTAAATGTTTAACTAAAACGAATTAGCATGGGAAAAATAAATGTATTATACATTGTTTTTTTTTGTTATATAGTGAGATATAACCCCCTACAGTCAATAATAAGGATATTAGAAGTTAGCGAGGGGTTCTGTGACCATATAAAACTATAAAGGAACTTCCCCCCTCATTTGAAAGTACCAGTGCGTATTATGACATCACAGCTTAAAGGGTTTGTACTGAAAAAATGACTGCATACAGGGCGTAATCTGGCAGATGAAAACTGTACATGCTGTAGCTCCAATGACCAATATTGGGAGGTGGAATAATCATCCTACGTGCCTGCCAAGGTACTTTCCATTTTTAAAAGTATATATTTACAGTTTAGTTGTCCCTCAATCAATAAATAATTATGTGTAAGTAGCACTCACTCTGAGGTGCATGCCTTCAATACAGTACTTGTTTTGCTGAGGCTCTGACTACTGACCTGACCACAGGGCTGCCATCAGCCTTTTCTGGGCCCCATACTGGGTAAATTTCTGGGGCCCCCATAACACAAACCAACTCAGACACATGCATACCGCCCAACAATTTAAAATGCAAAAGAAGGACCCATGGGAAGAAGAGAAGGGTGAATTTTTTTCACGCTCACTATATCACCTATACATTAAGCCGGTTACATTAACGGGCACTAGACATGCTCCACCTATACGACGCACACACAGACCAGTAAATATAAAATGTTCCCAGGATAGAGATGGTATGGAGCTGCCATGCTGCCCCCATGGGGTAGTTATTATGCCAGTAGCCATATTAGGCTATTACCTACCCCATGTGCAGTGCATGCACTGGTAGCAGAATGCAATCAAGACATGCTGGGAGTTGTAGTTTCTTAAACATCTGAAGCTACAAGGTTTGCCATCACTGCTATGCAGTGAATGGCGCCATCAGCCCCCAAGATCAGTCCCTGTACAAGCAGTGAGACAGAGGGTAACAATGTCCCCCCATGGACTCTCACAAGTAGAAATGGATCAGTAAAACTTACAGTTACTCCCTCAGGTTTCTATGGAGATCACAGCACAGAACAGCTACAAGTTCAGGGAAGGACGGGAGGGGGCGGAGCCACATAGACAGTAATCATGGGCCATGCAGCAGACACGCCCTGTTTCTCTTCTCTATCTAGGAATGGAGTTTGCAGGGAAAAAAACATTTTTTTTCCTTCCTCCATTTTTTTCCCCCTGGGCCCCATACAGGAGTAACCCCTTTCCCCCCTGATGGTGGCCCTGCCTGACTATTTCCCACCTACCACTTGTCAAAACTGCACAAATCACACCAACTGTCATATCATTCCAGATACAGCAAAACTGCTTACAGAAGAACAGTTTATGACGTAAGGCCCTTAATTGACAACTGAAATGTAAGATGTTTCCTCTGCCCACTAGATCTAAAAAATAGGGGCAGATCAAAAACAAATGGTACAGTGATAGTTGGGAATTATAGTTTCCACTAATGGGCAGTTTAAACAAACATTTTCCCAGTGTACATACCCTTTACATTTCACAACGATCAATAAGAAGTAGGAACCAGAAAATGGACGCAATTTTTATAGCTATGCTAACACGGATGTCATTTGCATAGGACAGTATTTATACTACTCTAAATGTAATACTTACTGAGAGAGAAAACACTTCTTACTCTTGAAAGTCAACTCTTGAAATGGGAGTTGATGAGAGTCATCGTTTTTATAGCTGTGTTCTTTATGACACCATTGTGACATCACAGCTTAACCCTTTCAGTGCCAGCAGAATTTAAATTTTGTTTGCACTGAATTTTCAGGATTTTGCCCTCAATCGGTTAAGTCTAATTTTACAGTAGGAATCCTTGCAGTAAATCAGGAATATTATACATTGTTTTTTTCAGCACAAAGTGTACTTAAACATTGTAACAGAATTTTTTAACTTTACTGTACTTTTCCTGGAATTTTACCTGGAATTATGGGTAAAAAATGTAAACAAACCAGCAAAATTTGCAAATTTTCATGGAATATTTATAGTTATCTTAGGTTACACACAACAGTTTCTAAAAGCTCTGATACTGCCGAGTGCAACAATACCAGATATAGTAGGTACCCCCACTTTTTCTGTACAGAAGACCCCCCACACTAAAACCACCATCAAGAATATACAACCAAATTAAAATGCATAACCACTTCTAACGGTTAACAGAATACTCTACCAAATTAACTAAAATATCCCCACAAGTGAGATATTTTTAGAAACTACAAACACCGGCAAGGATTTTTAAGTTTCGATCAAAATGCAGATACCTGGGCGCAGCTTTTCGTAAGTTATTTTCTCACTTTTTCCTTTTTTTCCTCAACTGTAAATCAGAGAAAAAATCAAATGTGAATTTCAGCTAAAAACTGTAGAGGAGAGTTCAAAAGCATCTCAAATATGAAAGCCTAACCCCTCCCGAATAAAACGGTATGCCAAATTCATGGGTGTACCCAGAGACATGGCTACCAACTAACCCAAGCGGGACCAATGCCAAATGTCAGTAATAACAGCAAAAAAACTAAGGGAAGTTTAAGTATAAACTTTGAATTTGGCTTGAAGGGCTGCATTTTGGAAGGGAATATGTGTGTTTGCTGCAGATTTTAAAACTCATAATGGAATGATGAGTTTGTAGTGAACGCTTGTTTGGGACAAAAAAAACTTTTGTGTGTACCCACCCAAAGTGGTGCTAATTTGATCCATCGATCAGAAAGCTACACCTGATGGTTAGGGCAAAATTAGCACAATTTCAATGATAAGACTTTTATATAATCTCTCTGTATGTGATTGGTCAAAATTAGTTTTTTTGACTTAGTTACCTTTAAGTATGGCTCCACAGTAATGGATAAGAGATCAGTAGTGTGTTGTACCTGTGTCGGGTTGGGGGTTAAAAAAACAAACTTTTTGATGATTGGTCAAAATCTTTTTTTTTACTTTAGTTATCCTTTAGGTATGGCTGCCACAGTAATGGATAAGTAGATCAGTAGTGTGTGTACCTGTGTCCGTTGGGGGTTAAAAAACAAACTTTTTTGATGGTTGGTCAAAATTTGTTTTTTTGACTTTAGTTACCCTTTAGGTATGGCTGCAACAGTAATGGAGGGGTAGGTCGTAGGTTTATGTAACTGGCCACATGGGGTTAAAAAAAAAACCTTTTTTATTATTAATCAAAATTAATGTTTTTGACTTTAGTTACCCTTTAAGTATGGCTGCCACAGTAATGCATAAGTAATTCAGTAGGTCTGTGTACCTGGGTCTGGTTGAGGGGGTATGTCTTTTTTGTGTTTTACAACCATAAAACTATATTTTATTGGAATAAATCTAAATTAGTTTTTTTTTTACTTTAGTTACCCTTTAAGTATGGCTGCCACAGTTATATAAGTAGATTAGTAGGTGTGTGTACCTGGGTCTGGTTGAGGGGGTATGTCTTTTTTGTGTTTATAAACCATAACTACTTTTATTGAGATAAATCTAAATTAGTTTTTTTTGACTTTAGTTACCCTTTAATATATGGCTTCCATGGGAATGGAAAGGTAGGTCAGTAGGTGGGTGTACCTGGGTCGTGTGGGGGGTTGGGGGTATCACCATTTGTATTATGACCATGAAAAAAACTTTTGAAATATCCACATTTGAGGATTGTTACCATTATAGTCTATGGGAAAAATGCGGAAATTCACCGATAACGCCGTAACGCTTCCGCGATTCCTTAGCTAGAAATAGCACACTTCTCCTATATGCCCCGCACATCTGTACCGAATTCATGTCTGTAGCTCAAAAACTAGAGATATGAGGAGATACGGTCCAAAAAAGCGGAAAAGAAAAGGAAGAAGAAAAGAAAAGAAATAAAAAGAACAGTAATTTTGGTTTTTCAAGCCAAACTAAAATGAGACAGCTATGTATTTAAAACATTCTGGAGTTTTCCCACAAAACACCCCTACTCAGAAATACCCTCCATAAACTATATTTTCTTGAAATCTACATACCTTCAGCTATGTAACCTATAGTTCGTTCATTCATACCATCAACAGTGTGGGCGCAGTTCTTCGTAGAATTTTGCACATTTCGCAGATTTTCTGAAAAAATTTACATTAAAAATTCAAAAGGTAGAAATCATGCCAAAATCCCATGGAATGTAAAAAAGTTACCAAATATCAATCTCCCAAATGTCCTGAATCAAACGGTTCCCACAGCGTGGTAACACACAGGACGTGGAAGCGAATAGCGGCAAGGTGAGACAATGCACGATGGCTCAAAACAGCGTCAATTTTTAGCCAACTCCGAATTTGAACATCTGCAGTTTTTTACCACAACCCCCCCCCAAACTCAAAATTACCCCAACAAACTAAATATATATTCCTGAAATCTACACACCTTCAGCTACGTAATACTGTACTTTGTTCATTCATACCTTCAGCGGTGTTGGCGCAGTTTTCTTCGTAGAATTTCTCATTTCTACACGATTTACCAATATTACTCTCCTAAATATCCTAAATTAAATGGTATGCCACATGCGTGGTTACACACGGACATGGAAGCGACTAGTCAAAAAGTGAGACAATGCGCAGTGGGCCAGTACAGCATTTTTCCAGATTTTTCAACTAACCACCCCTCTAACTTGGAAATACCCCCCCAAAACTGTATATTCTCGGAATCTACACACTTTTAGCTACTAACTCTGTAGTTCGTTTTTTCGTACCATCAAGGGTGTGATCGCAGTTTGTAGAATTTCGCACTTTTACATGATTTTCTGGAAAAATGAGAAATATAATTTCAAAGTTACAAATCACGGTAAAAAAACTTACCAAAATCAATCTCCTAAATGTCCTGAATCAAATGTATTGCACATGTATGGTACCATACAAGGCGTGGAAGCGACTAGTCACAAATTAAGACAAGAACAGTGGCTCAATTACAGCAATGTTCCAGATTTTTCACGGAAAACCCCCTCCAACTCAGAAATACCCCACACAAATTATATATTTCTACATACCTTTAGCTATACAACAGTACCATTTGTTTGTTCTACATGCAATCTTTAGAGACCATTTCATAGTGTATTTCAAACTTTTAGCAGCCAAACTCGCACTTGATCCGGTGCCTGGAAAACCTGGAAAATATTTTTCAAATCTTCCTCCCTTGCTGATATCTTTGCCTCTGAGTTGTTGCCTATTTGCATTACTGAGAAATACTTATAGTTTTAGTGAGTGCAATGGAGCTGAGCTTTTGAGGTGAAAAAAGTTTTGTAGCATCAGATCGAAAGATGAATATAAAATTCACTTTCTATTTCAACATTTGCCACATGTGTACATTTACTGTACATACACCATAACGCATCACCCTGTTACTGGTGTATTTTACAGGAACCTCAAAAAATCCTTCGGAAAAATAAACCAGCTGTTAGCATAACATTATTGAACATAAAACATTGTACCTTATGACCCCTTTACAGTAATATATTTAAACTGAAGGAGACCTAACCTGTCCCAACCCCAAAGCTTTTTCAGAACGGCAAATGACCCCGGAGCAATGCTAAATAAGGGCCTAGGACACCCACATCCAGAGAGCTTCCTAATCCTATCTATCTTGCATAGTGCATCAAAGTATGGTAACACTCAAAACAGGGCTTCAGACTTGCAGGCTTGCTAGGGCACAAATACCTTGTATCTCGCCTAGTCCCCTTTTTACAGCAACCTTGCAGGCTCTCTGGGGATGCTGCTTATTAGCGTGGGTGGGATGAATGGAATCTAAAAAATGCAGCTGGAAATGATATAGGACAGTGCAGGTTGTGGTACCACTGTCCTGTAAACCATAACGAATTATATAGGGCCGTTTGCAAAAGATAATTGGCTAATTTTGTACCAGCCTGGTTTTTTTTTTGTGTGTGCTGTATTCTTTGCTACAGTGGTCTAATTTTGGGGGGCCTACCACGACTTCTGTGCTCTACACTTACTGACTCATCGTGGATGGTGGTCAGCATGAATACAGTATCACAAAACTTGATAACCAGGAGCTCATCACTTCTTAGAGCAAACTTCTCTCCACGCTTTAGTGTCTTATCCAGTAAGCCTTGGGCAACCCATTTATTTATTTATGGTACCACAGGCTGGGTGTTCCAAAGAATAAGGCATCTAAACAAGTGAATACTTTATACAAGTATCCACATATAAGTGGTAACATAGCCGCAATGGAGAAATGAGCTCCCAGACTATCTTGCCACTGACCGTAAAATCCAGTGGACAACTGGGGGGGTCTAACTGTGATGTCTTTGCCCCATATATCATATACTTGCTAGTGTACCCGGTACTTCTTTCACAGAGCTATATAATTTGCTCCCATAAGAAAACACTTGGGATGTACTGACGGAATTTTAGGCGCCCTTTGAAGAGCATAAGGGACACAAATCAATACGATATTCTGGGAAGGGATGTAACCTCTGCAAAGCGATTAGACAGGCTATCAATAAAGGGCCTCAATTTATGGTTTGGTAGCGGTTTCTAGTCATTACAGCTGCAAAAGGGGGAGGAAATGATAGTGGTGGTATCCCAATAGCCTTGCATGTATTGTTCTTTAGGAGACCCATTGCAAGTGTGAGGGCAGAAATCTTTTCATTTCAACTGTTGTGGTAGGATACCATGCCAGAGAATGCGAGTGTTCACCTAATTGGTGTGGGCAATATACTGCTGGGCAAATAGATTTGTATAGTGGACCACATGCTGTAGGATAAAACCACAATTCCCAGCATTCCCTGGTTTCTCTCTCTAGTTATGGAATGCCGGAAGCTGTAGTTTTCAAACATCTGGAGGCACACCCTTTGGGAATACCCATTCTATGGAGTAATAAGCACCAGACATAGGATGGTATTTATAATGATTACTATCAGTAATTCCTGGTTACCCTTTATCGTATTACAACTAGTATTATAATTTTTGACCACAGTATAATTTTGTTCCACAGATTAAACACCGTAGCATTATTTGTGTATTGGCAAATTGATTTTAATGGACCAATACTGGGCGATATTGAAAACTTTACCATCAATGTAATTTTTTGACTGTGGTAAAAAAAAAAGATACAGTCCACTATCTTCTTTTTTACCGAGGAATATACAGTACATCCACTGTTGGATGCCATCCATGTTTGGACGAAATGCATGCTAGTGTTGCTTTCTTCTCTCCTGGTCTCCCCCTTGCTAGTAGGGTTGCATTGTAACAATCTAAAACGGATACTTATTTAGCTGATGGGACGCGTTAAATATATTTCTTATTGCCTACCTTATTATGCCATGAATGTGTAAGTGTCATTTAGAGATCAGGCTGAATAATTGGAATCATGTGTAGTTCTGGGCAATGTTAATATAATGGTTTAAGGTGGCCATAAACGGCTCGGTGTGAGAGTACAGCGTGCACTGGGAGTGTTTAGCTCGATTGTTGTGTGCTAGGGACTTACTGTTCCCACCCTCTCTTTATCACCAATGATAAAGAAATGGCCATAGCGACTCTCGCCTTGATGTTGCTTTCAACTGCTCACTGACAGACTTAGATCCAATTGAAACAGCCACAGTCCTTCAACAATGAAGTACCGTGATTCATGCAGTTATGAGGGGTTCGTTTTTATAGTGATTAATTTTCAGGGATAAGGGCTAGCAACCACTAGGCTATTTTGGTGTGTGCATTAAGTTGCAGCAGAACAATGTGTTACTTTCCAAAGGTGCCTCTGCCCAGAAAATGAGAGAAGGTTAAACTCTTCCATTGATAGGGAACGAGGACTGAAAGAAAGATAAATGAAATTTAGTTCAACTGACCTATAGAAATGAGGGGATTTGGGACCAAAGCTTTTACATTGTGTCTTTTACTGGTTCTCCATCAACTTGGCACTCGAACTTACCCAGATGACAAGGTGACCATCCATTACTATTATATGCTGCTGAATAAACAGTTCTCCGGACTGTGACATAAAGATGATTTCGCCGATGCCCAAAGTTCTCTGGAGCTGTGAAATGATACAGATGAGCTCGCTGATAGCACCATAGCATTGGTTTCATCTTCTTGGCCATTCTCTACTGTTTCTGGTAGTTTTTTGGGATCTAGAATTCCAGGTACTTCTTGCTCTGTAAAAATGAATAATGAAGCGAGAAACTTCTCATTATTAGGTTCAATGTCCTTTCTTGTTTTTAAATCCCCGAAGCGCCCTTTTTTGTTACACATATTAAAGGACAACCACATTAGAAAGATCTCAGAGAGAGGTGGTTAGACACTATAGTTTTCCTTTAAGACATATTATTTCTGTAAAGTATAATATTATAAAGAGGTGGTACTGTACCTGAATTAGTCCTGGTGCGCTCCAGTGCAATGTCAATATCTTCCAGGATCTCGTAGAGGTCCCTAAGCCTTGTTCCGAAGCCTTAATCAGTTTGGCCAGGTGCTTGCGCGGTTTTTGTGCGTTGCAACACTGCGCTTCTTCATGGCTCATGTCTAATCCGGTCTTCCTTTTGGATTTGACTCATTAGATAGTCACTTACCGGCTTTAGGTACCATGGTGACTGTAAATCTGAAAAGGCTTTTATCGGTATACATGACTTGTTGATTTATGATGGCGACCCTGGAGTTCTACAGAAGATAAAATTAAGGGATTATAGGAATTTCCTTTTTGGATAATAACATCCCAGACCTAAAAGAACTAAATATATCACTTCCATTTGCTTGATTGGAACATGTGTGTAAGTGTCATTTAGAGATCAGGCTGAATAATTGGAATCATGTGTAGTTCTGGGCAATGTTAATATACACCTGCAGGATTATCCCCACAAGTGAGATATTTTTAGAAACTACACACCTGCAGGATATTTTAAGTTTCGATCAAAATGCAGATACCTGGGCGCAGCTTTTCGTCCAATTGTAAGTTATTTTCTCACATTTTCCTTTTTTTCCTCAACTGTAAAATCAGAGAAAAAATCAAATGTGAATTTCAGCTAAAAACTGTAGAGGAGAGTTCAAAAGCATCTCAAATATGAAAGCCTAACCCCTCCCGAATAAAACGGTATGCCAAATTCATGGGTGTACCCAGAGACATGGCTACCAACTAACCCAGAGCGGGACCAATGCCAAATGTCAGTAACAGCAAAAAAAAACTAGAAAGGGAAAGTTTAAGTATAAACTTTGAATTTGGCTTGAAGGGCTGCATTTTGGAAGGGAATATGTGTGTTTGCTGCAGATTTTAAAACTCAATAATGGGAATGATGAGTTTGTAGTGAACGCTTGTTTGGGACAAAAAAAACTTTTGTGTGTACCCAGCCCAAAGTGGTGCTAATTTGATCCAATCGATCAGAAAGCTAACACCTGATTGGTTAGGGCAAAATTAGCACAATTTTCAATGATAAGAACTTTTATATAATCTCTCTGTATGATGATTGGTCAAAATTAGTTTTTTTGACTTTAGTTACCCTTTAAGTATGGCTGCCACAGTAATGGATAAGTAGATCAGTAGGTGTGTGTACCTGTGTCGGGTTGGGGGTTAAAAAAAACAAACTTTTTTGATGATTGGTCAAAATCTTTTTTTTTACTTTAGTTATCCTTTAGGTATGGCTGCCACAGTAATGGATAAGTAGATCAGTAGTTGTGTGTACCTGTGTCCGGTTGGGGGTTAAAAAAACAAACTTTTTTGATGGTTGGTCAAAATTTGTTTTTTTGACTTTAGTTACCCTTTAGGTATGGCTGCAACAGTAATGGAGGGGTAGGTCAGTAGGTGTATGTAACTGTGCCACATGGGGGTTAAAAAAACAAACCTTTTTTATTATTAATCAAAATTAATGTTTTTGACTTTAGTTACCCTTTAAGTATGGCTGCCACAGTAATGCATAAGTAATTCAGTAGGTCTGTGTACCTGGGTCTGGTTGAGGGGGTATGTCTTTTTTGTGTTTACAACCATAAAACTATATTTTATTGGGAATAAATCTAAATTAGTTTTTTTGACTTTAGTTAGCCTTTAAGTATGGCTACCACCATAATGAATTAGTTGATTAGTAGGTGTGTGTACCTGGGTCTGGTTGAGGGGGTATGTCTTTTTTGTTTTATTGAGAATAAATCTAAATTAGTTTTTTTTTTACTTTAGTTACCCTTTAAGTATGGCTGCCACAGTTATGGATAAGTAGATTAGTAGGTGTGTGTACCTGGGTCTGGTTGAGGGGGTATGTCTTTTTTGTGTTTATAACCATAAAACTACTTTTATTGAGGATAAATCTAAATTAGTTTTTTTGACTTTAGTTACCCTTTAAATATGGCTTCCATGGGAATGGAAAGGTAGGTCAGTAGGTGGGTGTACCTGGGTCTGTGTGGGGGGTTGGGGGTATCACCATTTGTATTTATGACCATGAAAAAAAACTTTTGAAATATCCACATTTGAGGATTGTTACCATTATAGTCTATGGGAAAAAATGTCCGGAAATTCACCGATAACGCCGTAACGCTTCCGCGGATTCCTTAGCTAGAAAATAGCACACTTCTCCTATATGCCCCGCACATCTGTACCGAATTTCATGTCTGTAGCTCAAAAACTAGAGATATGAGGAGATACGGTCCAAAAAAGCGGAAAAGAAAACGGAAGAAGAAAAAGAAGAAGAAATAAAAAGAACAGTAATTTTGGTTTTTCAAGCCAAACTAAAAATGAGACAGCTATGTATTTAAACAGTCTGGAGTTTTTCCCACAAAACACCCCTAACTCAGAAATACCCTCCATAAACTATATTTTCTTGAAATCTACATACCTTCAGCTATGTAACACTATAGTTCGTTCATTCATACCATCAACAGTGTGGGCGCAGTTCTTCGTAGAATTTTGCACATTTCGCAGATTTTCTGAAAAAATTTACATTAAAAATTCAAAAGGTAGAAATCATGCCAAAATCCCATGGAATGTAAAAAAGTTACCAAATATCAATCTCCCAAATGTCCTGAATCAAACGGTATGCCACATGCGTGGTAACACACAGGGACGTGGAAGCGAATAGCGGCAAAGTGAGACAATGCACGATGGCTCAGAAACAGCGTCAATTTTTAGCCAACTCCGAATTTGAACAGTCTGCAGTTTTTACCACAACCCCCCCCAAACTCAGAAATTACCCCAACAAACTAAATATATATTCCTGAAATCTACACACCTTCAGCTACGTAATACTGTACTTTGTTCATTCATACCTTCAGCGGTGTTGGCGCAGTTCTTCGTAGAATTTCTCATTTCTACACGATTTACCAAATATTACTCTCCTAAATATCCTAAATTAAATGGTATGCCACATGCGTGGTTACACACGGACATGGAAGCGACTAGTCAAAAATTGAGAATGCGCAGTGGGCCAGTAACAGCATTTTCCCAGATTTTTCAAACTAACCACCCCTCTAACTTGGAAATACCCCCCCAAAACTGTATATTCTCGGAATCTACACACTTTTAGCTACATAACTCTGTAGTTCGTTTTTTCGTACCATCAAGGGTGTGATCGCAGTTTGTAGAATTTCGCACTTTTACATGATTTTCTGGAAAAATGGAGAAATATAAATTTCAAAGTTACAAAATCACGGTAAAAAAACTTACCAAATATCAATCTCCTAAATGTCCTGAATCAAATGGTATGCCACATGTATGGTAACATACAAGGGCGTGGAAGCGACTAGTCACAAATTAAGACAATGAACAGTGGCTCAATTACAGCAATGTTCCAGAATTTTCACGGTAAACCCCCTCCAACTCAGAAATACCCCACACAAATTATATATTTTCTACATACCTTTAGCTATACAACAGTACCATTTGTTTGTTCATACATGCAATCTTGTAGACGCATTTCATAGTAGTATTTCAAACTTTTAGCAGCCAAAACTCGCACTTGATCCGGTGCCTGGAAAACCTGGAAAATATTTTTCAAATCTTCCTACCTTGCTGGATATCTTTGCCTCTGAGTTGTTGCCTATTTGCATTACTGAGAAAATACTTATAGTTTTAGTGAGTGCAATGGAAGCTGAGCTTTTGAGGTGAAAAAAGTTTTGTAGCATCAGATCGAAAGATGAATAATAAAATTCACTTTCTATTTCAACATTTGCCACATGTGTACATTTACTGTACATACACCATAACGCATCACCCTGTTACTGGTGTATTTTACAGGAACCTCAAAAAATCCTTCGGAAAAATAAACCAGCTGTTAGCATAACATTATTGAACAATAAAACAATTGTACCTTATGACCCCTTTACAGTAAATAACTATTTAAACTGAAGGAGACCTAACCTGTCCCAACCCCAAAGCTTTTTCAGAAACGGCAAATGAACCCCGGAGCATGCTAAATAAGGGCCTAGGACACCCACAAATCCAGAGAGCTTCCTAATCCTATCTATCTTGCATAGTGCATCAAAGTATGGTAACACTCAAAACAGGGCTTCAGACTTGCAGGCTTGCTAGGGCACAAATACCTTGTATCTCGCCTAGTCCCCTTTTTACAGCAAACCTTGCAGGCTCTCTGGGGATGCTGCTTATTAGGCGTGGGTGGAATGGAATCTAAAAAATGCAGCTGGAAATGATAATAGGACAGTGCAGGTTGTGGTACCACTGTCCTGTAAACAATATACGAATTATATAGGGCCGTTTGCAAAAGATAATTGGCTAATTTATTGTACCAGGCCTTTGTTTTTTTGTGTGTGCTGTATTGTGTGTGCTGTATTCTTTGCTACAGTGGTCTAATTTTGGGGGGCCTACCACGACTTCTGTGCTCTACACTTACTGACTCATCGTGGATGGTGGTCAGCATGAATACAGTATCACAAAACTTGATAGCCAGGAGCTCATCACTTCTTAGAGCAAACTTCTCTCCACGCTTTAGTGTCTTATCCAGTAAAGCCTTGGGCAACCCATTTATTTATTTATGGTACCACAGGCTGGGGTGTCCAAAGAATAAAGGCATCTAAACAAGTGAATACTTGTATACAAGTTATCCACATATAAGTGGTAACCATAGCCCAGCAATGGAGAAATGAGCTCCCAGACTATCTTGCCACTGACCGTAAAATCCAGTGGACAACTGGGGGGGTCTAACTGTGAGTCTTTGCCCTCATATATCATATACTTGCTAGTGTACCCGGTACTTCTTTCACAGAGCTTATATAATTTGCTCCCATAGAGAAAACACTTGGGATGTACTGACGGAATTTTAGGCGCCCTTTGAAGAGCATAAGGGACACATCAATACAGATATTCTGGGAAGGGATGTAAACCTCTGCAAAGCGATTAGACAGGCTATCAATAAAGGGCCTCAATTTATGGTTTGGTAGCGGTTTCTAGTCATTACAGCTGCAAAAAGGGGGAGGGAAATGATAGTGGTGGTATCCCAATAGCCTTGCAATGTATTGTTCTTTAGGAGACCCATTGCAAGTGTGAGGGCAAGAAATCTTTTCATTTCAACTGTTGTGGTAGGATACCATGCCAGAGAATGCGAGTGTTCACCTAATTGGTGTGTGGCAATATACTGCTGGGCAAATAGATTTGTATAGTGGACCACATGCTGTAGGATAAAAACCACAATTCCCAGCATTCCCTGGTTTCTCTCTCTAGTTATGGAATGCCGGAAGCTGTAGTTTTCAAACATCTGGAGGCACACCCTTTGGGAATACCCATTCTATGGAGTAATAAGCACCAGACATAGGATGGTATTTATAAATGATTACTATCAGTAATTCCTGGTTACCCTTTATCGTATTACAACTAGTATTATAATTTTTGACCACAGTATAATTTTGTTCCACAGATTAAAATACCAGTAGCATTATTTTGTTATTGGCAAATTGATTTTAATGGACCAATACTGGGCGATATTGAAAACTTTACCATCAAATGTAATTTTTTGACTGTGGTAAAAAAAAAAAGATACAGTCCACTATCAGTCTTTTTGACCGAGGAATATACAGTACATCCACTGTTGGATGCCATCCATGTTTGGACGAAATGCATGCTAGTGTTGCTTTCTTCTCTCCTGGTCTCCCCCTTGTTGCTAGTAGGGTTGCACTGTTAACAATCTAAAAACGGATACTTCTATTTAGCTGATGGGACGCGTTAAGTATATTTCTTATTGCCTACCTTATTATGCATAGCTTCTAGGGTACCTAAGTATACATTAAACTCTTATTTATGCATACACCAGGGGTCTGTATACATACATAGGATATAGGAATTGATGTAATATCCTACCCTATATATGCCTGACCTGAGCAGATATATCTGAACTTGACCTTTATACTTTGTGCTGGCTGTTACCAAGGGGGAGTATTGTGATGTACTTGTGTGCTTTTTTTAAAATGCAAAGTTTCATGGATATGGCAGATTGTTTAAATAAAGGGGTTTTTATTTAAGATAGTTTGTGTTGAATGTCTTAAGGTTTAATTTATTTTTATAGTCTAGGCTAAAATAAATTAGGGTATTAGCTACCAAATGCGAGAGGGTGGGATTTTTAAAAGTTTTAATGTAAAATAAAAATATTGGGACACTATTAAAGTAATCATTATTTTACACAGCAACCATTATTTTACAAAATCGTTATTTTACAAGGTGAGTGTTAATTTACACAACGTTGTAAAAAAAAGATATACTTTGTGCCTTTTTTATTTGACATATTTGCTGATGTAAATGTGGAATAAATGCATAAATATCATATTTAGTGGAAACCAGCAGTACATATGTCAAATAATAAATTGTCCTATTGAGAGTCAGATGGAAGGGGGAGATAACAGATTAACCCTATTTCTGCCAGCTTTTTAACTATTGTAGTTTAGGGTTATGGTGCTATATTTAATTTGAGGGTAAACATTCCCTTTTAAGGGGAATCCCATAATCGATCGGAATTTCCCGACATGTTCGATCATGACAAACTAACGATCAGGGTTGGTCGCAGCTGGCCGCCCCACACCAGCAGATATTTTCGGCCGACCGAGTGAAAGTGCCATGAATCGGTGTGTATCCAGCCTAATAGAGACCGTTATGGTCTTGCCGATGACCCAGCGCCTGGGTTGATTCAGTTGCTCAGTAGAGATCTGAACATGTTTGACCCATCCAACAGCCAATCAGTAGAAATTACTGTTAGGAACATTCCAAGGTTGTGATGCATTCTGGGAAGAAAAAGGACCGTTAGAACCTGAAATGTCAGCTCACTAATGTCAACAGCAGGGAACAGCAGGAAACAGATTTTTCAAAATGGAAGAGAATATGTAGAATAACTAAGTATGCATTACACAAACTGACAATTTAACAAATATTGATAATTTCCACTGAACTGTCCCTTTAACATAGGCAGATGCTTAAAGGAGAATTATACTCATGCAGTAACTGACTGATTTCTTGCAGCAATTGTCTTTTTTCAACCTCCTCCCCCCATTAATATATGTTCTCCAGTGTCAGAGATGGGAAGAGCCAGAAGTCAGTTTAATTCTTTAAATGTGAGTGATAATATCAAATATAATGGTTCTCATGTTAGTGGTATTGCCTAATGACCAATATTTAAAGTGAAAGAAACACAAATTTACCAGTTAAACATTTTATATTAAAAAAGAAAACCTTGGATTTTTTTCATTTTAAACATTCCCTCTGTGGATGGGTATTTGATTCTACTGTTCTCTAGCAATCAGGTAATTAACCATTTACCAATCAGTGCAGGAGACTGGTGTATTAATTTCCTATTGGATAAGGGACATGTAGAGAGTTTATAAGTTAATATTAAAGGACAATTATACTCACCTTCCCTCCGCTCCTCTTCCTTAGTCAGTGCTTTCTACCCAGGGTGAGGACCTGAACCGCTAGGTCCTCACCCCTGGGTTCGCTTACTAGTTCGTATTTACATACACGCTGCTCCGGTAGGCTCCACGTCCTCCTTTCCTTGCGCGACAAGGCCAATAGGAAGGCACACTCATTGCAGAGTGTGTCTTCCTATTGGCCTCATCGCCGACGGGAAGGAGGCGGCGGGTCTTAACAGAGCAGCATGTATGTAAGTATTTGCCTTTAGTTAAAGGGACAGTTTAGTGGAAATGATCAATATTTGTTAAATTGTTAGTTTGTGTAATGCATACTTAGTTATTCTACATATTCTCTTCCATTTTGACAAATCAGTTGATTTCATACCCTTTGCTCTTCCCTGCTGTTGACATTAGTGAGCTGGCATTTCAGGTTCTAACGGTCCTTCTTCTTCCCAGAATGCACCACTTCCTTGGAATGTTCCTAACAGTTATTTCTACTGATTGGCTGTTGGATGGGTCAAAGATGCTCAGATCTCTACTGAGCAACTGAATCAACCCAGGCACTGGGTCAAGGGCAAGACCATAGCGGTCTCTACTAGGGGTCCTGCAAACAGGAAGTCAGTATTTCGGTTGCATTTATTTATACACAGACACAATGCTGAATTGGCAGATTATGGTCATTAGGATGAAAAAATACTGCTCTTTCTTCTGAAAAGTATATGTATTTGCACTGAACTTCCCCTTTAAGGGACCCCAGGGGTGAGAACCTCACCCTGGTTAGACCTCACCTTTAGAGACACTGATGCCTGTCAGTCACTCAAGTGCTGCGATATTCAGTTGCAATCAACATGTTTTCCCCACGGCAAATTCCATGTAGCATGTTCTCCACAACATTTGTTTATTTACGCTCATAGTGGAAAAACTGAAAACGTTGTATATAAGGTTTTGCTACAAACATATGTGCTATACCTCCCTCAAGCAATGTCACCTCCTCAACTCAACTATTAAATACATGACGTATGCACTTCTTTCCCCGTCTCTTCTATCTAAGCCAAACACACAACTGCATGTAACAAATACTTTACCCACATGTGTATATTGGCAACGCCGGGTACAACTGCTAGTTCTTAATACAGGAACAGTCCAGGACTAACCTCACAAAAGAAAACTGTACATGGTGTAGCTCCTAAACAAAACGATATTGGGAGGTAGGAATAATTAATCCTATCTCTTTGCCCCAGGTACTTTCCATTTTTAAACAGTATAGATACCCTTTAAATGTTATGAGCCGTATTGTCCCAGACTGCAGGACTGCAAAGAAAACTTTAAACCACGCTTACCGAGTATCGGCTAGCGTGACTCCAACCCCATGCTTGAGGCAGCTGTGCGGATATCGCAAAAGACACTCACGCGGTTGCCACAAGCTATTTACCAGCAGCTGTGCAGTTTTAGCTCCATGAGAACTTGAAAAGTGACTTACCGGAGACACAGCCTCTGGTGAATGTTTATATGGAGAGAGCAGCTGTGGCTCGGGGTAAATCTCCCTGAATGCGTTTATATCAGGAAGGTCACCTGTACCGTGGAAAGAAATCCACATGATAGGATCTATACACATCCAAATTTACAATAGAGAAGATTTTATTGGATTTTCCATCATTGTAAGTAGTTAAAACATTAACAATGCAGGCTTTTAACTTTATTTTATTTTTAAATACATATAAACCAACAACCTTTAAGAAATGAATAAATCATTCTGCATAGAGTCTAGTTGTAGAACTGAGCTGGCGAATTAATATGTATGAATAACAATCTATGGATTTGTCACAATACAGTGCACTCGGGTTCTCTCCTGTACTGCTTAACATACAATTATATAATGGAGGACTTATTCCTTTTTACTTAGCTATTATGTAGCTTTTGGTAGTTAATCCACCACTAGTCTAGTCGCTCCCATTGTTTACTCTGTAAAATCCAGTTCAGCATGCAAATATTACAAATCTAAGATGATCTGAATGGGATGAATTGTGCTTTTAGAACATTTATTTAGAACTATCCTGTTAACTTGCAGATCCATCTCCTTTTTACGGTAAATTGTACGATGACAAAAAAAACTCATCTGTTATTTACATTCACTGTTAATGCCGCTTGACTAGGCTGGCGTTAAAAACTGCTCAATAGTTAGCCGCTACCGCCATATAACATTGCTCGCTAGTGAACTTTGTTTAAACTCCACGTTACCCAGGCATCCGCCGCAACAGAGGAGTTAATCAGTAATAGAAAGCTGCTCTAAGGGAGTTGACTGTTTAATATTTGTTAAATATTCTTATAGCTTGGATCTGTACCTTAAGGAACTCAATAGAGCCTCTAGTTCAGTGGTGGCAAACCTATGGCACACGTGCCACTTGGAGTTCACCAGAGTTTGTCACCAAAAGGCCAGAGAGAAAGTGTATTGGCTGTCTGTAGTAGAGAGAGGTGACATGCTACAACATTCAGCTCTGCTTGTGTCCCTGTTTTGGATCTCAAACTCCTGTCTAATAATGTACGGGTTAATGATCACTGTTTTATATCTCAAACTCCTGTGTGGTAATGTAGGGTTAATGATCACTGTTTTATATCTCAAACTCCTGTGTGGTAATGTAGGGGTTAATGGTCACTGTTTTAGATCTCAAACTCCTGTGTGGTAATGTAGGGGTTAATGAAAACAGGAAGTCAGTATTTCGGTTGCATTTATTTATACACATGACACAATGCTGAATTGGCAGATTATGGTCATTAGGATGAAAAATACTGCTCTTTCTTCTGAAAGTATATGTAATTTGCACTGAACTTCCCTTTAAGGACCCCAGGGGTTGAGACCTCACCCTGGTTAGACCTCACCTTAGAGACACTGAGTGCTGTCAGTCAACTCAAGTGCTGCGATATTCAGTTGCAATCAACATGTTTTCCCCACGGCAAATTCCATGTAGCATGTTCTCCACAACATTTGTTTATTACGCTCATAGTGGAAAAACTGAAAACTTGTGTATATAAGTGTTTTGTACAAACATATGTTGCTATACCTCCCTCAAGCAATGTCACCTCCTCAACTCAACTATTAAATACATGACGTATGCACTTCTTTCCTCCCGTCTCTTCTATCTAAGCCAAACACACAATGCCTGTAAACAAATACTTTACCCACATGTGTATATTGGCAACGCCGGGTACAACTGCTAGTTCTTAATACAGGAAACAGTCCAGGACTAACTCACAAAAGAAAACTGTACTGGTTGTAGCTCCTAAACAAAACGATATTGGGAGGTAGGAAAATTAATCCTATCTCTTTGCCCAGGTACTTTCCATTTTTAAAACAGTATATATACCCTTTAAATGTTATGAGCCGTTATGGTCCCAGACTGCAGGACTGCAAAGAAAACTTTAAACCACGCTTACCGAGTATCGGCTAGCGTGACTCCAACCCCATGCTGAGGGCAGTGTGCGGATATCGCAAAAGACACTCACGCGGTTGCCACAGATATTACCAGCAGCTGTGCAGTTTTAGCTCCATGAGAACTTGAAAAGTGACTTACCGGAGAACACAGCTCTGTGAATTTTATATGGAGAGAGCAGCTGTGGCTCGGGGTAAATCTCCCTGAATGCGTTTATATCAGGAAGGTCACCTGTACACGTGGGAAAGAAATCCACATGATAGGATCTATACACATCCAAATTTACAATAGAGAAGTTTTATTGGATTTTTCCATCATTGTAAGTAGTTTAAAACATTAACAATGCAGGCTTTTAACTTTATTTTATTTTTAAATACATATAAACCAACAAACCTTTAAGAAAGAATGAATAAATTCTTTGCATAGAGTCTAGTTGTAGAACTGAGCTGGGAATTAATATGTATGAATAACAATCTAGGATTGTCACAATACAGTGCACTCGGGTTCTCTCCTGTAATGCTAAAATACAATTATATAATGGAGGACTTATCCTTTTTCTATAGATATTATGTAGCTTTTGGTAGTTAATCCACCACTAGTCTAGTCGCTCCCATTGTTTACTCTGTAAAATCCAGTTCCAGCATGCAAATTACAAATCTAAGATGATCTGAATGGGATGAATTGTGCTTTTAGAACTTATTTAGAACTATCCTGTTAACTTGCAGATCATTCCTTTTTACGGTAAATTGTACGATGAAAAAAAAACTCATCTGTTATTACATTCTGTTAATGCCGCTGACTAGGCTCGTAAAAACTGCTCAATAGTTAGCCGCTACCGCCATATAACATTGCTCGCTAGTGAACTTTGTTTAAACTCCACGTTACCCAGGCATCCGCCGCAACAGAGAGTTAATCAGTAATAGAAAGCTGCTCTAAGGGAGTGGACTGTTTAATATTTGTTAAAATATTCTTATAGCTCTGGATTGTCCCTTAAGGAACTCATAGAGCCTCTGTTCAGTGGTGGCAAACTATGGCACAACGTGCCACTTGGAGTTCACCAGAGTTTGTCACCAAAAGGCCAGAGAGAAAGTGTATTGGCGTCTGTAGTAGAGAGAGGTGACATGCTACAACATTCAGCTCTGCTTGTGTCCCTGTTTTGGTCTCAAACTCCTGTCTAATAATTAGGGGTTAATGATCACTGTTTTATATCTCAAACTCTGTGTGGTAATGTAGGGTTAATGATCACTGTTTTATATCTCAAACTCCTGTTGGGTAATGTAGGGGTTAATGGTCATGTTTAGATTCAAATCCTGTGTGGTAATGTAGGGTTAATGATCACTGTTTTATATCTCAAACTCCTGTGGTGGCAATGTAGGGTTATGGTCACTGTTATATATATCCAAACTCCGTGTGGTAATGTAGGGGTAATGGTCACTGTTTTAGATCTCAAAACTCCGTGTGGTATGTAGGGGTTAATGGTCACTGTTTTATATCTCAAACTCCTGTGTGGCAATGTAGGGTTAATGGTCACTGTATATATCTCAAACTACTGTGTGGTAATGTAGGGGTTAAGGTCACTGTTTAGATCTCAAACTCCTGGTGGTAATGTAGGGTTAATGGTCACTGTTATATATCTCAAACTCCTGTGTGGTAATGAGGTTAATGGTCAGTGTTCTAGATGTCAAACTCCTGTGTGGTAATGTAGGGGTTAATGGTCACTGTTTAGATTGCAACTCCAGTGTGGTAATGTAGGGTAATGGTTACTGTTATATATCTCAAACTCCTGTGTGTAATGTAGGTTAATGGTCACTGTTCTAGATGTCAAACTCCTGTGTGTTAATGTAGGGGTTAATGGTCACTGTTTTGATCTCAAACTCCTGTGTGGTAATGTAGGGTTAATGGTCACTGTTTAGATCTCAAACTCCTGTGTGGTAATGTAGGGTTAATGGTCACTGTTCTAGATGTCAAAACTCCTGTGTGGTAATGTAGGGGTTAATGGTCACTGTTTATATCTCAAATTACGTGTGGTTATGTAGGGTTAATGGTCACTGTTTAGATCCTAAAACTCCTGTGTGGTAATGTAGGGTTAATGGTCACTGTTTATATCTCAAAAAACTGTGTGGTAATGTAGGGAATGGTCACTGTTCTAGATGTCAAAAATCCTGTTTAGTAATGTAGGGGTTAATGGTCACTGTTCTAGATGTCAAACATCCGTGTGGGTAATGTAGGGTTAATGGGCACTGTTCTAGATGTCAAACACCTGTCTAATTAATGTAGGGGTTATGGTCACTGTTCTAGATGTCAAACTCCTGTTAATGTAGGTGTAATGGTCACTGTTTTGGATGTCAAACTCCTGTGTGGTATGAGGGGTTATAGGTAATCTTATATTCTATCTACTGTATTGGTCTGTGTCTATTTGAGTTGTTTTTTCCAAAGTAAAAAACTTGTTCAGGCTAAATGATCATGTTGGCACTATGTAAAAAAAGTGGGGCTTTGGGTTGCAGTTTGGACACTTGTGCACAACAGGCACAAGCTCCTGATTTGGAGTTGAAGTCATGCTGTTATATGGGTTAGCGTGACCTAAACTCCTTCCTTGCGGCGGCTGCGTGGCTAACGCAAAGTTAACAGCGCAGCCTCTGCAAGCGATGTTATATGCCGAAATTGCCATTTTATTGCAGCACCGCTTCAGCATATAACACGCCGGACTGTTTGACCGGGATGCCCAATGCGGAGCTCGGTGTATCGCCCCGTTGGCCTCTAAAAAGTTTACGATTTTCACCTTGGGCTGTCATTAAGTCTGTAATTTTGCATCAACTCATTTGTCCTCCCACACACGCTGGTGCTGATCTAATGCAAAGTGCATACTTCTCTATGTCTCTATGCCCATGGTTATTTGGGTGTGGCACAGCATTATAGCTAATTAGCGATCCAGTATAAACTATAAGAGCTGACATTCTATGAATTATGCCACATCTGCAAGAGACCCATGCAGGAATACAGCTAATACAAGTGTGATTTTTAGTTTAAAGGGTATATTGCTAACTATGGCTTGCTGAAAGTAATGAATCTTTGGGGTTATTCTTTTCAGGTTTAATAATACAAACAGATCAGGTTCTTCATCTTAAGGGAATTCCCACCCCACCACTAAAGATCTCTCCAGAGAGATTGTTTATACTTGCTTACCTCCTGCTCTCACCAGTGGAGGTCTCCTCCTCTGAATGGCACCAGTATGCAGCCATAAATCATCTATCATCACTGTCATGGCCGTGACTGACAACTGAAACCAGGAAGGAAGCCAACACCAGAAAAAGACCACAGTGGAGATCAGAGGTCTTCAAGGAATTAGATTTTAGTGGGGGTGGGTGGATGGAATTCTCTTTAATGTATTATTATCCTTAAAGGAAACTAAACTCAGTTTTCAGATCCAATGTGAAAGTTTTTCTCCCAAGAACACCTACACGTTTGAAAGATCTTCTCTAGTTATTTGCATTTAGTAGATATAAGTAATAGATTCTGCAACAAAGGAGGCTTCATCTTGTTGCCAGTACAAACTCATAGCCCATGTTGGCTTCAAAGAGCCACGCCCCCTGACCCCAGCATTCACTGTCTCTATGTGCAGAGTTTCTAGCTCTCTTTCTAGTGAAAGATAAAAGCCTCTAAATGTACCTGGAATCACAGCTGGTTTGCTGGTGGCGCACCATGTAAATGCTGTGTGATTAGAAACAATCAGACCAAGAAGTCACAAGTTCAAATCCTCCCCTAGCTTACTTATGAAACAATATAACATGGTCTACTGCCTTATTTTAGTGCGTTTTTTTGTTTTGTTTGTTTACATGTTTTCAAAATAAAAGTTTCTACATATGTACAAACTTTATATATATAGCAGCTCTGTTATTTATGTACCAACCAGTGTGAATTGCTGGACAGTCTTCCAGTAGCAATACAAAACAGTGAATGATTTCAACTGACATTTACTTCTATTGATCGAGAGTTCACCTGTGGCGTGTTCTGCTAAAGTACTGGGTTAGGAAGAAAATCAGACTATATGGACAAGGTCGATTCCCCATGTTTCCTTCTTTTGTATTTATTATGTGTCTAGCAAAAAGATAAAGACTCTACATGTACTAGTCCATTACTTATTGCCATTGTGGCCTAGTGGTAGAAAGCTTTCTTTTAGGAAGACACAGTATAGAAGGTGCTGGTTCGATTCCCCATACTTACTTTTATTTTGCTGAAATGTTAAATGTGTCTGTGTCTTTTATTCATGCTAGCAAAGACATACACTGCAAGATTACTTTTCTTTTTGTATGTAAAGCATAGGAATTTATCATGTTAGGGACAGGAGGCATTTTAATGTGTTTACACAAAACGCACTGAATCTGTGTTCTGTGCAGAGGGAGGGAACTCTGAGCTGTAACATGATTGGCTGTCAGCTTCCAGGAAGCAAGACTGCAGTTTCCTGTGAAGCGTCCGGCGGACACTTAGCGGGTGTTCCCAGATAAGGTGAATTATGGGAGCTGACCCTTAGTACAACAGGTTATTTTCATAAATCACCAGCATCACACAGCAAAGGGAGACATGAGAACACGCTTGTTTTCGTTTGTGAATGTGCTCTCTCTATTGGGACAATGTTGTCTTGGGACTTTAGTTCTCCTTTAAGCTCTTTATAAATACAGTACCCGTGGCTTCTAAATAAGAAAAAAACAAATTTGCTTAGCATAAATAACAAAAATTAGAGCTATGCAAAATGCGCCTCCCTGCCCTAATCAGGAGACTGCATGTTTGTTAAGTAATAAACAAATTTATTCAGCAGTCGCACGCAGTATAATTTATCCAACTTTCTTGTAATATTATGTCCTGGATGTACCTTGTTCTTTGAAGCCCTTACTAAACAGAAGCTCAGTGGTAGATTTCAAAGGAATAAATCATTACAAATGACTTCCTGGTAAAGGACAAAGTTTCTTTCTCCCTTTCATGGTTCATATTTTTTCTACTTTCTGAAAACACTCAAACACAAACAGCTAGCACAACCTATACTATGCAGCACAAGTAATGAAAAACAACAAAAAATGTAAATACTAATGTAAATACTAAGGTCAATAAAAAGATATGATAAAGGGGGAAAAGGAAAATAGGTACAGCACTCTAATTCAATGTCTTTAAAGGGCAGGTCCATCCCAAAACGAGCAATTACATTTCTGTAGGAAACATCCCAAATCCTGAGACCATTTTATTTAGAGATCCTAGATCAGCACCTAAATAGCACAGCGAAAGCTCATAGAGATTTCTTATACTGACCGTACTGACCCCCAGGTGACTCACGGCTGTGACTGTGGGCTACCCAGAAGAGCAGGGCCTTTGTCTGAAAACATCAGTAGGGATCAGGGAGAATAACTTGCGGTTTCCTAGAGAAAATCAAAAGCTTGTTTTAAGGGTTGACATGCCCTTAAATACATAATTACCATACAGAAAGAAGGAATGTGTGATAAGGAATAGTAGATAATGCACCTCCTACTGTAAATTATAAGGATATTAGACATTAAGCCTGTTACAAACAGGTGCTGAAGCCCAGAGTGCCTCCCATGTCCCAAGGCCACAGTTCCCTCTTAGTGTCCCCAGACCCAGGGTCCCCCTCTGTCCCAGACCCAGGGCCCCCTCTGTCCCAGACCAGGGCCCCCCCTCTGCCCAGACCCAGGGCCCCGTTCTGTCCAGACCCAGTGCCCCCCTCTCTGTCCCAGACCCAGGGTCCCCGTCTGTCCAGACCAGGGCCCATCCTCTGCCCCAGACCGGCCCCTCCTCTGCCCCAGACCCAGGGCCCTCCTCTGCCCCAGACCAGGGCCCCTCCTTGCCCAGACCCAGGGCCACCCTCTGTCCCAGACCGGGCCCCCCTCTGTCCAGACCCAGGGTGCCCCCTCTGTCCCAGACCCAGCCCCCCTCTCTCCCAGTCCCAGGTCCCCCCTCTGTCCTAGACCCAGGTGCCAACCCCTCTGTCCCAGACCCCCCATCTGTCACAGATCAGAGTCCCCCACTCTGTCCCAGACCCAGGGTCCCCCCTCTGTCCCAGAACCCAGGGCCCCCTCTGTCCCAGACCCAGGGCCCCTCCTTCGTCCCAGACCCAGGGCCCCCACTCTGTCCCAGACCCAGGTCACACCACCTCTGTCACAGATCCAGAGTCCCCTGTCTGTCCCAGACCCAGGGCCCCTCTCTGCCCCAGACCCAAGGCGCCCTCTGTCCCAGACCCAGGGTCCCCCACTCTGTCCCAGACCAGGGCCCCTCCAATGTCCCAGACCCAGCGCCCCCCCTCTGTCCCAGGGCCCCTCCTCTGCCCCAGACCCAGGGCCCCCCACTCTGTCCAGACCCAGGGCCCACCTCGTCCCAGACCCCCCCTCTGTCCCAGACCCAGGGCCACCTCTGTCCCGACCCCCCCTCTGTCCCAGACCCAGGGCCCCCTCTGTCCCAGACCAGGGTCCCCCCTTTGTCCCAGACCCAGGGGCCCCCGTCCAGCCCGTCCCCATCTGTCCCAGACCCAGCCTCCTCTGTCCCAGACCTAGGGCCCCCTCTGTCCCAGACCCAGACCCTTCTGTCCAGACAGGACCCCCTCTGTCCAGACCAGCCCCCCTCTGTCCCAGACCCAGCCCCCCCTCTGTGCCAGACCCAGGGCCCTGTCTCCCAGACCCAGGGCCCTCCTCTGCCCCAGACCCAGGGCCCCACACTGTCCCAGACCAGGTCCCACCCCCTCTGTCACAGACCAGGGCCTCTTCTGCCCCAGATCCAGCCCCCCTGTCCCAGACCCAGGACTCCTCCTCTGCCCCAGATCCAGCCCCCTGTCCCAGACCCAGGGTCCCCCCACTTTGTCCCAGACCCAGGGTCCCCCACTTTGTCACGACCCAGGGTCCCCCCTCTGTCCCAGACCCAGGCCCCCCCCCCCTTTGTCCCAGACCCAGCCCCCCCTTGTCCCAGCCCCCCCTCTGTCCAACCCAGCCCCCCTCTTGTCCCAGCCCCAGCCCCCCTCTCTGTCCCAGCCCCAGCCCCCCACTCTGTCCCAGACCCAGACCCCCTCTGTCCCAGACCCAGGGCCCCCCCTCTTTCCCAGACCCAGGGCCCCCCTCTGTCAGACCAGTCCCACCCCCCTGTCTCAGACCCAGCCCCCCCTGTCCCAGCCCCCCTCTGTGCCAGACCCAGGGCCCCCCTCTGTCCCAGACCCAGGTCCCACCCCCTCTGTCCCAGACCCAGCCCCGCCCTCTGTCACTCTGATTTACAGCCAGCCCTGACCTTGGTTAATAGGAGGTTAATTTAGCATGGTGTCATGTCAGTGAGCAGTTCTGAATCCCCCCAACTCCGTCCAGACATTGATGTCTAGTGCAACCCTCTCCCTCACAACCCCCCACAGACACATGATTAATATCATTGGGGTCCAGGACAAACACACACCCCACCAGCTACCCCCTGCCTCACTGTCCCCCACCCAGAGATCTTAGAAACATACCCGGTGTGTGCACAGTTTATTGGTGTCAGACCCAGTAATGCAGCATGGACAGGAATTTTCACCATGTGAAGAGTTAACTTTAGAAATCAACTACCCAGAGCAGCCAGCAGTCTGTGGTCTGTGGTCCCGCCCCTTAATGCAAATTGTGATCCGATTGGCTGTTCTGCTCTGAAGGGAAAAGAAGCAGCCAATCAGGTAGATTTCAGCCACACACACAGAGACACAGGGACACACACTGCATTTATTATATAAGATTAGATGTTACAAGAAGTTCGTGACCATATAGAAAGGGCACGGAACTCCGAGGTGACATCTCATATCCATATAATTTACAGTAGGGGTGCATTATCTTTATAATTTACCCCTTTCTCTATGAATTTTTACTGCCCTACCTCTCTCAGAATCCAACACCCCCTCTGCATCCAAGCACCCCTAACTGCTCATTTCTCTCCATTAATTTTACTGTCCCTACCCCCTACCCCCCCCAACCCCCCCCCCCCTGGAATCCAATCCATTAGCATTTAGCCCCCCCCACCTGCTCGTTTTCTCCATTTCATCTGACTGACAGTCCCTGACTGTGCATTCAGCCCCCTACTTGTACCTTCAAACCATATCCTGGCACTGTGATTCTGGTCACGATTACTTCCTCTTCACATGCAGGAGATACTGCGCTACCAGCAAATGCAATAAAAGTAAACTTACCCACTTCCTATCCGTAGTTACATTGCCTTTGCTGATAGTGCGATATCTTGTGCATGTGGAAGAGGAACTGATCGCGCAAGTGGTGTGAGCAGGATTACAGTGCCGGGTGAGGAGAGGAGGAATGAGCGAACTGAGGTGAATGAGACTTCCATAATGTTATTATCGGCGCGCTACTACGTAGTAGAGTGCCGATTATATGGTTATTATCTTACAGATTTCCCCATTGAAAAGGCCTAGGGGGTAGATTATATAAGGGATAACGCTACCTAGAGTGTTAATAAGGATATTACCGCACAGAGGAGTTCCCTGACCATATAAAAAACACGAGGCTAGGTCAGGGAACTGAGGTGAAGTAATACCTTATAGTATTCTGTAGGTAGATATTATTCCATATAATACATAAAGTCACACAAAGAAAAATCCAGCACAGGCACTCTGTCTCCCCCCTCCCTGTATTAGTAATGTAGATAACAAGCCCGTTTTTGTAAATACAAATAGTTAGCTGCATTTCTATCTAAACTAAAAGACAATAAACAAGTCTCTCACCGGTGCAGTTCCGGTTCGTACACTGACTGACTGAATTACTGTGCTGATAAGGAGGAGTGAGCGCATTCCTGTGAGTGATAATTGACTCGGCCGCTCGCTCCTCCTTATCAACGCAGTAATTAAGTCAGTCAGTCAGTCAGTGTACATAAACGGGCTTGTTATCTACATTACTAATACAGGCGGCAGGGAGAGAGATATGGGAGGGGCAGTGGAATACAGGAAGTCGCTCAGAACATCACTGAATGACTATAATATAGATTCTTGCCACTGCACCTCCCCATTGAAATGCCAGAGCCTTATGTATTATAAGGATATTTACGCCACAGAAGAGTTCCCTGACAATCTTTATGCTTTTATACAGGGCAGGGAACTCCAAGGTGAGGTAATATCCTTGTAATATAATGTGAAGGGTGCATTACTACTTATAATACAAAAGTTTCTTATTCCTTCCCCCAATTGCATTTTAAATTCTAGCTTAAATTTCCCACCCCACTTCCTTTTTGCTATCCGTAGATTACATTGCCTTTGCTGATAGTGCGATATCTTGTGCATGTGGAAGAGGAACTGATCGCGCAAGTGGTGTGAGCAGGATTACAGTGCCGGATGAGGAGAGGAGGAATGAGCGAACTGAGGTGAATGAGACTTCCATAATGTTATTATCGGCGCGCTACTACGTAGTAGAGTGCCGATTATATGGTTATTATCTTACAGATTTCCCCATTGAAAAGGCCTAGGGGGTAGATTATATAAGGGATAATACGCTACCTAGAGTGTAATATAAGGATATTACGCCACAGAGGAGTTCCCTGACCATATAAAAACACGAGGCTAGGTCAGGGAACTCCGAGGTGAAGTAATATCCTTATAGTATTCTGTAGGTAGCATATTATTCCATATAATACATAAGGTCACACAAAGAAAAATCCAGCACAGGCACTCTGTCTCCCCCCTCCCTGTATTAGTAATGTAGATAACAAGCCCGTTTTTGTAAATACAAATAGTTAGCTGCCATTTCTATCTCAAACTAAAAGACAATAAACATAGTCTCTCACCCGGTGCAGTTCCGGTTCGTTACACTGACTGACTGAATTACTGTGTGATAAGGAGGAGTGAGCGCATTCCTGTGAGTGATAATTGACTCGGCCGCTCGCTCCTCCTTATCAACGCAGTAATTAAGTCAGTCAGTCAGTCAGTGTACATAAACGGGCTTGTTATCTACATTACTAATACAGGCAGGCAGGGAGAGAGATATGGGGAGGGGCAGTGGAATACAGGAAGTCGCTCAGTAACATCACTGAATGACTATAATATAGATTCTTGCCACTGCACCTCCCCATTGAAATGCCAGAGCCTTATGTATTATAAGGATATTTACGCCACAGAAGAGTTCCCTGACAATCTTTATGCTTTTATACAGGGCAGGGAACTCCAAGGTGAGGTAATATCCTTGTAATATAATGTGAAGGGTGCATTACTACTTATAATACAAAAGTTTCTTATTCCTTCCCCCAATTGCATTTTAAATTCTAGCTTAAATTTCCCACCCCACTTCCCACATAAATGTAACACCGCCCCCTCCCAAAGCTACATACTCTAACTTAAACCCAGTAGAAAGGAACATCCCAGCAGCTATCCAGTTAAAAATCTTTGTGAAGGAGGATAGAGACATTGGTTAGGAAGTGACAGGAAGCAGCTCCAGCAGGTCCCGTTGATCATTTCAAAAACGCTGAGTCTGATTCAACTGGATTTAGTGAACAGAACTTTTTATTATATTAGACAATCACCGTGTCATCCTGATAAAGTGCCCCTATGTAAAACCCACTTTAACCCGGTAATACATCAGGTTTTACACTATTTTGGCCTTTATTGCATTGCCCCCTACAACTGTAATTTAATATCAGCATTTTACATTCTAACCAGTGCACATACCTTTTGTTTCATGTTTTCTCCTCAACAAAACAATATTGGGAGGTGGGAATAATAAATCCTATCTCCTTGCCCCAGGAGCTTTTCATTTTTAAAAAGTTAATTTTTACAGTTTAGTTATCCTTTAATTCTTGAAGACATTTCATTGGTCATCCGACTGGCTTTCTCAATTCAGAATGACTTGTAAAAGAATCTGTTGGCAATAAATACCCTGGAAAATCCCAATTAGCATATAACAGCCAGGTGTCAGGGACCTCCTAAATGCATGGTGTGTATTGCATTGTAGCTAATAGGTTTTATTAAAACTGCCTAGGATAAAGGGTCAAAACAGCATTGTACATTGTTTGAGACAATCCTGTTCCTTGGACAAGATGTTGACATTACAATTTTCAAACGTATGTTCTTTTTCTTTAGATGCAGGTACAGGTGTGAGTCCTACAAACAGATAATTATACATAATCATATGGGCTCAGAAAAACTTGTATTAACAAATAAGCACGATTCAACATTTAATACGGGTGATTAACACCTGCTTACTCAATGTGCTCAATGACCCAGGTGTGCAAACCCTGGGCCCGTCACTTCGCACAAACATGTCTGAATCCGGAGGATTTTTTAGAAATCACATATATCAAGACATGTTATGGGTGACTCTCTTACCCATAAGTCTCTGTGGCCCCAAGCCTGTCGCAAGGCAACAATCCTTCAAAAACCTCCAGAGTGTTGGAATCTGCATGAACACCGGGAGTACAAAAGACAATCCACCGTGAAGTTACAATTAAAAAGCCTTTATTTCCTGGACGTGTACATGGTGTGTATTGCATTGTAGCTAATAGGTTTTATTAAAACTGCCTAGGATAAAGGGTCAAAACAGCATTGTACATTGTTTGAGACAATCCTGTTCCTTGGACGAGATGTTGACATTACAATCTTCAAACGTATGTTCTTTTTCTTTAGATGCAGGTACAGGTGTGAGTCCTGACCCTATCAATTGGCTCTTCTGTGCGCACACCACAGTAATTAACTGACTGACTAACCTTCTGAAATTACATCACATAAGTCCTTAAACTCCATATGCTACAGAGGTGAGTACTTGCTGCTGCCTGTTTTTTTAAAAATCAAACAAGTGGTCTTTGTGCTTGTCAGCTGCCAACTTTGATTATCATTGGGTTACATTGGGCTATATTGGGTTAACGTGGGGTTTACCCTTATTTTATGGATATTGAATCCCTGATATTTTTTAATTTTCCTTTGGAGAACAATTAATCCATCCCAGTTTTGTTCTACTCTACCTATGCTAATAGTTCAAAGGTACAGTAGCGAGCACAATTTGTTACCACATTATCATATGATATTAATTATATTGATATATTACAATCATGGATCACAAAGTCTACATGTTAAGGTCCACACATATGTGCTATCGTGGGGCTGACCTGCAACGCACAAGCGTGTTACAAACAGCAGTTTTGGCCAACTATCACTGGGTTGGGCAAAAGTTTCATTTATTCGAGCGTCATCCTGCGTCGCAGGTTTTGACCCGCAGGTGTACAAAGCTTTAGTATATAAACAAAGAAACAAAGAGCAGATTGCAACACTCAGAATTAAGGCTAAAAATCCTTTAATAAACTGGGACTTATACACTTAAAAAACATAATTAAAAAACATCCTGTCCCCTCTCCTAAGATGCATTCCCACAAAACGAAAAAGTCAATATAAGTATATATACACTGGAAGAATAAGAAACAGAAAGTTCATAATACAGTATGTCGTCTCGATGCTGTGTCGTCCATAGGTCCTGCCTTTTCTCCGGATGCCCACCGACATAGACTATGACTTGACTGGTAGATATGTTTAAGTAGGAGAGTTAGGTACTTTTTACCACATACTGTAAAACCTGCTTGTACTCTATTTACAGCTTTGGAGTGTAGGAGTGTGAGATAATCTTTATCATTACTGTAAAACCTACCCTGATTGTGTATCAGTATCTGCATTTTGCACTTTCTGCTTCTTATTCTTCCAGTGTATATATACTTATATTGACTTTTTCGTTTTGTGGGAATGCATCTTAGGAGAGGGGACAGGATGTTTTTTAATTATGTTTTTTAAGTGTATAAGTCCCAGTTTATTTTAGCCTTAATTCTGAGAGTTGCAATCTGCACTTTGTTTCTTTGTTTATATATCTGTATTGTGTACTGCAGATTTTTGGCACCTCAGGCCCACCGGGTTTTTACCTGTTTATACTTAGTGCCCTATATTTTGTTTTGGATTACAAAGCTTTAGTAAGTATAGATGCATGGAACAGAGCGAGGATTGACGGCATCAAAACTCAGTTTTGATCATTGAAATTTTGTCCATTTTCTGAGGAAACTGGTTTTTCTGTGGATACAGTAAAGAAGAACGTAGCACCGCATCGACCGGACTACAAGGAAGGAAAACCAGGACTAAGTAGTTAGTGAACACACGGCTTTATTCCAACTCTGCCTTAGGCTGTGTGTTCACTAACTACTTAGTCCTGGTTTTCCTTCCTTGTAGTCCGGTCGATGCGGTGCTACGTTCTTCTTTACTGTATCCACAGATTGTTGGCCTAAAACGACGGGATTGTTGGCCTAAAACGACGGGCCTGGGGCATTTTGCACCCGTGTCAACTGGGAGTACGGGTAAGCACCTGCTATATGTGTTTATATCGTTGGATTGATCCATGTACAAATTTGTGAAGGGTCTGGGGTTCCATGTACCTGGACCACCTCTGTTTATGTTTACTATTAAGTAAGCAATTGTTACTTAGACTCAAGGATTAGAGTCTTGAAACAAGGTTCAAGACAAAACTACGGTACATCCATAATAGGTTGGTAGTAAGAAGTTAACCAGAACTTTATACTAATTCTGATCTGCAGTGTATATCTAGATAAAGGGATTTACAGAAAAGGTAAATGTTATAACATTTTGCAAAAAATCAATAACCCATTTTTTAAAAGAACCAGACATGATGAAATGATACATAACTCTATCTCCTTATTGTAGAACATGTAATCATAGTTATTATTGCTCTTTAATAAGAGTTTTTATCTGTGAGAGTCTAAAGCCAGCTATACACAGACTTTAGATACTGTAGATTAGACATTCGTCTAAAGACAAATGTCTAATCTATCTACAGTCTAAAGACCGCATTTTACAAGCAGCATTTTTTATCTTGAGACTTTGCCGTCTGGCCCATTCATTTTGGATTGCAAAATAGATCAGGCTAGGCGGTTCTTAGATAGATTAGACATTTATCTATTATCTAGTGCAGGGGCACCTTAACATTGCAGCAGTAGGCAGCAGTTACAATTTAGTTTGTTTATTTTTATAAGGGATTAATTTATGCAACTTGACAAAGCATTTGATATGCCTGAGATTGCAATGCCCTAATGCCACTTGCTAATTCTCAGGCATTATTCCAGTGAAACTGAAACTCATACCCACTCTTCTGTGCCAGCCACAGTGTGTAAGAAGCATCAGGCTCTAGTACCAATAAATTAACTTTATATGATTAAACGTTCACTGAAGTGGTACTTGTGATGCTAAAATCGCCAGTTCCAATTAGTATAGTTATTATTCAGTAAACCTGCAGACATTTAAAATGTGTCCTATAGTAGCTGCATGCTACTATTTTAGTCTTTCCCTTGTTGCAAACCTTGTTGTTTATTGTGATAACCATTAAAATGCAGTACAGATATACAGTATTGCTGTATATTGCTTAGGAAAAAAACAGGGTTCTCCAATTCTCAGAATGCATTTGCTTTGTGATCACCATTATTGGTGCACATCTCATGCATTATTTAAAGGGCATGTCCACCCTCAAAACTGTAATCTCCCCCACTGCTGGACCCAATGTGTAGTGTGTAAAAATCCTTACCTTGCAGGGAGGGAAATTGTTTCCGCCTCTGAGGTGTCCTCTCTGCCCCTAGTGTTTAATCGCTTTTCTGTTGTGTAGGGCTCCCTCCATGAGCCCCAACCGCTATAGTTATTTGTTCAGACACTCCCCCAAACTGTACTTACATTTCGTTTTCCCCCCACGTTCTGGATACACAGAAGCCGCATCTGTGATTGGCTGCCTCTCAGCCAATCATGGTCACGGCTGCTGGTCCGGCCCCCTGCTTGCAGTTTCATGCAGAGGGCCAGGACTGAACTTCAGAGGAGAAAGGTAATGTAAGTATAGATCGGGGGAGTTCCTGCAAAAATTACTATTGCAGTTGGGGTTGGCGGAGGGAGCTCTACACTACAGGAAAATATAAAAAAAGGGGTGGACATGCCCTTTAAGTTAATACAAAGGTAAAATAGAAGTGCGTGTGCGACAGCTACAAAAATCGCTATGCGAGATGGGACAACTTGAGAACTAAGAATGTAATTGATCTGTGAAGGACAATCAGGTCTATATTCACCCATTTTCTGTGGTGCCTAGTGAGACATGAAACGCGTTAGGGTGTTTTTGTGAGCTCTCTAGTATGACATTTGTCACTGTATAATTTTTTGGATTTCCTGTTTTCTGTACTCACTACAAGGTATCTTTTGTTCTAATTTCCTCAATATATGTTGCATTTATCCACATTTCTTTTCCAATCCAGCTTTCATATGCATTAACATTTTTAAAAACATTGTAGAAATAAGACAACAGGGTGATGCACTGAGAGGAGCGCCTGTTTTGGAGTTAGTCATGATACCCAATGTTATATCAGTTAGTGTGACTTTAAAGGGCAACTATACTGAAATCTTCATCTTCATCTTCATCTATAAATGAATATGAGTAAGTAGCACTTAAGGTGTGTGTGTTGCTGCATGCCTTCAATCCAGTACTTGTTTTGCTCAGACTTAGTATCCCCATCCCTCTTTAAACATCTCCCTATTCCATCTGACCAGACATTTTATATGAGGGCAAGCATGCTCAGTAATCCCTTGGAGGCAGTACCAGGAGAGGGGAATTCCCAAACCAACTATCAAAACTGTACACAGCGTACAGCATTCCAACAGGTTATGAAAATAAGACATTTGATTGACAGCTGAAATGTAAGATGGTTCAGATTGTATATCTAAAGAAATAGGGGACAGACCAACAAAAATGGTAAAGTTGTGTTTTAGAAGAATTATAATATTCAGTAATGCTTAATTTTAATACAAACAACTACCTGGGTGTATATATATATATATATATATATCCAGCAGGTACGCAGAGCACTCCAAGGATTTATGAATCCTTGATGACCTTGATGACGGCCCAGATTGTTACAGCCTTCTCCATTGTCCTGTATCCAGCTCTATTGTTACAGCCTTCTCCATTGTCCTGTATCCAGCTCTATTGTTACAGCCTTCTCCATTGTCCTGTATCCAGCTCTATTGTTACAGCCTTCTCCATTGTCCAGTATCCAGCTTCATTGTTACAGCCTTCTCCATTGTCCAGTATCCATCTCCATTGTTACAGCCTTCTCCATTGTCCAGTATCCAACTCCATTGTTACAGCCTTCTCCATTGTCCAGTATCCAGCTCCATTGTTACAGCCTTCTCCATTGTCCAGTATCCAGCTCCATTGTTACAGCCTTCTCCATTTTCCAGTATCCAGCTCCATTGTTACAGCCTTCTCCATTGTCCAGTATCCAGCTGGACGCCCAGAACTTCCGGGCTGAACGCGTAGGTTCGTTTGACCTACTTTGTTTAATAAACTATATTCATTAATCCTTGGAGTGCTCTGCGTACCTGTTGGATATACCTTTAGCCTACAGCACCCAGGTAGTTGTTGGTATGACCAGAGTGCAACGGATCCACGTATCGATTATATATATACAGTATAGATGCCCTTTAACATTAACAGAAACATTGACGGTTAGAAATGTGGTGTTAAATCCAAGGAGTTGTGGGTTGTGGTGTCTATCATGCTGTTCTCAATATTCTGTTTATGCGTTGTACATTATGTTGCCAGCTGTATTACAAAAGAGATAATCTGAATAGTCTGCAGTACTAAATGAAAGTATAAAAAAGATCAATCTTATCTGTTCAAGTTTTAAAACGCTGTGCACTGATATTTTCTTTAACTCAATTTCTCTTTATGACATTTACATGGAGAAGATTGGAAAAGATTGTGCCGAAATAAAGCTCCAGTCACGACATATCTCGTGTCTACGCTAATATCTAATTATAGTAGTAGAGTAGTGTTAGCCATTGATAAAAGTGAAGACATCTCGGATATAAAACATTAAATTATTTATTTGGTTATTAATGGTTCGGATGTTAATCTCCATAGAAGTTGCTTGGTGCATTCTGCACTTATGTCTTAAACAGCCCCAACAGTTTATAAAGGGTAACTGTGGTCTCCAATTCTTCCAAACTAGTAAGGATTATATAAAAAGCCTTTCATCGTACCTTCAAATGAACCCTAAATCACATCTCTAGATAAAATTTGTGAGAAGTATTGCTGGAAAGGTTCAGCAATATTACTTCTGCTTGACACTTCCTGATTTAGCATGTGACCAGCCTCTGCCTGCATTAATGGCTCCCCTTCTCAACTGTCAATTACTAAGTATTTACTGAGATGCTTCTCCCCCGGGGCGTAGGGACGGGCAGAGCTAAGGTAATGTCACTAAAGCGACTGGAAGCGAGGAAGTTTGAACATTCACCCCAATATCATTTCTCAGAGGCTAAGCCAGAGATGTGATTGTTGGCTCATTATAAAGGAAATACTGCAGGCTTTCGTTTAATCCTAACTTTTGGAGACCACAGTTGCCCTTTAATTAGTTTGTACAGTTTTTACTTTTAAACTATTCTCTCATAACCAATTCCCAAGGATTTAAAAAAAAAAAAGCGCAGTTTTTTGGAATAATTTTTTTATCTTTTTTTTAATTTGCTCATTTTATGAAATGAGATGTACGGTAATAGTCCTCTGAAGCTATTAGAATTTGTGACACCAGCATTACAAGTACATTCAATGGAAGAATTTACAAAATTTGTGTTGTGCAACTGCCGCAACCGATGTACTGAGCTGTTAACGTCTCTTTAAAGGGCACGTCCACCCGAAAAACACTTTGGGCATAATGTAGGTATGGCAGCCCACCCCCAACCGCTATAATAAAACCAAAAAAAATGCTCAGATAACTACTTACAGCCCCTTTGCCAGCGAGTCTCCTTCTCCCTCTCTGCTAACAGGAAACAGCAGAGAGGGGCCTGACCGGCAAGCCGCGTCTATGATTGGCTGCCGGTCAGCCTATCACAGATGCGGCTGCCGGCTAAGAAGAAGTCGGCGGGAGCAAAGTGCCTGTAAGTAAATATCCAAAAGTTTTTTTTTAGGTTTCTTATAGCGGGTGGGGTGGGCAGCACTAAAGGGTATTCCCACTTAGCCTGACACGCTAGGAGGAAGCGTGTGAATATTGGATCCGGAGGGAGGGAGGAGGGGGGGGGGGGAAGGGTTCCCCTGCGCATGACTGTATCCCTCCGGAGGCTTCAAACAAGGCAGAGACGTTTGGACAGGAAGACCTCCACTGCACTTCAGTTTTCTGGACTTTGGGTGAGGGGACTACAGAGAACCATGGGAGCAGGAATGTAAGGTGAGAACTTTTCAAAGCTAAACATAGGGGCCAGCAGTTGGGGAAAATTTTAATTTGGGGGTGGACATGCCCTTTAAGACATAATCCTAAAGCCAGCCCACAGCGGCATTAAAGATTAACAAAAAGCAAACTCCCGTCACAATGCACTGAGAGCCACTCTAGCTCAGTGCATTGCCTAAAGGGGGCAATAGAGAGTGATAGAGACTACATAGCCCTGTATGTATTTACTGTCTTTGCATTGTGATAAGCTCAATGAGGTATTGCCTGCTAAGGTTATTCTTTTGCAATTTTATTTTCAGTTGTTAATAATTTATCATTATCTTGGCTCTTCTCCTTTCATGTCAGTAATGATTTCTGGAACACATGTATTGGAAAACAAAACAAAAACCGTGTACAGATTTTCGTTTTATTGCAATAAACAGCACTGAAAATGAATAGTGCTGAAGCCCTTTGAGTCATTTAATTTGTGTTTCTGGGTAGTATTGCCTTGTTCCACCTGATTCGCTCAGAATGTTACCCTCTTAACAACAAATGTGTGGCTTATAGTATTTAGAGACATACCCCCATGTCAGCGCAGCCCTTAACATGATTAGGCAGCCAAGTCTGGACTGCTAGTCACAGCTGGTGAACATCCAATAATTGCCTGGTTGGCAGAACAATGAACAAGTTAAGTTTGCTACAAACCCAACCTGACCCAAACACCAGTCTATCCCTGTTTAATTTGAGATGGACCGAACCCAATCCCGAGGTACACCGAAAAAAATCCTGAACTACAAACTATCAGGTTTTTTGAACTCACGGATTTATTTTTGATAACTATTGAAAATTCGATCATTATTTAATTCTCAAATCGCTAACCCTCAAATGTATACTTCATTTCGGTAACCCTCAAATGTATACTTTATTTTCGGTAACCCTCAAATGTAACGTTTGATTCGTTAACCCTCAAATGTACGTTTGATTCAGTAACCCTCAAATGTATCGTTAGTTAACCCTCCAATTAGCCATAACCGTCGAATGTAGCACGCGGAAATCCGATAATTGCTCCTTGTGAGAAAAGTTAAAGGTTATTTCAATAAAAGTTCTTATCGTTTAAAGGATAAGTACACTGTAAATCAAGTTATGTTCATTTGGAAGCTGCAGCTTTAAAAATACCTCTGCTTTCTCCTGCTTGAGCCTCAAACAAAATGCTTGTGAGTTCCGTGCACACCACAGTGCACGAAACTCCAGGCATTACTGTTTGAGGCTCAAGCTGGAGAGTGCACGGAACTCACAGGCATTATCGTTTGAGGCTCAGGCAGGAGAAAACAGAGGAAATCTCAGAGGGGCGGATCTTAACATTCAGCAAACCAGTAACAAGATGTCAGCAACTTCCAAGGCACAAAGCTAGCTCTGGGGGGCATGGTAAAAAAATATATGGCAACGGTATTTTTAAAGCTGCAGCTTCCAAATGAACATAACTTGATTTTACAGTGCACTTATCCTTTAAAATGGTGCTAATTTTGCCCCAGCCAATCAGATATTAGCTTTCAAATGTTAAATAAGACCTGATTGGTTGGGCAAAATTAGCGCGATTTTAAACGATAAGAGCTTTTATTGAATAACCCTGTTAGTGTTTTGGTGATATGTACGTTTCCAGACCATTTCCCAGCTGCCACAGCCATTTACAGTAAGTTACCGTTGATATTTAATTGTATTTAATCTGAACTTTTCAAACCATTTTTCGAAATTCCGAATTTTACTGACGTGACTACAAGTTAATCTGTCAAACAAACTTTGCTTTGCTTTAGACAGAGCACTGATAAAGAGCAGTGTCTACTAACAAAACATGTTGTGCTAAAATGTGTCCAATAAAATCTCTCTGAGTTTAGAAGTTATTCAGTATTTTTCCCAGTCTATTGTATGCTCTTGTAACCAGATATTTCATGATAAGCTCTAATCATTCTGGCAAAGGTATCTTCCTACTCCTCTGCTCGATGAGCTTTTTAGGCTTGAGCATGTGCAGAGGAGGCAGCAGGTGAAACAGCAGTCAATCATTGGCTGTGATGTCAGTTGTTACAAGACACATGGGGTTATTCAATAAAAGTTATATCATTAAAAATGGTGCTAATTTTGCCCCAACCAATCAGGTGTTATCTTTCAAATATTAAATAAGATCTGATGGTTGTTGCAAAATTAGCACCATTTTTAACTATAAGAACTATTGAATCTCCCTGTTAATTTACTGCATGGAGGGAGGGGCCAGCTAAATTGCCTGAAGAGGGGCAATAATAATATTTATATATCTGGTTAGTATTGCAGATAATAAAGCACAAAATATATCAGTTGGGGTTGGGGGCAGGTAACTAACAATTGACCAGTTTTTTTTTCTTATTTTAACGCCATGCTATTTAAGGAACATTTGCCTCAGTGGACACCTTCAGGCATATTTACCTGAGTGTGGAATTAGGAGCGATGCCTCAAGGCATATTTACTTAGTTACTGCTTTTACAAACATCTTCTCATGCAAATAAAACAACTATCCATTCCTTACAAATGATTTTAAATTTGCTTTGATTTTTAAACAAAATAATTTTTGGTTGTGAAATATACCATGAGATGCTCAAATATTTATCCATCTCTAATGTCACTTTACATAATCGACTAGTAGTGATTATTAACAGTCAAGCACAGTTTGCCAGCACTAAGATTTAAGCAGTGAAGTTAAAAGGTCATGTCTCAGGGACATTTAAAGGAGGAAAAAAAGTCACCAATCATAAGCGCTTCCAAGGCATAATGTCACATACCAAGCCTTACTTATAGTATGCTTTGCTGATAGATTTATATTTTATACTTCTTATACAGTTATTAATAGATGCAAATATTAAATATGTATATTGTATGTACATTTTTATTAATTACATTAAATGTAAAGGCCATGTTATTGTGGTGTAACTATTACACTAGTATTGTTTTTATTGACCTGTGACGTTTACTATCCACTGCTGTAGCAGGTATCCCACTCCTCTGGATCTTCGGGGAGATCATGCAAATCGGCGTGGTCTCCCGGGAGACCACCCCAATTTCCCCCAACGGAGAGGAGTACTGAATCTCCTCCCCGTTACGCCCCCTTTATGCCTGCGACGTCCCTGGACTGCCCACGCCCCTAACCCCGCCTCCCACCCCTCCGTGTATGCCCATGTCATACAGCATAGCCACGCCCTCACCCACCCTGCCCGTAAGAAAAGAAGAGACAGGGTGGGATGTTGTCTGTAGGGGGGTGTTCGTGGGGGCTTTCAGGTCCTCACCCATATAGTACAGATGGTAGTCAAAGTCAAAGCTGTGATTCTTTGAATGAGCCGACAATGGGAAGATGCAGGCAGAACAGATTAGAGTCCTGCATCAAGTTGGGTACCAGCGGGTTACCCACTTTGCGGGTGGGTTTGGGTAACCCGCATTGAGTTTGAATGGGTTGCAGGTCAGATTCGGTAAAGAGAACTGCGGGTCGGGTTGTTAGTAAAAGAATTCAGTCTGTATTAGCCCCTACTAGGGAATGTTTACCTGTGTCAGTTTCAGCCAGAACTGTTCAGCAGCAAGCTCTGTTGCAGGGGGGACTCTTGAGAGGGGGAACAGGAAAGAAAGAAAAGGGAAGTCTGGGAGGACACAGCCCAGGAAAAGGAGGGGAAAAACAAGGACAGGGAGGTGTGTGCAGGAGATTTCTAGAGATCATCAGAAGTGTCAGTCAGGTTCCATTAAACTTACACTGAACTGATAAGCTGTTGCCTAATTCTGCAGCTGAAGATACTGGTTAACAGGGACCATGTGCTGGGCATCAGACTGGTGAGCGTTTTTAAAGGGCATGTCCACCCCCAAAACTATATCCCCCCCAGTAATGGCCCCATCATGTTAGTGTAATAAAATCCTTACACATCCAGCTCCATATGGTTTCTGTAGTCCCCCCAGAAAGTTCCAAAAACTGCCCACCAGGAGGATAGCAGAGTCCATATAGGACTCTGCCTCCTACTGGCCTCCGGAGAGAGTTTGGCATGCGTACTGCAGCCCTTCTCCCTCTCCCCTCCCTCTCCCTCCCGTTTTGCTATCCCTCCACCTACCTAAAAACCCTTGGCCACCTAATAAATAGTTCCCCAGCCCCAAGCGCATAAAAATTATTTTTAGAAAGTCCCCAGAACTGTACTTACCTTCCCTCGCTCCCCGGCATTCTGAGAAGCCGGCTGCAGCGTCCGTGATGCTGCCTCTTAGCCAATCCCGCTCCTGCTTGCAGTGACTTTCTTAAATTAATTTTATAGCAGTTGGGGCTGGGGGAGGATATTCTATTACCTGGCAAAAGTTTTAATAGGGTGGACAGTGCCGTTAAACAATTTTACTTTGCACTGTTTCAAACCCTTGGATGGAGATCTTTTCTGAAAAAAAAAGAAACCTATATGCCATTCTGTGGATTACAAATACTCCCGTTGGGGTTTAGCGCTCCACCAAACAATTCAAGGGCCCCAACGCCGGCTGACCCAAGCCCATAGAACCACTGAGCAGGGTAGATATACAATAAAAGGGCACAGTTACCTATATATCTATATTGTTCATTTTTTTGTTAAACCACATTGCGATATCACAATATATTTTTTGTTATAAGTTTCCATTTTTACTAAGAATCCCTTTTACAAGGTGGGTTGCTGAGGGAAAAGTGCGCTATGCACTTTACTGTCATAGGTCATGTGCTCTATGATTGCTTTTAACACTGATCTCGAACACTATTCAATGTTTCCATGTATAGATACACTGACATGTAAGTAGGGATGCACGTGTGGGGGGCGGGCTGGGGGTGTGTTGGGGGTGTGTCCTTGCCTATTTAATCCTGTTTATCCATAGGTCTGTAACCCTGATGACGGCCCAGAACTTCCGGGCTGAAACGCGTAGGTTCGTTTGACCTACTTTTGTTTAATAAACTATATTCATTAATCCTTGGAGTGCTCTGCGTACCTGTTGGATATATACCTTTAGCCTACAGCACCCAGGTAGTTGTTGGTATGACCAGAGTGCAACGGATCCACGTATCGATTATATATATATTCAGTATAGATGCCCTTTAACATTAACAGAAACATTGACGGTTAGAAATGTGGTGTTAAATCCAAGGAGTTGTGGGTTGTGGTGTCTATCATGCTGTTCTCAATATTCTGTTTATGCGTTGTACATTTATGTTGCCAGCTGTATTTACAAAAGAGATAATCTGAATAGTCTGCAGTACTAAATGATAAGTATAAAAAAGATCAATCTTATCTGTTCAAGTTTTAAAACGCTGTGCACTGATATTTTCTTTAACTCAATTTCTCTTATCAATGACATTTACATGGAGAAGATTGGAAAAGATTGTGCCGAAATAAAAGCTCCAGTCACTGACATATCTCGTGTCTACGCTAATATCTAATTATAGTAGTAGAGTAGTGTTAGCCATTGATAAAAGTGAAGACATCTCGGATATAAAACATTAAATTATTTATTTGGTTATTAATGGTTCGGAATGTTAATCTCCATAGAAGTTGCTTGGTGCAATTCTGCACTTATGTCTTAAACAGCCCCAACAGTTTATTAAAGGGTAACTGTGGTCTCCAATTCTTCCAAACTAGTAAGGATTATATAAAAAGCCTTTCATCGTACCTTCAAAATGAACCCTAAATCACATCTCTAGATAAAATTTGTGAGAAGTTATTGCTGGAAAGGTTCAGCAATATTACTTCCTGCTTGAACACTTCCTGATTTTAGCCATGTGACCAGCCTCTGCCTGCATTAATAGGCTCCCCTTCTCAACTGTCAATTACTAAGTATTTACTGAGCATGCTTCTCCCCCGGGGCGTAGGGACGGGCAGAGCTAAGGTAATGTCACTAAAGCGACTGGAAGCAGGAAGTTTGAACATTCACCCCAATATCATTTCTCAGAGGCTGAAGCCAGAGATGTGATTGTTGGCTCATTATAAAGGAAATACTGCAGGCTTTCGTTTAATCCTAACTTGTTTGGAGACCACAGTTGCCCTTTAATTTAGTTTGTACAGTTTTTACTTTTAAATCTATTCTCTCATATACCAATTCCCAAGGATTTAAAAAAAAAAAAGCGCAGGTTTTTTGGAATAATTTTTTTATCTTTTTTTTAATTTGCTCATTTTATGAAATGAGATGTACGGTAATAGCTCCTCTGAAGCTATTAGTTAAATTAGTGACACCAGCATTACAAGTACATTCAATGGAAGAATTTACAAAATTTGTGTTGTGCAACTGCCGCAACCGATGTACTGAGCTGTTAACGTCTCTTTAAAGGGCATGTCCACCCGAAAAATCACTTTTGGGCATAATGTTAGGTATGGCAGCCCACCCCCAACCGCTATAATAAAACCAAAAAAAAATGCTCAGATAACTACTTACAGCCCCTTTGCTCCAGCGAGTCTCCTTCTCCCTCTCTGCTAACAGGAAACAGCAGAGAGGGGCCTGACCGGCAAGCCGCGTCTATGATTGGCTGCCGGTCAGCCTATCACAGATGCGGCTGCCGGCTAAGAAGAAGTCGCGGGAGCGAAGTGCCTGTAAGTAAATATCCAAAAGTTTTTTTTTAGGTTTCTTATAGCGGTTGGGGGTGGGCAGCACTAAAGGGTATTCCCACTTTAGCCTGACACGCTAGGAGAAAGCGTGTGAATATTGGATCCGGAGGGAGGGAGGGAGGGGGGGGGGAAGGGTTCCCCTGCGCATGACTGTATCCCTCCCGGAGGCTTCAAACAAGGCAGAGACGTTTGGACAGGAAGACATCCACTGCACTTCAGTTTTCTGGACTTTGGGTGAGGGGACTACAAGAGAACCATGGGGAGCAGGAATGTAAGGTGAGAACTTTTCAAAGCTAAACATAGGGGCCAGCAGTTGGGGAAAATTTTAATTTGGGGGTGGACATGCCCTTTAAGACATAATCTCTAAAGCCAGCACACAGCTGGCATTAAAGATTAACAAAAAGCAAACTCCAGTCACAATGCACTGAGAGCCACTATCAGCTCAGTGCATTGCCTAAAGGGGGCAATAGAGAGTGATAGAGACTACATAGCCCTGTATGTATCTTACTGTCTTTGCATTGTGATAAGCTCATATGAGGTATCTGCCTGCTAAGGTTATTCTTTTGCAATTTTATTTCAGTTAGTTAGATAATTTATCATTTATCTGGCTCTTCTCCTTTCATGTCAGTAATGATTCTCTGGAACACATGTATTGGAAAAACAAAACAAAACGCGTGTACAGATTTTCGTTTTATTGCTAATAAACAGCACTGAAAATGAATAGTGCTGAAGCCCTTTGAGTCATTTAATTTGTGTTTCTGGGTAGTATTGCCCCTTGTTCCACCTGATTCGCTCAGAATGTTACCCTCTTAACAACAAATGTGATGGCTTATAGTAATTTAGAGACATACCCCCATGTCAGCGCAGCCCTTAACATGATTAGGCAGCCAAGTCTGGACTGCTAGTCACAGCTGGTGAACATCCAATAATTTTGCCTGGTTGGCAGAACAATGAACAAGTTAAGTTTGCTACAAACCCAACCTGACTCCAAACACCAGTCTATCCCTGTTTAATTTGAGATGGACCGAACCCAATCCCGAGGTCGACCCGAAAAAAATCCTGAACTACAAACTAGTTCAGGTTTTTTGAACTCACGGATTTATTTTTGATAACTATTGAAAATTCGATCATTATTTAATTCTCAAATCGCTAACCCTCAAATGTATACTTCATTTTCGGTAACCCTCAAATGTATACTTTATTTTCGGTAACCCTCAAATGTAACGTTTGATTCGTTAACCCTCAAATGTAACGTTTGATTCAGTAACCCTCAAATGTATCGTTAGTTAACCCTCCAATTAGCCATAACCGTCGAATGTAGCACGCGGAAATCCGATAATTGCTCCTTTGTGAGAAAAGTTAAAGGTTATTTCAATAAAAGTTCTTATCGTTTAAAGGATAAGTACACTGTAAAATCAAGTTATGTTCATTTGGAAGCTGCAGCTTTAAAAATACCTCTGCTTTCTCCTGCTTGAGCCTCAAACAATAATGCTTGTGAGTTCCGTGCACACACACGTGCACGAAACTCACAGGCATTACTGTTTGAGGCTCAAGCTGGAGAGTGCACGGAACTCACAGGCATTATCGTTTGAGGCTCAGGCAGGAGAAAACAGAGGAAATCTCAGAGGGGCGGATCTTAACATTCAGCAAACCAGTAACAAGATGTCAGCAACTTCCAAGGCACAAAGCTAGGCTCTGGAGGGGCATAGGTAAAAAAATATATGGCAACGGTATTTTTAAAGCTGCAGCTTCCAAATGAACATAACTTGATTTTACAGTGCACTTATCCTTTAAAATGGTGCTAATTTTGCCCCAGCCAATCAGATATTAGCTTTCAAATGTTAAATAAGACCTGATTGGTTGGGGCAAAATTAGCGCGATTTTAAACGATAAGAGCTTTTATTGAATAACCCTGTTAGTGTTTTGGTGATATGTACGTTTTCCAGACCATTTCCCAGCTGCCACAGCCATTTACAGTAAGTTACCGTTGATATTTTAATTGTATTTAATCTGAACTTTTCAAACCATTTTTCGAAATTCCGAACTTTTACTGACGTGACTACAAGTTAATCTGTCAAACAAACTTTGCTTTGCTTTAGACAGAGCACTTGATAAAGAGCAGTGTCTACTAACAAAACATGTTGTGCTAAAATGTGTCCAATAAAATCTCTCTGAGTTTAGAAGTTTATTCAGTTATTTTTCCCAGTCTATTGTATGCTCTTGTAACCAGATATTTCATGATAAGCTCTAATCCATTCTGGCAAAGGTATCTTCCTACTCCCTCTGCTCGATGAGCTTTTTTAGGCTTGAGCATGTGCAGAGGAGGCAGCAGGTGAAACAGCAGTCAATCATTGGCTGTGATGTCAGTTGTTACAAGACACATGGGGTTATTCAATAAAAGTTATTATCATTAAAAATGGTGCTAATTTTGCCCCAACCAATCAGGTGTTATCTTTCAAAATTTAAATAAGATCTGATTGGTTGTTGCAAAATTAGCACCATTTTTAACTATAAGAACTTATTGAATCTCCCTGTTAATTTACTGCATGGAGGGAGGGGCCAGCTAAATCTGCCTGAAGAGGGGCAATAATTATATTTATATATCTGGTTAGTATTGCAGATAATAAAGCACAAAATATATCAGTTGGGGTTGGGGGCAGGTAACTAACAATTGACCAGTTTTTTTTTCTTTATTTTAACGCCATGCTATTTAAGGAACATTTGCCTCAGAGTGGACACCTTCAGGCATATTTACCTGAGTGTGGAATTAGGAGCGATGCCCATCAAGGCATATTTACTGTAGCTTACTGCTTTTACAAACATCTTCTCACTGCAAATAAAACAACTATCCATTCCTTACAAATGATTTTAAATTTGCTTTGAATTTTTTTAAACAAAATAATTTTTGGTTGTGAAAATACCATGAGATGCTCAAATATTTTTATCCATCTCTAATGTCACTTTACATAATCGACTAGTAGTGATTTATTAACAGTCAAGCACAGTTTGCCAGCACTAAGATTTAATGCAGTGAAGTTAAAAGGTCATGTCTCAGGGACATTTAAAGGAGGAAAAAAGTCACCAATCATAAGCGCTCTCAAGGCATAATGTCACATACCAAGCCTTACTTATAGTATGCTTTGCTGATAGATTTATATTTTATACTTCTTATACAGTTATTAATAGATGCAAATATTAAATATGTATATTGTATGTACATTTTTATTAATTACATTAAATGTAAAGGCCATGTTATTGTTGGTGTAACTATTACACTAGTATTGTTTTATTTGACCTGTTGACTGTTACTTATCCACCTGCTGTAGCAGGTATCCCACTCCTCCTGGATCTTCCGGGAGTATCATGCAAATCGGCGTGGTCTCCCGGGAGACCACCCCAATTTCCCCCAACGGAGAGGAGTACTGAATCTCCTCCCCGTTACGCCCCCTTTATGCCTGCGACGTCCCTGGACTGCCCACGCCCCTAACCCCGCCTCCCCACCCCCTAATGTGTATGCCCATGTCATACAGCATAGCCACGCCCCTCACCCACCCTGCCCGTAAGAACGAAGAGACAGGGTGGGATGTCTGCTGTAGGGGGTTGTGCTTCGTGGGGGCTTTCAGGTCCTCACCCATAGTAGTACAGATGGTAGTCAAAGTCAAAGCTGCTGATTCTTTGAATGAGCCGACAATGGGAAGATGCAGGCAGAACAGATTAGAGTCCTGCATCAAGTTGGGTACCAGCGGGTTACCCACTTTGCGGGTTGGGTTTGGGTAACCCGCATTGAGTTTGAATGGGTTGCAGGTCAGATTCGGGTAAAGAGAACTGCGGGTCGGGTTGTTAGTAAAAGAATTCCAGTCTGTATGTAGCCCCTACTAGGGAATGTTTACCTGTGTCAGTTTCAGCCAGAACTGTTCAGCAGCAAGCTCTGTTGCAGGGGGGACTCTTGAGAGGGGGGAACAGGAAAGAAAGAAAAGGGAAGTCTGGGAGGACACAGCCCAGGAAAAGGAGGGGAAAAACAAGGACAGGGAGTGTGTGCAGGAGATTTCTAGAGATCATCAGAAGTGTCAGTCAGGTTCCATTAAACTTTACACTGAACTGATTAAGCTGTTGCCTAATTCTGCAGCTGAAGATACTGTTAACAGGGACCATGTGCTGGGCATCAGACTGGTGAGCAGTTTTAAAGGGCATGTCCACCCCCAAAACTATAATCCCCCCCAGTAATGGCCCCATCATGTAGTGTAATAAAATCCTTACCTCACATCCCAGCTCCATATGGTTCTCCTGTAGTCCCCCCAGAAAGTTCCAAAAACTGCCCACCAGGAGGATAGCAGAGTCCATATAGGACTCTGCCTCCTACCTGGCCTCCGGGAGAAGTTTGGCATGCGTACTGCAGCCCTTCTCCCCCTCCCTCCCCCTCCCTCTCCCTCCCGTTTTGCTATCCCTCCACCTACCATAAAACCCCTTGGCCACCTAATAAAATATGTTCCCCCAGCCCCAAGCGCATAAAAATTATTTTTAGAAAGTCCCCAGAACTGTACTTACCTTCCCTCGCTCCCCCGGCATTCTGAGAAGCCGGCTGCAGCGTCCGTGATTGGCTGCCTCTTAGCCAATCCCGCCTCCTGCTTGCAGTGACTTTCTTAAATTAATTTTATAGCAGTTGGGGCTGGGGGAGGATATTCTATTACCTGGCAAAAGTTTTAATTTAGGGTGGACATGCCGTTTAACCAATTTACTTTGCACTGTTTCAAACCCTTGGATGGAGATCTCCTTTCTGAAAAAAAAAGAAAACCTATATTGCCATCCTCTTGTGGATTACAAATACTCCAGTTGGGGTTTAGCGCTCCACCAAACAATTCAAAGGGCCCCAACGCCGGCTGACCCAAGCCCATAGAACCACTGAGCAGTGGGTAGACTATACAATACAAGGGCACTAGTTACCTATATATCTATTATTGTTCATTTTTTTTGTTAAACCATCATTGCGATATCACAATATATTTCTTTGTTATAAGTTTCCATTTTTACTAAGAATCCTTTTTTACAAGGTGGGTGTCTGAGGGAAAAGAAGTGTTTTTTTTCTTTATCAAACCATTAAATGTGTACTTAAATCTCACTCTTGGTGAGTGTTTGGGTTCTGTGTTAGGGGTGTGGGGCCGTCACCACTGGTACAAAGGAGAAACAAAAAGAAGATTCAGCCACCCTTATGGGGGTAAGTGCTACGTGTAAAAAAAACAAACACTTTTTTTCCTTTCTACGAAGAGAGATCTGTCTGTAATAACTGAAACTGAGAATACATTGTTATTAATCCAAGACAATGTGCAGTGTGTATAGCAGCTTACACTAAATCACACTATGGCAGATAAAGGGCAAATATATCTAGATGCAAAAGCTCCCAAGTGTCTGCATGGGAACAGATGACGTGATTTAATTGGTCTTTGTAAATCCATCTGGCCATAATGATCTATGGGTTATGGATGAGTATAGTGATGATAAGTATAATCTACTACTTGATGAGGTTCAGTTAGAACTACAGCAGGTATGTGGAACTCCAGATGACATTTAAAGGGTATGTTCACCCAAAATAAAATTTTTGTATATAGCATTCCCCAAGGCTCCCAGCCCCAACCGCTATGTTTTATCTTAAAAGCTCCCCACTCTACTTACCCTACCTCTCCTCTTTCCTCCGCCGCGCTCCCGCCCTCTGCTTGCAAGAAAAGCAGCAGAGGGGCGGGACCGGCAGCCGCGTCTGTGATTGGCTGAGCGGCAGCCAATCACGGACGCGGCTGCCGGCAGCTCACTTCCCGGAGGAAAGAGAGAGTAAGTAAAGTTTGGGAGCTTTCTAAAGATATAAACATAGCGGTTGGCTGGGAGCCCAGGGGGAATCTTACATATGAATCATTTCACGCTAGGGGGCGGGAAATCGGTAGAGGGAGGGGGAGGGAGGGGGGAGAAGGGCTGCAGTACGCATGGCAAAAATCTACCTGAGGCAAGGTAGGAGGCAGAGCCCTGCTAGCCTCCTGGTGGGCAGTTTTTGGCACTTTGGGGGGGGACTACAGGAGAACCAGATGGAGCTGGGATGTAAGGTAAGGATTACACTACACTACATGATGGGGCCAGTAGTTGGGGGATTATAGTTTTGGGGGTGGACATGCCCTTTAAGACTTCCAAGCATTGTACAACAGCAGAGTGCAGACAGGGAATGTTGGGATGTGTAGTTTTCAAAACATAGCTTAAATAGCTACACCCATATAAAGGCGTAGATATTTCACTGCAGCTCCAACTGCTCCCTACCCATAATCCTCTGTTATGGTACCTGCTTATTGTAACTTTTACTGTCTCCCATATTATAAATTTAAACTGTGCGGAGATTGAAATGTATATTCTGCAGGACATATTTATAAAATCATGGATAGGTAACCAGGAGATCTCTAGATATTTTTTTAATAACTCCCAGCATTCCTTGACAATAGAGTGGATGCTGGAAGTTGTAGTTTTTAAACCATCTGAATATCTACTGGTTACCTATCCCTGTTGCAGATCAACAAGAAAATAGTTGCAGATTTAAAATGAGCTGAGGCATATGGATATGTAAAAGTTGGGGACAGTAGAGACCCATGGTCTTGTTGGGGACAGAAGGAATATATTATATAGATATAAAGTTTCCTTTACTTAGTGTTGATGGGAGAGGATCAGCCTGCCTGCTCTTGGCCGCAGATGGCCAATAGACCTTTCACCAGACATCCCACCTCTATGGGTGGTGGGAGGCGGGGTTAGGGGGGAGTTAAGGGCATTCCCGGGGCGTGGACACCTAAAGGGGACATGAATTGGGAGGAGACTCAAGTCTGGGGTGGAGACCACCCCAGAATGAGGGAGACTCCCGGGCAATCCGGGAAGGGTGGGATACCTGCCTTTCACCTTTAAATCACACACTTACCTTTCCTTGTGACCTTACTCCACAATACAACCCTTATATTCCAAGGAATGACACAGACAACATTTTTGGGGGTAAGCTTTATTAAACTTTATTTTAACCATAAATACACCAGCTACTGGTCCGTGAGAGAGAGAACCCCAGTAGGTGCGAATCCTTACACATAAACCAGGAGTCTCCTGTGGATCGAACAAAGTCGTTGGCTGCTGAACTCACCACTTAAAGTGGAACTGTGATCTCCAAACAAGGCCAGTTTCCTACCTTTAAAACGAGCCATCAACCACCTCTTTACGTGCTCCACAGCCCAAGATATAAAGAAATTACTGATCAGAAAGTCAATGGGTGGAACCCTGACATGTGCCATTTCTAAGGCTGCTCCTCAACCTCGCCGCCGGTGAGCAGAGCATCAGACTCCAGTGACAGGAGACAGGAAGTCCCTCCCCCTCCCCCTCCCTGCTGTGTGAAGATCCCCAAAGAGAAGGTAAGGGAATTTATAACCCTACTCTCCCACTATGTGAAAAAAGGCTTTTCAGGCAGAGTTCTCTGCCTTAAAAGGCTGTTTTCACCCAGTTTTCGGGGGGGGGGGTGTCTGCGTGGCCCACGGCACTCACAAGTGGGTGTGGCCATGACACCCGTGAGTGGGTGGGGCTAAGGCACCTGCGAGTGGGTGGGGACATGGGGCTGTAAGGGAGGGGGCCAAGGGAGACCTGCAAATGGAGGGGCCATGGGGTCCATGAGTGGGAGGGACCAGGGGGTTTGTAAGAGGAGTGGGGCTGCAAGGGGAGGAGGAGACACAGGGCAAATTGACTGCCATCCACATCCCGGGGGTGGTGGGGGCAGTAGTTACAGCACTAATTTCAACTGTACTAAATGTTTAAATCATTTAATTTCTTGTTTATTCATTTTTGGTTTTTAATTAACGGCAGGGCAGATTAACATAATTCAGGGTGTCAATATTAGCAGAAGGCTTTTCATTGTTTTGCTAGTGAATAAATGCTAAGCATATTTACGTAAAACTGAAAAACAGACCTGGAAATTATTCCCTATGTGTGGGCCCGAGTGTTGTTGCCAAGCTTGTTACCTGGTGTTATTCCAAAAACATTTTCCATCCGCAATACGCCTGAGCTTCTAAATGTTAATTTATAGTTAGCTTGCTTGTTAGTGTGGCTCATGGCTATGTTTTTCCCATTTATTACCAATGAAACTCCGCCTGTAATGTAGTCTGTAATTCCACAATAATAACTCTTTCTTCTAGTAACTTTATTGATCATAACAGCAGCTTCTGCACAAACCATCTGATGCTTTCCGTGTGTTTTAAAACAACAAAAAAGAATAATTAGAAATGGACTGTCAGCCATTGGCTGGGACATCACCGTTCCAGCCATGACTGACAGTACATATCCGGAAGACACAGTTTCAAGCGCGATCTGATACTGTGCACTCCTAACCAGCTTGAAACAGAAGGCAGGACTTCCAGAGAGGTAAGGTTGAAACAAAAGTCTACTTCTGGGGGGTAATTAGACTAAACAGCATTACTTATTTTTTGGGTGGACATGTCCTTTTTTTTTTAACTGTTTAGGACATGTCCTTTAAATTCATAATGTCTATAGTTAGAAATATGATTACATATTTCTAATGAAATACTGATCACAGGCCACCATGGTATCTAAACACAATGTAACAGGGGAATGGGTGCCATAATTGACTTCTTCAGAGCAAACCATCCATTGAAGTATCTGTAAATTTAGCCCCAATTTTTGCAATATGCCAACTCCCTCACTGTTCATCCATTAATTCTTCAGACTATCAGTATAATTGGTTCCTTTTTCAGTAATTACATTTTGCACTATTAAAGGTCTTTGTAGGTTATACCTGTATTCTCTGGTGGGTACAGATACTGGAACATCTGGTCTGTGTTCCTCGGATCCATTTTTCAGAAGTGGCATGCGTCCTAGTGTTCTATGGTCCATTCTGATTGGAATGGTTACAGTAGGATCTTATCAGTTCTGATTTAACTGGTTACAAAGTCGGTTATTTCAAATGATTTATTTATTTAGCTCTGTTTATGAGCGAAATCTAATTTCATTCTAAAAATGTCATAACGTTATTTCGAGTTTCCTTACCATTGGCTTCTTTCCAACATAAATCACATGATGGCACATTGGGTTCACTTTGTTAAATATTTCTTTACCTCCACATTTGATATTTAATTAGATCTGATGGCTGAGAATCCCAAGAAAACATTATTTCCACTTGGCCTCTCTTTGTCCTTTCCTTGTCACTAACATTCCAGTTTCATGCCTTTCCTTTCTGCAGAACTGACTGCGCAGAGAAATAGCAATTAAGTTTTGTGTTGATAAATCGAAAGTTGTGCTCCTGGACTCCAGTAATAGGACAGCCAATGGTATTATGTACAGTACACAATAGAGTCTTGGATGTAAAAGTAGGGGAGAATAATGGTTTATACAAAGGAAGAAAGCCTTAATAGCACCACTCAGAACACATTCTAGGATGGAAAAGATAAAAATCTTTTATTAGACAAATGGTATAGGTAAAGGCTAAAAGCATTTGATAATAGAGATGGACAAAATTGCTCATTGTGATGAAGATTTTGCAAGTCGTCTATATGGGAGGCGAATATTCAGAACTACCTTATTTTATTTCAAATGTTTTTGGACGCACTGTGCATGGGAGCCAAACAAAGTACGGAAAATAAAGCCATTTCACACCTAAAATTTGCTATTAAAAATGTCCTTTTCACAGTCTTCAATCATTACATTAAAGGAATAGTTCACTTTTAAAGTGAACTATTCCTTTAATGCGCAGATATTTATTGCTGCTGTATGGCCAGTCCTTGTCTAACTGGGGTTTTGATTAGTTGTAAGGATCTTCATGTATCAAGATGGTCTCTCAGCATCCACCATGGAAATCCCCATATGGTGCTGCTGATGGGCATTATAGTAAGGATGAGGCATCACTGGAATGCTTTTTAATGTTTGCAATGCCTTGCTGTGTGATAAAAGCTTTTTAAAGCTGTACTTGCATTATTTCTGAATTATGACAATGGTCATAATACTGGAATGCATGTAATCTGACCTAAAATTGGCTTGCAACGCATTAGACTGGAATACAACGTAGGCAGTGGGACTGGATACATTTCTGGCAATTGGCACGCTGATCACAATTTACAAAACATAATCCCAATTGTGGCAGTGAAGCCTATGGGGCCGATTTACCCAGACTCGCTGGGCAAATATATGGTGTTAAAGTCGCACTAACCAGTTAGCGTGACTTTAACTACGGATATCAATATCACGTTTGAGCTAGTTTTAGCACAGGATTTTAATGGCAGCAAAAGCTGACATTCAAATCCCGCAGTGGGTAAATCCCTTACCTGGATTTACCCACATTTGCAAACGCAATATTGAATAGCGAACAGGACATTTATCCAGAGCGATAGTGGCTCTGGGTAAATGAGCCTGTATGAATTTAAAATTCAAAAATTCTGCAAAGATTTCTACCCAGGTGTTCTCTGGATATAAAAAATACTGCAGGGTAAGTTGTTTTAATATTGTATGGAAATGTCTTGAAAATCGAAGAATAAAAGAAAATAATTTTTAGTGCAATGTGCAAAATGTTTGTGTCATAAATGATAAATCTTGAAAAAGGGTTATGGGTACTGAAACTTATGCTCGGTTAAGCCTAATTGTAATCTATGTATAAAGCTTATGTGATATCCAAATTTTGAAGGGATCTCTTATTACGCATCAAGAACATTTGCATGGTTTTGTTGCTTTATTAATTGCGTTAACAAACTTTTAGAAATATGCCCCAAGCACACGTATCACCAATATTATGTCCTGTTTTACAACATAACATAGTATTTGAGTTTGAATAAAACACGCGTCTATCTAGTCCAACATACTCAGCAAAACCCACATTTCCTGTCTAACTGCTGATCCAGAGGAAGGCAAAAAAAAAAATATGATGGAAATATCTTTGGATCAGCTCCAACTTTATGTGTCAATACCAGTAACCTGCAACATTCTTTATTTTTACAAACTCATACTACTTTTTTTTGTTATTATCCAATAAACCTGCCAATGGAAGACCGTTCCATAGTTTTATCGTTCTGACGGTGAAAATCCCTTTCCGAACGTAAAGGGTATCTCCACTCATATTAAAAGTTTTATTGAAAAATGGGAGGTTAAGGAGCTGTGTCTTACCTTAATCAGGAGACAGGAGAGAAAGAACATCAAATACACAGTTATGGGAAAGTTCCCCAGTATCCCTTAAAGCACCCACACACTTGTGATCTAGAATTCAAAATGTCGATTTTTTTTGGCACAGAAAATAAAATAAAACACCCAAAACCCAACCCACTGTAGCCCCCACCCCCCTTTTCACAATACATATACACAATATCTCTATCGCTAGGCGTCCCCAGCCAGGTGAATAAAAGCTAAAAGGTCTCTTGAAATTGGCAGGTAACAAAGTGCTAGTGTGTAAAGTGGCTAGGTGCTGTAGGTAAGTTAAACCCAGGTCTGGATATCCTTTACCAAGTCCACTTTTAATTCCAACTGCGTGGTAAGGTAGGTAATCCTCCAACCAGAAGTGTCTGTTACTCCTTCTATAAACAGTCACCGCACCAACTAGAAACTCAATGCAACATGGCTGGAATATAATCAATCACTGGCTTACTGTTACGGACTCTACACATGGAGTACCTTGAGGCTGCTCATCCTGCTGTTGCGAAAGACGGCACAAGCTTTTACGATGGTCGAGCCTCTGTCCGTGCTTCACCCGGTCCAAATAGCCCTTAGACTTGTCAAGCACCCAACTCTGTTGCTTCCATTTGCCACCAAACAAACAACAACGGCACTAGTTCCGGCCACCAAACTGCCGACGCATGTTTTGCCCCGCTATGTCTTTTTCCCGCAAGCTTCGTCAGGGTCAGAGTCCAATACGAGACCTATATTTATGCATATTCAGCCACTAGGCGGGTCTTGTAAAGAACGCTCGCTCATCCAGTGTGTAGTCTGACAGGTCCCGACTGTCTCTGTCTTCTATGCGTATTTTCTTCCAGTCTTCAGGGATGTCCACATGTCTGACATGTTCTATTGGTGAACAATGCCCCAGATTTTTTGTAATATTATTCCAACACAAGCGCCCTTTCTCTGGTGTACTTATCCAATCTGTCTTCATATTCAAGCTCCACCAGTCCCCTTATTAATTTAGTTGCCCTTCTTTAAACCCTTTTCATTTGTAATATGTCATTTTTGTACACAGGATTCCAAATGCCTCTAAATACTTCTCTTGGCTATTTAAATCCCCATGACGTCACTACGCAAGTGCGCCGGCCGGCGCAAAGATTCAAATAGCTTCTCCTCTCTTCCCCCGAAGCCCGCTTGTCAATTGTATTGGTGTCTAGGGTTCCTGTTGTTCGTGCTTCTTGTCTAGCAGCTTTCTCCTTTGGCTAGTATCCAGCTCCATTGTTACAGCCTTCTCCATTGTCCGGTATCCAACTCCATTGTTACAGCCTTCTCCTTTGTCCAGTATCCAGCTCCATTGTTACAGCCTTCTCCATTTTCCAGTATCCAGCTCCTTGTTAAGCTTCTCCATTGTCCGTATCCAGCTCCATTGTTACAGCCTTCTCCATTGTCCAGTATCATCCATTGTTACAGCTTCTCCATTGTCCTGTATCCAGCTCTATTGTACAGCCTTCTCCATGTCCGTATCCAGCTCTATTGTTACAGCCTTCTCCATTGTCCTGTATCCAACTCCATTGTACAGCCTTCTCCATTGTCCAGTATCCAGCTCCATGTTACAGCCTTCTCCATTGTCCAGGATCCAGTCCATTGTACAGCCTTCTCCATTGTCCTGTATCCAGCTCTATTGTTACAAGCCCTTCTCCATTGTCCTGTATCCAGCTCATGTTACAGCCTTCTCCATTGTCACTGATCCAGCTCTATTGTACAGCCTCTCCATTGTTCCAGTATCCATTTCCAGTATCCAACCTTGTTACAGCTTCTCCATTGTCCAGTATCCAGCTCCATTGTTACAGCCTTCTCCATTGTCCTGTATCCAGCTCTATTGTTACAGCCTTCTCCATTGTCCTGTATCCAGCTCTATTGTTACAGCCTTCTCCATTGTCCTGTATCCAGCTCTATTGTTACAGCCTTCTCCATTGTCCAGTATCCAGCTTCATTGTTACAGCCTTCTCCATTGTCCAGTATCCATCTCCATTGTTACAGCCTTCTCCATTGTCCAGTATCCAACTCCATTGTTACAGCCTTCTCCATTGTCCAGTATCCAACTCCATTGTTACAGCCTTCTCTTTTGTCCAGTATCCAGCTCCATTGTTACAGCCTTCTCCATTTTCCAGTATCCAGCTCCATTGTTACAGCCTTCTCCATTGTCCAGTATCCAGCTCCATTGTTACAGCTCCCATGTCAGTATCCAGCCTCATGTTACAGCCTTCTCCATTGTCCAGTATCCACTCCATTGTTACAACCTTCTCCATTGTCCATGTATCCAGTCATTGTTACAGCCTTCTCCATGTCCAGTATCCAGCTCATGTACAGCCTTCTCCATTGTCCTGTATCCAGCTCTATTGTTACAGCCTTCTCCATTGTCCTGTATCCAGCTCTATTGTTACAGCTTCTCCATTGTCCAGTATCCAGCTCCATTGTTACAGCCTTCTCCATTGTCCAGTATCCAGATTCATTTTACAGCCTTCTCCATTGTCCAGTATCCATCTCCTTGTTACAGCCTTCCATTGTCCAGTATCCAGCTTCATGTTACAGCCTTCTCCATTGTCCAGTATCCAGCTCTCATTGTACAGCCTTCTCCATTGTCCTGTATCCAGCTCTATTGTTTACAGCCTTCTCCATGTCAGTATCCAGCCATTGTACAGCCTTCTCCATTGTCCAGTATCCAGCTTCATTGTTACAGCCTTCTCCATTGCCAGTATCCATCTCCATTGTTACAGCCTTCTCCATTGTCCAGTATCCAATCCATTGTTACAGCCTTCTCCATTGTCCAGTATCCAAACTCCATGTTACAGCCTTCTCCATTGTCCAGTATCCAGCTCCATTGTTACAGCCTTCTCCATTTTCCAGTATCCAACTCCATTGTTACAGCCTTCTCCATTGTCCTGTATCCAGCTCCATTGTTACAGTCTTCTCCATTGTCCAGTATCCAGCTCCATTGTTACAGCCTTCTCCATTGTCCTGTATCCAGCTCTATTGTTACAGCCTTCTCCATTGTACTGTATCCAGCTCTATTGTACAGCCTTCTCCATTGTCCAGTATCCAGCTTCATTGTTACAGCCTTCTCCATTGTACAGTATCCAGCTCCATTGTTACAACCTACACCATTGTTCCAGTATCCAGCTACTCCATTGTTCCAGCCTATTCCATTGTTCCAGTATCCAGCTCCTCCATTGTTCCAGCCTATTCAATTGTTCCAGTATCCAGCTCCTCCATTGTTACAATAGGCAAGCAATGGTGGAGGTGCACTCTGTCCAACGTGTGGGTGCAGACACCTCGTGGGTTCTTCCCTTAGGAACCAGCAGTATTACAGGAATCAAAGGACTGAGGGTCGCACTCCAAATAATAATTCAATTTATTGTGAATCACACATCATACATAACGCGTTTCGGGGGGATACCCCCCTGAAGAAGGGGGTATCCCCCTGAAACGACCCTCAGTCTTTTGATTCCTCCATTGTTACAGCCTACTCCATTGTTACAGAATCCAGCTTCAGTGTTGTGCCTTTATGCCATTGCTTCTTCCTTCATCCTACTAAAAGTGAGTCTTCTCTGTACTCTATTCCTACAGAGTTAGGGCAGCATTACAAGATGTATAATGAAAAAATATCAGTAGGGGTCTAGACAAATAATACTTCAGAAATCCTTGTCAAATATTTAGTTAATTCTATCCAGAAAACCTTAGAAATTGTCCATTCCCAAATGCAGTCTAGTAAATAGGCATTTATTCTCCCCACATTTGGGACAGCAACCTTGTGGGGCATTACCTGCATCATTTCTGAATAAAAGTAAAATAGGCCCTATACATCAGACCAAAGTAGAGGCCTGTCTTATCTGTGGAGATTAACGGGGACTCAACCAACATACCACAAAATAAGGAGAATTACAGAATGTATAATTGGTAATACCTACCTACCAATATTGTTTGTGTAAGGAGTGCCAGCATGAATTAAACAGCTTCTGACAGGCTTCCTCAGTGCTTGGAGCACTCTTTAATACAGGAAAGCCCAGGACACTAACTTGGCAAATGAAAACTGGACATTCTGGGGCTCCTCATGAAATGATATTGGGATCTAGGAACAATCAATTCTACCTCCATACCCCAGGTATGTACATTTACATTTTTACATTAGGGTTGTCCTTTAATCCCTGTCTGTTTCAGTTTGACCTTTGTCATATAAAACTAAAACATGTGTTCACCATTATTAAAGAAACTACATCTGTAGTACCCAAATCCTATATTGCTTTTGTGTGTCCTGGATTTTTACCTGACTGTGACACTATGTTTTATCAGTCTACGTAGATTTTCTCTTTCCTGTTAACTGCATGTGTGGTTTCATTTTTTGATTTTTAAGGAAGGTAAATGTCACCAGGTAACATTAAAGGGAATGTCAACCCTTAAAACACAATGTCACATGTCGGTTACCTCTCCCCAACCCCAACTGATGTATTCAGCTCTTTATTGGATGTATTACCGGTAGTAACCAGTATTTATGTAAAATGATTGCCTCCATTGTGGCAGAGTAAGCTGGCTCCTTCCTCCATGCAGTCAATCAAGGCTGTGACAGTGATTGACTGCTGTTTTCCCTGCTGCCTCCACTGCACATGCTCAAGCTTATAAAAAGCTAATTAAGCAGAGTGAAGAGGCAGATACTTTTGCCAGAATAAAAGATGAAATATCTGGTTACAAGTTAACTGGTAAGATATCAGTTTTTAAAGGTGGGACTAATAAAACCAGCCTGTTTGCAGCATATTCTGCCTTTGCCATTGTTCCTTCCTCGTCTTTGTTATTTAGAAGTTTTAAAAGGGTGGAGAGACTTTCATTTTCCAAAATCACTGTGACTTTTAAAATTTTCAAAAGCAATTACAAATAAAACTCTATCATGCTCATTTACCCAGAGCCACTTTCTCTCTGGGTAAATGCTCCTTTCACTATTCAATATCGTGTTTGCGAACGTTAAAATCCTGCGCTAAAACTAGCGCAAACGTGATATTGAATCACGAGTATCAGATGCACGGGTGATTTTTGCATAACTCGCACACCCGATGCTGATATGGAGTTAAAGTCGTGCTAACTGTTAGTAAACCGGTTAACGTGACTTTAACTCCCTATATTTGCCCAGTGAGTCTGGGTAAATGAGCCTTCTTGTAGCTCATTTACCCAGAGCCGCTGGGCAAAAATCTGGAGTTAAAATCGTGCTAACCGGTTTGCTATCGGCTAGCGCGATTTAACTCCATATTAGCGCCGGATAGTTTTCTACCCGCTAGTGATTAAATATTGTGTAAACGGCTCTGGATAAATCTCCCACTATGTAGGCTCTATCCTGTCAGCCCAAGAATCAAAGGGTCTCACACCCTTTGATAGATAGACAGGGAGATTTAATAAAAATTCTAATAATTGAAAATGGTGCTAATTTTGCCCCAACCAATCAGATCTTAGCTTTTAAATAGTAAATAAAATCTGATTGGTTGGGACAAAATTAGCGCTATTTTTAAAAGAACTTTTATTATATCACCCTGTATAAAAATTATAGAATAAGAAATGCAGAAATCAACAAAGATTTCTACTTCCAAAAATGTACCACCATTGTTGTTGATTGTATTTTATTGTTGATTTAATTAAAATGAAAAGCATGTGCAGTAACATGTCCCATATATGTGTCCATAATGATATCAAATTCCAATAACTGAAAATGTATATTTACAATGTTGCTGTTCAATAAAAAAGATGGAAACAAAAAGCTCAGAAGGCGGGTTAATCTGAAATACTGAGCCCCTCACCAAGGGCGATTTTCGTGAAGGCGCGGTATTGCTATTTTGCAATGCTGCGCCTTTAACGATCGTTGCTGTGTTTGTAAATTTACCATAGCGGTTGTAAGGGCTATATTCTTAAAGGCGCGGTATCGCTATTTTGCAATGCTGCGCCTTTAACAACTGTTTACACATTTGTAAATTTACAACCATGGTTGTAAAAATATATATAAAATATAAAATAGCGTTTTAAATGTACGCTAGCGGTCATAATAGTACGATTGTAGATTTACGATCCCCCATACAACAATTGCAGTATTTTGGTATCGTTTAGTATTGTAGAACGAACATTTTTATATTTACAAACGTTCTAAGTTTGCAATACTGCAGGTTTTTAAATATGGCCCTAAGACTTTGTAATGTGTTACTAACATTGTTTCAACGTTATTTATCTTTATATATTCACTTTGCTGACAGAACTATGGGACATTGCTAATTTTCTACTTATTTCTACTTTAATTTGTTACCAGATGGTGATTTCTGCTTCCTTGTGTCCTATCAACATGATGTAAAGTGATTCAATTTCCAATGAAGCAAAATGTAATTTAACTAGTGATTTGTCGATGCCCGAAAGGGAAACTACAGGTAGGCCATATGCTGATCTGCAGAACTTTAATGCTTGAAAAGACTTACTATATACTGGATTGAATGTGTGGTTAGTTGCTGGGTTTAAAATTTCCTACTTACATCTCTCACTAACTAGATTTTAAGCTCTATGGGGCAGGGAAGTTTTTCCTCATGTTGCATTGTTCAAGCACAATTTCTTTATTTATATTCTTACAGGGCGACCACTCCTGTTTTGGAGTGTGAGTCACATTAACCAATGTTATATCTGTTAGAGTGACTTAAACTCCTTCATTGTGCCGGCTGCGTGGCTAACGCGAAAGTTAACCACCCAGCCGCCGCAAGCAATGTTATACGACGAAAGCGCCATTCTATTGTGGCACTTTAAACGCCACCTAATAGCTGGCATTAAAAGTGCTGAAGTAGAAAAATGGCAGATAGGGATGTACAAGCTGCAGCTTCTATTCCCCAGACTTTTATTTTTTTTTATTTTCGCATGAAATGTTAGTATTCTGTTTCTTACGTCCATGCTATCTATGATACACTGCAAAGATTACTTTTCTTTTTTTATGTAAAGTAAAAGAATTATATAATTGTTAGGACAGGAGCCTTGAATGTCTTTGAAAACAAAAAACAGAAATCCCTGTTCTGTGTCAGGGAGAGAGAGGATCTCTGTGCTGTAATGTGATTGGCTGACAGCTTCTAGGAAGCAAGGCTGCAACTTCCTTGTTTTGATCTGTTGAGCACTACAGAGCGTGTGCCTGTACGCAGACACTTAGCTGGGGGTTTACCCAGCTAAGGTGGATTGTGGGAGCTGACCCCAAGTACTCACAAGTTCTTTTCATAAATCACCCAATGGCCACAGCAAAGGAAGAGGTGAGCCACAGCTTGTTCTATGTTTGTGAATGTGCTCTGTCTATTGGGACAATGTGGTCTGGAGACTTTAGTTCTCCTTTAAAACCAAGTATTACATTTTGCAGTCAGGATGGCTGTTGAATTCGGTTTAGTAACAAATCTGGTTTCGAATCAGAACTGCCAGTTTTGAAAATTTGACAGATTTTTCAACAATTTTTTAAAACTCTAAAAAGAAATTGAAATGGAAACATTGAAAATTCCTATCAAGAATATCTAAAATTCCTATTGGAAAAGCTATTGGATTTTTGGGCCTTCAAAAGGTTCTCATTCCTCTCTAGTCAGGATAAATATATTATCTTATCTTTTAGAACTATATTACAGGTACTGCACTTCAGCATTATATGTAATCATCCCTAATAAGCCATTTTAAAATGTCTGTTTTTGCAAGTTTAGGATCGCACACCATATGCATAAACATCACGCTGTGTGCGTAGTGGTCATTGCTGCTAAAACTGCAACATAACATATACTTTTCGATCCACTGATAGCTCCACCGCACACCAGTCTTAACCACCGTGTAAGATTTATTTAGAGACGTTTCAGTGCCAACAGGGCACAACTAGAAGAGTTGTGTCTTAAGAAAGGTGCCCTGTTGGCACCGAAATGTTGATAAATAAATCTTACACCAATTAGTACAATTAAGCTAGGTACACACCTAGCGATTTTTCCTCCTGACCGACCGTTCGATACTTTCGAACGGTCGGCCAGGAGGAAGGACTGTCGGTCGCGGCAAAAGCAGCCGCGTCCGATAGTCACCGCGACCGATCGTGCGGTCCATAGAGGACCGCACGATCGGACGAGGTTTTCCACCCTGTCCGATCGTCCTTTCGTCCAATTCGGACGAACGGTCGATCGGACATGGGCACATTCGGATTCGATAATTTCGGTCCGATCGACCGATACACAGAACTATCGGTCGATCGGACCGAAATATCTAATCGTGTGTACCCAGCTTAAGTAACAAGTGGCCAATCGGGTAGAAAGATTACACAGCCTCACAGTGCCACATAAAAAAGTTTCTTATAGATTTTGAGAACAATCAGTATTTTTTATCATTATAGCAGCAAGAAATGTTCAAGGGATGACAAATGTCTTTAAAGAATGTAGCCAAGGCTTAATGACACACGAGAATGCTTAAGAAGAATAGATCATACAATCCAGAAAATTCTATTTAATGATTATATTTTTTTGGAAGTAGGAGACAGCACAAGACTATTATTCCTCCTGACTGTTAAAAATATAACCTGCCTGTTACTGTGCATAACATTAATACTGTACAAACTTTTAGAAGCTCTTCCTAATTCTTGGAATATGCCTTAGATCCTTTAAAAAAAAAAAAATGGAAAAGAGGAGTTAAGAGATCCCGTCATCTTAAGAGCTGAAAAAATAAGTTTCAGTTTCTGGCAGTGTTGCAAAGTAGAACGAATAGATACCAAAGGTATCTCTGACAGACAGAACAACGGTGATTTAGAAGATGCTGGAGCTGGTTTCAATAGCAAGACTGTCAGGAAGGAAGAGATACTGTATGCAGCTTTGCTTGTCGGTTTATTTCAAACGCCTTCCTGATAAAGGAATCAAATTACTGAAAAAAGTCAAGTACCAAATGTATTTTATCATTAACAATGTTACACTATTATTGGCTCATTCTGAAATGCAAACAAAATAAAGGATTTCAGATCATCCATTTGGTTGCTGTTAAGCATTATGCATTTGCTGCATTATAAAATGTATTTCAAACCAAGATGAAATTTTAATATAGACCTTTCATCTGAAAAGCAGTGCATTAAGTATTGTTTAATATACAGTATCTTGAACTGAATTTACAGTAGATATATGCTATTTAAAGTATATGTACACTGGGAAATTTGTTTTATTAAATTGTCCATTACTAGAAAGAATAATTCTTCCAAACTATCACTGTACTATTTTTTTGTTGATCTGTCCCCTATTTCTTTAGATATCCAGTCTGAAACATTTTACATTTCAGCTGTCAATCAAGTGCCTTAGTATAATAAACTCTTCTGTTATGTATAGTTTTGCTGTAGCTGGAATGGTGACAGTTGGTATGTGAACTGCACTGTGAGAAATTCCCCCTCCTAATGCTGCCTCATAGGGATTACTGAGCATGCTTGCCCTCAAAGAGAGTCAGATAGTCTGGCAGGGGGCTGGTGAACCAAGGGACTGAGCTTGAGCAAAACAGGTACTGGATTAAAGTCATGCAGCAACACAAACACATCAGAGTAAGATAGTAGGTGCTTCTTACATGTATTCATTTATAGATTGAAATTAGGAAAATTTGGGAAAGTAATTTTTTCAGTGTACAATTCCTTTAATTAATTTTGCCAGATAGCTGTGTCAGGATATGCTGCACTTCTTTGATCATGGGGAGATGGCATGTCCACCCCCCAATCTTAAATCTTTTTTTAAGCTTAGGAACCCCCAACATTTTATGGCCACAATACTTAGCTGGTTGTCAGACACTGCAGAACAAAGATATTCCTTCTTAAGTTTACTGTCCTTCTTCTTCACTCTTAGGTTTTTCTGGGTAGAGCAGTCAGTTATGGACATGACACTTCCACTTCCACCCGACCTGACTTTTTCTCCACAAACCAACTGTGAAGTCTGCACACAACATACAGAATTCCAACTGTCAAAGCTCTGACAACATTCCAGATACAGTAAAATTACTCACAGAAGAAGGAACTTGATTGACAACTGAAATATAAGAAATGTTAGATTGGATATCTAAAGAAATAGGGGGCAAATCAACAAAAAAATGATTGGTTGGGAAGAATTATAGTTTCCAGTTATGGTCAATTTAAAATAACCTATTTTCGGTATAGATGCCCTTTAATCAGATTGCTGTGGGGTATATGTTAGTCATATACAGAATAATAGGTAACAATATGCATCTTGAAGCCTGTGAAATACGCTTTAATGACGGTCAACTTTAAATTTGTTTAGAAACAATGTATTGCACTATTATTATACTAATTAAAGGACAACTCCACCCTCATAAGAACATCTTTTAGAAAGAACGGCCTCTTTAAAATATGTTGATATATCATACTTTGTCCTATGAATTCATTACTGTATGCTTGCTATGCTTCTGGATGCCTCATGGAAACTGAGCAATTTAGAAACCTGTACTGAGCCTGGGCATGCTCAGAAGAGGCAGATAGGGAATTAACATTCAATCATTGGTTGTGATGTCAACTGTCAAATCCATAACTGACAGTTACTAACTGGAAGAACCAGGAAGCAGAAACAGTGCAACAGGACATTGTGCAGGATTTCAGGTTAGACTTATATATTTCACATTTCAAACTATTACCGTTTAGGGTTTTGGGGGGTGATTTACCTGTATGTAAGTTTTCATTTTAGGGCTGGACTTGCCCTTTAAATTTAAGTTTATATTTTAAACTAAATTAAAAGTTAAATGGCATCCATAATGAAAAATCGCTATAATTGAAATGGTGACCATTGGTTTGTGTGAATTACAGAATTGTATGATGAAAAATTCCCTCTCCCAGTGCTGGTTCATAGTGAATTCTGAGCATGCTTGACTTCACAGAAAGTCAGATCAGATGGCAGGAGGAGTTGGCTAAGAGAGGGCGGGGGGATACTGAGCCTAAGCAAAACAAGTAGTAGATTGAAGACATGCAGAAACACACACCACTTAGAGTAAGTACTACATACCGATGCATATATTTATTTATACTTAATAATTCTTTCACTACTGTTGCCCTGTAACTTCTTGTTTTACAAAGAAAAAGTAAAAATTCCCAAAAACAATACAAATACCTTTGAAAACTAAACCAAAACTTTAAATCAATCAAGCCCTTTTCAAATTTGATTAGTACAGCTAGAGACATTTTGTTTAAAATATAATTTTTCCTGGTTTTTTTGGCATTATGAGGACTCTTTACATACATTTCTCAATTATCTAAAACTTAGTAATTTGCTATTATTCTACACTCTCTATCTTTCATTTTCCATTATTTAAAATAATTAAATGCATAAAATAGAAGTTCTCGTCTTTATAGGATATGGAGAACATTAATGTATTTAGATTAACAGTACATGACAAACATAATTTCAAGGACCAGTAAATTGTAGTATAAAGCCATTATTATTTTTTGTCTCACTTATTTGTATCAGTTACATATAATGAAAGGTACAAATACAGTATGTTATACACAGAAGTATTCAGTTTCCTAAGAAAAACACGTGTAACCTACTGTATCATTTAGTTAGTCTCTTTATCTGTACTATACTATATTTAGTTGTACAATATATTAACCTACCTGAACTAGGGGCATGGCTTGGACGAGCATGGAGTAGGACGCAACGCTTGAGAGCTCTGTCAATCTAGCTACTCCTAAGTGATAATCCTGAAAAGTCCAGGATAACTTGAACTATATTTTAGCACCTCAGTCTGCCTTAAGCTCAAATGACTTGGAATCGAGAAAGAAAAGCCGCCGCAGCAGCATCCAAACTGCAGAAGTTTGCACACACGGGCTGAGCCTCAGCCTCCAACCCACAATGCGCCACCATCTTCACCCTCCCCCATGGCAGAGGCCCTGCCAAAATTACCTGCTCTGTTGGAGGACCTGGGACTACAAGCCTTACCACCTGAATTGCAAATGCTGCAGGCATGCCTGCTAACGGCGATACAGGCTAGCAAGTCTTCCTTGACAGTCATGATGGAGGAGGTGAAGGTGGATTTTGTTCTACTCAGGCACAATTTGCAAACAGTGAGAAAGCGGTGCACTGAGGCCGAGAGTTGTATCTCCACGTTGGAAGACACAATAACCCCACTGTGCTCCAAGGTTACCCACCTCCAACAACAGATGAGCAGGTATCATCTTAAAATGGAGGATTTTGAAAATAGAATGTGATGGCACAATCTACGCTTTGTTGGTATACCTGAACGAGCAGAAGGTAACGCTGCTGAAAACTTTAGGGAGCAACTGATTACCCAATAGTTCCCTGATGTGGGCCTTTCCCCTACGTTTTCAGTTGAGCGGGCGCATTGTGTACCTGCCAAGGCCCCACCTCTAGACTCAAGGCCGCGGCCTTTAATTGCTCGTATATTGAGCGCCAAAGACAGGGACTGTATCTTAAGAGATAATCAAGATCGGAACCGTCTTACCATTGATGGTTCCCCTGTGATGATATTTCCGGATTTTTCAGAAAAATTTGCAAAAGAAAAGGTCAACATTCACAGCCATAAAGCTCCGGCTCTGACAGGCAAATATTTAGTATGCAATGATATTCCCTGCAGGTCCCTGAAGTTAACAGCAACTGTACCCTTTTCTTTGAAAGGCTGGCTCGACACCCGACTCCAGGGGAGAGGATGGAGTCCACAACAGGATTTGCCCAACCAGTAGGAGAACCTGCATCCCCCAGTTTGCTCTTGCACTTTTGCCCAAGTTAGATGTCCCTTACTTGGCCAGACGGCTATGTATGGTGTGCTAAGTTTATATTTCCTTTTTGTCTGTGGATTTGATGTTCTCCCTGCCCCAGTTACCGTTGTGTAAGGTAAGGCCTTATCCCACCCTAGACATAGTGGCCTATGTTGGAACTTACCTATCTATGAACAAACATAATGATGCTTCAGACTACTTGTACCCTGGACTATAAAACTCTAAAAACTTGAGACTAAATCCAGAAAGTCTAGGCCATTGGTTTCCAAATCCCACAAACTTTTTGACACAAGCTGTAGCTCCCTGGAAGTCAATCCAGGGTGAAACACTACCCTGATCCAGCAACGTTCATATGCTGGCTGGGGCCGGGACTGTAAACAGGGGGTGGGGGAATAAATGAAATGGTTATCATTTGAAATGTGGTTTATCATTTGAAATGTGGTTTCTGCCCTGTTTATCCCATATACCTCGAGTCTTTTCCCCTATACCTTCTCCCTGCCCATAGCTCTATTGACACCACAAAATCCCAGGATATTCATATTAGATGTGATATGGAAAGATTGATGGAATTGTGTAACTGAAGTGGGGATATGTGTATTATATGCTGTTATAAACTGATGAGTTGATGGAGGGACAGGTCGTGTTTGGGTGGACTCCGGCCTCCGTGGAAGCCCTGATAACCTCATGACTAGTAGCTACCATTTTTAGCTACTGACGCCTGGAGGCTGGGACTCACCGGATATAAACAGGATTTTAACTTCCCTTTGGTATAATGTCTACTATTACATTATGTATTCCAACTTATGGGGTAAATCTACTAAATATTCCTAGGTTGAGTTGCTCCCAAAGGAACATGAGGAATTGTTACTGTTTTTGTCTATTAACTAACTTAAAGGGCATGTCCACCCCCAAAACTATAATCCCCCCAACTACTGGCCCCACCATGTAGTGTAGTTTAATCCTTACCTCACACCCCAGCTCCATAGGGTTCTCCTGTAAACCCCCCCCCCCCAAAGTCCCAAAACTAACCACCAGGAGGATAGCAGGGCTCTGCTGCTATCTGCCTCCGGTAGATATTGCCATGTGCACTGAGCCCTTTCCCCCCCCTCCCCCTCCTCTCCTCCCCTCTCCCTCCCTCTCCTCCATTGTACTATCTCCCCCTAGCATTAATCCCCCTTAATATGCTGCTCCCCCATGTCCCCCAGCCCAACCGCATGTTTTTTTTTTCCAAAAAGCTCCCCAAACTCTTAATTACCTCTCCGCTTTCCTCGCTGCACTGAATGACCGGCAGCCGCGTCCGTGATTGGCTGCCGCTCAGCCAATCACAGACGCGACTGCCGGTCCCACCGGCTGCTTGCATTCTCACAAGCAGAGGGACGGCAGTGCGGCGGAGGTTCGAGGGGAGGTAAGTAAGAGTTTGGGGAGCTTTTTGAAAAAAAAAAACATGCGGTTTATGCTGGGGGACATGGGGGAGCAGAATATTAAAAATCTATTTTAGGGGTGGACATACCCTTTAAACAAATAGGCCCATACAACAGTCCTGTGCAGCTACAGTTTCCCCTATCTTCTACCTTGGTATCCCTTCTACTTATTTTTTCACCCATCTTATACTGTCCCTTTCTCTATATCTAAATTTAATATTGTAACCAATTAATGACTTGAGAAAGGTCTGAGACAAAGACCGAAACGTCGCTATCTGTTTGCTACTTATGGAATAAAAGTTGAAATATTTTTTGAACAAGTCCTGAGAGTGCTCTACATGTTACTATGGTTGGATAAATTTAATACTGAATAAGAATGAACAGCTGGGCTGAAATACAGTTAATTCTGTCTAACACACGGTAGTTAGCAGATGTCTTATACAGATAACACTATCCAGGTGTAAGGGGAACTAAGGGTCATATGTAGATAATAGAAAGGGCCCTGGGTTGAGAGACGTTTCCTAAATATGGGATTAATGCCTTTTGAAACTCTGCTCCAATACCTGATCTTACTATAATCTATGTTATATAAAGGCACTAAAAAATGACTATATTAACGGACAGGAATTATTAATGGTACTATGTCTGCAGGCGAACGAGAGATATCCAACAAGTTATATATGTTTATAAAGGGTATGTTTAACTAGAGTATTGCTCCAGTGTTATTTCATCTGAAATAGTTATATAATTGGACAACTAAAATATTTGTGATTAGATGACGAAATGCTCGTCAGAAGTGGTATGTGCACTAAACTTGTGCTGCCCTGTAATAGTTTTATAAAGTTTTCTATTATAATGTTTTCGTTTATGCTTTGTTTGCAAAAAATAAAAATGATTATATTTGTGATCAATTGCTATGTTTTCTATTGGTCTAAAGAATTGTCGAGTGAAGACCAACTATCAATACTGCAATGCATAAATGGCCTGAATCTCCTTTATCCCCTCCCCCCCCTCCCTGCACCTTGCCTGGCCCCCGGAGGCCTCCCAACCTGTATGAAAAACAACCACACATTTTAACACAATGAGCCATATGAGGAAGTCTAACCAAATCAAAATACTATCCTTGAATGTCCATGGGCTCCATAGCCCACTTAAATGGATGCAAGTATTTCATAAGCTGCAGAACCTTAAACCTGAAATTGTTTGTCTCCAGACACATCCCATACAAGACAACCAACGTTGGCTAAATAAGCCATGGGCAGTGCGCAGCACTCACACCACTTTTTCAAGAGGAGTCTCCATCCTAATTCATTCAACGCTACAATTCAAAATACTTAAAACACAAAAAGACAGAAAGGGAAGATATGAGTGGCCTTGGAAATAGAAAATACACTATATGTTATTCTCGGAATCTATAATCCCCCCCCCAGCAACATCAATACCTCTCAAAAATGCAATACCTTTTGGACTTGGGTACCTTAAAAGCTCCAGTAATATGTATGGGAGGTTTTAATATGCTGATGTCTGCCACAAAGGATAGGCTCCCAATACTTCAAACGACAGCTCGACTGCATGAAACTATGCACCTAGCTCGAACAATGACTGAACTTAACTGGTTGGATCTGTGGCGAATACGTAATCCCCAAACTGCAACATACTCCTGCTACTCTGACACACAACGTGATATCCAGACTAGACTATTTCTTCATTAGTGAAAACCTAGCTCCGCAAATCCAACAAATAACTTATCTCTGAAGAGGAGTCTCAGACCACTCTCCAGGGATATTAGAACTGAATAAAGTAATAATAATGTAATCATTTTACATTCATTCTGGCTAACACTTATCCCAGAAGAAGACCCACTGGAAGATCAATTACGCCTCTATTTTAAATTGGATCATGAAACCACCCCAAGAAGCATAGTATGGGAGGCATTCAAATCCTATGCAAGAGGACTATTAAACTCCACAATAACTGCACTTAAAAAACAAACTTGAATAAAAGAAGAAAGTTTAACGGTACAACATAGTGAGGCTGAACAAACATACTGTGCTAACCCTACAGAAACCCTAAAGAAAGACTGGCAACAGTTGCAAAGACAGTATGAAATCCTACTTAAAGAAAAAGCACATCGCAAACACTTCTTTCAGAAACAACAATATTATGAACACGGCAACACCTCAGCCAAGCTATTTGCTAGATTTACCAAAGCAAATAACGCACAGCAAACAATCTATTCAAGATCCAGTGGAGGGACAACTAACAACAACAAAAGATATCCTGAATTAATTTGCAAGATACTTCCAACTGCAATATCGAACAGTCACAATATACGCTAGATGCAAATTTGGAATACCTCCAAGCATTACAATTCCCTCAACTACCATCTACACAAGTACAACAACTGGAAGCGGCAATCACCTGTGAAGAAGTGACAGAAGCTATAACAGACTTGTCGTCAGGAAAGCCACCTGGGCCTGATGGACTCCCTACTGAATTTTACAAAAAATCTAGAGAAATCCTTGCAGAACAGCTACTAACTACACTGAACGAAATCCAATCTCTCCCATCCACAATGTCAGATGCCACAATAACTCTAATCCTAAAACCGGACAAAGACCCGCTTGATCACAATGCTTACAGGCTAATATCACTCCTTAATAGTGATTACAAAAATTCTTGGAAAAACACTGGCCAACCGCCTGAAAAAGTAATAACCACCATTATCTATCCGGATCAAACAGGCTTTATTCCTGGGAAAAGTACATCTATAAACATTAGGAGAACCCAAATTCATACACAAATTCGTCATGACGAAATAGGAGATAGAGTTATGCTTTCATTAGATGCCTGTAGAGCTTTCGACACGGTGGAATGGAAATTTCTATGGGCCTGCATGAAACAATTCGGATTCGGGTCTAACTTTATACTCTGGACTCAGCTATTATATTCATTGCCGCAAGCAACAGTCTTAGTAAATGAACAGCAATCTGACCCATTCCCACTGAACCGAGGAACAAGACAGGGATGTCCTCTTTCACCATATCTCTTTTCATTGGCTATTGAAGCCCTAGCAATACAACTCCGTGCTGACCAAACAATTAAAGGACTTAAAAGAAATGCACATATTGATCTGATTGGGCTGTATGCGGATTATATGATACTCTATCTATCGGACACGGGTCCCTCATTGAACCGCACTGCTGAAATAATAGATACAGTTCTTATTCAGGACTCTATATTAACTGGCAGAAATCCGCCTTATGCCCCCAGGATTCGGATAAAATAACCTCAACAACGCTACCCTGGCAAATTCCAATAGTAACCAAATTTAAGTTTCTTGGCATCTGGATATGAAAAACTCCAAAAGACTTTAAAGACCTAACATCACACCTCTATTAAACAAAATTCGTAGTAAAGTATGCCCCTGATCAGAACTCCCTCTCAATTTGATGGACAGAATAAATTTGCCTATGATTAAGGACTGGTGTGTCCAAAACGCATAAGGCGTCCAGACAATAAAGGCTTTTTATCTATATACTCACAGTGGTGGTCTCTGGTGTTCTGGTTTTTGTGCAGACTCTACTTTTTGAAGATTTCAGTGCATATTTAATCCTAGATAGTTAATCACAAAGAACAGAAATGAGTTCAGAAAAGACAGAAGAAATTATAAAAAAATATCATGCTCTGTTTATATTGGAAACTGGTGATTATTTTCTTTTGGCACAGAGCATGACATCATTATTCACTACAACACAGTGCATGACATCAAAATCCACTACAGCACCATGTCTAACATCAGTATTCACTACATCACAGTGCCTGACATAAGAATTCACTACAGCACCATGTATAACATCAGAATTGACTACAACACAGTGCATGACATAGGAATTCACCACATCACCATGTATAACATCAATATTCACTACAACACAGTGCATTACCTTAGTATTTATTTTCTGCAGTGCATCACATAAGAATTTATATCCTATTAGTTAAATAGGATTCACAGTTGTTGGGCCTGTGGTTTGGACCTAACAAAAGAAAGTTTCCTGTGAGTGTAACAAACTTGTGAGTGGCCCTTTCTCTTAAGGACCTTGCTCTCAAGGGCATATAAAAAGAAGGACATTGAAACAAGAAGGGCAATTAAACAAGGTTTGTGCGTCACTGTGTTGGTGTGGTGTATTAGAAGGGACAGTTTTGTCAGTACCATGCAATGTGCATCGTGCCACATGTATAGGAACCTGGAGCAGACGTTCCGGGGAACCTATGTCTGTGTCAGGTGTGAGTGGGTTGCCCATTTGGATGCTGAGGTGGAGAGTCTAAGGGGGCAGCTTGCAGCGTTGCAGGGATTGGCAGAACTGGGGGGTCAGCAGGCACTGGCTGGGGCCAGTATAGAGGTGGGTGGAAGAGGGACAAGAAAGGATGAGAAAGGAGGTAGTTTTGTTAGGGTTACTAGGGGAAGTGGGGGACGGAAGAGTAGGGGGGCTTCTTCCCAGATTGTCCATCCCAACAGATTTGCCGCCTTAGGTAATGAAGTGGAGGAGGACACCTCGGAATTAGTGTGTATGGAGGGGGCTAGTCCCTTGAGCACCCAGGGGACTGCCATCTCTGATACAAGGGAGGAGGAACGAAGGGTCAGGAATGCAAGGCAGGTGGTAGTGGTAGGGGACTCCATTATAAGGAAGGTAGATAGGGTAATCTGCCGCCAAGACCCTACATGCCGAACTGTGTGTTGCCTGCCTGGTGCTAGGGTTCGGCATGTGGTGGATCGTGTAGACAGATTATTGGGTGGGGCCGGGTGTGACCCGGCGGTCTTGGTTCACATTGGTGCCAATGACAAGGTTAGAGGTGGAGGTGAGGTCCTTAAACATGATTTCCGAGAACTAGGGGCCAAGATAAAAGCAAGGACCTCCAAGGTAGTGTTTTCAGAAATACTACCGCAGCCACGTGCTAAGCCAGGGAGACAGCGGGAGCTTAGGAGCATTAATGCGTGGCTAAGAGAGTGGTGTAAGGAAGAAGGGTTTGGGTTTATTGAGAACTGGGCAGGCTTTGCTGTCGGCTACAGGCTATTTAGTAGGGATGGGTTGCACCTCACTGATGGTGGTGCAGCTGTTTTAGGGGAGAAGATGGCTAGAGGGTTGGAGGAGATTTTAAACTAGGGTTGGGGGGGGAGGGTATTAGCAGTCTCACTGGGATAGATTGTCCAGGAGGAAAGCAGGGTGTAGATAGGGGATAGGGAGGAATGTGTATCAAAGTGTACGAATAAATTACAGGATCATAATCTAAAATGTATGTTTGCAAATGCGAGAAGCCTGGCTGACAAAATGGGTGAATTGGAAATGATGGCATTGAATGAAAAGTATGATGTAATAGGTATAGCATAAACGTGGTTGAACTGTTCTCACGACTGGGCTGTAAATATAGAAGGATATGCCTTGTTTAGGCAGGACAGAAAAAAAAGGAAAGGGGGAGGAGTATGTGTTTATGTTAAAAAAGAATTGAAGCCAAATTTAAAAAAAGAGATAACTGGTGATATGGATGATAAAGTGGAGGCAATATGGGTGGAATTAGGCAACAGGAAAGGGGGTAATGTCATTGTTGGTGTCTGCTATAAGCCGCCAAATGCTAGCAGAGAGGAGGTGAGTCAACTTCATATGCAGTTGGCAAGGGCTGCAAGTTTGGGGAGTGTGCTCATTATGGGGGACTTCAATTACCCTGACATTGATTGGTGTGGTGGAACTGCCATCACAGAAAAAGGCGATGAGTTCCTGAATTTGCTGCAGGATAATTTTCTCTCACAGGTGGTTGAGGTTCCTACTAGAAAAGGAGCTCTGTTGAATCTGGTAATATCTAACATTGTGGAGCGCATTATAGATATAAAGGTAACTGGAGGCTTAGGGAATAGTGACCATGAAATAGTGGCATTTGGACTTTGTTATCGAAAGGAAAAGTGCGCTGGGTTAACAAAGACATTTAATTTCAGGAAAGCAAATTTTCCCAGGTTAAAAGCAGCTCTTCAGAATGTCAACTGGGATAATGTATTATCAGGTAAAGGTACTGAACAGAAGTGGACTGTGTTCAAGGGGATTTTAAGCCAGTTCACATCTAAATTTATACCCTTGGGAAATAAATGTAAAAAAAATAAATCCGCGCCCATGTGGCTGAATTCTGATGTAAAGAGGCAAATGGTAAGGAAGAAAAAGGCATTTAAAACCTTTAAGGCCGAGGGAACGGAAAGGGCCTTTAGGGAGTATAAAAACTGTAACAAGGAGTGTAAGAAAGCAATCAAACTAGCTAAAATTAATAATGAAGTTAGGATAGCTGAAGAAAGCATCACTAAGCCTAAACATTTTTTTAAGTATATTAATATTAAGAAGATGAGGACTGAGAATGTGGCACCATTAATTAATGGGGATAAGTTAGTTACGGAGGATGGCGATAAAGCAAATGTCTTGAATAATTTTTTCCCTCTGTATACACTATAGAAGATCCAAGTACAGATATCATAGAGTATAGTAGCAATAAAGGTATACAAGATTCAAGTTCACTTTGGTTAACCGAGGATATGGTACAGAAAGAACTAAATAAGGTTAATATTAATAAATCTCCTGGACCGGATAAAATACATCCTCGGGTACTTAAGGAGCTAAGTTCAGTTTTATCTAGGCCATTGTTTCTTATTTTTGCTGATTTCCTCATGTCCGGTGGTGTGCCTCTGGATTGGAAAAAGGCTGATGTTATTCCAATATTCAAAAAGAGTAGTCGTTCACAGCCGGGTAATTACAGGCCTGTAAGTTTAACTTCAGTGGTGGGGAAGATCCTGGAAAGTTTAATAAGGGAACATGTTCTAGAGTATGTTTCAAGGACTGACATTATAAGTAGTAACCAGCATGGATTTAGGAGGAATAGATCTTGTCAAACTAACTTGCTTGGCTTTTATGAGGAAGTAAGTAGAAATTTAGACTCTGGTATAGCAGTAGATGTAGTTTACTTGGATTTTGCAAAGGCTTTTGATACAGTCCCCCATAGGCGACTAATGAATAAGCTAAGGTCTGTTGGTCTGGGGAGTCACATTTGTACATGGATAGAAAATTGGTTAATGAATAGGATGCAGAGAGTAGTTGTTAATGGAGCTTCATCATTATGGACTAAAGTGCTAAGTGGGGTGCCACAGGGTTCTGTGTTGGGGCCGCTTCTATTTAATCTATTTATTAATATTTTGGAAGTGGGTATTGACAGCAAGGTTTCTGTGTTTGCTGACGACACAAAACTTTGTCGACCATTAAAAACTTCAGAGGATGTGCAATCGTTGCAAGGGGATCTAGATAGATTATCACATTGGGCTGCTAAGTGGCAGATGATAAATGTACGGTGATGCATTTTGGACTTAAAAATACTTGTGCTACTTATACTAGAAATGGCTCTGTGTTAAGTGAATCCCTGTTGGAAAGGGATCTTGGAGTTTTGGTGGATAACAAACTTAAAGGTAGCAAGCAGTGCCAGGCGGCAACAGCCAGAGCCAGCATGGTATTGTCTTGTATAAAGAGAGGTATGGATTCAAGGGAGGAAAATGTAATTCTCCCTCTTTACAAAGCATTGGTAAGGCCTCATTTGGAATATGCAGTGCAATTTTGGAATCCTGTGTACAAAAAGGACATCTTTGAAATGGAAAGGGTTCAGAGAAGGGCAACTAAATTAATAAGGGGATTGGGGGAGCTTGAATATGAAGAGAGACTGGAAAAGTTACAATTATGTACGCTGGAGAAAAGGCGCTTGTGTGGGGATATGATTACTGTGTATAAATACATTAACGGCCATACAATAAACTATCTGGGGCATTGTTCACCAATAGAACATGTCAAAGGACACGAGGACATCCCTTAAGACTTGAAGAAAAAAGGTTTAGGCTTCAAGCTCGGAAAGGGTTTTTCACTGTGAGAACAGTAAAGCTATGGAACTGTCTTCCAGTGGACGTTGTAATGGCAGGTTCATTGGTCAGTTTCAAAAAAAAGCTGGATGAGTTTCTGCAAACAAGGAATGTTGCAAGTTACTGGTATTGATACATAAAGTAGAGTTGATCCAGGGAAATTTCCGATTGCCACTTGGAGTCAGGAAGGAATTTTTTCCCCCTTCATAAATTTGGTGGGTTTTTTTTGCCTTCCTCTGGATCAACAGTTAGGCAGGAAATGAGGATATTGCTAGATGGGTTGGACTGGATGGACGTATGTCTTTATTCAACCTCAAATACTATACTATACTATAGTGTAACAATGTAACAAGTATGGTAAATTATATATGTAACAAGATACTATACTATAGTGTAGCAAAGTGTATGACATCAGTAATTACTACAGCAAAGTGCACATCAAAGTGCATGACATCAGTATTCACTATGTTTTTAATTGTACTGTTTTGCACATACTTATTCCCAAATATACGTGTATTTACACGTTATAAATAAAGGAGTGTATATAATTTCACACTTATTTGACTGAGTGCTGCAGGTTCTTTTTTTCTTCTGGTTTTATGGGTTCATTTTTTACCTGTTCAGCACCTCCCCATTGTATCTTTTGATAAGATAGGGGGGACCAGTGCCATACCATACACATTGCCTCATATCAGTATTCACTATAGCACAGAATATGACATCAGTATTCACTACAGCACAGTGCATGGCATCAGTAATTACTACAGCACAGTGCATGACATCGGTATTCACTACAGCACAGTGCATGACATCAGTAATTAGTACAGCACAGTGCATGTCATCAGTGTTTACTACAGCACAGTGCATGATATCAGTATTCACTACAGTACAGTACATGCACAGTATATGATATCAGTATTCAATACAGTACAGTGCATGACCTCAGTATTCACTACAGCACAGTGCATTATATGAGTATCAACTTCAGTAAAGTGCATAACATCAGTATTCGCTGGGGGCCTGGAGTTAAGCCTGTAGCTGCCTTAGTTACCTGTTTTAATTTCTTGGCTGACATTACATTGCCATATATTGTACAGTATATAATTAATCCTGAATAGTTAATCACAAAGAACAGAAATTATTACAAAAAAGACAGAAAAATAGATGGAAAAATATAATCCTCTGTTTATATTGGAATCTGGTGATTATTTTTCTTTGGCACAGAAATAATTTAGCACAGAGCATGACATCAGTATTCACTACAACACAGTGCATGACATCAGAATTCACTACACCACCATCTATAACATCAGTATTCAGTACAAAACAGTGCGTGACATCAGTATTCACTACAACACAGTGCATGACATGAGAATTCACTACAGCACCATGAATAACATCAATATTTACTGCAACATAGTGCATAGCATCATTATTCATTACAGTACAGTACATGACATTGGTATTTGTTTTCTACAGTGCATCTGAATTTATATCAGCAAAGTATATGACATTGGTATTTACTACAGCAAAGTGCATGACATCAGTATTCATTATAGTACATTACATGACATCAGTATTCACTACAGCACAGTGCATGACATCAGTAATTAGTACAGCACAGTGCATGACATCAGTTATTGTACAGCACAGTGCATGACACTCAGTAATTACTACAGCACAGTGCATGACACAACGAGTATTTACTACATCTCAGTGCATGCAACCAGTAATTAGTACAGAACAGTGCATGATATCAGTATTCACTATAGCACTACATGGCATCAGTATTTACTATAGCAATTGCATGACATCAGTATTCACTACAGCACAGTGCATGACATCAGTATTAGTACAGCACAGTGCATGACTCAGTAATTAGTACAGCACAGTGAATGACATCAGTAATTAGTACAGCACACTGCATGACATCAGTATTAGAACACACAGTGCATGATATCATTAATTACTACACGCACAGTGCATGAACCAAGTTTTTACTACACATCACAGTGCATGAGATCAGTAATTACTACAGCACAGTGCATGACATCAGTAATTAGAACAGCACAGTGCATGACATCAGTAATTAGTACAGCACAGTGCATGACATCAGTAATTACTACAGCACAGTGCATGACACAAATATTTACTACAGCACAGTGCCTGGTATCAGTAATTACTACAGCACAGTGCATGATATCAGTAATTACTACAGCACAGTGCATGACACAAGTATTTACTACATGACAGTGCATGACATCAGTAATTACTACAGCACAGTGCATGACACAAGTATTTACTATATTACAGTGCATAATATCAGTAATTACTACATCACAGTGCATGACACAAGTTTTTACTATATCACAGTGCATGACACAAGTTTTTACTATATCACAGTGCATAACATCAGTTTTTTACTACAGCACAGTGCATGATATCAGCATTCACTACAGTACAATTCATGACATCAGTATTCACTCACGCACAATGTATGCCATCAGTATTCACTACAGCATTACATGAGTATCAACTTCAGTAAAGTGCATGACATCAGTATTCACTGGGGGCCTGGAGTTAAGCCTGCAGCTGCCTTAGTTACCTGTTTACTTTCTTCTTAGCTATGACCTGTCCTGTGTATGTACTGTACACAAACATTATCATTGTCTGCCATACTTTGCAATAACAAAAGGTATCCATTATTTGAATGCAGGGGAATCAGGGCCTCTAAATACAATATTTACATTGTTCAATAGTCTTGATTTTGTCTAAAAAAATATACCTTGCCACTACTGTATTATATTGTGTGCCCTAAAATTATTGCTTTCCTGTCATGCTAGGTTTTCATGCTTCCCTAAACATGCCACATATATACTGACAGAAATGCTGCTAAAGCACAGTACAAAATCAAATCAAAACCAAATGTTGTTGACAACCATTTGTAAATCAACAGGATATAATGAGGTATATTATTATATATATATATATACATATATATATATATATATATATTGAGAATTACTGTTATTACTGGTATTATACATATACTGTAGTTCTGGTTGGTACAGGGATACTATATATATTGAGTTACTGGTATTAATACATATACTGTAGTTCTGGTTGGTACAGGGATACTATATAATATTGAGAATTACTGGTATTAATACATATACTGTAGTTCTGGTTGGTACAGGGATACTATATAATATTGAGAATTACTGGTATTGATACATATAGTGTAGTTCTGTTTGGTACAGGGAGGTTCTGAGGTTTTCTGAAGGTGTTTCTGAATACGGCCCCGCTCAGGGGCGGAAACATGTTAACCTCTATGTTTGAATAAACACCCACATGTTTGCAAAGACCTGAGTTGCCTCCGTTTCTACAGTTGTGTTTTATATATATATAAGATCCTTCGCACTCCGTTCACTGGAATATACGGCCTGGGTGCTGCTGTAATGGTATATATCACTGCAGAGATGTAACACAGAGCACTCCAGGACTTTAATAAAGATCATATTTATTCCACATTGGTAGGATAGTACAACCTAAGCGTTTCGGCTCTTATGCATGAGCCGTCATCAGGGTTACAGTACTGATCGTCACACAACAATAAATAGGTTTGTCGAGGGAGGGCACTTACCTATTTATTGTTGTGTGACGATCATACTGTAACCCTGATGACGGCTCGTGCATGAAAGAGCTGAAACGCGTAGGTTGTACTATCATACCAATTGGAATAAATATAATCTTTATTAAAGTCGTTGGAGTGCTCTGTGTTACATCTCTGCAGTGATATATATATATAAATGTAGAAACCGAAGGCACTCACGGGACTGGATAAAACATAACTTTTATTAGTACAAAATATAAGCGCTATATCTAGGCGTTTCGGCTAACCAACAAGCAGTCCTCAGGATATGACCCACAATGCAACAAGCAACGATATATACCTTCCCACTCAATCCCACAGCCTGCAGCAGTAAGATAATTAAAAGCAGATAAAAGCAATTAAAACCCAAAAGGTGATGCAGTGCAGAGTCCGAGACAAAGTCCCGCCCACACTCAGCATCATCGGCAATGTCAAAACACATTAACCCCTATTACAATATTGAACCATATGTAGCAGAAGAAAAATAGATACATTCACAGGCACAGACTGTATACCACATATTACATATCAAAGTACAATTGTCAATGTACAAAAACAGCATAACAACTGTGATAAATGTGATCACAAACAATGTATCAATCTGGAAAATTCTGTCAGATCATAAAGACAAAAATCTACAATAGTAACATATAGGACATCTCCGCATATATTTAGGTGCCCCCAGTCAACGGAATATACACCTATTATGGGCCACATACATACTGGCACAAGAATATTCATATAGCCTACTGGCAAGTCTAGAAACAAACTCAAGCATGTCTAGTATTCAGAGCTCAAAAGTCAAGTATCAGTCCTATCTGTAAATCATAGCAGACACGACTAGCAATCTCTCATACTACCCACTTTAACCCGTAAATTCTACACTAATCAGCCTATCTGGGAGCCAGACGCCCTTCCCTAAGGCAGCCTGGGGCAAATCAAAGGTAACAATGCGTGATAACTGTTCATTAAGACCTCCGGTACCAAGGTACCTAATGTGTATCCACTGAGCCTCTTTCTGTAGCAGTAGTCTGTCATGGTCGATTGGCCCTGAGCTGTTTACTACTAAGGCCATCAAAAATCATACACTTCAATGAGGCCAGTGGGTGGGCCTATTTTGAAATGTCGGGCTACTGCCAAATCCCCAAATTTAGAATTGCTCAATATAGGGTTAGTGCTATTCAAGGCCGTGCGGATGGAGACCGTGACATGACATCAGTAATTAGTACAGCACAGTGCATGACATCAGTAATTACTACAGCACAGTGCATGACACAATATTTTTACTACATCTCAGTGCATGCAACCAGTAATTAGTACAGAACAGTGCATGATATCAGTATTCACTATAGCACAGTACATGGCATCAGTATTTACTATAGCAAATTGCATGACATCAGTATTCACTACAGCACAGTGCATGACATCGTAATTAGTACAGCACAGTGCATGACATCAGTATTAGTACAGCACAGTGAATGACATCAGTAATTAGTACAGCACACTGCATGACATCAGTAATTAGAACAGCACAGTGCATGATATCAGTAATTACTACAGCACAGTGCATGACACAAGTATTTACTACATCACAGTGCATGAGATCAGTAATTACTACAGCACAGTGCATGACATCAGTAATTAGAACAGCACAGTGCAGACATCAGTAATTAGTACAGCACAGTGCATGACATCAGTAATTACACAGCACAGGCATGACACAAATATTTACTACAGCACAGTGCCTGGTATCAGTAATTAACACAGCCATTGCATGATATCATAATTACTAACAGCACAGTGCATGAACACAGTATTTACTACTGACAGTGCATGACATCAGTATACTACAGCACAGTGCATGACACAAGTTTACTATATTACAGTGCATAATATCAGTAATTACTACATCACAGTGCATGCACACGTTTTTACTATATCACTGCATGACACAAGTTTTTACTATATCACAGTGCATAACATCAGTGTTTACTACACACAGTGCATGATATCGCATTCACTACAGTACAATTCATAGACATCAGTATTCACTACAGCACAATGTATGCCATCAGTATTCACTACAGCATTACATGAGTATCAACTTCAGTAAAGTGCATGACATCAGTATTCACTGGGGGCCTGGAGTTAAGCCTGCAGCTCGCTTAGTTACCTGTTTACTTTCTTCTTAGCTATGACCTGTCCTGTGTATGTACTGTACACAAACATTATCATTGTCTGCCATACTTTGCAAATAACAAAAGGTATCCATTATTGAATGCAGGGGAATCAGGGCCTCTAAATACAAATATTTACATTGTTCAATAGTCTTGATTTTGTCTAAAAAAATATACCTTGCCACTACTGTATTATTTGTGTGCCCTAAATATGTATTGCTTTCCTGTCATGCTAGGTTTTCATGCTTCCCTAAACATGCCACATATTACTGACAGAAATGCTGCTAAAGCACAGTACAAAATCAAATCAAAACCAAATGTTGTTGACAACCATTTGTAAATCAACAGGATAATAATAGGTTAATATATATATATATATATATATACATATATATTTATATATATAATTGAGAATTACTGTTATACTGGTATTAATACATATACTGTAGTTCTGGTTGGTACAGGGAACTATATAATATTGAGAATTACTGGTATTAATACATATACTGTAGTTCTGGTTGGTACAGGGATACTATATAATTTGAGAATTACTGGTATTAATACATATACTGTAGTTCTGGTTGGTACAGGGATACTATATAATATTGAGAATTACTGGTATTGATACATATAGTGTAGTTCTGTTGGGTACAGGGAGAGTTCTGAAGGTGTTTCTGAAGGTGTTCTGAATACGGCCCCGCTTCAGGGGCGGAAACATGTTAACCTCTATGTTTGAATAAACACCCACATGTTTGCAAAGACCTGAGAGTGCCTCCGTTTCTACAGTTGTGTTTTATTAATATATAAAGATCCTTCGCACTCCTTTCACTGGAATATACGGCCTGGGTGCTGCTGTAATGGTATATATCACTGCAGAGATGTAACACAGAGCACTCCAAGGACTTTAATAAAGATCATATTTATTCCACATTGGTAGGATAGTACAACCTAAGCGTTTCGGCTCTTATGCATGAGCCGTCATCAGGTTTACAGTACTGATCGTCACACAACAATAAATAGGTGTGTCGAGGGAGGCACTTACCTATTTATTGTTGTGTGGACGATCATACTGTAACCCTGATGACGGCTCGTGCATGAAAGAGCTGAAACGCGTAGGTTGTACTATCATACCAATATGGAATAAATATAATCTTTATTAAAGTCGTTGGAGTGCTCTGTGTTACATCTCTGCAGTGATATATATATATAAATGTAGAAACCGAAGGCACTCACGGACTGGATAAAACATAACTTTTATTAGTACAAAATATAAGCGCTATATCTAGGCGTTTCGGCTAACCAACAAGCAGTCCTCAGGATATGACCCACAATGCAACAAGCAACGATATATACCTTCCCACTCAATCCCACAGCCTGCAGCAGTAAGATAATTAAAAGCAGATAAAAGCAATTAAAACCCAAAAGGTGATGCAGTGCAGAGTCCGAGGACAAAGTCCCGCCACACTCAGCATCATCGGCAATGTCAAAACACATAACCCCTATTACAATATTGAACCATATGTAGCAGAAGAAGAAATAGATACATTCACAGGCACAGACGGTATACACATATATCATATCAAAGTACAATTGTCAATGTAACAAAAACAGCATAACAACTGTGATAAATGTGATCAACAAACAATGTATCAATCTGGAAAATTCTGTCAGATCATAAAGACAAAATCTACAATAGTAACATATAGGACATCTCCCCATATTTAGGTGCACCCAGTCAACGGAATATACACCTATTATGGGCCACAATACATACTGGCCAAAATATCATATAGCCTACTGGCAAGTCAGAAACAAACTCAAGCATGTCTAGTATTCAGAGCCAAAAGTCAAGTATACAGTCCTATCTGTAAATCATAGAGCAACACGACTAGCAATCTCTCATACTACCCACGTTAACCCGTATTCTCATAATCAGCCTATACTGGGAGCCGAGACGCCCTCCCATAGAGGCAGCCTGGGGCAAATCAAAGGTAACAATGCAGTGATAACTGTTCATTAGACCCCCAGTACCAAGGTCCTAATCTGTGTATCCACTGAGCCTCTTTCTGTAGCAGTAGTCTGTCATGGTCAAGATTGGCCCTGAGCTGTTTACTACTAAGGCATCAAAAATCATACACTTCAATGAGGCCAGTGGTGGGGCCATATATTTGAAATGTCGGGCTACTGCCAAATCCCCAAATTTAGAATTGCTCAATATAGGGTTAGTGCTATTCAAGGCCGTGCGAGGGAGGACCGATGATTGGCCATCCGTTCTTGTGAACAGTCTTGGTTTTACCGATGTAGTAAAGTCCACAGGGCATACTATGAAATATGTCACAAATTTGCTCTCACAGGTAAATCTTTGTTTAATGGGAACTCTCTTCCCATTATGGGGATGGGCAAAGTCTTTGCCCGATAGCATCGAACCAGGTGTGCAATCTGGGCATCGATAGCATCCCAACTGTGGTTTAGCCCCAAATACCCAAGGTGTCTCTATTTATTTCAGATGTAAGACTGGTGTCAGTATGAACAATAGCTTGCCAGATTACGGCCCCTCTTGTATGTGTGTCTCACAGTTTAGTATTTTGAAATGAGAGTTGTTTATCTTCACTGATCAGCTCCCAATGGCCATAGAGCAATTGTTCTAATAGCTTTACCAAAGGAGAGTAGTTGTAGGCAGATCCAGAATGGAGACTCCAAGGATATCTCATTCAGCATCTTTATTCACACAGGACATGTTTCGGACCAGGGTCCTTTCTCAAATGTGACACTTTGTCTCTATACATGGAATATATATTGTCCTCAAAATCACTCATATATAGATTGGCCACAGTAGGCCCACAATCCATTTTCTAATGGATTTATTGCATTTTATCCTGTCTAACAACTTTTTCTCTTCAGATCAGAGTTCTAATACAGTGTTCTGGGGTCGCCATGGGCTCTATGTGGCGCCTACTGTGGCCATCTATATATGAGTGATTGGGACAAATATATATCTCCATGTATGACCAAGGGGTCCTTTTTTCAAAGATATTAGATGACCTCATCCTCCTATGGAGTGGCACATGGAGGAGGCAAGATTTTATCTATACCCTTAACCATTGAATACTCGGTTAAATTTACCTGTACTATGAGCTATGAGGCAGTGGACTTTTGGACTTACACATTTTCAAAACTGATGTGGGTTTTGGAGCCACGCTCTTTAAAAAAATACTGACAAAAATTCATTGCTCCATGCGTCTAGTGTCCTCCCATACAGAACCAAATGTGGTTTGGTGATAGTTCAGTAATTCGAAACAACACTGACACTGCCCGTGCGGCTACACAGTTGGTACCTGGAGGTCTTAATAACAGTTATCACTGCACTGTTTGATTTGCCCCAGCTGTCCTCTACGGGAAGGGCGTCACGGCTCCAGTATAGGCTGATTTGTAGAATTTACGGTTAACGTGGGTAGTATAGAGATTGCTATTTGTGTCTGCTATGATTTACAGATAGGACTGTATACTTACTTTCTGAGCTCTGAATACTAGACAGCTTGAGTTTGTTTCTAGACTTGCCAGTAGGCTATATGAATATTCTTGTGCCGTATTGTATTGTGGCCCATATAGGTGTTATATTCTGTTGACTGGGTCACCTATAATATGCGGAATGTCCTATATGTTATATTGTAGATTTTTGTTTTATGATCTGACAGAATTTTCCAGATTGATACATTGTTTTGTGATCACATTTATCACTGTTGTTTTGCTGTTTTTGTTACATTGACAATTGTACTTTGATATGTAATATGTGTATACATTCTGTGCCTGTGAATGTATCTATTTCTTCTTGCTGCTACATATGGTTCATATTGTAATAGGGGTTAATGTTTTTTGACATTGCTGATGATTGCGATGTGGGCGGGACTTTGTCCTCGGACTCTGTACTGCATCACCTTTTGGCTTTAATTGCTTTTATCTGCTTTTAATTATCTACTGCTGCAGGCTGTGGATTGAGTGGGAGGTATATATCGTTGCGTGTTGCTTGTGCGTCATATCCTGAGGACGCTTGTTGGTTAGCCGAAACGCGTAGATATAGCGCTTATATTTTGTACTAATAAAGTTATGTTTTATCCAGTCCCGTGAGTGCTTCGGTTTCTACATTTGGATTATTCTTTTTCGAGGTGCACCCGGGCAATATATATATATATATATATATATATATATATATATATATAATAGTCCAGACCAAATGGTAGGCACACAACAAAGTAGGTATAAAGAGATTATACACCCTGGTGCTACTAAAGATAGTAATACGTCCATATAAAGTTTAGTGCACTCAGGGTAATTTTCAAAGTATATTTATTGTGCAAGTAGCATAACAGCAACGTTTCGGCTCACGTCAGAGCCTTTTTCAAGCCGAGTGCAAATACACAAGTATCCTGTGCTTATTTAAGTGTTAAACAAACCACACTCTTCCGTGATCTCATTATTATAAGTGAATACATGTGTGTATCCATGTGTGAATCAAGGTTTTCCTCGTATATATAAAGTGCCCAAGTGCCATAAACTACAATAAAACCACTAAGGGTCAGTCATAAACTACAATAAAACCACTAAGGGTTATATATATATAAAAATTGCAGGGTTGGTGCACGCACTGGTGAGGATACCTGTATTCCTCCAATGGATATATAAAGAAATTTGTGCAGCACTTGTAAATGTTTTATTTTCTGTAAATCATCATATCAAGATAAAAGGCGACGTTTCGGTAACATCCATTACCTTTCTCAAGCCATATTAGAATGATGTAGCTTATCACTCATTAGCTAACCTTATAAGGCCTGTGCAAAACACCTGACCTTGCACATGACAAATATCAATTAAGCACAAAGCATCCATATGCAAAATAGTCCAACATGTAGTAAATATAAAAATACAACTATCAAAATATACATATAGGCATAATCTCTGTTAGACCATTAGGCCACAGAGTATTGAGTTCATGAATCAAAGACTTCCCTTTGTCTTAATTTTAAAACCCTATTACCTCCCCTTGTCGGTTTACAAATCTGTCATCATACAAAAAACTACAGCTGGTCACAATTGTGGCCAGCTTCAGCATAATGCTGAGAACGTAAGTGAAGATGCCCACATCTAATGGAAGACTTATTGGGAGATACGACTCTTTACCTTTTGGGTGGTCTCCCCAACATAGAGCAACCCACAAGGGCACTTTATACATAAATGCAGAAGTCAGTATCACACGTGAAAAAGTTTTTTAGTTCATAAGTCCGTTGAGTAGTCGGATGTACGAACTTATCAAATTTCTGAACAAAGGTACATTGTACACACGACTACAGGGGAACATTCCTGTTTTAGGTGCCCCCAAGAAGGTCAAGGTGTTTTCTTCTTTGGGACATCTGTTTTAACTAGAGATGTCCGAACTTCACAAAATCGGTCCGCGAAATCCGCGAGCGGCACCATTAAAATGAAAATTACCCTTGAAGTTACGAGTTTTCTCGTATTTTCGAAAATTTTCAAATTACGGGTTTTCGCATATTTTCGGGAATTTTCGAAAAACGGAAAACTAGTATTTTCGAAAATATGTTATTTCAAAATACAAGTAATCGTAATTTCGAAAATTTTCGAAAATACGTAGTTATGAAATAAGAGAAATCCTTGCATTTTCGAAATATGAAAAATCCGCGAATCAGAAGTTCGAAGGCGGAAAATCGGAAAAATCCGCCGTTGCGAAGCGGGATAAATCCGCGGCGGATCCGCGTTCGGATCCGCAAACCGGCCATCCCTAGTTTTAACCAACTTGTTGCCTATAGTGGTTGCTCTCTATAGCCGCAATAGCCATGTCCTGAAACTCTGCAATGTGGCGATAGGACTGTCCAGAAAATGCCAATGTTTCTTTATATATGGGAAATCTCCTTACTTGCCACATTTTTGGCAATTTCTTGACCAACAATGATCTAGGATACCCTCGGCTGGCTAGACGTGTTTGCATTTCATTAAGTCTCCTATCTGTAATATAGGGTCGCTTGTTATACGTGAGACCCTAGTAGCTGACTGCGTATATGGAGGTTTTGACATGTGGGGGATCAAAGCTGTCAAAACAAAGTAAAGAATTCCTATCAGTCTCCTTTCTGAATAGATCCGGGTCAATGTACAGCCCACTCTAGTCACAAGAACATCTTATATGTCAATATAGTGGAACTGATAGTACTAGTAAAAGATATATTGGGGTCCGCACAATTCAATTCCCAATAACCTTTGTAGGGATCCAATGTCGCCCCTGCACTGAGGAAGACATTGTCTATGTACCGCCACCCAGGCCAGGCAAAAAGTACTGAACATGGGTGGCACATAGACGTGTCTCTCCTCAAAGGAGCACATAAAGGTGTTAGCGTATCAGGAGCGGCATTGCATCCATAGCGGTCCCCTTAGTTGTAAATAGTAATTTCCTGAGAATTTAAAGTAATTGTCATACAGCACGAACCTCAAGAGTCCCATAAGAAATAAAATAACATCATCACTGTACTGAGTGTTATGTATGAGCAGTTGTCTGACAGCCTCCATTCCCTCTACATGGGGGATGGAGGTGTATAGACTAGTGACATCGAAAGTCACCATACACTTGTTCGGAAATATTTACAGTCCTCAATTAGCAAAAAGTCACTGTGTGCCTTTACATAGGACCTAGTAGAAGCTACAATTGGGTTAAGGACCCGTCCACCAGGTAGCCATGGGACAAAAGATCGAATTAGTGCCCGCCACAAAAGGGCGCCCTGGAGGGTGGATCGGGTCCTTAGAAATTTTGGGAAGAACATAGAACAGGGAGTGGACGAAAGTCCACAAATAGATATCTTTCCATATCTGTAATCAATGACTTATTCAATTTAGCTGTTGATAAAAAGATTTCAACCTATTTTTTATCTCAGAACTGGATCCCTATCCAAAAGACAGTTACATGATTATCATTTAATTGTGACAGTATTTCAGCATATAAAGGTGGATGTCCATTACAACAATCGAACCCTTTATCAGCGGCTTTTATATAAGATTACTTTTGGTAGTAAGGGCATCCATGCTTTAGATTCTGCTTTAGTTAAGTTGAAATTATAACCACAATTATTATGAGACCCAATTTTTTGGCCAACTTGTTTTTATCATTGAGCACACTGGTCTCAACTCCTGAATAAGTTGTAGGTAGTACAATGTCCCCTTTTCTGTAATAAAATTGTTCCAATCTTAGCGATGTCCTGACAGATCATCAGTAGCTCCAATATTGGATTTTAAGGCAAAATGAGTCTTAAGTCGAATGTTCCGAAAAAAGCGGTATAGTTCAACATCAATATTAAAGTCATTGTAAGGTGCCACTGGTGCTATATTTAAACCTTTCGTTAGCACATTTAACTCTTGTTGGGTATGTGTTGATATATTAAATACTACTTTATCCTCACCCGGCAAGAGGCTGTAACTTGCTGTGGTTTCCTCTGTATTAAACCGCCATCGGTAGTCACATTTTACTTAAGAAAGGGCGCTGTGACGCAGAACGTTGTCTGTTTTTGAACATGTGACGATATACAATAAATATAAGCCTGTTTTATATGAAGGAGTGCTGCTTTTCGTTTCATATTTATTATATATATAGAAATATGAGGCTTGAGAAAGGGACCTAGAAAGGTGCCAAAACTTGTCCATAGCCATGATGTATTAAATAAAATATTTGGATGAAGAAATCCTGAGAGTTGCGTTGAATTATACTAGGCCTTGATTTTATCAGTAATTACTACAGCACAGTGCATGACACAAGTATTTACTACATCTCAGTGCATGCAACCAGTAATTAGTACAGAACAGTGCATGATATCAGTATTCACTATAGCACAGTACATGGCATCAGTATTTACTATAGCAAATTGCATGACAATCAGTATTCCACTACCAGCACAGTGCATGACATCAGTAATTAGTACAGCACAGTGAATGACATCAGTAATTAGTACAGCACACTGCATGACATCAGTAATTAGAACAGCACAGTGCATGATATCAGTAATTACTACAGCACAGTGCATGACACAAGTATTTACTACATCCCTATCAATGGAAGAGTTTAACCTTCTCTCATTTTCTGGGCAGAGGCACCTTTGGAAAGGTAAACCACATTGTTCTGCTGGGAACGAGGACTGAAAGAAAGATAAATGAAATTTAGTTCAACTGACATATAAGAAATGAGGGGATTTGGGACCAAAGCATTTTACATTGTGTCTTTTACTTGGTTCTCCATCAACTTTGCACTCGAAACTTACCCAGATGACAAGGATGACCATCCATTACTATTATATGCTGCTGAATAAAACAGTTCTCCAGGACTGTGACATAAAGATGATTTCGCCGATGCCCAAAGTTCTCTGGAGCTGTGAAATGATACAGATGAGCTCGCTGATAGCACCATAGCATTGGTTTCATCTTCTTGGCCATTCTCTACTGTTTCTGGTAGTTTGTTGGGATCTAGAATTCCAGGTACTTCTTGCTCTGTAAAAATGAATAATGAAGCGAGAAACTTCTCATTATTAGGTTCAATGTCCTTTCTTGTAATCCCCGAAGCGCCCTTTTTTGTTACACATAATTTAAAGGACAACTACACATTAGAAAGATCTCAGAGAGAGGTGGTTAGACACTATAGTTGTCCTTTAAGACAATATTCTATTTCTGTAAAGTATAATATTATAAGAGAGGTGGTACTGTACCTGAATTAGTCCTGGTGCGCTCCAGTGCAATGTCAATATCTTCCAGGATCTCGTAGAGGTCCCTAAGCCTTTGTTCCGAAGCCTTAATCAGTTTGGCCAGGTGCTTGCGCGTGTTTTTGTGCGTTGCAACACTGCGCTTCTTCATGGCATCATGTCTAATCCGGTCTTCCTTTTGGATTTGACTCATTAGATAGTCACTTACCGGCTTTAGGTACCATGGTGAAAATAGGTAAGGGCAATTTATCCCATTACTTTGGCAGCTATACTTAAAGGGTAACTAAAATCAAAAAAATTAATTTTGATTAATAATAAAAAGGTTTTTTTTTTTAACCCACATGGCACAGTTTATATACACCTACTGACCTACCCCCCCATTACTGTTGCAGGCCAACCTAAAGGGTACTAAAGGCAAAAAAAAATATTTTTGACCAATCATCAAAAGTATGTTTTTTTGCCCCCCCCAACCGACACAGGTGCACACACCTACTGATCTATTTATCCATTAACGTGTCAGCCATACTAAAGGGTAACTAACATAGAGATAATCAATGCACATTCTAGGCCCCATACAATATCATATATCTGCACACTGGCATACTTTATAAACAAGGGTTTTAGTAACATTACTGTGATCACATGAAGAAAAGCCTTCCAACATGTCAAGGTAACCCCAGTCTGGAAGGTCCCTACATCTAACTTTTCAATCTTCTTTTACTTTAATTATGATTAGCAAACTTTTGCATTTTTCTCATTCTACACACTGGATCCATTATAACGGCTCTCTCCCTTCCCTCCCCTCAGCCCTTTGGCTTTTTAAAATGTATTATTCTGCACACTACAGACTAATTTTCTTTTCTAGTTTGTATAAATTTTGACCAGATCATTTTGCACTTCCGCTAAATGTATTGTAAATTAGCCTAATTGGAATGCTTCCACAACTTGTATGTAAAGGTTAACTAAAGTAAAAAAAATTGACAATCATCAAAACAACGTTATTTAAACAATTCTACCTAAAAAAACAAAAAATAACATATAAAAACAACCCCCCCCGACAGCACCACACCTACTGATCTATTTATCATTACTGTGGCAGCCATACCTAAAGGGTAACTAAAGTACAAAAAAAAATTTGACCATCATCAAAAAAGAATGTTTTTTTAAACACCCAACCCGACCAGGTACACACACTACTGATCATTTCTATTACGTGGAGCCATACTTAAGGTAACTTTAAGAAAAAAAAAATTTGAGACCATCAACAAAAGATACAGAAGATTCATAAAGTTTCTTGTCATTGAAAATTGTGCTAATTTTGCCCGCCCTAATATCGAGATGTTAGCTTTGTGATTGATTGGATCAAAATTAGCACCACTTTGGGCTGGGTACACACAAAATGTTTTTTTGTCCCAAACAACGTTCACTACAAAACTCATCATTCCCATTATTGAGTTTTAAAATCTGTAGCAAACCCACACATATCCCTTCCAAAATGCACGCCCTTCAAGGCCAATTCAAAGTTTATACTTAAACTTTCCCTTTATAGGTAAGTTTAATATCCTGGGTGCATTTTTGTACATATAAAGTATTTCTTTACAACGACAAACCCCATAGCTTTTCCCACTTTTTTTGTAAATTATTAGCCACATGATGTATCTTATTAGCAGTAACTTCTTAAAATAGACATAGAATATAAAAATAGTATCGGAGATATTTAGCAACTGTATGGTATTTTCTGGAGCTCACATTGTATTTAGTTGCAATAGGCTGCGTAGCATCCAGAAAGAGGAGCTCCATACTATACGCCTATGATTAAGGCACAAGGTAGCCCAAACGTGTCAGGAGTTTTTTTAATGTTACCATGCTGCTCCCGATATTAATAAGTTTTAGCTTACCAAATACTACTCGAGTAAAGCGATCCGATCTAAAGTCGATGGTACCTATTTTTTTACCTGAAAAATTTGTAAAAAACTGTTGACTCGACTATTAAGCCGAGGGTAGAAATTAGTTTCCCTTTAAATGGCCAGCAGAATTCCCATACATGAATCCCATACAGTAAAAGCCAAATCCAGTACCAGTAACCCCCAATTCCTTGGCACTCCCGGATGTTTGGAAAGGTTGCAATTGATCTTTGCCTACAGGTTCCTGACGCCTAACCCAGAACGGATTTCAGGTTGGTCTTATATCTTTGAGTTTTCTACACCTATTTGTGGGGCTGGAGGTGATTTATCTATAATCAGTTCTTCATTTGAGAAGTGGACTTAACCAACCATTTGCTGGAATAGACTGAATAGTTCCAATAATAAGCTGACAGCGAAGCTGGAAACACATATGGTCTTATAACCAATCATCCGTTAACTGGTCTAATGTAGTTAGGAAATATTGGTTGCTGCTGGGTAGTAGTGCAGAAAAGCCTTTTTTGCTATTAATACATTGTTTTTTATGGTCCTGGCAGGACGGATTACACGATCCTTACATTTATCAGACTGTATGTGGCCTTAACCCCCAGGCCCTTCCAACCAGAGATGTGCAGTCAGTTTATCAATCCCAGTCGAGTACAAACCTCCTCTCTCCTGCCAATGTCTCATTACACATGTAGCACTGATGGTGAAAATATCAAACTCAAACTTGTCATTTACCATAAACCCCCCTATAGATGTACAAAGCCACAATATGTATAGAACTATAATGCTCGTTGTGGCCAACTGTATATGGGGTTAAAGTAAAATCTTGCAATATTTTTCATATGCGGTGATAAATAAATGTTGGGGCCATACTGTTTACATTGACATTAACACCCATTATCTGCAACCTTCCATTGGATAAACTGTACAAGAACCTCCATTGCCTGTCAGTTTTTTTAAACCCTTTGTACAAATGTAAAAAATTATTGTAAATGTTGATTTTTATTTTTAATAAATTATATATGAAATATAAAAACAAACTTATCATATATTGTATTTTCTTTCATATAAATGTAATTATTATTAGTATTCATCTCCTGCCTATGGCGTACCAAGTATGTGTGGGAACATATGTATGGGTGCAAATCCATGCTGACAACATTTAAAAATGTACAGCACCAGTTTTGCACGGTTTTGGGCGATAGCGCCATTTAATACACCCCTCCCCAACCCTACAATAGACAAAGTAGGAGGGGGGTAGATACTTATTATCAGACAACAACATTCGTAATGCGGTTCCTGAAGAATTGGCTGAATTCGTGGTATTGGTTGGGAGGTGAGTTCAATGTATGGGCACATACATGATGTTGCAGGTTACCGATAGACAAGTGGACAAAGGACGTCTTTTTCACTCACCTTTTTTCTTACTACTTATTTAATTTACCATCAGATAGCGAAGGTTTCATTTACTGAACACACATGGAACCTACAAATTACATGGCTCATTAAAGACAGGAACCCCCAAAATTATCTGGTTTCTTATAAAAGAGGTGAAAGCTTTGCTAATAGGCCTTGTTAAGGTGGATGTAAATACATATTAATATACATATACAATCCACATTATAGGTTCCTATCCTGCTTGTCTGTGGTATTCTAATTGCCATTGGTTTATTAAAGGTGAGTGCTTGATGCACTCTCAGTATAAATCCCACCTAAATAGCATTTTACCTGTAATTCTAATTCTGTTATATATGGTCTGTGACCTGTGTGTGTTATATATGGTCTGTGACAGGTGTGTGTGTGTTATATATGGTCTGTGACAATGTGTGTGTGTGTTATATTATGGTCTGTGACAGGTGTGTGTGTGTTATATAATATGGTTCTGTGAAAAGATAATCAATGCACATTCCTTCCAGGCCCCCATACATATCATATTATCTGCACACTGACATACTTTTAAACAAAGGGTTTTAGTATACTGTAATCACATGAATGAAAGCCTTCCAACCACGTCAAGGTAACCCCATTCTGAAGGTCCTAACTTCTAAACCTTTTTTACTTCAATTACCAAATGGTAATCCAAAAATCCAAATCATTCAGTTTACAACTGCACCATCTGAATATGGATATCCTACATATAAACGTACACTCCAAGTTTGGGAGACAAACACAATACTTAAAAATAAAAGCAACCCTATTATAATAGACATCATTGATAGTTCCTTATAGTCCTATTTTAAGTAGAATGTTTAATGCACATATAATATTGAATATTGCAGTTCTGTTAAAGCTATAAAATATTATGTAAATATACAAATAAAGGAAGTGATCAAGCAATGTTTGCATTAAGTGATCTAAAAGATGAAATTTCTCAATATCAGCGAGCCCGCTATATATGTTTCTCTGAAGCTATTTGGCGTATACTTGTGATTTAAAATTCATCATCGTTACCCACCTGTAACTCATTCAGCTGTTCATTTAGAAAATGGGCAAGAGTGTTTTTCAACCAATAATGCACAACAGCAAACAGAAAAAACAACATTATTGGCTTTTTCTGAGCTTTGTTCTAAAGATTCATTTGCATGTACATTATTATATAATGAGGTGGCAAGCTTTTATGAGTGGAATAACACTAAATATATTTTAAAAGACGTAAAAATGGAATTCCACATAAACAGTTTCCAAATATTAACTATATTAATACTTTAGGCAGAGTATTACACAGTTAACCACTAAATACAGAATGTTACTATTTACGTATATTGCTACAATCACATAAAGGTCCACATCTTTTTCACATTTAATAACAGTGAATGAAATTCAGCATAATACATTTCATGCTGCTGTTTAGCACTTTCAGAGATATTCAATAAACTTTTTTATAGTTAAAAATGAGTGCTAATTTTTGCCCCAACCAATCAGATCTTTTTAACATTTGAAGCTAACATCTGATTGGTCGGGCAAAATTAGCACCATTTTTAACAATAAGAACTTTTATTGAATTCCTGTTATTCTTTTAGAAAGTGATTATCATTGGAATAAAAACTTAAGAGGAAGCATGTTTATATGAAAGCCCTTCAAACTCTGTCAATTATTTGCCATTTTAATTATAATAGGGTGTGCTTAAATCACTAGATTATAATAACAAAATTTAAAAATATATATGGCTCAAGATATATTACATCAACACCAAAAAAATTAGAATCACATCACATAACGTACAATAAAAAATATAAATGAATGCTTAATAAACTTTTTACAAATTTTTCAAAGTATGAATAATAACCTTTATCAGGTTCCAGCGTACCTATACCTTCCTTAACTGAAAATTATTCCCAATATAACATTTATTATCTAAAAAAAATTATAATATAGAAGAGCAAATTAACTATGTTAAAGAAAACATAACTAACCTAAATCCAGAACAAAAATTAGCATTTAAAAAACAATCTTACTTCTATAAAACACAAAATGAAGGAGCTCTGTCTTTTCTTGATGCTCCTGAGTTTCTGGTAAAACATTTGTTCTAAACTTTTATTAGCAAATTAAGATTAGAAAGTAAATGTAAAAATACCTGTAGCATCCTCTGTATTGCAGCTACATTCTGGAGGAAGAACCTCACATTCACTATTGAAATTTCCAATAAATCTATAACATGGTCAAAATGCCATTTGTAATATTAGTAAAAATTCTGTCCAAGAGGCTGACCGGTGGGCACCCTTGATCCATTTGAAATTTACTGTATGTTTTGTAATATGGTTTCTGGCTAGGAGGTACTTGGGACCATCAGAGAGATTCAGGGATCACCAACCTGTGGGCATTCCCTGACTTCTGCTGTAGTGCTGTTGTAGAATGCTAGTAGGGGAAGTTGTTTGTAGTTTTCAGGCAACTGCAGTATGGAGAACCCTGGGTTATATTTGGGATTTTGGAATTACATTTCTCTGTTTCCAAATATAACAAAACCATATAAACAAGAAATTAAAAAAGCGACGATTGGAAAAAAAAATCTTTGTTAGCCAATACAGGGAGAATATTCACACACAGTGGACTAGTTTTTTCCAATGAAAGGTAGAAACGTTTGCCCGTTTCTATAAATCTGTCCAACCAATCAGATCTACCTGCAGTATCCAAGTAAATAGCTTACATCTGATTGCTGCAAATTAATAGCACCCCTTATTCAGGGTGATTTACATAGGTATTGCTGGGAGTTGCTGTTGTCTTTAAGGGAGTAAAGTATCAGTAACCGATTTAGGATCAGCTGTGCGCCACGTAATTTTAGACAGTTCTGGTGGCTTCTGTATCTTAAAAAACTTAACATTTGCAGTAAATAAACCAACAACTGGTGCTTGAAACATAAATAGGCAATGAGGTCCCTATTTCAAAGAGTTTTTAATATAAATGATGCTGATGGACCGTAATCTATTAGGAAGAAATGTATATATCTATACATATTTCATTCCTATAGATGCAGTAAACATCTAAGTTGTGTGCACACCAGTTACCCAAAACAACTTAGTAGCTATGCAATAAAAGGGGCAAAAGTTTGCTCTTGCAATTAATCTGCAGCCGCCCCTTAGGCTGGGTACACACGAGCAGATTTTTTGGCCAAACTGACCAATATTTTGTATATTGACTGGGTCGAAAAATATCGTCGGTTTTTGTTGTCACCGGCAGCCGATGTCTGTCTCCCTGATCAGACGAAAAGGCTTTAAGACATGTCGGTAAATCATGGCTGATCATATGTTTTTCCTATGAACCGCACTATCAGCCGTGGTGAAATGTCGGCCATGGTTCCTTTCACTGCCAGCAACAGTGATCTGACCAACGAATACTAGCGGTGAACGATCGGTCGGGGCGTGTGTACCCAGCTTTAGAAGCAGTTCATGTTTGGTTGAATAGCAGCCTGTGTGAATGGCACTTCCAAAGAATAAAATATATTTAAAGCTGTAAATGTGTAAATGTTGGTAGCACTGAACTTGTAGATTATACATGTCTGTAATGTGAATGAATGTAAATAAAACGACCTTGACTTTCGATTTTCATCCTGTATTCTGCAGACCGCCAGAGTGAAGAACAACTGCACCTTCATCGCCAAACTGGAGTTACCCAGATGCCTGTGTGTACTGATTTTCTGCCCCAACAGCCTACAGGGAAACCCTTATTGGCAAGACAGTTTTCCTCATACACTGATTCTACTTTTCTGTAGACACTATTTCTACAGACCCTGATTTCTACATATCCTACAAATCCTTACATCACTGATGATGTCTTCCAATGCCCTTTGACCCTAAGTGTTATTGGCAGGTCACACAGAGATTTGACATTTTTCCCAGTATCACATTGTGGATACAGATCCTTATAAAATGGTACGTGGACTATCACTGTCCAAAATAAAGTGTCGGAGAACTGGCCTAAAGCCTTTTGTTTTTCATTCATGTTCACTGTTTATTTACATCTAATTCATCGTTATTAAACCTCCACGTTTCCTTGTCAGTGTCTCCTGCAGATTCCAGTTTAAGGAATTTGATGGATTTTTGGTGAATGCGTCATTACCCTGTGCTGATTGCGTAGGTCACTTTCTTAATTTTTCAGGTTTTTTTCTTTTATTGTTTTTACTTTACATATAACAACTATTTCATATTGGGTTTGGCAGCTAAAAAAGGCTGATTGGAGAATCAAATAGAAACACTGCACGAGTAAACCTGGTGCAATCTGCTAGGTCAGAAGACTGGCACTGGTATTGCACATTTATTAAGTTTATAGGAGAACTAAACATTCCAGATAAAATTGCCTCAGTAGACAGAGCACATTCACAAAGATACATATCTGTATCTCACCTCTCCTTTTGCTGGATGGTTTTGAAGTGAACCTGTGTAGGTAATAGGGGTCAGCTCCCATAATCCTACTTAGCTGGGCACCCAGCTGGCGCTAAATAAACTGCAGATTTTAATCAGGACTTCCATATGGGTGTGAAGACATCTGTATAAAAATACTCTGCATAGAAACAGTGAATACTGGGGTCAGGGATTGTGGCTTTTGGTGACTACACGGCTGTTGGCTGTACAGCCAACAACATGGAAGCCTTCTTACAAGTATAGGTATTTTGGGAAGAAGTTCTTTCATATTAGGATTTTTAAAAAGTAGGTTTTTTTTTCTTTTAATGTTTGTATGTCTATAATACCAGTGATTGCAACCAGTACTTTTTACTTTCAGGGTTATTCAATAAAAGTTCTTATCGTTTGAAAATGTGCTAATTTCCCCAACAAATCAGATGTAGCTTTCAAATGTAAAATAATTTTACTTTCCTTACAAATATTACAGAAACTAAACAAAAACCTTTACTTTTAGTCTTGCCAAAATCCTTGTTAAAACAGCAGATATCTAATACCTCAGATAAAGTGTGAAATCATAGCCTAATGCTACTAAGCCAATATCACCAAAGCAAACGGTTTCATTTTTATTTTTTTTATTGATTACAATAAAATGACAACACGTTGTTTGATTCGTTGCTCTGGTCCTTTCCGGCTAGCCTTGTCCATTGGAGATGAAGGACATTGAGCGCTCTGCGATGGCCATGTAGTCAGGCTGGAAAGAAAGCTGGTTGAATAGCTAGAAATCTGTCTACTGGAGTGCCTAGAAGGGCCTTATTGGCTGGAAGCTTGTGGGCTGAATGCCTTTCCAGCTGGAAACTAGTTTCTGTAAAACAAGATATTTAAAGGTAATAAATAGACAAACCAGTGGAAATACTCATGTTAAGGGCCATATCTACCTTCCTTATCAACCAAACCCTTTTTGTAATACTTGTATATACCTTTCGTTGTTACCTGCTTTTCCCTACTAATGCTGGTTTCCTTCTGGTTGCAGCCATCAGTCTAGGCCATGGCAAGTAGCAGATTCGTAGTCACCATTAGGATGGCCGGTTCGCGGTTTTCCTCGAAAATACGAGAAAACACGTAATTTCGAAATTTTCGAAATACAAGGATTTATCTTATTTCCATAAATACATATTTTTCAAATATTTTTTGAAATTACAGAGTGACCGTACTTTCGAAAATAACTATTTTCGAAAATACTAGTTTTCTCGTATTTTCGAAAATACGCGAAACCCGTAATTTCGAAAATTTTCTAAATAAAAATCTCGTAATTTCGAGGGTATTTTTCATTTTAATGGGTCGCTCCGCGATTTTCGGATTTTTTCGAAATTTGCGGATCCTCAGCGGACCGGATTTTGCGAAGTTCGGACATCTCTAGTCACCAAACAGGCTTAGGTTCTGGATGGGAAGCAGGTTGCTGGATTGGCTGGAAAGCTGACTGCCGGATGGCCTGAAAGCTGCCTGCTGGAAATTGCATTGCTTGCGCTGCAAGTAATAAAAATCTGTGACATGCAAAACCCCTTCATAATCCGTAAGTTTACTGGTTAGCGTGACTGTTGCTCTTATTTTCCTGTTATTGCGGATATTACATCTCCTGTTTGTGTTTATTATCTGCTGGATTGGCTAGATACTTACTGAGGAAGGGGGCAGGGCCAGACCAGATAAGTTTAGCATAACTTTTGGTATTCCAGTGGATCGGATTTACACCCTTGTGTGAGAACTGGCATTTTTAGCTCTCCCTCTAGAAAACATAGAGATTTTGATGTTGTGTGTCAATCAGTGGCTGTGGCTACTATTTGATTTTACTGAGTGTTTCAATAGTGTTTGATACCTTTTTATATTGAAGTCCCATTGCCTGCCTTCGGAACCCATTCGGGATTACTAGTGTGGAAACATAGATATCCTACACAAGACTTTATCCAAGGGTCCACTAAGTCTCATCACTTACCGGTACACATCAGTGCTAGGACAGGCCAGTTGGCCCTATACATACCCACAGAGATTAGTCTGACTGAACATTTATCTAAATCTAAATGGTTGTATTCAACGTTTGTCCAAGTGAAGACGCTCTTTGCTACTGGATGATGATCCTGATTTATTTATGATCTCTAAAAATAAGTCCGACGTTAATCAAAGTCTTCAAAAAGTTTCTGTTCTTCTTGCGATAAGGGTTTTCCATAAGCAGGTGATAGTCTGGGATTTTCATTTTTTTAGTACATGGAGGGGCAGATAGGGAGCTGCTAATCTTTGATTTAGAAGGTCTTCCCAGTTAAGTTCCTGTAAAACAAGATATTTAAAGTTACTGCTAGCCTGCTGTTTCCTCACTCAAACTACATAGACACATTTACTGCTTGTGAAGGTTCTCATTCATCCAGGTCATGGTATATCGTTGTATTCAATTAGATCAACTGGACTTGAAGTTTAGTTCTTGAGACATTTCGCTAGTCATTCGACTGGCTTTCTCACATTCAGATCTTGAAACGTCTTCAAGAACTAAACTTCAAGTCCAGTTGATCTAATTGAATACAACAGATAGACACATTTACTGTTTTTATGTAAAATACAATACTTATAGGTCCGTTGTATTAAATGTTTTAATTATGTTTTAACATAATCACTTATGGTTAAAAATGGTGCTAGTTTTGCCTCAACCAATCTGATGTTATGTAACATCTAATAGATAAATCTAAATGGTTGAAGCTAAATGCACCATTTTTAACGATATACACATAGCCGGCCACTACACACAAGCAGATATTTTCAGCTGACCAACCGAAAGTGCCGTGAATAGGTTGTTCGTCTCGAAAATATCTGCTGGTGTGTACCCAGCCTAAGTTTAAGAAGCTTTAGAGGTGCAGGGAAATAAGTAAATATATCTATGTCAGGGTTTGGGATGGGTGGGGAAGGCGAGTATGATTTTAGAGCTGGGGGTAGACATGCTCTTTAAATTTAAAAAAATTATATACAGGGAGATTCAATAAAAGTCTTATAGTTTAAAATGGTGCTAATTTGCCCCAAGCAATCAGATCTTATTTAACATTTGAAAGCTAACACCTGATGGTTGGGCAAAATTAGCACCGTTTAAAACGATAAGAACTTTTATTGAATAACCCTGATAATGTTTGTAGAATTGTAAGAAAAGAAAATTGCTAAATCTGTTAAATAAACCAATCAAGAACGTCTAGGAAATCATCTAAATTATCAGTAAATGTGTCCTTCTTAATAAAAATATCAATTATCAAACCTACACTGAAAAACGGGTGTTCTTTAATGTCTTCTCTGCTCCCCTCTCGCTGGATCCAAGGCGATCGCCAGGCTTTTTTTATCAAAAGCTAAAATTTAAAAAAAATTATTTTGTTAAATTCTTTAACTTTCCAACCATCTACTATAGTGCTGGGAGTGGGATCTACTAAATGGTCCTTACCTGGCTCATTAAGGTCTATAGCACCCGTAGATATGTTGTCTGGATAGGGGGGTTATGAATAAGATTTTATAATTGATCTCAGAAATGGATCTTCCATTAAATGGCATCTCAGAATCAGAAAATGTTTTATTTTAGATCAGCCTGTTTATTTAATAAGAAACACAAAAAATAACCAATAGAGATTCAGTGTATCCACCAATATTGCCAATATATTAAATGGTTCTGTATCTAGGTTAGAACTTTCTATTTGTCCCCAAATGCAATACAATAAGGGTTTTCGGTCAGAGTACAATATTTATTTAGTGGCCCACAATTCTACCAGTTAATGGATGTTTGTTACTTACCATTCCAATAAGCATTTCATACATTACCACCTCCTAGTGCCCAGAAGTCAATTTCTCTGTTGTATCCATGGGCTTGTATATCTTCTGGTGCTCGGTATAGGGGCGTTGTGCAATTGCTGTAGGTGCGTTCGCCGTAGCCAATATCTAAACACAGGCACAAAGTTAACCATATGAAAAACAAGCACTGAATGGATATATTATGTTTGTGAATAAATGTAGGGGATCGGTATAGTGATATTTGTAACTATTACACTGGGACATTAATTTGTTATGGAGAAAGAGGAAATTGACCGGACATAATGTAAAGGAAGGAACTCCGAGTGCAGTAAATCCTAAAATAACTGGACTACAACTTACTTTGTTTGGAGCTACCAAAGTCGGTAATTTTCAGGTATCCCGAGCTATCCAGAAGGATGTTATGAGGCTTAAGGTCGCTGCAATAAAATAAAATATAAACAGTTCAAGTCTTCCACATAACTTATTTTCTGCTGTTAATATATTAACATATCCAGGGATGTAACCAAAAGAAAGACCTTTTATTTATACTAAATCTCTTCCCTCCTAAAAAATAAAACCTGTGGTTTCTTACTAGCAGGTGTCTAGTAACATGGAAGTCGGCATTACTGCCAAATCAAATTAGATTTCCCATCATCCTGCATACAGAACGCATATAGAATTAATGGGAAATTTTGAAGTAAGGTAATGTAATTATAACCCATATAACTGTAGCGAGGTAATAATGCATTAGTACTTACCGGTGAATAATTTTTATTGTTGTGCAAATGCTGTAATCCAAGTACAATGCATGCAGAGTAAAACCTGAAAGTAGAACAGCCCCGGTTATTACATACGCTGGTAGCTAAACATTTACCGATTCTTAAATATGCAATCACGTTTTTACTAAAGGGAAATTTACTAATTATGAATAGCAATATGAATGGTTAACTGATTTATTCTTTCAGAATGTATTATGTTTCTTTTTCTATATTGAATTTTTTTAATAACTTGACATAAGTCATGTGACTGCTTTCTTGCCAACTCGAAGTATTTTGAGCAATCTACAAATATTTTTACTAACTATTTTGGTCCAGTAATTCACTATTAACCTATGGGAATAGTAGCAAAAATGTCAATAATATTACTTACAAAGCAACGGATTCCTTAACTCCGCCAGCCTTTTTAAGCAAACAATTTAGATCTCCCCCATGACGTACTCCATTGCAAAGCATAGGTGGTCTTGTTCTGGAACGTGGCATATAGACCAGCGACGAATGGGTGTCCGGTAATCTTTGCATAATGTTCTTTTCCATGTTAACCCTAGAAATTAATAACATAATAACAACAAGAAAAGAAAATTACTATGTGAATGAGGCACTGAGAGGTAAGAACACAAACCAACAGACTGTTTAAACGGTAAAGAAAAAAGGTTCGGATTGAACACTAGAAGGTTCTAGCATGCCCCTTAAAGAAAGGGTATAGTATGTTATTTGGGGGTGGATATGGCCTTGAATATAATAAACTATTATAAAATCACAATCATTCCATATTTACTTACATTTCAAAGTAACTCATCGTCGATAATAAATTCCTTTAACACGGTTTTTAATGCAAATTTATGGAGAGTTGATTTGTGTTCCACCAGTAAAACCTGCAATGAAAGAATATGGTTAGTTTGCCTGAATGCTCTATGAATGTCCTTAGCAGAACAATGTGTTACTTACTTTACCAAAGGTGCCTCTGCCCGAAAATGAGAGAAGGTTAAACTCTTCCATTGATAGGGAACGAGGACTGAAAGAAGATTAAATTTAGTTTCAACTGACATTATAGAAATGAGGGGATTTGGGACCAAAGCATTTTACATTGTGTCTTTTACTTGGTTCTCCACACTCACTTTGCACTCGAACTTACCCAATGACAAGGATGACCATCCATTACTATTATATGCGCTGAATAAAAAACAGTTTCTCAGGACTGTGACATAAAGATGATTTCGCCGATGCCCAAAGTTCTCTGGAGCTGTGAAATGATACAGATGAGCTCGCTGATAGCACCATAGCATTGGTTTCATCTTCTTGGCCATTCTCACTGTTTCTGGTAGTTTTTGGGATCTAGAATTCCAGGTACTTCTTGCTCTGTAAAATGAATAATGAACGAGAAACTTCTCATTTTAGGTTCAATGTCCTTTCTTTAGTTTTTAATCCTTAATCCCCGAAGCGCCCTTTTTTGTTACCCATTTAATAAAGGACAACTACACATTAGAAAGATCTCAGAGAGAGGTGGTTAGACACTAGTTTTGTCCTTTAAGACAATATTCTATTTCTGTAAAGTATAATATTATAAGAGAGGTGGTAATGTACCTGAATTAGTCCTGGTGCGCTCCAGTGCAATATCAATATCTTCCAGGATCTCGTAGAGGTCCCTAAGCCTTTGTTCCGAAGCCTTAATCAGTTTGGCCAGCTGCTTGCGCGTGTTTTTGTGCGTTGTAACACTGCGCTTCTTCATGGCATCATGTCTAATCCGGTCTTCCTTTTGGATTTGACTCATTAAATAGTCACTTACCGGCTTTAGGTACCATGGTGACTGTAAATCTGAAAAGGCTTTTATCGGATATACATGACTTAGTTGATTTATGATGGCGACCCTGGAGTTCTACAGAAAGATAAAATTAAAGGGATTATAGGAATTTCCTTTTTGGATAATAACATCCCAGACCTAAAGAACTAAATATATCACTTCCATTTGCTTGATTGGAACCAGGTGATCTTCCATTAAATGGCATCTGCAGAATCAGAAAATGTTTATTTAGATCAGCCTGTTTATTTTAATAAGAACACAGAACAATAACCAATAGGGATTCAGTGTATCCACCAATATTGCCAATATGATTAAATGGTTCTGTATCTAGGTTAGAACTTTCTAGTTGTCCCCAAATGCAATACAATAAGGGTTTCGGTCAGAGTACAATATTTATTATAGTGGCCCCACAATTCTACCAGTTAATGGATGTGTTTTACTTACCATTCCAATAAGCATTTCATACATTATCACTCCTAGTGCCCAAGTCAATTTCTCTGTTGTATCCAGTGGCTTGTATATCTTCTGGTGCTCGGTATAGGGGCGTTGTGCAATTGCTGTAGGTGCGTTCGCCGTAGCCAATATCTAAACACAGGCACAAAGTTAACCATGTGAAAAACAAGCACTGAATGGATATATTATGTTTGTGAATAAATGTAGGGGGATCGGTATAGTAGATATTTGTAACTATTACACTGGGACATTAATTGTTATGGAGAAAGAGGAAATGACCGGACATAATGTAAAGGAAGGAACTCCGAGTGCGTAAATCCTAAAATAACTGGACTACAACTTACTTTGTTTGGAGCTACCAAAGTCGGTAATTTTCAGGTACCGAGCTATCCAGAAGGATGTTATGAGGCTTAAGGTCGCTGCAATAATAAAAATATAAACAGTTCAAGTCTTCCACATAACTTATTTTCTGCTGTTAATATATTAACATTATCAGGGATGGAACCAAAGAAAGAACTTTTATTTACTAAAATCTCTTCCCTCCTAAAAAATAAAACCCTGTTGGTTTCTTACTAGCAGGTGTCTAGTAACATGGAAGTCGGCATTACTGCCAAATCAAATTAGATTTCCCATCATCCTGCATACAGAACAGCATATGAATTAATGGGAAATTTTGAAGTAAGGTAATGTAATATAACCCATAACTGTAGCGAGGTAATAATGCATTAGTACTTACCGGTGAATATTTTATTGTTGTGCAAATGCTGTAATCCAAGTACAATGCATGCAGAGTAAAACCTGAAAGTAGAACAGGCCCCGGTTATTACTAACGCTGGTAGTCTAAACATTTACCGAATCTTAATATGCAATCACGTTTTTTACTAAAGGGAAATTTACTAATTATGAATAGCAATAGGAATGGTTAACTGATTATTCTTTTCAGAATGTATTATGTTTTCTTTTTCTATTATTGAATTTTTTAATAACTTGACATAAGTCATGTGACTGCTTTCTTGCCAACTCGAAGTTATTTGAGCAATTCTACAAATATTTTTCAACATATTTTGTCCAGTAATTCACTATTAACCTATGGGAATAGTAGCAAAAAGTCTAATAATATTACTTACAAAGCAACGGATTCCTTAACTCCCGCAGCCTTTTTAAGCACAATTTAGATCTCCCCCAGTGACGTACTCCATTGCAAAGCATAGGTGGTCTTTGTTCTGGAACGTGGCATATAGACCAGCGACGAATGGGTGTCCGGTAATCTTTGCATAATGTTCTTTTCCATGTAACCCTAGAAATAATAACATTAATAACAACAAAAAAAGAAAATTACTATGTGAATGGAGCACTGAGAGGTAAGACACAAACCAACAGAGCTGTTTAACGGTAAAGAAAAAAGGTTGCGGATTGAAACACTAGAAGGTTCTAGCATGCCCCTTAAAGAAAGGGTAAATAGTATGTTATTTGGGGGTGGATATGGCCTTGAATATAAATAAACTATTAATAATTCACAATCATTCCATATTTCTTACATTTCAAAGTAACTCACGTCGATAATAAATTCCTTTAACACGGTTTTTAATGCAAATTTATGGAGAGTTGATTTGGGTTCCCCAGTAAAACCTGCAATGAAAAATATGGTTAGTTTGCCTGAATGCTCTATGAATGTCCTTAGCAGAACAATGTGTTACTTACTTTACCAAAGGTGCCTCTGCCCAGAATGAGAGAAGGTTAAACTCTTCCATTGATAGGGAACGAGGACTGAAAGAAAGATAAATGAAATTTAGTTCAACTGACATATAAGAAATGAGGGGATTTGGGACCAAAGCATTTAATTGTGTCTTTTACTTGGTTCCCTCAACTTTGCACTCGAACTTACCCAGATGACAAGGATGACCATCCATTACTAATTATGCTGCTGAATAAAACAGTTCTCCAGGACGTGACATAAAGATGATTTCGCCGATGCCCAAAGTTCTCTGGAGCTTGAAATGATACAGATGAGCTCGCTGATAGCACCATAGCATGGTTTCATCTTCTTGGCCATTCTCTACTGTTTCTGGTAGTGTTGTTGGGATCTAGAATTCCAGGTACTTTCTTGCTCTGTAAAAATGAATAATGAAGCGAGAAACTTCTCATTATTAGGTTCAATGTCCTTTCTTAGTTTTTAAACTGTAATCCCCGAAGCGCCCTTTTTTGTTACACAATATTTAAAGGACAACTACACATTAGAAAGATTCAGAGAGAGGTGGTTAGACCTATAGTTGTCCTTTAAGACAATATTCTATTTCTGTAAAGTATAATATTATAAGAGAGGTGGTACTGTACCTGAATTAGTCCTGGTGCGCTCCAGTGCAATGTCAATATCTTCCAGGATCTCGTAGAGGTCCCTAAGCCTTTGTTCCGAAGCCTTAATCAGTTTGGCCAGGTGCTTGCGCGTGTTTTTGTGCGTTGCAACACTGCGCTTCTTCATGGCATCATGTCTAATCCGTCTCCTTTTGGATTTGACTCATTAAATAGTCACTTACCGGCTTTAGGTACCATGGTGACTGTAAATCTGAAAGGCTTTATCGATATACATGACTTAGTTGATTTATGATGGCGCCCTGGAGTTCTACAGAAAGATAAAATTAAAGGGATTATAGGAATTTCCTTTTTGGATAATAACATCCCAGACCTAAAAGAACTAAATATATCACTCCATTTGCTTGATTGGAACATGTGGTGTAAGTGTCATTTAGAGATCAGGCTGAATTGGAATCATGTGTAGTTCTGGCAATGTTAATATAATGGTTTAAGGTGGCCATAAACGGCACAATCCAATTGGAATTGTAAAATGTTTTTAACTGAACCATGGAAAAATTATTGTACAATCATTGCCGTACGATATTGGGAATATCCTGATATTGTTTGACTAGGGGTCTATGGCCAATACTAGGTTTTGGGTCTTCTCTATCAGGAATAAAATATCATTTTGCGGGTTGGCATGCCTTAAATTGTTTCCTGTATTCTTACCTCAGTGCAACACTTTTGACTTTTCGAGTTTCCCATGGTAAAGACCCTAAAGGATGGAACACACAATTACATATTAAAGTACAAGAATATGCAAACAGGACCAACAATTTTTTTAAATCTTTTATCTTTTAAATGTTTAACTAAAACGAATTAGCTGGGCAAAAATAATGTATTATACATTGTTTATTTTTTGTTTATATAGTGGATATAAACCCCCTACAGTCAATAATAAGGATATTAGAAGTTAGCGAGGGTTTCTGTGACCATAAAAACTATAAAGGAACTTCCCCCCTCATTTGAAAGTACCAGTGCGTATTATGACATCACGCTAAAGGGTTTGTATACTGAAAAAATGACTGCATACAGGGCAGTAATCTGGCAGATGAAAACTGTACATGCTGTAGCTCCTCAATGAAACAATATTGGGAGGTAGGATAATCAATCCTACGTGCCTGCCAAAGGTACTTTCCATTTTTAAAAAGTATATATTTACAGTTAAGTTGTCCCTCAATCAATAATAATTATGTGTAAGTAGCACTCACTCGGAGGTGCATGCTTCAATACAGTACTTGTTTTGCTGAGGCCTCTGACTACTGACCTGACCACAGGCTGCCATCAGCCTTTTCTGGGCCCCATACTGGGTAAATTTCTGGGGCCCACTAACACAAACCAACTCAGACACGTGCATACCGCCCAACAATTTCAATGCAAAAGAGGACCCATGGGGAGAGAAGGGTGATTTTTTTTCGCCACTAATCAACTATACATTAAGCCGGTTACATTAACGGGCACTAGACATGCTCCACCTATACGACCACACACAGACCAGTAAATATAAAATGTTCCCAGGATAGAGATGTCTGGAGCTGCCATGCTGCCCCCATGGGGTAGTTATTAGCCCAGTAGCCCTATTAGGCTATACCTACCCCATGTGCAGTGCATGCACGGTAGCAGAATGCAATCAAGGCATGCTGGGAGTTGTAGTTTCTTAAACATCTGAACTACAAGGTTTGCCATCACTGCTATGCAGGTAATGGCGCCATCAGCCCCCCAAGATCAGTCCCTGTACACACAGTGAGACAGAGGGTAACAACATGTCCCCCTGGACCTCACAAGTAGAAATGGGATCAGTAAACTACAGTTACTCCCTCAGGTTCTCTATGGAGATCACAGCACAGAACAGCTACAAGTTCAGGGAAGGGACGGGAGGGGGCGGAGCCACATAGACAGTAATCATGGGCATGCAGCAGACACGCCCTGTTTCTCTTCTCTATCTAGGAATGGTTTGCAGGGAAAAAAACATTTTTTTTCTTCCTCCATTTTTTTCCCCTGGGCCCCATACAGGAGTAACCCCTTTCCCCCTGATGGTGGCCCTGCCTGACTATTTCCCACCTACCAACTGTCAAAACTGCAATCACACCAACTGTCATATCATTCCAGATACAGCAAAACTGCTTCAGAAGAACAGTTTATGACAGTAAGGCCTCTTATTGACAACTGAAATGTAAGATGTTTCTTCTGCCCACTAGATCTAAAAAATAGGGGCAGATCAAAAACAAATGGTACAGTGATAGTTGGGAATTATAGTTTCCACTAATGGGCAGTTTAAAACAAACATTTTCCCATTGTCATACCTTTACATTTCACAACGATCAATAAGAAGTAGGAACCAAGAAAATGGACAGCATTTTTATAGCTATGCTAACAGCGGATGTCATTTGCATAGGACAGTATTATACTACTTCTAAATGTAATACTTACTGAGAGAGAAAACACTTCTTTACTCTTGAAAGTCAACTCTTGAAATGGGAGTTGATGATGAGTCATCGTTTTTATAGCTGTTGTCTTTATGACACCATTGTGACATCACAGCTTAACCCTTCAGTGCCAGCAGAATTTAAATTTTGTTTGCACTGAATTTTCAGGATTTTGCCCTCAATCGGTTAAGTCTAATTTTACAGTAGGAATCCTTGCAGTAAATCAGGAATATTATACATTGTTTTTTTCAGCACAAAGTGTACTTAAACATTGTAACAGAATTTTTTAACTTTACTGTACTTTCCTGGAATTTTACCTGGAATATGGTAAAAAGGTAAACAAACCAGCAAAATTTGCAATTTTCATGAATATTTATAGTTATCTTAAGGTTACACACAACAGTTTCTAAAAGCTCTGATACTGGCCGAGTGCACAATACCAGATATATGTAGGTACCCCACTTTTCTGTACAGAAGACCCCCCCACACTAAAACCACCATCAAGAATATAACACCAAATTAAAATGCATACACTTCTAACGGTTAACAGAATACTCTACGAAATTAACTAAAATATCCCCACAGTGAGATATTTTTAGAAACTACACACCTGCAGATTATCCCCACAAGGGATATTTTAGAAACTACACCTGCAGGATTATCCCCACAATGAGATATTTTTAGAAACTACACACCTGCAGGTATTTTAAGTTTCGATCAAAATGCAGATACCTGGCGGCAGCTTTTCGTCCAATGTAAGTTATTTTCTCACATTTTCCTTTTTTTCCTCAACTGTAAAATCAGAGAAAAAATCAAATGTGAATTTCAGCTAAAACTGTAGAGGAGAGTTCAAAAGCATCTCAAATATGAAAGCCTAACCCCTCCCGAATAAAACGGTATGCCAAATTCATGGGTGTACCCGAGACAATGGCTACCACTAACCCAGAGCGGGACAATGCCAAATGTCAGTAACAGCAAAAAAACTAGAAAGGAAAAGTTTAAGTATAAACTTTGAATTTGCTTGAAGGGCTCCATTTTGGAAGGGAATATGTGTGTTTTGCTGCAGATTTTAAAACTCAATAATGGGAATGATGAGTTTGTAGTGAACGCTTGTTTGGACAAAAAAAAACTTTTGTGTGTACCCGCCCAAAGTGGTGCTAATTTTGATCCAATCGATCAGAAAGCTAACCCTGATTGGTTAGGGCAAAATTAGCACATTTTCAATGATAAGAACTTTATATAATCTCTCTGTATGATGATTGGTCAAAATTAGTTTTTTTGACTTTAGTTACCCTTTAAGTATGGCTGCCACAGTAATGGATGTAGATCAGTAGGTGTGTGTACCTGTGTCGGGTTGGGGTTAAAAAAACAAACTTTTTGATGATTGGTCAAAATCTTTTTTTACTTTAGTTATCCTTTAGGTATGGCTGCCACAGTAATATAAGTAGATCAGTAGTTGTGTGTACCGTGTCCGGTTGGGGTTAAAAAAAACTTTTTTGATGGTTGTCAAAATTTGTTTTTTTGACTTTAGTTACCCTTTAGGTATGGCTGCAACAGTAATGGAGGGGTAGGTCAGTAGGTGTATGTATACTGTGCCACATGGGGGTTAAAAAACAAACCTTTTTTATTATTAATCAAATAATGTTTTTGACTTTAGTTTACCCTTTAAGTATGGCGCCACAGTAATGCATAAGTAATTCAGTAGTTCTGTGTACCTGGGTCTGGTTGAGGGGTTATGTCTTTTTTGTGTTTACAACCATAAAATATATTTTATGGGAATAAATCTAAATTAGTTTTTTTTTGACTTTAGTTAGCCTTTAAGTAGCTACCACCATAATGATTAGTTGATTAGTAGGTGTGTGTACCTGGTCTGGTTGAGGGGGTATGTCTTTTTTGTTTTATTAGAATAAATCTAATTAGTTTTTTTTTACTTTATTTACCCTTTAATATGGCTGCCACAGTTTGATAGTAGATTAGTAGTTGTGTACTGGGTCTGGTTGAGGGGTAGTCTTTTTGTGTTTAAACATAAAACTACTTTTATTGAGGATAAATCTAATAGTTTTTGACTTAGTTACCTAATATGGCTTCCATGGAATGAAAGGTAGTCAGTAGGTGGGTGACCTGGGTCTGTGTGGGGGGTTGGGGGTATCACCATTTGTATTTATGACCATGAAAAAAACTTTTGAAATATCCACTTGAGATTGTTACCATTATAGTCTATGGGAAAAAATGTCCGGAAATCACCGATAACGCCGTACGCTTCGCGATTCCTAGCTAGAAATAGCACACTCTCCTATATGCCCCGCACATCTGTACCGATTCATGTCTGTAGCTCAAAACTAGAGATATGAGGAGATACGGTCCAAAAAGCGGAAAAGAAACGGAAGAAGAAAAAGAAGAAGAAATAAAAACAGTAATTTTGGTTTTTCAAGCCAAACTAAAATGAGACAGCTATGTATTTAAAACTTCTGGAGTTTTTCCCACAAAACACCCCTAACTCAGAAATACCCTCATAACTATATTTTCTTGAAATCACATACCTTCAGCTATGTAACACTATAGTTCGTTCATTCATACCATCAACAGTGTGGGCGCAGTTCTTCGTAGAATTTTGCATTTCGCAATATTTCTGAAAAAATTTACATAAATTCAAAGGTAGAAATCATGCCAAAATCCCATGGAATGTAAAAAAGTTACCAAATATCAATCTCCCAAATGTCCTGAATCAAACGGTATGCCAACATGCGTGGTAACACACAGGACGGGAAGCGAATAGCGGCCAAGTGAGACAATGCACGATGGCTCAGAAACAGCGTCAATTTTAGCCAACTCCGATTTGAACATCTGCAGTTTTTTACCACAACCCCCCCAAACTCAGAATTACCCCACAAACTAAATATATATTCCTGAAATCTACACCCTTCAGCTACGTAATACTGTACTTTGTTCATTCATACCTTCAGCGGTGTTGCGCATTTCTTCGTAGAATTTCTCATTTCTACAACGATTTACCAATATTACTCTCCTAAATATCCTAAATTAAATGGTATGCCACATGCGTGGTTACACACGACATGGAAGCGACTAGTCACAAATGAGACAATGCGCAGTGGGCCAGAACAGCATTTTTCCAGATTTTTCAAACTAACCACCCCCAACTTGGAAATACCCCCCAAAACTGTATATTCCGGAATCTACACACTTTTAGCTACAACTCTGTAGTTCGTTTTTTCGTACCATCAAGGGTGTGATCGCATTTTGTAGAATTTCGCACTTTTACATGATTTTCTGGAAAAATGAGATTAAATTTCAAAGTACAAATCACGGTAAAAAACTTACCAAATATCAATCTCCTAATGTCCTGAATCAAATGGTATGCCACATGTAGGTAACATACAAGGCGTGGAAGCGACTAGTCACAAATTAAGACAATGAACAGTGGCTCAATTACAGCATGTTCCAGAATTTCACGGTAAACCCCCTCCAACTCAGAAATACCCCACACAAATTTATATTTTCTCCATACCTTTAGCTATACAACAGCATACCATTTGTTTGTTCATACTGCAATCTTGTAGACGCATTTCATAGTAGTATTTCAAACTTTTAGCAGCCAACTCGCACTTGATCCGGTGCCTGGAAAACCTGGAAAATATTTTTCAATCTTCCTACCTTGCTGGAATCTTTGCCTCTGAGTTGTTGCCTATTTGCATTACTGAGAAAATACTTATAGTTTAGTGAGTGGCAATGGAAGCTGAGCTTTTGAGTGAAAAAAGTTTTGTAGCATCAGATCGAAAGATGATATAAAATTCACTTCTATTTCAACATTTTGCCACATGTGTACATTTACTGTACTACAACCATAACGCATCACCCTGTTACTGGTGTATTTTACAGAACCTCAAAAATCCTTCGGAAAATAAACCAGCTGTTAGCATAACATTATTGACAATAAAACAATTGTACCTTATGACCCCTTTACAGTAATAACTATTTAAACTGAAGGAGACCTAACTGTCCCAACCCCAAAGCTTTTTCAAGAACGGCAAATGAACCCCGAGATGCTAAATAGGGCCTAGGACACCACAAATCCAAGAGCTCTCCTATCCTATCTATTTGCTAGTGCATCAAAGTATGTAACACTCAAAACAGGGCTTCAGACTTGCAGGCTTGCTAGGGCACAAATACCTTGTATCTCGCCTAGTCCCCTTTTTACAACAAACCTGCAGGCTCTCTGGGGATGCTGCTTATTAGGCGTGGGTGGAATGGAATCTAAAAAATGCAGCTGGAAATGATAATAGGACGGCGAGGTTGTGGTACCACTGTCCTGTATACATATACCGAATTATATAGGGCCGTTTGCAAAAGATAATTGCTAATTTATTGTACCAGGCCTTGTTTTTTTTGTGTGTGCTGTATTGTGTGTGCTGTTTCTTTGCTACAGTGGTCTAATTTTGGGGGGCCTACCACGACTTCTGTGCTCACACTTACTGCCTCATCGTGGATGGTGGTCAGCATGAATACAGTATCCAAAACTTGATAGCCAGGAGCTCATCACTCTTAGAGCAAACTTCTCTCCACGCTTTAGTGTCTTATCCAGTAAAGCCTTGGCAACCCATTTATTTATTTAGGTACCACAGGCTGGGGTGTCCAAAGATAAAGGCATCTAAACAGTGAATACTTGTATAACAAGTTATCCACATATAGTGGTAACATAGCCCAGCATGGAGAATGAGCTCCCAGACTATCTTGCCACTGACCGTAAAATCCAGTGGACAACTGGGGGGGTCTAACTGTGAGTCTTTGCCCTCATATATCATATACTTGCTAGTGTACCCGGTACTTCTTTCACAGAGCTTTATAATTTGCTCCCATAGAGAAAACACTTGGATGTACTGACGGAATTTAGGCGCCCTTTGAAGAGCAATAAGGGACACATCAATACAGATATTCTGGAAGGGATGTAACCTCTGCAAAGCGATTAGACAGGCTATCAATAAAGGGCCTCATTTTGGTTTGGTAGCGGTTTCTAGTCATTACAGCTGCAAAAAGGGGAGGGAATGATAGTGGTGTTATCCCAATAGCCTTGCAATGTATTGTTCTTTAGGAACCCATTGCAAGTGTGAGGGCAAAAATCTTTTCATTTCAACTGTTGTGGTAGATACCATGCCAGAATGCGAGTGTTCACCTAATTGGTGTGTGGCAATATCTGCTGGGCAAATAGATTTGTATAGTGGACCACATGCTGTAGGATAAAACCACAATCACCAGCATTCCCTGGTTTCTCTCTCTAGTTATGGAATGCCGGAAGCTGTAGTTTTCAAACATCTGGAGGCACACCCTTGGGAATACCCATTCTATGGAGTAATAAGCACCAGACATAGATGGTATTTATAATGATTACTATCAGTAATTCCTGGTTCACCCTTTATCGTATTACACTAGTATTATAATTTTTGCACATCTAATTTTTGTCCACAGATTAACATAGCATTATTGGTTATTGGCAAATGATTTTAATGGACCAATACTGGGCGATATTGAAAACTTTACCATCAATGTAATTTTTTGACTGTGGTAAAAAAAAAAAGATACAGTCCACTATCAGTCTTTTTGACCGAGGAATATACAGTACATCCACTGTTGGATGCCATCCATGTTTGGACGAAATGCATGCTAGTGTGCTTTCTTCTCTCCGGGTCTCCCCCTTGCTAGTAGGGTTGCATTGTAACAATCTAAAAACGTACTTCTATTAGCTGATGGGACGCTTAAGTAATATTTCTTATTGCCTACCTTATTATGCATAGTTCTAGGGTACTCTAAGTATACATTAAACTCTTATTTATGCATACACCAGGGTCTGTATACATACAGGATATAGCTTGATGTATACCTACCCTATATATGCCTGACCTGAGCAGATATATCTGAACTTGACCTTTATACTTTGTGCGCTGTTACCAAGGGGGAGTATTGTGATGTACTTGTGTGCTTTTTTTAAAATGCAAAGTTTCATGGATATGGCGATTGTTTAAATAAAGGGGTTTTTATTTAAGATAGTTTGTGTTGAATGTCTTAAGGTTTAAATTTATTTTATAGTCTAGGCTAAAATAAATTAGTTTAGCTACCAAATGCGAGAGGGTGGGATTTTTAAAAGTTTTAATGAAAATAAAAATATTGGGACCTATAAAGTAATCATTATTTTACACAGCAACCATTATTTTACAAAACGTTATTTACAAGGTGAGTGTTAATTTAACACAACGTTGTAAAAAAAAGATATACTTTGTGCCTTTTTATTTGACATTTTGCTGATGTAAATGGGGAATAAATGCATAAATATCATATTTAGTGAAACCACAGTACATATGTCAATAATAAATTGTCCTATTGAGAGTCAGATGGAAGGGGGAGATAACAAATTAACCCTATTTCTGCCAGCTTTTAACTATTGTAGTTTGGGTTATGGTGCTATATTTAATTTGAGGGTAAACATTCCCTTTAAGGGGACTCCAGTAATCGATCGGAATTTCCCGACATGTTCTATCATGACAAACTAACGATCAGGGTTGGTCGCAGCTGGCCGCCCCACACCAGCAGATATTTTCGGCCGACCGAGTGAAGTGCCATGAATCGGTGTGTATCCAGCCTAATAGAGACCGTTATGTCTTGCCGATGACCCAGCGCCTGGGTTGATTCAGTTGCTCAGTAGAGATCTGAACATGTTTGACCCATCCACAGCCAATCAGTAGAAATTCTGTTAGGAACATCCAAGGTTGTGATGCATTCTGGGAAGAAAAAGGACCGTTAGAACCTGAATGTCAGCTCACTAATCAACAGCAGGGAACAGCAGGAAACAGATTTTTCAAAATGGAAGAAATATGTAGAATAACTAAGTATGCATTACACAAACTGAACAATTTAACAAATATTGATAATTTCCACTGAACGTCCCTTTAACATAGGCATATGCTTAAGGAGAATTATACTCATGCAGTAACGTGACTGATTTCTTGCAGCAATTGTCTTTTTTTCACCTCCTCCCCCCATTAATATATGTTCTCCAGTGTCAGAGATGGAAGAGCCAGAAGTCAGTTTAATTCTTTAAATGTGATGATAATATCAAATATAATGGTTCTCATGTTAGTGGTATTGCCTAATGACCATATTTAAAGTGAAAGAAACCAAATTTACCAGTTAAACATTTTATATTAAAAAAGAAAACCTTGGATTTTTTTCATTTTAAACATTCCCTCTGTGGATGGGTATTTGATTCTACTGTTCTCTAGCAATCATGGTAATTAACCATTTACCAATCACGTGCAGGAGACTGTGGTTTAATTTCCTATTGTAAGGGACATGTAGAGAGTTTTAAGTTAATATTAAAGGACAATTATACTCACCTTCCCTCCGCTCCTCTTCCTTAGTCAGTGCTTTTCTACCCAGGGTGAGGACCTGAACCGCTAGGTCCTCACCCCTGGGTTCGCTTACTAGTTCGTATTTACACTACACGCTGCTCCGGTAGGCTCCACGTCCTCCTTTCCTTGCGCGACAAGGCCAATAGGAAGGCACACTCATTGCAGAGTGTGTCTTCCTATTGGCCTCATCGCCGACGAAGGAGGCGGCGGGTCTAACAGAGCAGCATGTATGTAAGTATTTGCCTTTAGTTAAAGGGACAGTTTAGTGGAAATGATCAATATTGTTAATTGTTAGTTTGTGTAATGCATACTTAGTTATTCTCCATATTCTCTTCCATTTTGACAAATCAGTTGATTTCATACCTTTTGCTCTTCCCTGCTGTGACATTAGTGGAGCGGCATTTCAGGTTCTAACGGTCCTTCTCTTCCCAGAATGCACCACTTCCTTGGAATGTTCCTAACATTTATTTCTACGATTGGCTGTTGAGGGTCAAAAGATGCTCAGATCTCTACTGAGCAACTGAATCAACCCAGGCACTGGGTCAAGGGCAAGACCATAGCGGTCTCTACTAGGGTCCTGCAAACAGGAAGTCAGTATTTCGGTTGCATTATTTATACCCGACACAATGCTGAATTGGCAGATTATGGTCATTAGGAGAAAAATACTGCTCTTTCTTCTGAAAGTAATATGTATTTGCACTGAACTTCCCCTTTAAGGGACCCCAGGGGTGAGGACCCTCACCCTGGTAGACCTCACCTTAGAGACAACTGATGCCTGTCAGTCCCTCAATTGCTGCGATTCAGTTGCAATCAACATGTTTTCCCCCCGCAAATTCCATGTAGCAGGTTCTCCACAACTTTGTTTATTTACGCTCATAGTGGAAAACTGAAAACGTTGTATATAATTTTTTGCTACAAACATATGTGCTATACCTCCCTCAAGCAATGTCACCACTCCTCAACTCAACTATAAATCATGACGTATCACTTCTTTCTCCCCGTCTCTTCTATCTAAGCCAAACACACAACTCATGTAACAATACTTTACCCCAATGTGTAATATTGGCAACGCCGGTACAACTGCTAGTTCTTAATACAGGAACAGTCCAGACTAACCTCACAAAAGAAACCTGTACATGGTAGCTCCTAAACAAAACGATATTGGGAGGTAGGAAAATTAATCCTACTCTTTGCCCCAGGTACTTTCCATTTTTAAACAGTATAGATACCCTTTAAATGTTATGAGCCGTTGTCCCAGACTGCAGGACTGCAAAGAAAACTTTAAACCACCTTACCGAGTATCGGCTACGTGACTCCAACCCCATGCTTGAGGCAGCTGTGCGGATATCGCAAAGACACTCACGCGGTTGCCACAAGCTATTTACCCAGCAGCTGTGGCATTTTAGCTCCATGAGAACTTGAAAAGTGACTTACCGAGACAACAGCCTCTGGTGAATGTTTATATGGAGAAGCAGCTGTGGCTCGGGGTAAATCTCCCTGAATGGCGTTTATATCAGGAAGGTCACCTGTACCGTGGAAAGAAATCCACATTATGGATCTATACACATCCAAATTTACAATAGAGAAGATTTATTGGATTTTCCTCATTTGTAAGTGTTAAAACATTAACAATGCAGGCTTTTAACTTTATTTTATTTTTAAATACATATAACCCACAACCTTTAAGAAATGAATAAATCCATTCTGCATAGAGTCTATTTGTAGAACTGAGCTGGCGAATTAATATGTATGAATAACAATCTATGGATTTGTCACAATACAGTGCACTCGGGTTCTCTCCTGTACTGCTTAACATACATTATATAATGGAGACTTATTCCTTTTTACTTAGCTATTATGTAGCTTTTGGTAGTTAATCCACCACTAGTCAGTCCTCCCATTGTTTACTCTGTAAAACCAGTTCCATGCAAAATATTACAAATCTAAGATGATCTGAATGGGATGAATTGGGCTTTTAGAACATTTATTTAGAACTATCCTGTTAACTTGCAGATCCATCTCCTTTTTACGGTAAATTGTACGATGACAAAAAAAACACTCATCTGTTATTTACATTCACTGTTATAAGCCGCTTGACTAGCGGCGTTAAAAAACTGCTCAATAGTTAGCCCGCTACCCGCCATATAACATTGCTCGCTAGTGAACTTGTTTAAACTCCACGTTACCCAGGCATCCGCCGCAACAGAGGAGTTAATCAGTATAGAAAGCTTCTCAAGGGAGTTGATGTTTATATTTGTTAAATATTCTATTCTTGGATCTGTACCTTAAGGAACTCAATAGAGCCTCTAGTTCAGTGGTGGCAAACCTATGGCACACTGTGCCACTTGGAGTTCACCAGAGTTTGTCACCAAAAGGCCAGAGAGAAAGTGTATTGGCTGTCTGTAGTAGAGAGAGGTGACATGCTACAAACATTCAGCTCTGCTTGTGTCCCTGTTTTGGATCTCAAACTCCTGTCTAATATGTACCGGGTTAATGATCACTTTTTATATCTCAAACTCCTGTGTGGTAATGTAGGGTTATGATCACTGTTTTATATCTCAAACTCCTGTGTGGTAGTAGGGGTTAATGTCACTGTTTTAGATCTCAAACTCCTGTGTGTAATGTAGGGTTAATGATCACTGTTTTATATCTCAAACTCCTGTGTGGCAATGTGGGTTAATGGTCACTGTTATATATCTCAAACCCTGTTGGTAATTAGGGGTTAATGGTCACTGTTTTAGATCTCAACTCCTGTGTGGTAAGTGTAGGGGTTAATGGTCACTGTTTTATATCTCAAACTCCTGTGTGGCAATGTAGGGTTAATGGTCACTGTTATATATCTCAAACTCCTGTGTGGTAATGTAGGGGTTAATGGTCACTGTTTTAGATCTCAAACTCCTGTGTGGTAATGTAGGGTTAATGGTCACTGTTATATATCTCAAACTCCTGTGTGTAATGTAGAGTTAATGGTCAGTGTTCTAGATGTCAAACTCCTGTGTGGTAATGTAGGGGTTAATGGTCACTGTTTTAGATCTGCCAACTCCAGGTGGTAATGTAGGGTTAATGGTCACGTTATATATCTCAAACTCCTGTGTGGTAATGTAGGGTTAATGTGTCACTGTTCTAGATGTCAAACTCCTGTGTGGTAATGTAGGGGTTAATGGTCACTGTTTTAGATCTCAAACTCCTGTTTGGTAATGTAGGGTTAATGGTCACTGTTTCTGATCTCAAACTCCTGTGTTTTATGTAGGGTTAATGGTCACTGTTCTAGATGTCAACTCCTGTGTGGTAATGTAGGGGTTAATGGTCACGTTTTTTATCTCAAATTACTTGTGGTAATGTGGGTTAATGTCACTGTTTTAGATCTCAAACTCCTGTGTGTTATGTAGGGTTAATGGTCACTGTTTTATATCTCAAAACTCCTGTGTGGTAATGTAGGGTTAATGGTCACTGTTCTAGATGTCAAAATCCTGTTTATTAATGTAGGGGTTAATGTGTCACTGTTCTAGATGTCAACTCCTGTGTGGTAATGTAGGGTTAATGGTCACGTGTTCTAGATGTCAAACACTGTCTAATTATGTAGGGTTAATGGTCACGGTTCTAGATGTCCAACTCCTGTTAATGTAGGGTTAATGGTCCTGTTTTTGGATGTCAAACTCCTGTGTGGTAATGTAGGGGTTAATAGGTAATCTATAATTTCTATCTACTGTATGGTCTGTGTCATTTGAGTTGTTTTTCCAAAGTAAAACTCTGTATTCAGGCTAAATGTCATGTTGGCACTAGTAATAAAAGTGGGGCTTTGGGTTGCAGTTTGGACACTTGTGCACCACGGCACATAGCTCCGATTTGGAGTTGAAGTCATGCTGTTATATAGGGTTGCGTGACTTAAACTCCTTCCTTGCGGCGGCTGCTGGCTAAGCGCAAAAGTTAAACAGCGCAGCCTCTGCAAGCGATGTTATATGCCGAAATTGCCATTTTATTGCAGCACCGCTATCAGCATATACATCGCCGGACTGTTTTGCACCGGGATGCCAATTGCGGAGCTCGGGTGTATCGCCCTGTTGGCCTCTAAAAGTTTACGATTTTCACCTTGGGCTGTCATTAAGTCCTGTAAATTTTGTCATCAACTCATTTGTCCCTCCCACACACGCTTGGTGCTGATCTAATGCAAAGTGCATACTTCTCTATGTCTCTATGCCCATGTTACTCTTGGTTGTGCACAAGCATGTATGGCTAATTAGCAATCCAGTATAAACTATAAGCTGACATTCTATGAATTATGCCACATCTGCATAGAGACCCATGCAGGAATACAGCTAATACAAGTGTGATTTTTAGTTTTAAAGGTTATATTGCTAACATTATGGCTGCTGAAAGTAATAGAATCTGTTTGGGGTTATTCTTTTCAGGTTTAATAAACAACAGATCAGGTTCTCTCTCTTAGGAATTCCCACCCCACCACTAAGGATCTCTCCAGAGAGATTGTTATACTTGCTTACCTCCTGCTCTCACCCAGTGGGAGGTCTCCTCCTCTGAATGGCACCAGTATGCAGCCATAAAATCTCTATCATCACTGTCTGGCCGTGACTGACACTGAACCAAAGGGAAGCCAACACCAGAAGAAGACCACAGTGGAGATCCAGAGGTCTTCAAGGTAGTATATTTTAGTGGGTGGGGTGGACATTCTCTTAATGTATTATTATCCTTAAAGGAGAACTAAACTTCAGTTTTTCAGATCCTAATGTGAAAGTTTTCTCCCCAAACACCACCGTTGAAAGATCTTCTCTAGTTATTTGCATTTAGTAGATATAAGTAATAGATTCCTGCAACAAAGGAGGCTTCCCTCTTGTTGCCAGTACAACTCATAGCCCTGTTGGCTTCAAGAGCCCACGCCCCCTGACCCCAGCATTCACTGTCTCTATGTGCAGAGTTTCTAGCATCTCTTTCTATTGAAAGATAAAGCCTCTAAATGTACCTGGAATCACAGCTGGTTTGCTGGTGGCGCACATGTAATGCTGTGTGATTAGAAACAATCAGACCAAGAAGTCCAACATTTCAAATCCTCCCCTAGCGTACTTATGAAACAATATAACATGGTCTACTCCTTAGTTTAGTGCTTTTTTTGTTTTGTTTGTTTACATTTTTTCTCAAAATATAAAGTTTCTACATATGTAACAAACTTTATATATTATAGCAGCTCGTGTTATTTATGTACAAACCAGTGTGAATTGGCTTACCGTCTTCCAGTAGCAATACAAAACAGTGAACGATTTCACTGACATTTACTTCTATTGATCGAGAGTTCACCTGTGGCGTGTTCTGTCTAAGACTGGGTTAGGAGAAAATCAGACTATATGGACAGGTTGATTCCCCATGTTCCTTCTTTTGTATTATTATGTGTCTAGCAAAAGATAAAGACTCTACATGTTTACTCTCCATTACTTATTAGCCATTGGTGGCCTAGTGGTAGAAAGCTTCTTTTAGGAAGACACAGTATAGAAGGTTGCTGGTTCGATCCCCATACTTACTTTTATTTTTTGCTGAAAAGTTAAATGTTCTGTGTCTTTTCCATGCTACAAAGACATACACTGCAAAGATTACTTTCTCTTTTTGTATGTAAAGCATAGGAATTATCATTGTTAGGGACAGGAGCATTTCTAAGTGTTTACACAAAAACTGCACTGATACTGTGTTCGTGTCAGAGGGAGGAACTCTGAGCGTAACATGATTGGCTGTCAGCTTCCAGGAAGCAAGACTGCAGTTTTCCTGTGAAGCGTCCGGCGGACACTTAGCTGTGTTCCCAGATAAGGTGAATTATGGGAGCTGACCCTTAGTACACCAGGTTATTTTCATAAATCACACCCAGCATCCACAGCAAAGGGAGACATGAGAACCCAGCTTTTTTTCGTTTGTGAATGTGCTCTCTCTAATTGGGACAATGTTGTCTTGGGACTTTAGTTCTCCTTTAAGCTCTTTATTTAAATACAGTACCCGGGCTTTCTAATAAGAAAACAAATTTGCCTTAGCATAAAAACAAAAATTAGAGCTATGCTAAATGCGCCTCCCTGCCCTAATCAGGAGACTGCATGTTTTTGTTAAGTAAAACAAATTTATTCAGCTCGCCGCAGTATAATTTATTCCAACCTTTCTTGTAATATTATGTCCTGCATGTACCTTGTTCTTTTGAAGCCCTTACTAAACAGAAGCTCAGGGAGATTCAAAGGAATAAATCATTACAAATGACTTCCTGGTAAAGGACAAAGTTCTTTTCAGCTCTCCTTTCATGGTTCATTATTTTTTCTATTTCTGAAACTCAACACAAAGACTAACACAACCTATACTATGCACAAGTAATGAAACAACAAAAAAAAAATGTAAATACTAATGTAAATACTAAGGTCAATAAAAAGATATGATAAAGGGGGAAAAGGAAAATAGGTACAGCACTCTATATCAATGTCTTTAAGAGGCAGGTCCATCCCAAAACGAGCAATTACATTTCTGTAGGAAACATCCAAATCCTGAGACCATTTTACTTTAGAGATCCTAGACTCAGCACCTAAATAGCCAGCGAAACTCATAGAGATTTAGCTTATACTGACCGTCTTACCCGGTAGACTCACGGCTGTGACTGTGGGTCTACCCAGAGAGCCGGGCCTGTCATGAAACATCAGTGGGATCAGGAGAATAACTTGCGGTTTCCTAGAGAAATCAAAAGCTTGTTTTAAGGGTTGACATGCCCTTAAATATAATTACCATACCAGAAAGGAATGTGTGTATAAGGAATAGTAGATAATGCACCTCCTACTGTAATTATAGGATATTAGAACACTTAAGCTGTTTACAATAAGGTGCTAGAAGCCAGAGTGCCTCCCATGTCCCAAGGCCACAGTTCCCTCTTAGTGTCCCAGACCCAGGGTCCCCCTCTGTCCCAGACCCCAGGGCCCCCCCTCGGTCCCAGACCCAGGCCCCCCCCCTGCCCCAACCCAGGCCCCGTCTGTCCCAGACCAGTGCCCCCCTCTCTGTCCCAGACCCAGGGTCCCCCGTCTGTCCCAGACCCAGGGCCCCTCCTCCCCTGCCCCAGACCCAGGGCCCTCCTCTCCCCGACCAGGGCCCCTCCTCTGCCCATACCCAGGCCCCCCTCCGCCCCAGACCCAGGGCCCCCCTCTGTCCCGACCCAGGCCCCCCTCTGTCCCAGACCCAGGGTGCCCCTCTGTCCAGACCCAGCCCCCCTCTCTCCCGTCCAGGGTCCCCCCTCTGTCTAGAACCCAGGTGCCAACCCCATCTGTCCCAGACCCCCCATCTGTCACAGATCCAGAGTCCCCCACTCTGTCCCAGACCCAGGGTCCCCCCTCTGTCCCAGACCCAGGGCCCCTCTGTCCCAGACCCAGGGCCCCTCCTCTGTCCCAGACCCAGGGCCCCCCACTCTGTCCCACACCCAGGTCACACACACCTCTGTCACAGATCCAGAGTCCCCTGTCTGTCCCAGACCCGGGCCCCTCCTGCCCCCAGACCAAGGCGCCCTCTGCCCGACCAGGGTCCCCCACTCTGCCAGACCCAGGCCCTCCCCATGTCCCAGACCCAGCGCCCCCCCTCTGTCCCAGGGCCCCTCCTCTGCCCCACCCGCCCCCCACTTCTGTCCCAACCCACGGGCCCACTCTGTCCCCGACCACCCCCTCTGTCCAGACCCAGGGCCCACCTCTGTCCAACCCCCCCCTCTGTCCCAGACCCAGGGCCCCCCTCGTCCCAGACCCAGGGTCCCACTTTGTCCAGACCCAGGGTCCCCCCTCTGTCCCAGACCCAGGGTCCCCCATCTGTCCCAGACCCAGCCTCCTCTGTCCCAGACCTAGGGGCCCCCCCTCTGTCCCCAGACCCAGACCCACTTCTGTCCCAGACCCAGGACCCCCCTCTGTCTCAGACCCAGCCCCCTCTGTCCCAACCCAGCCCCCCTCTGTGCCAGACCCAGGGCCCCCTGTCTGTCCCAGACCCAGGGCCCCTCCTCTGCCCCAGACCCCAGGGCCCCCACCACTGTCCCAGACCCGTCCCACCCCCTCTGTCACAGACCCAGGGCTCCTCTTCTGCCCAATCCAGCCCCCTGTCCCAGACCAGGACTCCTCCTCTGCCCCATCCAGCCCCCCCCTGTCCCAGACCCAGGGTCCCCCACTTTGTCCCAGACCAGGGTCCCCCCACTTTGTCCGACCCGGGTCCCCCTTGTCCCAGACCCATGGCCCCCCCATTGTCCCAGACCCAGCCCCCCTCTGTCCCAGCCCCCCTCTGTCCCAAACCCAGCCCCCCCTCTGTCCCCAGCCCCCAGCCCCCTCTCTGTCCCGCGCCAGCCCCCCACTTCCGTCACCCAGACCCCGACCCCTCTGTCCCAGACCCAGGGCCCCCCTCTTTCCCAGACCAGGGCCCCCTCCTCTGTCCCAACCCAGGTCCCACCCCCTCTTCTCAGACCAGCACCCCCCCCTGTCCCAGCCCCCCCTCTGTGCCAGGACCCAGGGCCCCCCCTCTTGTCCCAGCCCAGGTCCCCCCCCTCTGTCCCAACCAGCCCGCCCATCTTCCACTCTGATTTACAGCCAGCCCTGACACCTTTGTTATAGGAGGTTAATTAGCATGGTTTCATGTCAGTGAGCAGTTCTGACCCCCCCACCTCGTCCCAGACATTGATGTCTAGTGCACCCTCTCCCTCACAACCCCCCCAGACACATGATTAATATCATTGGGGTCCAGGACAACACACACCCCCACCAGCTACACCCCCTGCCTCACTGTCCCCCACCCAGAGATCTTAGAACATACCTGGTGTGTGCACAGTTTATTTGGTGGTCAGACCCAGTAATTGCGCTTGGACGAATTTTCACACCTGTGAAGAGTTACTTAAGAAATCAACCTAACCCAGAGCAGCCAGCATCCTGGGTCTGTGGTCCCGCCCCTTAATGCAAACTTGTGATCCGATTGGCTGTTCTGCTCTGAAGGGAAAAGAAGCAGCCCATCAGGTAGATTTCACCACACCACACAGAGACACAGGGACACCACTTGCTTTTATTATATAAGTTAGATGTTACCAGAGTTCCGTGACCATAATATAGAAAGGGCACGGAACTCACGAGGTTACATCTCATATCCTAGATACCAGTAGGGGTGCATTATCTTTTAAATTTACCCCTTTTCTCTATGAATTTTACTTACTGCCCCTACTCTCTCAGAATCCAAACACCCCCTCTGCATCCAAGCACCCCCTACCCTGCTCATCTCCCTCCATTAATTTTACTGTCCCTACCCCCCCTACCCCCCCAACCCCCCCCCCCCCTGGAATCCATCCATTAGCATTTAGCCCCCCCACCTGCTCGTTTCTCTCTCCTCCATTTCATTGACGGACAGTCCTGACTGTGCATTCAGACCCCCTACTTTACCTTCAAACCATATCCTGGCACTGTGATTCTGGTCACATTACGTCCTCTTCCAACATGCAGGAGATACTGCGCTACCACAAATGCAATGCAAATAAACTTACCCACTTCCTATCCGTAGTTACTTGCCTTTGCTGATAGTGCGATATCTTGTGCATGTGGAAGAGGAACTGATCGCGCAAGTGGTGTGCAGATTACAGTGCCGGGTGAGTAGGAGGAGGAATGATCGAAACGGAGGTGCAATGATACTCATAATGTTATTATCGGCGCGCTACTACGTAGTAGAGGCCGATTATATGTGATTATCTTACAGATTTCCCCATTGAAAGGCCTAGGGGGTAGATATATACTGATAATACGCTACCTAGATTTAATATGGAAAGGATATTACGCCACCAGAGGAGTTCCCTGACCAATAAAAAAACACGAGGCAGGGGTCAGGAACTCCGAGTGAAGTATATCCCTTGATAGGTTTCTGTTGTAGCATATTATTCCATAGTAATACAAAGGTCACAGCAAATAAAATCCACACAGGCACGTCTGTCCCTCCCCCCCTCCGTATTAGTAATGTAGGATACAAGCCCGTTGGTGTAAATACAAAATAGTTGTTAGCTGCATTCTTCTCAACAACGAACGACAATAAACATAGTCTCGTCCCCCGTGCCATTTCCGGTTCGTTACACTGACGGACTGAATTACTGTGGCTGCTAAGAGGAGTGAGCGCATTCCTGTTGAGTGTAATTGACTCGGCCGCTCGCTCCTCCTTATGCAACGCAGTATTAAGTCATCAGTCGCAGTGTAACTACGGGCTGTTATCTACATTACTAATACAGGCAGGCAGGGAGAGAGATATGGTGATGGGCAGTGGAATACAGGAGTCGCTCAGTAACATCACTGAATGACTATAATCTAGATTCTTGCCACTGCAGCACCTCCCCATTTGAAATGCCAGAAGCTTAATGTATTATAAGGATTTTACCGCCACATAAGCAGTTCCCTGACAATCTTTATGCTTTTATACAGGCAGGAACTCCAAGGTGAGGTACTATCCTTTAATATAATGTAAGGGTGCATTACTACTCATAATACAAAGTTTTCTGATTCCTTCCACCAATTGCATTTTAAATTCTAGCTTAATTTCCCAACCCCCACTCCCCACATAAATGTACACACCCAACCCGCCCCCCTCCCAAAGCTACATACTCTACTAACTTAAACGCCCAGTAGAAAGGAACATCCCAGCAGCTAGATCCATTTAAAAAAAAAATCTTTGTGAAGGAGGATAGAGACTTGGTTAGGAAGTGACAGGAAAGCAGCTCCGCAGGTCCCGTTGATCATTTCAAAAACGCCTGAGTCTGATTCAACTGATTTAGTGAAAGAACTTTTTATTATATTAGACAATCAACCGTGTCATCCTGATAAAGTGCCCCTATTAAAACCCACTTTAACCCGGTATACATTCAGTTTTACACTATTTTTGGCCTTTATTGCATGCCCCCTTACAACTGTAATTTAATATCAGCAGTTTACATTCTAACCAGTGGCACCTACCTTTGTTTCTGTTTTCTCCTCAACAAAACAATTTGGGATGTGGGAATAATAAACCTATCCCTTGCCCCAGGAGCTTTTCATTTGTAAAAAGTTATTTTAACAGTTTTATTATCCTTTAATATTCTTGAAGACATTTCAATTGGTCCTTCCGACTGGCTTTCTCAATTCACATGACTTGTGAAAAAGAATTGTTGGCAATAAATACCCTGGAAAATCCCAAATTGCTAGAACAGCCATGTGTCAGGGACCTCCTAAATGCAATGGTGTGTAATTGCATTGTAGCTAATAGGTTTTATAAAACTGCCTAGGATAAGGGTCAAAACAAGCTTGTCCTTGTTTTTGAGACAATCCTGTTTCCTTGGACAAGATGTTGACATTCACAATTTTCAAACGTATGTTCTTTTTCTTTAGAGGCAGGTACAGGGTGTGGTCCTACAAACAGATAATTTATCCATAATCATATGGGCTCGAAAAACTTGTATAACAAATAGCAACATCACATTTTAATACGGGGATTACCCTCTACTCAATGTGCTTCAATGACCCAGGTGTGGCAACCCTGGGCCGTCACTTCGCAACAAACATTCCTGATCCGGAGGATTTTTTTATAAATCCCTTATCAGACATGTTATGGGGGGGGTATGAATAAGGATTTTATAATTGATCTCAGAAATGGATCTTCCATTAAATGGCATCTGCAGAATCAGAAAATGTTTTATTTAGATCAGCCTGTTTATTTAATAAGAACACAGAACAATAACCAATAGAGATTCAGTGTATCCACCAATATTGCCAATATGATTAAATGGTTCTGTCTAGTTCTGATCCTAGGGTTAGAACTTCTAGTTGTCCCCCAATGCAATACAATAAGGGTTTCGGTCAGAGTACAATATTATTATAGTGGCCCACAATTCTACCAGTTAATGGATGTGTTTACTTACCATTCCAATAAGCATTTCATACATTATCACCCTAGTGCCAGAAGTCAATTTCTCTGTTGTATCCAGTGGCTTGTAATCTTCTGGTGCTCGGTATAGGGGCGTTGTGCAATTGCTGTAGGTGCGGTCGCCGTAGCCAATATTAAACACAGGCACAAAGTTAACCATGTGAAAACAAGAAGATGAATGGATATATTATGTTTGTGAATAAATGTAGGGGGATCGGTATAGTAGATATTTGTAACTATTACACTGGGACATTATTTGTTATGGAGAAAGAGGAAATTGACCGGACATAATGTAAAGGAAGGAACTCCGAGTGCAGTAAATCCTAAATAAACTGGACTACAACACTTTGTTTGGAGCTACCAAAGTCGGTATTTTCAGGTATCCCGAGCTATCCAGAAGGATGTTATGAGGCTTAAGGTCGCTGCAATAAAATAAATATAAACAGTTCAAGTCTTCCACATAACTATTTTTGCTGTTAATATATTAACATTATCAGGGATGGAACCAAAGAAAGAACTTTTATTTACTAAAATCTCTTCCCTCCTAAAAAATAAAACCTGTTGGTTCTTACTAGCAGGTGTCTAGTAACATGGAAGTCGGCATTACTGCCAAATCAATTAGATTCCCAAATCCTGCATACAGAACACGCATATGAATTAATGGGAAATTTTGAAGTGAAGGTAATGATTATAACCATATAACTGTAGCAGAGGTAATAATGCATTAGTACTTACCGGTGAAAATTTATTGTTGTGCAATGCGTAATCCAAGTACAATGCATGCAGAGTAAAACCTGAAAGTAGAACAGCCCCGGTTATTACATACGCGGTAGTCTAAACATTTCCGAATCTTAATATGCAATCACGTTTTTTACTAAAGGGGAAATTTACTAATTATGAATAGCAATAGGAATGGTTAACTGTATTATTCTTTCAGAATGTATATGTTTTTTTCTATATTTGAATTTTTTAATAACTTGACATAAGTCATGTGACTGCTTTCTTGCCAACTCGAAGTATTTGAGCAATCTACAAATATTTTTATAACTATTTTGTCCAGTAATTCACTATTAACCTATGGGAATAGTAGCAAAAAGTCTAATATTACTTACAAAGCAACGGATCCTTAAATCCGCCAGCCTTTTTAAGCAAACAATTTAGATCTCCCCCAGTGACGTAATCCATTGCAAAGCATAGGTGGTCTTGTTCTGGAACGTGGCATATAGACCAGCGACGAATGGGTGTCCGGTAATCTTTGCATAATGTTCTTTTCCATGTTAACCCTAGAAATTAATAACATTAATAACAACAAGAAAAAGAAAATTACTATGTGAATGGAGCACTGAGAGGTAAGACACAAACCAACAGAGCTGTTTAAGGTAAAGAAAAAAGGTTGCGGATGAAACACTAGAAGGGTTCTAGCAGCCCCTTAAAGAAAGGGTAAATAGTATGTTATTGGGGGTGGATATGGCCTTGAAAAAATAAACTATAATAAAATCACAATCATTCATATTTACTTACATTCAAAGTAACCTACGTCGATAATAAATCCTTTAACACGGTTTTTAATGCAAATTTATGGAGAGTTGATTTGTGTTCCACCAGTAAAACCTGCAATGAAAGAATATGGTTAGTTGCTGAATGCTCTATGAATGTCCTTAGCAGAACAATGTGTGTTACTTACTTTACCAAAGGTGCTCTGCCCAGAAATGAGAGAAGGTTAAACTCTTCCATTGATAGGGAACGAGGACTGAAAGAAAGATAAATGAAATTTAGTTCAAATGACTATAAGAAATGAGGGGATTGGGACCAAAGCATTTTACATTGTGTCTTTTACTTGGTCTCATCAACTTTGCACTCGAACTTACCCAGATGACAAGGATGACCATCCATTACTATTAATGCTGCTGAAGAATAAAACAGTTCTCCAGGACTGTGACATAAAGATGATTTCGCCGATGCCCAAAGTTCTCTGGAGCTGTGAAATGATACAGATGAGCTCGCTGATGCACCATAGCATTGGTTTCATCTTCTTGGCCATTCTCTACTGTTTTGGTAGTTTGTTGGGATCTAGAATTCCAGGTACTTCTTGCTCTGTAAAAATGAATAATGAAGCGAGAAACTTCTCATTATTAGGTTCATGTCCTTTCTTTGATGTAATCCCCGAAGCGCCTTTTTGTTACACTAATTTAAAGAGACAACTACACATTAGAAAGATCTAGAGAGAGGTGGTTAGACACTATAGTTGTCCTTTAAGACAATATTCTATTTCTGTAAAGTATAATATTATAGAGAGGTTGGTACTGTACCTGAATTAGTCCTGGTGCGCTCCAGTGCAATGTCAATATCTTCCAGGATCTCGTAGAGGTCCCTAGCCTTTGTTCCGAAGCCTAATCAGTTTGGCCAGGTGCTTGCGCGTGTTTTTGTGCGTTGCAACACTGCGCTTCTTATGGCACATGTCTAATCCGGTCTTCCTTTTGGATTTGACTCATTAAATAGTCCATTACCGGCTTTAGGTACCATGGTGACTGTAAATCTGAAAAGGCTTTTATCGGATTACATGACTTAGTTGATTTATGATGGCGACCCTGGAGTTCTACAGAAAGATAAAATTAAAGGGATTTAGGAATTTCCTTTTTGGATAATAACATCCCAGACCTAAAAGAACTAAATATATCACTTCCATTGCTTGATGGAACATGTGTAAGTGTCATTTAGAGATTCAGGCTGAATAATTGGAATCATGTGTAGTTCTGGGCAAGTTAATAAATGGTTAAGGTGGCATAAACGGACAATCCAATTGGAATTGTAAATGTTTTTAACTGACAAATGGAAAAAATATGTGACAATCATTGGCCGTACGATATTGGGAATATCTGATATTGTTGACTAGGGGTCTATGGCCAACATAGGTTTGGGGGTCTTCTCTATCAGGATATAAAATATCATTTTGCGGGTTGGATGCCTTTAAAATTGTTTCCTGTAGTCTTACCTCAGTGCAACACTTTTGACTTTTCGAGTTTCCCATGGTAAAGACCCTATAAGGATGGAACACACAATTACATATTAAAGTACAAGAATGCAAACAGGACCAACAATTTGTATAAATCTTTTTATCTTTTAATGTTAAAACTAAAACGAATTAGCATGGGCAAAAATAAATGTATTATACATTGTTTTTTTGTTTTTATATAGTGATAATAAACCCCCTACAGTCAATAATAAGGATATTAGAAGTTAGCGAGGGTTCTGTGACCATATAAAACTATAAAGGAACTCCCCCCTCATTTGAAAGTACCAGTGCGTATTATGGCATCACAGCTTAAAGGGTTTGTATACTGAAAAAATGACTGCATAAGGGCAGTAATCTGGCAGATGAAAACTGTACATGCTGTAGCTCCTCAATGAAACAATATTGGGAGGTAGGAATAATCAACCTACGTGCCTGCCAAAGGTACTTTCCATTTTTAAAAGTATATATTTACGTTAAGTTGTCCCAATCAATAAATAATTTGTGTAAGTAGCACTCACTCTGAGGTGCATGCCTTCAATACAGTACTTGTTTTGCTGAGGCTCTGAATACTGACCTGACCACAGGGCTGCCATCAGCCTTTTTGGGCCCCATACTGGGTAAATTTCTGGGGCCCACATAACACCAACCAACTCAGACACTTGCATACGCCCAACAATTTCAATGCAAAAGAGGGACCCATGGGGAGAAGAGAAGGGTGATTTTTTTTCGCCATATATCAACATACATTAAGCCGGTTACAATAACGGGCACTAGACATGCTCCACCATAGACGCACACACAGACCAGTAAATATAAAATGTTCCCAGGATAGAGATGGTCTGGAGTGCCATGCTGCCCCCATGGGGTAGTTATTAGCCCGTATGCCCTATTAGGCATTACCTACCCCATGTGCAGTGCATGCACTGTAGCAGAATGCAATCAAGGCATGCTGGGAGTTGTAGTTTCTTAAACATCTAAGCTACAAGGTTTGCCATCACTGCTATGCAGGTAATGGCGCCATCACGCCCCCAAGATCCGTCTGTACACAGCAGTGAGACAGAGGGAAACAATGTCCCCCATGGACTCTCACAAGTAGAAATGGGATCAGTAAACTTACAGTTACTCCCTCAGGTTCTCTATGGAGAGACACAGCACAGAACAGCTACAAGTTCAGGGAAGGGACGGGGGGGGCGGAGCCACATAGACAGTAATATGGGCATACACAGACACGCCCTGTTTCTCTTCTCTATCTAGGAATGGAGTTTGCAGGGAAAAAACATTTTTTTTCTTCCTCCATTTTTTTCCCCTGGGCCCCATCACAGGAGTAACCCCTTTCCCCCTGATGGTGGCCCTGCCTGACTATTTCCACCACCTACCAACTGTCAAAAACTGCCAAATCACACCAATAAGCATTTCATACATTATCACTCCTAGTGCCCAGAAGTCAATTTCTCTGTTGTATCCAGTGGCTTGTATATCTTCTGGTGCTCGGTATAGGGGCGTTGTGCAATTGCTGTAGGTGCGTTCGCCGTAGCCAATATCTAAACACAGGCACAAAGTTAACCATATGAAAACATATGAAATGATTTGAATGGATATATTATGTTGTGAATAAATGTAGGGGGATCGGTATAGTAGATATTTGTAACTATTACACTGGGACATTATTTGTTATGGAGAAAGAGGAAATTGACCGGACATAATGTAAAGGAAGGAACTCCGAGTGCAGTAAATCCTAAAATAAACTGGACTACAACACTTTGTTTGGAGCTACCAAAGTCGGTATTTTCAGGTATCCCGAGCTATCCAGAAGGATGTTATGAGGCTTAAGGTCGCTGCAATAAAATAAATATAAACAGTTCAAGTCTTCCACATAACTATTTTTGCTGTTAATATATTAACATTATCAGGGATGGAACCAAAGAAAGAACTTTTATTTACTAAAATCTCTTCCCTCCTAAAAAATAAAACCTGTTGGTTTCTTACTAGCAGGTGTCTAGTAACATGGAAGTCGGCATTACTGCCAAATCAATTAGATTCCCAAATCCTGCATACAGAACACGCATATGAATTAATGGGAAATTTTGAAGTGAAGGTAATGATTATAACCATATAACTGTAGCAGAGGTAATAATGCATTAGTACTTACCGGTGAAAATTTATTGTTGTGCAATGCGTAATCCAAGTACAATGCATGCAGAGTAAAACCTGAAAGTAGAACAGCCCCGGTTATTACATACGCGGTAGTCTAAACATTTCCGAATCTTAATATGCAATCACGTTTTTTACTAAAGGGGAAATTTACTAATTATGAATAGCAATAGGAATGGTTAACCTGTATTATTCTTTCAGAATGTATATGTTTTTTTCTATATTTGAATTTTTTAATAACTTGACATAAGTCATGTGACTGCTTTCTTGCCAACTCGAAGGTATTTGAGCAATTCTACAAATATTTTTATAACTATTTTGTCCAGTAATTCACTATTAACCTATGGGAATAGTAGCAAAAAGTCTAATATTACTTACAAAGCAACGGATCCTTAACTCCGCCAGCCTTTTTAAGCAAACAATTTAGATCTCCCCCAGTGAACGTAATCCATTGCAAAGCATAGGTGGTCTTGTTCTGGAACGTGGCATATAGACCAGCGACGAATGGGTGTCCGGTAATCTTTGCATAATGTTCTTTTCCATGTTAACCTAGAAATTAATAACATTAATAACAACAAGAAAAAGAAAATTACTATGTGAATGGAGCACTGAGAGGTAAGACACAAACCAACAGAGCTGTTTAAGGTAAAGAAAAAAGGTTGCGGATGAAACACTAGAAGGGTTCTAGCATGCCCCTTAAAGAAAGGGTAAATAGTATGTTATTGGGGGTGGATATGGCCTTGAAAAAATAAACTATAATAAAATCACAATCATTCCATATTTACTTACATCAAAGTAACCTACGTCGATAATAAATCCTTTAACACGGTTTTTAATGCAAATTTATGGAGAGTTGATTTGTGTTCCACCAGTAAAACCTGCAATGAAAGAATATGGTTAGTTGCTGAATGCTCTATGAATGTCCTTAGCAGAACAATGTGTGTTACTTACTTTACCAAAGGTGCTCTGCCCAGAAATGAGAGAAGGTTAAACTCTTCCATTGATAGGGAACGAGGACTGAAAGAAAGATAAATGAAATTTAGTTCAAATGACTATAAGAAATGAGGGGATTGGGACCAAAGCATTTTACATTGTGTCTTTTACTTGGTCTCATCAACTTTGCACTCGAACTTACCCAGATGACAAGGATGACCATCCATTACATTAATGCTGCTGAAGAATAAAACAGTTCTCCAGGACTGTGACATAAAGATGATTTCGCCGATGCCCAAAGTTCTCTGGAGCTGTGAAATGATACAGATGAGCTCGCTGATGCACCATAGCATTGGTTTCATCTTCTTGGCCATTCTCTACTGTTTTGGTAGTTTGTTGGGATCTAGAATTCCAGGTACTTCTTGCTCTGTAAAAATGAATAATGAAGCGAGAAACTTCTCATTATTAGGTTCATGTCCTTTCTTTGTGTAATCCCCGAAGCGCCTTTTTGTTAACACTAATTTAAAGAGACAACTACACATTAGAAAGATCTAGAGAGAGGTGGTTAGACACTATAGTTGTCCTTTAAGACAATATTCTATTTCTGTAAAGTATAATATTATAGAGAGGTTGGTACTGTACCTGAATTAGTCCTGGTGCGCTCCAGTGCAATGTCAATATCTTCCAGGATCTCGTAGAGGTCCCTAGCCTTTGTTCCGAAGCTCTAATCAGTTTGGCCAGGTGCTTGCGCGTGTTTTTGTGCGTTGCAACACTGCGCTTCTTATGGCATCATGTCTAATCCGGTCTTCCTTTTGGATTTGACTCATTAAATAGTCCTTACCGGCTTTAGGTACCATGGTGACTGTAAATCTGAAAAGGCTTTTATCGGATTACATGACTTAGTTGATTTATGATGGCGACCCTGGAGTTCTACAGAAAGATAAAATTAAAGGGATTTAGGAATTTCCTTTTTGGATAATAACATCCCAGACCTAAAAGAACTAAATATATCACTTCCATTGCTTGATGGAACATGTGTAAGTGTCATTTAGAGATTAGGCTGAATAATTGGAATCATGTGTAGTTCTGGGCAAGTTAATAAATGGTTAAGGTGGCATAAACGGACAATCCAATTGGAATTGTAAATGTTTTTAACTGACAAATGGAAAAAATATGTGACAATCATTGGCCGTACGATATTGGGAATATCTGAATTGTTGACTAGGGGTCTATGGCCATAATAGGTTTGGGGGTCTTCTCTATCAGGATATAAAATATCATTTTGCGGGTTGGATGCCTTTAAATTGTTTCCTGTTAGTCTTACCTCAGTGCAACACTTTTGACTTTTCGAGTTTCCCATGGTAAAGACCCTTAAGGATGGAACACACAATTACATATTAAAGTACAAGAATTGCAAACAGGACCAACAATTTGTATTAAATCTTTTTATCTTTTAATGTTTAAAACTAAAACGAATTAGCATGGGCAAAAATAAATGTATTATACATTGTTTTTTTGTTTTTATATAGTGTGATAATAAACCCCTACAGTCAATAATAAGGATATTAGAAGTTAGCGAGGGTTCTGTGACCATATAAAACTATAAAGGAACTCCCCCCTCATTTGAAAGTACCAGTGCGTATTATGGCATCACAGCTTAAAGGGTTTGTATACTGAAAAAATGACTGCATAAGGGCAGTAATCTGGCAGATGAAAACTGTACATGCTGTAGCTCCTCAATGAAACAATATTGGGAGGTAGGAATAATCAACCTACGTGCCTGCCAAAGGTACTTTCCATTTTTAAAAGTATATATTTACGTTAAGTTGTCCCAATCAATAAATAATTTGTGTAAGTAGCACTCACTCTGAGGTGCATGCCTTCAATACAGTACTTGTTTTGCTGAGGCTCTGAATACTGACCTGACCACAGGGCTGCCATCAGCCTTTTTGGGCCCCATACTGGGTAAATTTCTGGGGCCCACATAACACCAACCAACTCAGACACTGCATACGCCCAACAATTTCAATGCAAAAGAGGGACCCATGGGGAGAAGAGAAGGGTGATTTTTTTTCGCCACTATATCAACATACATTAAGCCGGTTACAATAACGGGCACTAGACATGCTCCACCATAGACGCACACACAGACCAGTAAATATAAAATGTTCCCAGGATAGAGATGGTCTGGAGTGCCATGCTGCCCCCATGGGGTAGTTATTAGCCCGTATGCCCTATTAGGCATTACCTACCCCATGTGCAGTGCATGCACTGTAGCAGAATGCAATCAAGGCATGCTGGGAGTTGTAGTTTCTTAAACATCTAAGCTACAAGGTTTGCCATCACTGCTATGCAGGTAATGGCGCCATCACGCCCCCAAGATCCGTCTGTACACAGCAGTGAGACAGAGGGAAACAATGTCCCCCATGGACTCTCACAAGTAGAAATGGGATCAGTAAACTTACAGTTACTCCCTCAGGTTCTCTATGGAGAGACACAGCACAGAACAGCTACAAGTTCAGGGAAGGGACGGGGGGGGCGGAGCCACATAGACAGTAATATGGGCATCACAGACACGCCCTGTTTCTCTTCTCTATCTAGGAATGGAGTTTGCAGGGAAAAAAACATTTTTTTTTCTTCCTCCATTTTTTTCCCCTGGGCCCCATCAAGGAGTAACCCCTTTCCCCCTGATGGTGGCCTGCCCGACTATTTCCACCACCTACCAACTGTCAAAAACTGCACAATCACACCATGCGTTCGCCGTAGCCAATATCTAAACACAGGCACAAAGTTAACCATGTGAAAAACAAGCACTGAATGGATATATTATGTTTGTGAATAAATGTAATTTGTTATGGAGAAAGAGGAAATTGACCGGACATAATGTAAAGGAAGGAACTCCGAGTGCAGTAAATCCTAAAATAACTGGACTACAACTTACTTTGTTTGGAGCTACCAAAGTCCGCAACATCCAATTGGAATTGTAATGTTTTTAAAAACTGACCAATGGAAAAATATTGTACATCATTGGCCGTACGATATTGGGAATATCCTGATATTGTTTGACTAGGGGTCTATGGCCAATACTAGGGTTTGGGGGTCTTTCTCTATCAGATATAAAATATCATTTTGCGGGTTGGCATGCCCTTTAAATTGTTTCCTGTAGTCTTACCTCAGTGCAACACTTTTGACTTTTCGAGTTTCCCCATGGAAAGACCCTAAGGATGGACACACAATACATATTAAAGTACAAAGAATATGCAAACAGGACCAACAATTTGTATTAAATCTTTTTATCTTTTAAATGTTTAACTAAAACGAATTAGCAGGGCAAAAATAAATGTATTATACATTGTTTTTATTTTTGTTATATATAGTGGATAATAACCCCCTACAGTCAATATAAGGATATTAGAAGTTAGCGGGGGTTCTGTGACCATAAAAACTATAAAGGAACTTCCCCCCTCATTGAAAGTACCAGTGCGTATTATGACATCACAGCTTAAAGGGTTTGTATACTGAAAAAATGACTGCATACAGGGCAGTAATCTGGCAGATGAAAACTGTACATGCTGTAGCTCCTCAATGAAACAATATTGGGAGGTAGGAATAATCAATCCTACGTGCCTGCCAAAGGTTCTTTCCATTTTTAAAAAGTATATATTACAGTTTAGTTGTCCCTCAATCAATAATAATTATGTGTAAGTAGCACTCACTCTGAGGTGCCATGTTCAATACAGTACTTGTTTTGCTGAGGCTCTGACTACTGACCTGACCACAGGGCTGCCATCACCTTTTCTGGGCCCCATACTGGTAAATTTCTGGGGCCCACATAACACAAACCAACTCAACACGTGCAACGCCCAACATTTCAATCACAAGAGCAACAACTAAAAACGTACTTGGTAACGACCACTGGGGAGAAAGAAGGGTGATTTTTTTCGCCATCACCGTTCTCAGCGTTAATCAAGACAGACCGTAAATATAAAATGTTCCCAGGATAGAGATGGTATGGAGCTGCCATGCTGCCCCCATGGGGTAGTTATTATGCCAGTAGCCATATTAGGCTATTACCTACCCCATGTGCAGTGCATGCACTGGTAGCAGAATGCAATCAAGGCATGCTGGGAGTTGTAGTTTCTTAAACATCTGAAGCTACAAGGTTTGCCATCACTGCTATGCAGGTAGTGGCGCCAGCTGCCCACCAAGATCAGTCCCTGTACACAGCAGTGAGACAGAGGGTAACAATGTCCCCCCATGGACTCTCACATAAAATGGGATCAGTAAACTTACAGTTACTCCCTCAGGTTCTCTATGAGATCACAGCACAGAACAGCTACAATTCAGGGAAGGACGGAGGGGGCGGAGCCACATAGACAGTAATCATGGGCCATGTAGCAGACACGCCCTGTTTCTCTTCTCTATCTAGGAATGGAGTTTGCAGGGAAAAAAACATTTTTTTTCTTCCTCCATTTTTTTCCCCTGGGCCCCATACAGGAGTAACCCCTTTCCCCCCTGATGGTGGCCCTGCCTGACTATTTTCCCACCTACCACTGTCAAAACTGCACAAATCACACCAACGTCATATCATTCCAGATACAGCAAAACTGCTTACAGAAGAACAGTTTATGACGTAAGGCCCTTAATTGACAACTGAAATGTAAGATGTTTCCTTCTGCCCACTAGATCTAAAAAATAGGGTCAGATCAAAAACAAATGGTACAGTGATAGTTGGGAATTATAGTTTCCACTAATGGGCAGTTTAAAAACAAACATTTTCCCAGTGGTACATACCCTTTACATTTCACAACGATCAATAAGAAGTAGGAACCAGAAAATGGACAGCATTTTTATAGCTATGCTAACAGCGGATGTCATTTGCATAGGACAGTATTTATACTACTTCTAAATGTAATACTTACTGAGAGAGAAAACACGTCTTTACTCTTGAAAGTCAACTCTTGAAATGAGAGTTGATGATGAGTCCTCTTTTTTATAGCTGTGTCTTTATGACACCATTGTGACATCAAGCTTAACCCTTTCAGAGCCAGCAGAATTTAAATTTTGTTTGCACTGAATTTTCAGGATTTTGCCCTCAATCGGTTAAGTCTAATTTTCAGTAGGAATCCTTGCAGTAAATCAGGAATATTATACATTGTTTTTTTCAGCACAAAGTGTACTTAAACATTGTAACAGAATTTTTTAACTTTACTGTACTTTTCCTGGAATTTTACCTGGAATTATGGGTAAAAAATGTAAACAACCACAGCAAAATTTGCAAATTTTCATGGAATAATTTATAGTTATCTTAAGGTTACACACAACAGTTTCTAAAAGCTCTGATACTGCCGAGTGCAACAATACCAGATATATGTAGGTCACCCCCTTTTTCTGTACAGAAAGACCCCCCCCACTAAAACCACCATCAAGAATATAACACCAAATTAAAATGCATAACCACTTCTAACGGTTAACAGAATATCTACGAATTAACTAAAATATCCCCACAGTGAGATATTTTAGAAACTACACACCTGCAGATTATCCCCAATGAGATATTTTTAGACTACACCTGCAGGATTATCCAGTGATATTGACTACACGAGTTATTTTACCTCAGCTTCGTCGAATGCTTATGTTTCTTCTTTTTCTCACATTTTCTTCTTTTTTTTCCTCAACTGTAAATATCAGAAAAATCAAATGTGAATTTCAGCTAAAACTGTAGAGGAGAGTTCAAAAGCATCTCAAAATGAAAGCCTAACCCCTCCCGAATAAAACGGTATGCCAAATTCATGGGTGTACCCAGAGACATGGCTACCACTACCCAGAGCGGACCACATGCAAATGTGTCAGTAACCACAAAAAAAAACTAGAAAGGAAAGTTTAAGTATAAACTTTGAATTTGGCTTGAAGGGCTGCATTTTGGAAGGGATATGTGTGTTTGCTGCAGATTTTAAAACTCAATAATGGGAGGATGAGTTTGTAGTGAACGCTTGTTTGGGACAAAAAAAACTTTTGTGTGTACCCGCCCAAAGTGTGCTAATTTGATCCAATCGACAGAAAGCTAACACCTGTTGGTTGGGCAAAATTAGCACAATTTCCAATGATAAGAACTTTTATATAATCTCTCTGTATGATGATTGGTCAAAATTAGTTTTTTTGACTTTAGTTACCCTTTAAGTATGGCTGCCACAGTAATGGATAAGTAGATCAGTGGTGTGTTGTACCTGTGTCGGGTTGGGGTTAAAAAAAACAAACTTTTTGATGATTGGTCAAATCTTTTTTTTTACTTTAGTTATCCTTTAGGTATGGCTGCCACAGTAAGGGATAAGTAGATCAGTAGTTGTGTGTACCTGTGTCCGGTTGGGGTTAAAAAAAACTTTTTGATGGTTGGTCAAATTTGTTTTTTTGACTTTAGTTACCCTTTAGGTATGGCTGCTGCAACAGTAATGGAGGGGTAGGTCAGTAGGTGTATGTAACTGTGCCAATGGGGGTTAAAAAAACAAACCTTTTTTATTATTAATCAAAATTAATTTTTTGACTTTAGTTACCCTTTAAGTATGGCTGCCACAGTAATGCATAAGTATCCAGTAGGTCTGTGTACCTGGGTCTGGTTGAGGGGGTATGTCTTTTTGTTTTTACAACCATAAAACTATATTTTATTGGGAATAAATCTAAATTGTTTTTTTTGTTACTTTAGTTACCTTTAAGTATGGCTCCACATAATGAATTATTATTAGTAGGTGTGTGTACCTGGTCTGGTTGAGGGGGTATGTCTTTTTTTGTTTATATAGAATAAATCTAAATTAGTTTTTTTTGTCTTTAGTTACCCTTTAATATGGCTGCCACGTTGGATAGTAATAGTAGTGGTGTGTACCTGGGTCTGGTTGAGGGGGTATGTCTTTTTTGTGTTTATAACCATAAAACTACTTTTATTGAGGATAATCTAAATTAGTTTTTTTGACTTTAGTTACCCTTAAATATGCTTCCATGGAATGGAAAGTAGTTCAGTAGGTGGTGTAACCGGGTCTGTGGGGGGGTTGGGGGTATCACCATTTGTATTTATGACCTGAAAAAAACTTTTGAAATATCCACATTTGAGGATTGTTACCATTATAGTCTATGGAAAAATGTCCAAATTCACCGATAACGCCGTACGCTTCCGCGGTTCCTTAGCTAGAAATAGCACACTTCTCCTATATGCCCCGCACATCTGTACCGATTTCATGTCTGTAGCTCAAAACTAGAGATGAGGAGATACGGTCCAAAAAGCGGAAAAGAAAACGGAAGAAGAAAAAAGAAGAAGAAATAAAAAGAACATAATTTTGGTTTTTCAAGCCAAACTAAAATGAGACAGCTATGTATTTAAAACAGTCTGGAGTTTTTCCACAAAACACCCCACTCAGAAATACCCTCCATAAACTATATTTTCTTTGAAATCTACATACCTTCAGCTATGTAACACTATAGTTCGTTCATTCATACCATCAACAGTGTGGGCGCAGTTCTTCTTAGAATTTTGCACATTTCGCAGATTTTCTGAAAAAATTTACATTAAAAATTCCAAAAGGTAGATCATGCCAAAATCCCATGGAATGTAAAAAAGTTACCAAATATCAATCTCCCAAATGTCCTGAATCAAACGGTATGCCACATGCGTGGTAACACACAGGGACGTGGAAGCGATAGCGGCAAGTGAGACAATGCACGATGGCTCAGAAACAGCGTCAATTTTTAGCCAACTCCGATTTGAACACGCCTGCAGTTTTCCCACAACCCCCCCCAAACTCGAAATTACCCCAACAAACTAAATATATATTCCTGAAATCTACACACTTCAGCTACGTAATACTTACTTTGTTCATTCATACCTTCAGCGTGTTGGCGCAGTTCTTCGTAGAATTTCTCATTTCTACACGATTTACCAATATTATCTCTCCTAAATATCCTAAATTAAATGGTATGCCCCATGCGTGGTTACACACGGACATGGAAGCGACTAGTCAAAAATTGAGACAATGCGCAGTGGGCCAGTAACAGCATTTTTCCAGATTTTTCAAACTAACCACCCTCTAACTTGGAAATACCCCCCCAAAACTGTATATTCTCGGAATCTACACACTTTTAGCTACATAACTCTGTAGTTCGTTTTTTCGTACCATCAAGGTGTGATCGCAGTTTGTAGAATTTCGCACTTTTACATGATTTTCTGGAAAAATGGAGAAATATAATTTCAAAGTTAAATCACGGTAAAAAAACTTACCAAATACAATCTCCTAAATGTCCGAATCAAATGGTATGCCAACATGTATGGTAACATACAAGGCGTGGAAGCGACTAGTCACAAATTAAGACAATGAACAGTGGCTCAATTACAGCAATGTTCCAGAATTTTCACGTAAAACCCCCTCCAACTCAGAATACCCCACACAAATTTATATTTTCTACATACCTTTAGCTATACAACAGTACCATTTGTTTGTTCATACATGCATCTGTAACGCATTTCATAGTAGTATTTCAAACTTTAGCAGCCCCAAAACTCGCACTTGATCCGGTGCCTGGAAAACCTGGAAAATATTTTTCAAATCTTCCTACCCTTGCTGGATTCTTTGCCTCTGAGTTGTTGCCTATTTGCATTACTGAAAAATACTATATTTTTAGTGAGTGCAATGGAGCTGAGCTTTTGAGGTGAAAAAAGTTTTGTAGCATCAGATCGAAAGATGAATAATAAAATTCACTTTCTATTTCACCATTTGCCACATGTGTACATTTACTGTACTACACCATAACGCATCACCCTGTTACTGGTGTATTTTACGGAACCTCAAAAAATCCTTCGGAAAAATAAACCAGCTGTTAGCATAACATTATTGAACAATAAAACATTGTACCTTATGACCCCTTTACAGTAAAAACTATTTAAACTGAAGGAGACCTAACCTGTCCCAACCCCAAAGCTTTTTCAGAAACGGCAAATGAACCCCCCGGAGAATGCTAAATAGGGCCTAGGACACCCACAATCCAGAGAGCTTCCTAATCCTATCTATCTTGCATAGTGCATCAAAGTATGGTAACACTCAAAACAGGGCTTCAGACTTGCAGGCTTGCTAGGGCACAATACCTTGTATCTCGCCTATCCCCTTTTTACAGCAAACCTTGCAGGCTCTCTGGGGATGCTGCTTATAGGCGTGGGTGGAATGGAATCTAAAAAATGCAGCTGGAAATGATAATAGGACAGTGCAGGTTGTGGTACCACTGTCCTGTAAACAATATACGAATTATATAGGGCCGTTTGCAAAAGATAATGGCTAATTTATTGTACCATGGCCAGCCTTTGTTTTTTTTTGTGTGTGCTGTATTTTGTGCTGTATTCGCTATCAGGGTTGTAATTTTGGGGGGCCTACCACGACTTCTGTGCTCTACTTACTGACTACTGATCATCGTGGATGGTGGTCAGCATGAATACAGTATCACAAAACTTGATAGCCAGGAGCTCATCACTTCTTAGAGCAAACTTCTCTCCACGCTTTAGTGTCTTATCCAGTAAAGCCTTGGGCAACCCATTTTATTTATTTATGGTACCACAGGCTGGGGTGTCCAAAGAATAAAGGCATCTAAACAAGTGAATACTTGTATACAAGTTATCCACATATAAGTGGTAACATAGCCAGCAATGGAAAATGAGCTCCCAGACTATCTTGCCACTGACCGTAAAATCCAGTGGACTGACACTAGGGGGGTCTAACTGTGAGTCTTTGCCCTCATATATATACTTGCTAGTGTACCCGTACTTATACTTACTTAACAGAGAGCCTAATAAGTATAGATTATGTAGCCATGTTATAAACCCAACTCTGAGTACCTACTCGGACTTATTAGGACGAGTTTCAGATAAGTGCCAAACTATGGACAATTAGCAGGACACATCTACAGATTTCTGGATGAACTCTGCAAAGCGATAGACGGCTACATAAAGGCCTCAATATGGTGGAGCGTTTCAGTCATTACAGCTGCAAAAGGGGGAGGGAAATGATAGTGGTGTATCCCCAATAGCCTTGCATGTATTGTTCTTTAGGAGACCCATTGCAAGGGTGAGGGCGAAATCTTTTCATTTCAACTGTTGTGGTAGATACCATGCCAGAAATGCGAGGTTCACCTAATTGGTGTGTGGCATATACTGCTGGGCAAATAGATTTGTATAGTGGACCACATGCTGTAGGATAAAACCACAATTCCCACATTCCCTGGTTTCTCTCTCTAGTTATGGAATGCCGGAAGCTGTAGTTTTCAAACATCTGGAGGCACACCCTTTGGGAATACCCATTCTATGGAGTAATAAGCACCAGACATAGGATGGTATTATAATGATTACTATCATTAATTCCTGGTTACCCTTTATCGTATTACAACTAGTATTATAATTTTTGACCACTATAATTTTTTGTTCCACAGATTAACATAGGCATTATTTTGTTATTGGCAAATTGATTTTAATGGACCAATACTGGGCGATTATTGAAAACTTTACCATCAAATGTAATTTTTTGACTGTGGTAAAAAAAAAAAGATACAGTCCACTACAGTCTTTTTGACCGGGAATATACAGTACATCCACTGTTGATGCCATCCATGTTTGGACGAAATGCATGCTAGTGTTGCTTTCTTCTCTCCTGGTCTCCCCCTTGCTAGTAGGGTTGCATTGTACAATCTAAAAACGGATACTCTATTTAGCTGATGGGACGCTTGTTACATCTTTTGTTCTATTTCACTATTCACTATCTCTTTCTGTGGTTCTAGTATACTTAAACTCTATTATGCATACACCAGGGGTCTGTATACATACATAGGATATAGGAATTGTGTTATATCCTACCCTATATGCCTGACCTGAGCAGATATATCTGAACTTGACCTTTATACTTTGTGCTGGCTGTTCCCAAGGGGAGTATTGTGATGTACTTGTGTGCTTTTTTTAAAATGCAAAGTTTCATGGATATGGCAGATTGTTTAATAAAGGGGTTTTTATTTAAGATAGTTTGTGTTGAATGTCTTAAGGTTTATTTTTTTATAGTCTAGGCTAAAATAATTAGGGTATTAGCTACCAAATGCGAGAGGGTGGGATTTTTAAAAGTTTTAATGTAAAATAAAAATATGGGACACTATTAAAGTATCATTATTTTACACAGCAACCATTATTTTACAAATCGTATTTTACAAGGTGAGTGTTAATTTACACAACGTTGTAAAAAAAAGATATACTTTGGCCTTTTTTATTTGACATATTTGCTGATGTAAATGTGGAATATGCATAAATATCATATTTAGTGGAACCAGCAGTACATATGTCAAATAAAAATTGTCCTATTGAGAGTCAGATGGAAGGGGGAGATAACAGATTAACCCTATTTCTGCCAGCTTTTTAACTATTGTAGTTTAGGGTTATGGTGCTATATTAATTTGGGGTAAACATTCCCTTTTAAGGGGAATCCCATAATCGATCGAATTTCCCGACATGTTCGATCATGACAAACTAACGATCAGGGTTGGTCGCAGCTGGCCGCCCCACACCAGCATATTATTTTCGGCCGACCGAGTGAAAGTGCCATGAATCGGTGTGTATCCAGCCTAATAGAGACCGTTATGGTCTTGCCGATGACCCAGCGCCTGGGTTGATTCAGTTGCTCAGTAGAGATCTGAACATGTTTGACCCATCCAACAGCCAATCAGTAAAATACTGTTAGGAACATTCCAAGGTTGTGATGCATTCTGGGAAGAAAAAGGACCGTTAGAACCTGAAATGTCAGCTCACTAATGTCAACAGCAGGAACAGCAGAAACAGATTTTTCAAAATGGAAGAGAATATGTAGAATAACTAAGTATGCATTACACAAACTGACAATTTAACAAATATTGATAATTTCCACTGAACTGTCCCTTTAACATAGGCAGATGCTTAAAGGAGAATTATACTCATGCAGTAACTGACTGATTTCTTGCAGCAATTGTCTTTTTTTCAACTCCTCCCCCCATTAATATATGTTCTCCAGTGTCAGGAGATGGGAAGAGCCAGAATCAGTTTAATTCTTTAAATGTGAGTGATAATTCAAATATAATGGTTCTCATGTAGTGGTATTGCCTAATGACCATATTTTAAAGTGAAAGAACACAAATTTACCAGTTAAACATTTTATATTAAAAAAGAAACCTTGGATTTTTTTCATTTTAAACATTCCCTCTGTGATGGGTATTTGATTCTACTGTTCTCTAGCAATCAGGTAATTAACCATTTACCATCATCTGCAGGAGACTGGTGTATTAATTTCCTATTGGAATAGGGACATGTAGAGAGTTTAAGTTAATATTAAAGGACAATTATACTCACCTCCCTCCGCTCCTCTTCCTTAGTCAGTGCTTTCTTACCCAGGGTGAGGACCTGAACCGCTAGGTCCTCACCCCTGGTTCGCTTACTAGTTCGTATTTACATACCGCTGCTCCGGTAGGCTCCACGTCCTCCTTTCCTTGCGCGACAAGGCCAATAGGAAGGCACACTCATTGCAGAGTGGTGTCTTCCTATTGGCCTCATCGCCGCGGGAAGGGCGGCGGGTCTTAACAGAGCAGCATGTATGTAAGTATTTGCCTTTAGTTAAAGGGACAGTTTAGTGGAAATGATCAATATTTGTATTGTTAGTTGTGTGTAATGCATACTTAGTTATTCTACATATTCTCTTCATTTTGACAAATCAGTTGATTTCATACCCTTTGCTCTTCCCTGCTGTTGACATTAGTGAGCTGGCATTTCAGGTTCTAACGGTCCTTCTTCTTCCCAGAATGCACCACTTCCTTGGAATGTTCCTAACAGTTTATTTCTACTGATTGGCTGTTGGATGGGTCAAAGATGCTCAGATCTCTACTGAGCAACTGAATCAACCCAGCACTGGGTCAAGGGCAAGACCAATAGCGGTCTCTACTAGGGGTCCTGCAAACAGGAAGTCAGTATTTCGGTTGCATTTATTTATAACAGACACAATGCTGAATTGGCAGATTATGGTCATTAGATAAAAAAATACTGCTCTTTCTTCTGAAAGTATATGTATTTGCACTGAACTTCCCCTTTAAGGACCCCAGGGTGAGGACCTCACCCTGGTTAGACCTCACCTTTAGAGACACTGATGCCTGTCAGTCACTCAAGTGCTGCGATATTCAGTTGCAATCAACATGTTTTCCCCCCGCAAAATTCCATGTAGCATGTTCTCCACAACATTTGTTTTATTACGCTCATAGTGGAAAAACTGAAAACGTTGTATATAAGGTTTTGCTACAAACATATGTGCTATACCTCCCTCAAGCAATGTCACCTCCTCAACTCAACTATTAAATACATGACGTATGCACTTCTTTCCCCGTCTCTTCTATCTAAGCCAAACCACAACTGCATGTAACAAATACTTTACCCACATGTGTAATTGGCAACGCCGGGTACAACTGCTAGTTCTTAATACAGGAACTCCAGGACTAACCTCACAAAGAAACCTGTACATGGTTAGCTCCTAACAAAACGATATTGGGAGTAGGAATAATTAATCCTATCTCTTTGCCCCAGGTACTTTCCATTTTTAAACAGTATAGATCCCCTTTAAATGTTATGAGCCGTATTGTCCCAGCCTGCAGGACTGCAAGAAACTTTAAACCACGCTTACCGATATCGGCGTACGTGACTCCAACCCCATGCTTGAGGCAGCTGTGCGGATATCGCAAAAGACACTCACGCGTTGCCACAAGCTTTATTACCAGCAGCTGTGCAGTTTTAGCTCCATGAGAACTTGAAAAGTGACTTACCGGAGACACAGCCTCTGGTGAATGTTTATATGGAGAGAGCAGCTGTGGCTCGGGGTAAATCTCCCTGAATGCTTTTATATCAGGAAGGTCACCTGTACCGTGGAAAGAAATCCACATGATAGGATCTATACACATCCAAATTTACAATAGAGAAGATTTTATTGGATTTTCCATCATTGTAAGTAGTTAAAACATTAACAATGCAGGCTTTTAACTTTATTTATTTTTAAATACATATAACCCAACCTTTAAGAAATGAATAATCATTCTCATAGAGTCTAGTTGTTAGAACGAGCTGGCGAATTAATATGTATGAATAACAATCTATGATTTGTCACAATACAGTGCACTCGGGTTCTCTCCTGTACTGCTAACATACAATTATATAATGGAGGACTTATTCCTTTTACTTGCTATTATGTAGCTTTTGGTAGTTAATCCACCACTAGTCTAGTCGCTCCCATTGTTTACTCTGTAAAATCCCAGTTCAGCATGCAAATATTACAAATCTAAGATGATCTGAATGGGATGAATTGTGCTTTTAGAACATTTATTTAGACACATCCTGTTAACTTGCAGATCCATCTCCTTTTTACGGTAAATTGTACGATGACAAAAAAACTCATCTGTTATTTACATTCACTGTTAAATGCGCGCTTGACTAGGCTGGCGTTAAAAACTGCTCAATAGTTAGCCGCTACCCCATATAACATTGCTCGCTAGTGAACTTTGTTTAAACTCCACGTTACCCAGGCATCCGCCGCAACAGAGGAGTTAATCAGTAAAAGAAAGCTTCTCTAAGGAGTTGACTGTTAATATTTGTTAAATATTCTTATAGCTTGGATCTGTACCTTAAGAACTCAATAAGCCTCTATTCAGTGGTGGCAAACCTATGGCACACGTGCCACTGGAGTTCACCAGAGTTTGTCACCAAAAGGCCAGAGAGAAAGTGTATTGGCTGTCTGTAGTAGAGAAGGTGACATGCTACAACATTCAGCTCTGCTTGTGTCCCTGTTTGGATCTCAAACTCCTGTCTAATAATGTAGCGGGTTAATGATCACTTTTTTTATATCTCCATCCTGTGTGGTAAGGTAGGGTTATGATCACTGTTTTTATATCTCAAACTCCTGTGTGGTATGTAGGGGTTAATGGTCACTGTTTTAGATCTCAAACTCTGTGTGGTAATGTAGGGTTAATGATCACTGTTTTATATCTCATAACTCCTGTTGCAATGTAGGGTTAATGGTCACTGTTTAATCTCAAACTCCTGTGTGGTAATGTAGGGGTTAATGGTCACTGTTTTAGACTCAAACTCCTGTGTGGTAATGTAGGGGTTAATGGTCCACTGTTTTATATCTCAAACTCCTGTGTGGCAATGTAGGTTAATGGTCACTGTTATATATCTCAAACTCCTGTGTGGTAATGTAGGGGTTAATGGTCACTGTTTTAGATCAAACTCCTGTGTGGTAATGTAGGGTTAATGGTCACTGTTATAATCCAACTCCTGTGTGGTAATGTAGAGTTAATGGCAGTGTTCTAGATGTCAAACTCCTGTGTGGTAATGTAGGGGTTAATGGTCACTGTTTTAGATCTCAACTCCAGTGTGTAATGTAAGGTTAATGGTCCTGTTTATATATCTCAAACTCCTGTGTGGGTATGTAGGGTAATGGTTCACTGTTCTAGATGTCAAACTCCTGTGTGGTAATGTAGGGTTAATGGTCACTGTTTTAGATCTCAAACTCCTGTGTGGTAATGTAGGGTTAATGGTCACGTTTTTAGATCTCAAACTCCTGTGTGTAATGTAGGGTAATGGTCACTGTTCTAGATGTCAAACTCCTGTGTGGTAATGTAGGGGTTAATGTCACTGTTTTATATCTCAAATTACTGTTGGTTGTAGGGTTAATGGTCACTGTTTTAGATCTCAACTCCTGTGGATGTAGGGTTAATGGTCACTGTTTTATTCTCAAACTCCTGTGTGGTAATGTAGGGTTAATGGTCACTGTTCTAGATGTCAAAATCCTGTTAGTATTATGGGTTAGGGTCACTGTTCTAGATGTCAAACTCTGTGTGGTAATTTAGGGTTAATGGTCCTGTTCTAGATGTCAAACACCTGTCTAATTATTGTAGGGTTAATGGTCACTGTTCTAGATGTCAAACTCCTGTTAATGTAGGGTTAAGTGGTCCGTTTTTGGATGTCAAACTCCTGTGGGTAATGTAGGGTTTTAATAGGTAATCTATAATTTCTATCTACTGTATTGGTCTGTGTCATTGAGTTTTTTTTTCAAAGTAAAACTCTGTATTCAGGCTAAATGATCATGTTGGCACTATGTAATAAAAAGTGGGGCTTTGGGTTGCAGTTTGGACACTGTGCACCAACAGGCACATACTCCTGATTTGGAGTTGAAGTCGCTGTTTATTGGGTTAGCGTGACTTAAACTCCTCCTGCGGCGGTGCGTGGCTAACGCAAAAGTTAACAGCGCAGCCTCTGCAAGCGATGTTATATGCCGAAATTGCCATTTTATTGCAGCACCCGCTATCACATATAACATCGCCGGACTGTTTGCAACGGGATGCCAATTGCGGAGCTCGGTGTATCGCCCTGTTGGCCTCTAAAAGTTTTACGATTTTCACCTTGGGCTGTCATTAAGTCTGTATTTTGTCATCAACTCAATTTGTCCCTCCCAACACCGCTTGGTGCTGATCTAATGCAAAGTGCATACTTCTCTATGTCTCTATGCCCATGGTTACTCTTGGGTTGTGCACAAGCATATAGCTAATTAGCGACCAGTATAAACTATAGAGAGCTGACATTTCTATGAATTATGCCACATTGGCTGCATAGAGACCCATGCAGGAATACAGCTAATACAAGTGTGATTTTTTAGTTTTAAAGGTTAATTGCTAACATTATGGCTGCTGAAAGTAATAGAATCTGTTTGGGGTTATTCTTTTCAGGTTTAATAGATAATGGTTTAAGGTGGCCATAAACGGCACAATCCAATTGGAATTGTAAAATGTTTTTAACTGACCAATGGAAAAAATTATTGTACAATCATTGTTCGCTCCATTGCAAAGCATAGGTGGTCTTTGTTCTGGAACGTGGCATATAGACCAGCGACGAATGGGTGTCCGTAATCTTTTGCATAATGTTCTTTTCCATGTATAACCCTAGAAATTAAATAACATTAATAACAACAAGAAAAAGAAAATTACTATGTGAATGAGCACTGAGAGGTAAGACACAAACCAACAGAGCTGTTTAACGGTAAGAAAAAAGGTTCGGATTGAAACACTAGAAGGTTCTCAGCATGCCCCTTAAAGAAAGGTAAATAGTATGTTATTTGGGGGTGGATATGGCCTTGAATATAAAAACTATTAATAAATCACAATCATTCCATATTTACTCTACATTTCAAAGTAACCTCACGTCGATAAATAATTCCTTAAACACGGTTTTTAATGCAAATTTATGGAGAGTTGATTTGTGTTCCACCAGTAAACCTGCAATGAAAGAATATGGTTAGTTTGCCTGAATGCTACTATGAATGTCCTTAGCAGAACAACGTGTTACTTACTTTACCAAAGGTGCCTCTGCCCAGAAATGAGAGAAGGTTAAACTCTTCCATTGATAGGGAACGAGGCCTGAAAGAAAGATAAATGAAATTTAGTTCAACTGACCTATAAGAAATGAAGGTATTTGGGACCAAAGCATTTTACATTGTGTCTTTTACTTGGTTCTCCATCTCACTTTGCACTCGAACTTACCCAGATGACAAGATGACCATCCATTACTATTATATGCTGCTGAAATAAACAGTTCTCCAGACTGTGACATAAAGATGATTTCGCCGATGCCCAAAGTTCTCTGGAGCTGTGAAATGATACAGATGAGCTCGCTGATAGCACCATAGCATTGGTTTCATCTTCTTGGCCATTCTCTACTGTTTTCTGGTAGTTTGTTGGGATCTAAATTCCAGGTACTTCTTGCTCTGTAAAAATGAATAATGAAGCGAGAAACTTCTCATATATAGGTTCAATGTCCTTTCTTGTTAATCCCCGAAGCGCCCTTTTTTGTTACACACATAATTTAAAGGACAACTACACATTAGAAAGATCTCAGAGAGAGGTGTTAGACACATAGTTGTCCTTTAAGACAATTTCTATTTCTGTAAGTATAATATATATAAGAAGGTGGTACTGTACTGAATTAGTCCTGGTGCGCTCCAGTGCAATGTCATATCTTCCAGGATCTCGTAGAGGTCCCTAAGCTTTTCCGAAGCCTTAATCAGTTGGCCAGGTGCTTGCGCGTGTTTTTGTGCGTTGCAACACTGCGCTTCTTCATGGCATCATGTCTAATCCGTCTTCCTTTTGGATTTGACTCATTAAATAGTCACTTACCGCTTTAGGTACCATGGTGACTGTAAATCTGAAAAGGCTTTTATCGGATATAACATGACTTAGTTGATTTATGATGGCGACCCTGGATTCTACAGAAAGAATAAAATTAAAGGATATAGGAATTTCCTTTTTGGATAAAAATCCCTAGACTACTAAATGCTCAGTGGAAACAATAAGGCGAGACTACACAAGGCACTGTGGGGAAGTCCGGTTATCGCTTGATGGGGTGGCACAAGGTGGCTTGACAGGGGGGAAAGGGATTAGGTCGATTTACACATCAGAAGCACGTGTCATGGGGGGGGGCCGGAATCATAGTGTATGGGGTCTGTCTCACAGTGTTAATATAATGGTCGTCATCAAGAAGGGTTGGACACACGGAGCCGTACACACAACAACAAAGAACCAATACCAGCAAGGGTAAATGTTGTTTAACGGAACCATGGAAAAAATTATTGTACATCATTGGCGTACGATAATGGGGAATATCTGATATTGTTTGACTAGGGTCTATGGCCAATACTAGGTTTTGGGGCTTCTCTATCAGGATAAAATATCATTTTGCGGTTGGCATGCCCTTAAATTGTTTCCTGTATCTTACCTCAGTGCAACACTTTTGACTTTTCGAGTTTCCCATGGTAAAGACCCTAAAGGATGGAACACACAATTACATATTAAAGTACAAGATATGCAAACAGGACCAACATTTTGTATTAAATCTTTTATCTTTTAAATGTTTAACTAAAACGAATTAGCATGGGCAAAAATAATGTATTATACATTGTTTATTTTTTTGTTTATATAGTGGATATAAACCCCCTACAGTCAATAATAAGGATATTAGAAGTTAGCGAGGGTTTTCTGTGACCATAAAAACTATAAGGAACTTCCCCCCTCATTTGAAAGTACACATGCGTATTATGACATCACAGCTAAAGGGTTTGTATACTGAAAAAATGACTGCATACAGGGCAGTAATCTGGCAGATGAAAACTGTACATGCTGTAGCTCCTCAATGAAACAATATTGGGAGGTAGGAATAATCAATCCTACGTGCCTGTCAAAGGTACTTTCCATTTTTAAAAAGTATATATTTACAGTTTAGTTGTCCCTCAATCAATAATATTATGTGTAAGTAGCACTCACTCTGAGGTGCATGCTTCAATACAGTACTTGCTTTGCTGAGGCTCTGACTACTGACCTGACCACAGGCTGCCATCAGACTTTTCTGGGCCCCATACTGGGTAAATTTCTGGGGCCCCCATAACACAAACCAACTCAGACACATGCATACCGCCCAACAATTTCAATGCAAAAGAGGACCCATGGGGAGAGAAGGGTGAATTTTTTTTACGCTCACTAATCAACTATACATTAAGCCGGTTACTTAATACGGGCACTAGACATGCTCCACCTATCGACCACACACAGACCAGTAATATAAAATGTTCCCAGGATAGAGATGTCTGGAGCTGCCATGCTGCCCCCATGGGGTAGTTATTAGCCCAGTAGCCCTATTAGGCTATTACCTACCCCATGTGCAGTGCATGCACTGGTAGCAGAATGCAATCAAGACATGCTGGGAGTTGTAGTTTCTTAAAATCTGAAGCTACAAGGTTTGCCATCACTGCTAGCAGGTAATGGCGCCATCAGCCCCCCAAGATCAGTCCCTGTACACAGCAGTGAGACAGAGGGTAACAATGTCCCCCCTGCGCCTCTCACAATAGAAATGGGATCAGTAAACTTACAGTTACTCCCTCAGGTTCTCTATGGAGATCACAGCACAGAACAGCTACAAGTTCAGGGAAGGGACGGGAGGGGGCGGAGCCACATAGACAGTAATCATGGGCCATCAGCAGACACGCCCTGTTTCTCTTCTCTATCTAGGAATGGAGTTTGCAGGGAAAAAAACATTTTTTTTCTTCCTCCATTTTTTTCCCCTGGGCCCCATACAGGAGTAACCCCTTTCCCCCCGATGGTGGCCCTGCCTGACTATTTTCCCACCTACCAACTGTCAAAACTGCACAATCACACCAACTGTCATATCATTCCAGATACAGCAAAACTGCTTACAGAAGAACAGTTTATGACAGTAAGGCCCTTAATTGACAACTGAAATGTAAGATGTTTCTTCTGCCCACTAGATCTAAAAAATAGGGTCAGATCAAAAACAAATGGTACAGTGATAGTTGGGAATTATAGTTTCCACTAATGGGCAGTTTAAACAAACATTTTCCCAGTGTACATACCCTTTACATTTCACAACGATCAATAAGAAGTAGGAACCAGAAAATGGACAGCATTTTTATAGCTATGCTAACAGCGGATGTCATTTGCATAGGACAGTATTTATACTACTTCTAAATGTAATACTTACTGAGAGAGAAAACACTTCTTTACTCTTGAAAGTCAACTCTTGAAATGGGAGTTGATGATGAGTCATCGTTTTTATAGCTGTGTCTTTATGACACCATTGTGACATCACAGCTTAACCCTTTCAGTGCCAGCAGAATTTAAATTTTGTTTGCACTGAATTTTCAGGATTTTGCCCTCAATCGGTTAAGTCTAATTTTACAGTAGGAATCCTTGCAGTAAATCAGGAATATTATACATTGTTTTTTTCAGCACAAAGTGTACTTAAACATTGTAACAGAATTTTTTAACTTTACTGTACTTTTCCTGGAATTTTACCTGGAATTATGGGTAAAAAATGTAAACAAACCAGCAAAATTTGCAAATTTTCATGGAATATTTATAGTTATCTTAAGGTTACACACAACAGTTTCTAAAAGCTCTGATACTGCCGAGTGCAACAATACCAGATATATGTAGGTACCCCACTTTTTCTGTACAGAAGACCCCCCCACACTAAAACCACCATCAAGAATATAACACCAAATTAAAATGCATACACTTCTAACGGTTAACAGAATCTCTACGAAATTAACTAAAATATCCCCACAGTGAGATATTTTTAGAAACTACACCTCAGATTATCCAGATATTTAGAAACTACTGCAGGATTATCCCCCAATGAATTTAGACTACACTGCGGTATTTTAGTTCGATCAAATGCAGATCCTGGCGGCAGCTTTTCGTAAGTGTATTTTCTCACATTTTCCTTTTTTTTCCTCAACTGTAAAATCAGAGAAAAAATCAAATGTGAATTTCAGCTAAAACTGTAGAGGAGAGTTCAAAAGCATCTCAAATATGAAAGCCTAACCCCTCCCGAATAAAACGGTATGCCAAATTCATGGGTGTACCCAGAGACATGGCTACCACTAACCCAGAGCGGGACCAATGCCAAATGTCAGTAACAGCCAAAAAAACTAGAAAGGAAAAGTTTAAGTATAAACTTTGAATTTGCTTGAAGGGCTCCATTTTGGAAGGGAATATGTGTGTTTGCTGCAGATTTTAAAACTCAATAATGGGAATGATGAGTTTGTAGTGAACGCTTGTTTGGGACAAAAAAAAACTTTTGTGTGTACCCGCCAAAGTGGTGCTAATTTGATCCAATCGATCAGAAAGCTAACACCTGATTGGTTAGGGCAAAATTAGCACATTTTCAATGATAAGAACTTTATATAATCTCTCTGTATGATGATTGGTCAAAATTAGTTTTTTTGACTTTAGTTACCCTTTAAGTATGGCTGCCACAGTAATGGATAGTAGATCAGTAGGTGTGTGTACCTGTGTCGGGTTGGGGTTAAAAAAAACAAACTTTTTGATGATTGGTCAAAATCTTTTTTTTACTTTAGTTATCCTTTAGGTATGGCTGCCACAGTAATGGATAAGTAGATCAGTAGTTGTGTGTACCTGTCCGGTTGGGGGTTAAAAACAAACTTTTTTGATGGTTGGTCAAAATTTGTTTTTTTGACTTTAGTTACCCTTTAGGTATGGCTGCAACAGTAATGGAGGGGTAGGTCAGTAGGTGTATGTAACTGTGCCACATGGGGGTTAAAAAAACAAACCTTTTTTATTATTAATCAAATTAATGTTTTTGACTTTATTTACCCTTTAAGTATGGCTGCCACAGTAATGCATAAGTATTCAGTAGGTCTGTGTACCTGGGTCTGGTTGAGGGGGTATGTCTTTTTTGTGTTTACAACCATAAAACTATATTTTATGGGAATAAATCTAAATTAGTTTTTTTTTTGACTTTAGTTAGCCTTTAAGTATGGCTACCACATATGATTAGTTGATTAGTAGGTGTGTGTACTTGGTCTGGTTGAGGGGGTATGTCTTTTTTGTTTTATTAGAATAAATCTAAATTAGTTTTTTTTTTTTTACTTTATTTACCCTTTAATATGGCTGCCACGTTTGATAGTAGATAGTAGTGTGTGTACCTGGGTCTGGTTGAGGGGTAGGTCTTTTTGTGTTTAACCATAAAACTACTTTATGAGGATAAATCTAATTAGTTTTTTTGACTTAGTTACCTTAAATGCTTCCATGGAATGAAAGGTAGTCAGTAGGTGGGTGACCGGGTCTGTGTGGGGGGTTGGGGGTATCACCATTTGTATTTATGACCATGAAAAAAACTTTTGAAATATCCACATTTGAGGATTGTTACCATTATAGTCTATGGGAAAAAATGTCCGGAAATTCACCGATAACGCCGTACGCTTCCGCGGATTCCTTAGCTAGAAATAGCACACTTCTCCTATATGCCCCGCACATCTGTACCGAATTCATGTCTGTAGCTCAAAACTAGAGATATGAGGAGATACGGTCCAAAAAGCGGAAAAGAAACGGAAAAGAAAAAGAAGAAGAAATAAAAACAGTAATTTTGGTTTTTCAAGCCAAACTAAAAATGAGACAGCTATGTATTTAAAACTTCTGGAGTTTTTCCCACAAAACACCCCTAACTCAGAAATACCCTCCATAACTATATTTTCTTGAAATCTACATACCTTCAGCTATGTAACACTATAGTTCGTTCATTCATACCATCAACAGTGTGGGCCAGTTCTTCGTAGAATTTTGCACATTTCGCAAGATTTTCTGAAAAAATTTACATTAAAATTCAAAGGTAGAAATCATGCCAAAATCCCATGGAATGTAAAAAAGTTACCAAATATCAATCTCCCAAATGTCCTGAATCAAACGGTATGCCACATGCGTGGTAACACACAGGGACGTGGAAGCGAATAGCGGCAAGTGAGACAATGCACGATGGCTCAGAAACAGCGTCAATTTTTAGCCAACTCCGATTTGAACAGTCTGCAGTTTTTTACCACACACCCCCCCCAAACTCAGAAATTACCCCAACAAACTAAATATATATTCCTGAAATCTACACCCTTCAGCTACGTAATACTGTACTTTGTTCATTCATACCTTCAGCGGTGTTGCGCATTTCTTCGTAGAATTTCTCATTTCTACACGATTTACCAATATTATCTCCTAAATATCCTAAATTAAATGGTATGCCACATGCGTGGTTACACACGGACATGGAAGCGACTAGTCAAAATGAGACAATGCGCAGTGGGCCAGAACAGCATTTTTCCAGATTTTTCAAACTAACCACCCCCTAACTTGGAAATACCCCCCCAAAACTGTATATTCTCGGAATCTACACACTTTTAGCTACATAACTCTGTAGTTCGTTTTTTCGTACCATCAAGGGTGTGATCGCATTTTGTAGAATTTCGCACTTTTACATGATTTTCTGGAAAAATGAGAAATATAATTTCAAAGTTACAAATCACGGTAAAAAAACTTACCAAATATCAATCTCCTAAATGTCCTGAATCAAATGGTATGCCACATGTAGGTAACATACAAGGCGTGGAAGCGACTAGTCACAATTAAGACAATGAACAGTGGCTCAATTACAGCATGTTCCAGAATTTTCACGGTAAACCCCCTCCAACTCAGAAATACCCCACACAAATTTATATTTTCTCCATACCTTTAGCTATACACAGTACCATTTGTTTGTTCATACTGCATCTTGTAGACGCATTTCATAGTAGTATTTCAAACTTTTAGCAGCCCAACTCGCACTTGATCCGGTGCCTGGAAAACCTGGAAAATATTTTTCAAATCTTCCTACCTTGCTGGATTCTTTGCCTCTGAGTGTTGCCTATTTGCATTACTGAGAAAATACTTATAGTTTAGTGAGTGCAATGGAGCTGAGCTTTTGAGTGAAAAAAGTTTTGTAGCATCAGATCGAAAGATGAATAATAAAATTCACTTTCTATTTCAACATTTGCCACATGTGTACATTTACTGTACATACAACCATAACGCATCACCCTGTTACTGGTGTATTTTACAGGAACCTCAAAAAATCCTTCGGAAAATAAACCAGCTGTTAGCATAACATTATTGAACAATAAAACATTGTACCTTATGACCCCTTTACAGTAATAACTATTTAAACTGAAGGAGACCTAACCTGTCCCAACCCCAAAGCTTTTTCAGAACGGCAAATGAACCCCGAGAATGCTAAATAAGGGCCTAGGACACCACAAATCCAAGAGCTTCCTATTCCTATCTATCTTGCATAGTGCATCAAAGTATGTAACACTCAAAACAGGGCTTCAGACTTGCAGGCTTGCTAGGGCACAAATACCTTGTATCTCGCCTAGTCCCCTTTTTACACAAACCTTGCAGGCTCTCTGGGGATGCTGCTTATTAGGCGTGGGTGGAATGGAATCTAAAAAATGCAGCTGGAAATGATAATAGGACAGTGAGGTTGTGGTACCACTGTCCTGTAACATATACCGAATTATATAGGGCCGTTTGCAAAAGATAATTGGCTAATTTATTGTACCAGGCTTTGTTTTTTTTGTGTGTGCTGTATTGTGTGTGCTGTATTCTTTGCTACAGTGGTCTAATTTTGGGGGGCCTACCACGACTTCTGTGCTCTACACTTACTGCCTCATCGTGGATGGTGGTCAGCATGAATACAGTATCCAAAACTTGATAGCCAGGAGCTCATCACTCCTTAGAGCAAACTTCTCTCCACGCTTTAGTGTCTTATCCAGTAAGCCTTGGGCAACCCATTTATTTATTTATGGTACCACAGGCTGGGGTGTCCAAAGATAAAGGCATCTAAACAAGTGAATACTTGTATACAAGTTATCCACATATAGTGGTAACATAGCCCAGCAATGGAGAAATGAGCTCCCAGACTATCTTGCCACTGACCGTAAAATCCAGTGGACAACTGGGGGGGTCTAACTGTGAGTCTTTGCCCTCATATATCATATACTTGCTAGTGTACCCGGTACTTCTTTCACAGAGCTTTATAATTTGCTCCCATAAAAAACACTTGGGATGTACTGACGGAATTTTAGGCGCCCTTTGAAGAGAATAAGGGACACATCAATACAGATATTCTGGAAGGGATGTAAACCTCTGCAAAGCGATTAGACAGGCTATCAATAAAGGGCCTCATTTTGGTTTGGTAGCGGTTTCTAGTCATTACAGCTGCAAAAAGGGGGAGGGAATGATAGTGGTGTTATCCCAATAGCCTTGCAATGTATTGTTCTTTAGGAGACCCATTGCAAGTGTGAGGGCAAAAATCTTTTCATTTCAACTGTTGTGGTAGATACCATGCCAGAAATGCGAGTGTTCACCTAATTGGTGTGTGGCAATATCCTGCTGGGCAAATAGATTTGTATAGTGGACCACATGCTGTAGGATAAAACCACAATTCCCAGCATTCCCTGGTTTCTCTCTCTAGTTATGGAATGCCGGAAGCTGTAGTTTTCAAACATCTGGAGGCACACCCTTTGGGAATACCCATTCTATGGAGTAATAAGCACCAGACATAGATGGTATTTATAATGATTACTATCAGTAATTCCTGGTTACCCTTTATCGTATTACAACTAGTATTATAATTTTTGCACACTAATTTTTGTTCCACAGATTAACATAGCATTATTGTTATTGGCAAATTGATTTTAATGGACCAATACTGGGCGATATTGAAAACTTTACCATCAATGTAATTTTTTGACTGTGGTAAAAAAAAAAAGATACAGTCCACTATCAGTCTTTTTGACCGAGGAATATACAGTACATCCACTGTTGGATGCCATCCATGTTTGGACGAAATGCATGCTAGTGTGCTTTCTTCTCTCCGGTCTCCCCCTTGCTAGTAGGGTTGCATTGTAACAATCTAAAAACGGATACTTCTATTTAGCTGATGGGACGCTTAAGTAATATTTCTTATTGCCTACCTTATTATGCATAGCTTCTAGGGTACCTAAGTATACATTAAACTCTTATTTATGCATACACCAGGGGTCTGTATACATACATAGGATATAGTTGATGTAATACCTACCCTATATATGCCTGACCTGAGCAGATATATCTGAACTTGACCTTTATACTTTGTGCTGGCTGTTACCAAGGGGAGTATTGTGATGTACTTGTGTGCTTTTTTTAAAATGCAAAGTTTCATGGATATGGCAGATTGTTTAAATAAAGGGGTTTTTATTTAAGATAGTTTGTGTTGAATGTCTTAAGGTTTAATTTATTTTATAGTCTAGGCTAAAATAAATTAGGTATTAGCTACCAAATGCGAGAGGGTGGGATTTTTAAAAGTTTTAATGAAAATAAAAATATTGGGACCATAAAGTAATCATTATTTTACACAGCAACCATTATTTTACAAATCGTTATTTTACAAGGTGAGTGTTAATTTAACACAACGTTGTAAAAAAAAGATATACTTTGTGCCTTTTTATTTGACATATTTGCTGATGTAAATGGGGAATAAATGCATAAATATCATATTTAGTGAAACCAGCAGTACATATGTCAAATAATAAATTGTCCTATTGAGAGTCAGATGGAAGGGGGAGATAACAAATTAACCCTATTTCTGCCAGCTTTTTAACTATTGTAGTTTAGGGTTATGGTGCTATATTTAATTTGAGGGTAAACATTCCCTTTTAAGGGGAATCCATAATCGATCGGAATTTCCCGACATGTTCATCATGACAAACTAACGATCAGGGTTGGTCGCAGCTGGCCGCCCCACACCAGCAGATATTTTCGGCCGACCGAGTGAAGTGCCATGAATCGGTGTGTATCCAGCCTAATAGAGACCGTTATGGTCTTGCCGATGACCCAGCGCCTGGTTGATTCAGTTGCTCAGTAGAGATCTGAACATGTTTGACCCATCCAACAGCCAATCAGTAGAAATTACTGTTAGGAACATCCAAGGTTGTGATGCATTCTGGGAAGAAAAAGGACCGTTAGAACCTGAAATGTCAGCTCACTAAGTGTCAACAGCAGGGAACAGCAGAAACAGATTTTTCAAAATGGAAGAGAATATGTAGAATAACTAAGTATGCATTACACAAACTGACAATTTAACAATATTGATAATTTCCACTGAACTGTCCCTTTAACATAGGCAATGCTTAAGGAGAATTATACTCATGCAGTAACGTGACTGATTTCTTGCAGCAATTGTCTTTTTTTCACCTCCTCCCCCCATTAATATATGTTCTCCAGTGTCAGAGATGGGAAAGAGCCAGAAGTCAGTTTAATTCTTTAAATGTGAGTGATAATATCAAATATAATGGTTCTCATGTTAGTGGTATTGCCTAATGACCATATTTAAAGTGAAAGAAACCAAATTTACCAGTTAAACATTTTATATTAAAAAAGAAACCTTGGATTTTTTTCATTTTAAACATTCCCCTCTGGATGGGTATTTGATTCTACTGTTCTCTAGCAATCAGGTAATTAACCATTTTACCACCGTGCAGGAGACTGGTGTATTAATTTCCTATTGAATAAGGGACATGTAGAGAGTTTTAAGTTAATATTAAAGGACAATTATACTCACCTTCCCTCCGCTCCTCTTCCTTAGTCATGCTTTTCTACCCAGGGTGAGGACCTGAACCGCTAGGTCCTCACCCCTGGTTCGCTTACTAGTTCGTATTTAACTACACGCTGCTCCGGTAGGCTCCACGTCCTCCTTTCCTTGCGCGACAAGGCCAATAGGAAGGCACACTCATTGCAGAGTGTGTCTTCCTATTGGCCTCATCGCCGACGAAGGAGGCGGCGGGTCTTAACAGAGCAGCATGTATGTAAGTATTTGCCTTTATTAAAGGGACAGTTTAGTGGAAATGATCAATATTGTTAATTGTTAGTTTGTGTAATGCATACTTAGTTATTCTCATATTCTCTTCCATTTTGACAAATCAGTTGATTTCATACCCTTTGCTCTTCCCTGCTGTGACATTAGTGAGCTGGCATTTCAGGTTCTAACGGTCCTTCTTCTTCCCAGAATGCACCACTTCCTTGGAATGTTCCTAACATTTATTTCTACTGATTGGCTGTTGGGGTCAAAGATGCTCAGATCTCTACTGAGCAACTGAATCAACCCAGGCACTGGGTCAAGGGCAAGACCATAGCGGTCTCTACTAGGGTCCTGCAAACAGGAAGTCAGTATTTCGGTTGCATTATTTATACCGACACAATGCTGAATTGGCAGATTATGGTCATTAGGAAAAAATACTGCTCTTTCTTCTGAAAAGTATATGTATTTGCACTGAACTTCCCCTTTAAGGGACCCCAGGGGTGAGGCCCTCACCCTGGTTAGACCTCACCTTAGAGACACTGATGCCTGTCAGTCCACTCAAGTGCTGCGATATCAGTTGCAATCAACATGTTTTCCCCCCGCAAATTCCATGTAGCAGGTTCTCCACAACATTTGTTTATTTACGCTCATAGTGGAAAAACTGAAAACGTTGTATATAATTTTTTGCTACAAACATATGTGCTATACCTCCCTCAAGCAATGTCACCTCCTCAACTCAACTATAAATATGACGTATGCACTTCTTTCCCCGTCTCTTCTATCTAAGCCAAACACACAACTGCATGTAACAAATACTTTACCCCACATGTGTATATGGCAACGCCGGGTACAACTGCTAGTTCTTAATACAGGAACAGTCCAGACTAACCTCACAAAAGAAACCTGTACATGTGTAGCTCCTAAACAAAACGATATTGGGAGGTAGGAAAATTAATCCTATCTCTTTGCCCCAGGTACTTTCCATTTTTAAACAGTATAGATACCCTTTAAATGTTATGAGCCGTTGTCCCAGACTGCAGGACTGCAAAGAAACTTTAAACCACGCTTACCGAGTATCGGCTAGCGTGACTCCAACCCCATGCTTGAGGCAGCTGTGCGGATATCGCAAAGACACTCACGCGGTTTGCCACAAGCTATTTACCCAGCAGCTGTGCATTTTAGCTCCATGAGAACTTGAAAAGTGACTTACCGGAGACACAGCCTCTGGTGAATGTTTATATGGAGAAGCAGCTGTGGCTCGGGGTAAATCTCCCTGAATGCGTTTATATCAGGAAGGTCACCTGTACCGTGGAAAGAAATCCACATATGGATCTATACACATCCAAATTTACAATAGAGAAGATTTTATTGGATTTTCCATCATTGTAAGTAGTTAAAACATTAACAATGCAGGCTTTTAACTTTATTTTATTTTTAAATACATATAACCCACAACCTTTAAGAAATGAATAAATCATTCTGCATAAGTCTATTGTAGAACTGAGCTGGCGAATTAATATGTATGAATAACAATCTATGGATTTGTCACAATACAGTGCACTCGGGTTCTCTCCTGTACTGCTTAACATACATTATATAATAGGAGGACTTATTCCTTTTTACTTAGCTATTATGTAGCTTTTGGTAGTTAATCCACCACTAGTCAGTCGCTCCCATTGTTTACTCTGTAAAATCCAGTTCCATGCAAAATATTACAAATCTAAGATGATCTGAATGGGATGAATTGGTGCTTTTAGAACATTTATTTAGAACTATCCTGTTAACTTGCAGATCCATCTCCTTTTTACGGTAAATTGTACGATGACAAAAAACACTCATCTGTTATTTACATTCACTGTTAATGCCGCTTGACTAGCTGGCGTTAAAACACTGCTCAATAGTTACCCGCTACCCGCCATATAACTTGCTCGCTAGTGAACTTGTTTAAACTCCACGTTACCAGGCATCCGCCGCAACAGAGGAGTTAATCAGTATAGAAAGCTTGCTCAAGGGAGTTGACTGTTTAATATTTGTTAAATATTCTATATAGCTTGGATCTGTACCTTAAGGAACTCAATAGAGCCTCTAGTTCAGTGGTGGCAAACCTATGGCACACGTGCCACTTGGAGTTCACCAGAGTTTGTCACCAAAAGGCCAGAGAGAAAGTGTATTGGCTGTCTGTAGTAGAGAAGGTGACATGCTACAACATTCAGCTCTGCTTGTGTCCCTGTTTTGGATCTCAAACTCCTGTCTAATAATGTCGGGTTAATGATCACTTTTTATATCTCAAACTCCTGTGTGGTAATGTAGGGTTAATGATCACTGTTTTATATCTCAACTCTGTGTGGTAGTAGGGGTTAATGGTCACTGTTTTAGATCTCAAACTCCTGTGTGTAATGTAGGGTTAATGATCACTGTTTTATATCTCAAACTCCTGTGTGGCAATGTGGGTTAATGGTCACTGTTATATATCTCAAACTCCTGTGTGGTAATTAGGGGTTAATGGTCACTGTTTTAGATCTCAACTCCTGTGGTGGTAAGGTAGGGGTTAATGGTCACTGTTTTATATCTCAAACTCCTGTGTGGCAATGTAGGGTTAATGGTCACTGTTATATATCTCAAACTCCTGTGTGGTAATGTAGGGGTTAATGGTCACTGTTTTAGATCTCAAACTCCTGTGTGGTAATGTAGGGTTAATGGTCACTGTTATATATCCTCAAACTCCTGTGTGTAATGTAGAGTTAATGGTCAGTGTTCTAGATGTCAAACTCCTGTGTGGTAATGTAGGGGTTAATGGTCACTGTTTTAGATCTGCAACTCCAGGTGGTAATGTAGGGTAATGGTCACTGTTATATATCTCAAACTCCTGTGTGGTAATGTAGGGTTAATGGTCACTGTTCTAGATGTCAAACTCCTGTGTGGTAATGTAGGGGTTAATGGTCACTGTTTTAGATCTCAAACTCCTGTTTGGTAATGTAGGGTTAATGGTCACTGTTTTCTAGATCTCAAACTCCTGTGTTATGTAGGGTTAATGGTCACTGTTCTAGATGTCAAACTCCTGTGTGGTAATGTAGGGGTTAATGGTCACTGTTTTTTATCTCAAATTACTTGTGGTAATGTGGGTTAATGGTCACTGTTTTAGATCTCAAACTCCTGTGTGGTATGTAGGGTTAATGGTCACTGTTTTATATCTCAAACTCCTGTGTGGTAATGTAGGGTTAATGGTCACTGTTCTAGATGTCAAAATCCTGTTTATTAATGTAGGGGTTATATGTCACTGTTCTAGATGTCAACTCCTGTGTGGTAATGTAGGGTTAATGGTCACTGTTCTAGATGTCAAACACTGTCTAATTATGTAGGGTTAATGGTCACGGTTCTAGATGTCAACTCCTGTTAATGTAGGGTTAATGGTCCGTTTTTGGATGTCAAACTCCTGTGTGGTAATGTAGGGGTTAATAGGTAATCTATAATTTCTATCTACTGTATGGGTCTGTGTCATTTGAGTTGTTTTTCCAAAGTAAAACTCTGTATTCAGGCTAAATGTCATGTTGGCACTATGTAATAAAAGTGGGGCTTTGGGTTGCAGTTTGGACACTTGTGCACCACACAGGCACATAGCTCCGATTTGGAGTTGAAGTCATGCTGTTATTGGGTTGCGTGACTTAAACTCCTTCCTTGCGGCGGCTGCTTGGCTAAGCAAAAGTTAACAGCGCAGCCTCTGCAAGCGATGTTATATGCCGAAATTGCCATTTTATTATGCAGCACCGCTATCAGCATATACATCGCCGGACTGTTTGCACCGGGATGCCAATTGCGGAGCTCGGTGTATCGCCCTGTTGGCCTCTAAAAGTTTACGATTTTCACCTTGGGCTGTCATTAAGTCTGTAAATTTTGTCATCAACTCATTTGTCCCTCCCACACACGCTTGGTGCTGATCTAATGCAAAGTGCATACTTCTCTATGTCTCTATGCCCATGGTTACTCTTGGTTGTGCACAAGCATTATGCTAATTAGCGAATCCAGTATAAAAACTATAAGACTGACATTCTATGAATTATGCCACATCTGCATAGAGACCCATGCAGGAATACAGCTAATACAAGTGTGATTTTTAGTTTTAAAGGTTATATTGCTAACATTATGGCTGCTGAAAGTAATAGAATCTGTTTGGGGTTATTCTTTTCAGGTTTAATAAACAACAGATCAGGTTCTCTCTCTTAGGAATTCCACCCCACCACTAAGGATCTCTCCAGAGAGATGTTATACTTGCTTACCTCCTGCTCTCACCCAGTGGGGGTCTCCTCCTCTGAATGGCACCAGTATGCAGCCATAAATCTCTATCATCACTGTCTGGCCGTGACTGACACTGAACCAAAGGAAGCCAACACCAGAAGAAGACCACGTGGAGATCCAGAGGTCTTCAAGGTAGTATATTTTAGTGGGTGGGGTGGACATTCTCTTAATGTATTATTATCCTTAAAGGAGAACTAAACTTCAGTTTTCAGATCCTAATGTGAAAGTTTTTCTCCCAAACACCACACGTTGAAAGATCTTCTCTAGTTATTTGCATTTAGTAGATATAAGTAATAGATTCCTGCAACAAAGGAGGCTTCCATCTTGTTGCCAGTACAACTCATAGCCATGTTGGCTTCAAAGCCCACGCCCCCTGACCCCAGATTCACTGTCTCTATGTGCAGAGTTTCTAGCATCTCTTTCTATGAAAGATAAAGCCTCTAAATGTACCTGGAATCACAGCTGGTTTGCTGGTGGCGCACATGTAATGCTGTGTGATTAGAAACAATCAGACCAAGAAGTCAACATTTCAAATCCCCCCCTAGCTTACTTATGAAACAATATAACATGGTCTACTCTTAGTTTTAGTGCTTTTTTTGTTTTGTTTGTTTACATTTTTTCTCAAAATATAAAGTTTCTACATATGTACAAATTTATATATTATAGCAGCTCTGTTATTTATGTACAAACCAGTGTGAATTGCTACAGTCTTCCGAGTAGCAATACAAAACAGTGAACGATTTCACTGACATTTACTTCTATTGATCGAGAGTTCACCTGTGGCGTGTTCTGCTAAGTACTGGTTAGGAAGAAAATCAGACTATATGGAACAGGTTCGATTCCCATGTTCCCTTCTTTTGTATTATTATGTGTCTAGCAAAAGATAAAGACTCTACATGTACTTCCATTACTTATTAGCCATTGGTGGCCTAGTGGTAGAAAGCTTCTTTTAGGAAGACACAGTATAGAAGGTTGCTGGTTCGATTCCCCATACTTACTTTTATTTTTTGCTGAAAGTTAAATGTTCTGTGTCTTTTACCATGCTACAAAGACATACACTGCAAAGATTACTTTTTTTTTGTATGTAAAGCATAGGAATTATCATTGTTAGGGACAGGAGCATTTCTAAGTGTTTACACAAAAAACTGCACTGATACTGTGTTCTGTGTCAGAGGGAGGAACCTGAGCTGTAACATGATTGGCTGTCAGCTTCCAGGAAGCAAGACTGCAGTTTCCTGGAAGCGTCCGGCGGACACTTAGCTGTGTTTCCCAGATAAGGTGAATTATGGGAGCTGACCCTTAGTACACACAGGTTATTTTCATAAATCACACCCAGCATCCACAGCAAAGGGAGACATGAGACCAGCTTTTTTTCGTTTGTGAATGTGCTCTCTCTATTGGGACAATGTTGTCTTGGGACTTTTAGTTCTCCTTTAAGCTCTTTATTTAAATACAGTACCCGGGCTTTCTAATAAGAAAACAAATTTGCTTAGCAAAATAACAAAAATTAGAGCTATGCTAAATGCGCCTCCCTGCCCTAATCAGGAGACTGCATGTTTTTGTTAAGTAATAACAAATTTATTCAGCTGCCCGCAGTATAATTTATTCCAACCTTTCTTGTAATATTATGTCCTGGCATGTACCTTGTTTCTTTTGAAGCCCTTACTAAACAGAAGCTCAGGGTAGATTTCAAAGGATAAATCATTACAAATGACTTCCTGGTAAAGGACAAAGTTCTTTTCGCTCTCCCTTTCATGGTTCATTATTTTTTCTACTTTCTGAAACTCAACACAAAGCTACACAACCTATACTATGCAGCACAGTAATGAAAACAACAAAAAAAATGTAAATACTAATGTAATACTAAGGTCAATAAAAGATATGATAAGGGGGAAAGGAAAATAGGTACAGCACTCTATATCAATGTCTTTAAAGGCAGGTCCATCCCAAAACGAGCATTACATTTCTGTAGGAAACATCCAAATCCTGAGACCATTTTACTTAGAGATCCTAGTCAGCACCTAAATAGCCCAGCGAAACTCATAGAGATTTTAGCTTATACTGACCGTACTACCCGGTAGACTCACGGCTGTGACTGTGGGTCTACCCAAGAAGAGCCGGGCCTGGTCTGAAACATCAGTAGGGATCAGAGAATAACTTGCGGTTTCCTAAGAAATCAAAAGCTTGTTTTAAGGGTTGACATGCCCTTAAATACTAATTACCATCCAGAAAGGAATGTGTGTATAGGAATAGTAGATAATGCACCTCCTACTGTAAATTATCAGGATATTAGACATTAGCCTGTTACAATAACGGTGCTAGAAGCCCGAGTGCCTCCATGTCCCAAGGCCACAGTTCCCTCTTAGTGTCCCAGACCCAGGGTCCCCCCTCTGTCCCAGACCCAGGGCCCCCCCTCTGGTCCCAGACCCAGGGCCCCCCCCTCTGCCCCAACCAGGGCCCCCGTCTGTCCCAGACCCAGTGCCCCCCTCTCTGTCCCAGACCCAGGGTCCCCCGTCTGTCCCAGACCCAGGGCCCCTCCTCTGCCCCAGCCCAGGGCCCTCCTCTCCCCGACCCAGGGCCCCTCCTCTGCCCATACCCAGGGCCCCCCTCGCCCCAGACCCAGGGCCCCCCTCTGTCCCGACCCAGGCCCCCCTCTGTCCCAGACCCAGGGTGCCCCCTCTGTCCCAGACCCAGCCCCCCTCTCTCCCAGTCCAGGGTCCCCCCTCTGTCTAGACCCAGGTGCCAACCCCTCTGTCCCAGACCCCCCATCTGTCACAGATCAGAGTCCCCCACTCTGTCCCAGACCCAGGGTCCCCCCTCTGTCCCAGACCCAGGGCCCCTCTGTCCAGACCCAGGGCCCCTCCTCTGTCCCAGACCCAGGGCCCCCCACTCTGTCCCAGACCCAGGTCACACCACCTCTGTCACAGATCCAGAGTCCCCTGTCGTCCCAGACCCAGGGGCCCCTCCTGCCCCCAGACCCAGGCCCCCTCTGCCCAGACCCAGGGTCCCCCACTCTGCCCAGACCCAGGCCCTCCCAATGTCCCAGACCCAGCGCCCCCCCTCTGTCCCAGGGCCCCTCCTCTGCCCCAGACCCGGGCCCCCCACTCTGTCCCAGACCCGGGCCCACTCTGTCCCCGACCCCCCCTCTGTCCCAGACCCAGGGCCCACCTCTGTCCAACCCCCCCTCCTGTCCCAGACCCAGGCCCCCCTCTGTCCCAGACCCAGGTCCCCTTGTCCCAGACCCAGGGTCCCCCCTCTGTCCCAGACCCAGGGTCCCCCATCTGTCCCAGACCCAGCCTCCTCTGTCCCAGACCTAGGGGCCCCCCTCTGTCCCAGACCCAGACCCCTTCTGTCCCAGACCCAGGACCCCCCTCTGTCTCAGACCCAGCCCCCCCTCTGTCCCAACCCAGCCCCCCCTCTGTGCCACCCAGGGCCCCCTGTCTGTCCCAGACCCAGGCCCCTCCTCTGCCCCAGACCCAGGCCCCCACACTGTCCCAGACCCGTCCCACCCCCTCTGTCACAGACCCAGGGCTCCTCTTCTCCCAATCCAGCCCCCTGTCCAGACCCAGGCTCCTCCTCGTGCCCCACATCCAGCCCCCCCCTGTCCCAGACCCAGGGTCCCCACTTTGTCCCAGACCAGGGTCCCCCACTTTGTCCGACCCGGTCCCCCTTGTCCCAGACCCATGGCCCCCCATTGTCCCAGACCCAGCCCCCCTCTGTCCCAGCCCCCCTCTGTCCCAACCAGCCCCCCCTCTGTCCCAGCTCCCCAGCCCCCTCTCTGTCCGCGCGCCCAGCCCCCCCACTCTGTCCCACCCAGACCCCGACCCCCTCTGTCCCAGACCCAGGCCCCCCTCTTTCCCAGACCAGGGCCCCCCCTCTGTCCCAACCCAGGTCCCACCCCCTCTTGTCTCAGACCAGCCACCCCCCCCCCTGTCCCAGCCCCCCCTCTGTGCCAGACCCAGGGCCCCCCTCTGTCCCAGCCCAGGTCCCACCCCCTCTGTCCCGAACCCAGCCCGCCCTCTGTCACTCTGATTTACAGCCAGCCCTGACACCTTTGTATAGGAGGTTAATTAGCATGGTTGCATGTCAGTGAGCAGTTCTGACTCCCCCCAACCTCGTCCCAGACATTGATGTCTAGTGCAACCCTCTCCCTCACAACCCCCCACAGACACATGATTAATATCATTGGGGTCCAGGACAAACACACACCCCCACCAGCTACCCCCTGCCTCACTGTCCCCCACCCAAGATCTTAGAACATACCTGGTGTGTGCACAGTTTATTTGGTGGTCAGACCCAGTAATGCCGCGACAATTTTCACACACTGTGAAGAGTTACTTAAGAAATCAACCTAACCCAGAGCAGCCAGCAGTCCTGTGGTCTGTGGGTCCCGCCCCTTAATGCAAACTTGTGTATCCGTGTGGCTGTTCTGCTCTGAAGGGAAAGAACAGCCCATCAGGTAGATTTCACCACACCACACAGAGACACAGGGACACACACTTGCATTTTATTATATAAGTTAGATGTTACCAAGATTCCGTGACCATAATAAGAAAGGGCACGGAACTCCGAGGTTGACATCTCATATCCTAGTATTACAGTAGGGGGCATTAATCTTTTAGATATTTACCCCCTTTTCTCTACTGAAATTTTTACGTTACTGCCCGCCTATCTCTCAGATCCGAACACACCCCTCTGCATCCAAGCACCCCCTACCCCTGCTCATTGCCCTCCATTAATTTTACTTGTCCCTAACCCCACCCCTACCCCCCCACCCCCCCCTCCCCCTGGAAGTCCATCCATTAGCATTTAAGCCCACCGACTAAGCCCCACCTGCTCGTTTCTCTCTCTCCTCCATTTCATCATGACCGTGACGTCCTTACTGTTGCATTAATCCCCCTACTTACCTTCAACCATATCCTGGCACTGTGATTCTGTCACATTACGCTCTTCCACATGCAGGAGATACTGCCTAACCAGCAAATGAATCAAATAAACTTATACCCACCTTCCTATCCGTAGTTTACATTGCCTTTGCTGATAGTGCGATATCTTGTGCCATGGAAGAGGAACTGATTTCGCTCAGTGGTGTGACAGTATTACAGTGCCGGTATAGAGGAGGAATGATCGAACGGAGGTGCAATGATACTCTATCCCTAATGTGTATTATCGGCCGCGCTACTACGTAAGTGAGTCGCGATTATATGTGTCATTATCTACAGATTTCCCCATTGAAAGGCCTAGGGGGTATATATATGAGGGTAATACGGTACACTAGGAATAGATTATGCAGAGGATATTACGCGCACACGAGGAGTGTCACTGACCAATAAAAAAACACTAGGCAGGAGGTCAGGAGACGTCCGAGTGAGGTCATATGCTTATAGTTTCTGTTAGTAGCATATTATTGCCATAGTAGGATACAAGGTCACGACAAAAAAATAGCCAGCACAGGCACGTCTGTCCTGCCCCCCTCCCTGTACTTAGTAATGTGAGAACACAGCCCGTTTGTGTAAATACAAATAGTGGTCTAGCTTGCCATTGCCTTCTCAAACAAAAGACAATAAACATAGTCTCGTCACCCCGTGCCGTTTCCGGTTCGTTACACTGACGGACTGAATTACTGTGGCTGCTAAGAGGAGTGAGCGCATTCCTGTTGAGTGTAATTGACTCGGCCGCTCGCTCCTCCTTATGCAACGCAGTATTAAGTCATCAGTCGCAGTGTAACTACGGGCTGTTATCTACATTACTAATACAGGCAGGCAGGGAGAGAGATATGGTGATGGGCAGTGGAATACAGGAGTCGCTCAGTAACATCACTGAATGACTATAATCTAGATTCTTGCCACTGCAGCACCTCCCCATTTGAAATGCCAGAAGCTTAATGTATTATAAGGATTTTACCGCCACATAAGCAGTTCCCTGACAATCTTTATGCTTTTATACAGGCAGGAACTCCAAGGTGAGGTACTATCCTTTAATATAATGTAAGGGTGCATTACTACTCATAATACAAAGTTTTCTGATTCCTTCCACCAATTGCATTTTAAATTCTAGCTTAATTTCCCAACCCCCACTCCCCACATAAATGTACACACCCAACCCGCCCCCCTCCCAAAGCTACATACTCTACTAACTTAAACGCCCAGTAGAAAGGAACATCCCAGCAGCTAGATCCATTTAAAAAAAAAATCTTTGTGAAGGAGGATAGAGACTTGGTTAGGAAGTGACAGGAAAGCAGCTCCGCAGGTCCCGTTGATCATTTCAAAAACGCCTGAGTCTGATTCAACTGATTTAGTGAAAGAACTTTTTATTATATTAGACAATCAACCGTGTCATCCTGATAAAGTGCCCCTATTAAAACCCACTTTAACCCGGTATACATTCAGTTTTACACTATTTTTGGCCTTTATTGCATGCCCCCTTACAACTGTAATTTAATATCAGCAGTTTACATTCTAACCAGTGGCACCTACCTTTGTTTCTGTTTTCTCCTCAACAAAACAATTTGGGATGTGGGAATAATAAACCTATCCCTTGCCCCAGGAGCTTTTCATTTGTAAAAAGTTATTTTAACAGTTTTATTATCCTTTAATATTCTTGAAGACATTTCAATTGGTCCTTCCGACTGGCTTTCTCAATTCACATGACTTGTGAAAAAGAATTGTTGGCAATAAATACCCTGGAAAATCCCAAATTGCTAGAACAGCCATGTGTCAGGGACCTCCTAAATGCAATGGTGTGTAATTGCATTGTAGCTAATAGGTTTTATAAAACTGCCTAGGATAAGGGTCAAAACAAGCTTGTCCTTGTTTTTGAGACAATCCTGTTTCCTTGGACAAGATGTTGACATTCACAATTTTCAAACGTATGTTCTTTTTCTTTAGAGGCAGGTACAGGGTGTGGTCCTACAAACAGATAATTTATCCATAATCATATGGGCTCGAAAAACTTGTATAACAAATAGCAACATCACATTTTAATACGGGGATTACCCTCTACTCAATGTGCTTCAATGACCCAGGTGTGGCAACCCTGGGCCGTCACTTCGCAACAAACATTCCTGATCCGGAGGATTTTTTTATAAATCCCTTATCAGACATGTTATAAATTATTGTACAATCATTGGCCGTACGATATTGGGAATATCCTGATATTGTTTGACTAGGGGTCTATGGCCAATACTAGGGTTTGGGGGTCTTCTCTATCAGGATATAAAATATCATTTTGCGGGTTGGCATGCCCTTTAAATTGTTTCCTGTAGTCTTACCTCAGTGCAACACTTTTGACTTTTCGAGTTTCCCATGGTAAAGACCCTAAAGGATGGAACACACAATTACATATTAAAGTACAAGAATATGCAAACAGGACCAACAATTTGTATTAAATCTTTTTATCTTTTAAATGTTTAACTAAAACGAATTAGCATGGGCAAAAATAAATGTATTATACATTGTTTCAAATGAGGGGGGAAGTTCCTTATAGTTTTATATGGTCACAGAACCCCTCGCTAACTTCTAATATCCTTATTATTGACTGTAGGGGGTTTATTATCCACTATATAAACAAAAAATAAACAATGTATAATACATTTATTTTTGCCCATGCTAATTCGTTTTAGTTTAAACATTTAAAAGGTAAAAAGATTTAATACAAATTGTTGGTCCTGTTTGCATATTCTTGTACTTTAATATGTAATTGTGTGTTTCATCCTTTAGGGTCTTTACCATGGGAAACTCGAAAAGTCAAAAGTGTTGCACTGAGGTAAGACTACAGGAAACAATTTAAAGGCATGCCAACCCGCAAAATGATATTTTATATCCTGATAGAGAAGACCCCCAAACCCTATATTGGCCATAGACCCTAGTCAAACAATATCAGGATATTCCCAATATCGTACGGCCAATGATTGTACAATATTTTTTCCATTTCATTAAAAACATTTTACAATTCCATTGGATTGTGCCGTTTATGGCCACCTTAAACCATTATATTAACATTGCCCAGAATTGCACATGATTCCAATTATTCAGCCTGATCTCTAAATGACACTTACACATGTTCCATCAAGCAAATGGAAGTGATATTTTAGTTCTTTTAGGTCTGGGATGTTATTATCCAAAAAGGAAATTCCTATAATCCCTTTAATTTTTATCTTTCTGTAGAACTCCAGGGTCGCCATCATAAATCAACTAAGTCATGTAATCCGATAAAAGCCTTTTCGATTTACAGTCACCATGGTACCTAAAGCCGTAAGTGACTATTTAATGAGTCAAATCCAAAAGGAAGACCGGATTAGACATGATGCCATGAAGAAGCGCAGTGTTGCAACGCACAAAAACACGCGCAAGCACTGGCCAAACTGATTAAGGCTTCGGAACAAAGGCTTAGGGACCTCTACGAGATCCTGGAAGATATTGACATTGCACTGGAGCGCACCAGGACTAATTCAGGTACAGTACCACCTCTCTATAATATTATACTTTCAGAAATAGAATATTGTCTTAAAGGACAACTATAGTGTCTAACCACCTCTCTCTGAGATCTTTCTAATGTGTAGTTGTCTCTTTAAATTAGTGTAACAAAAAAGGGCGCTTCGGGGATTAAACTAAGAAAGGACATGAACCTAATAATGAGAAGTTTCTCGCTTCATTATTCATTTTTACAGAGCAAGAAGTACCTGGAATTCTAGATCCCAACAAACTACCAGAAAACAGTAGAGAATGGCCAAGAAGATGAAACCAATGCTATGGTGCTATCAGCGAGCTCATCTGTATCATTTCACAGCTCCAGAGAACTTTGGGCATCGGCGAAATCATCTTTATGTCACAGTCCTGGAGAACTGTTTTATTCCAGCAGCATTAATAGTAATGGATGGTCATCCTTGTCATCTGGGTAACGTTCGAGTGCAAAGTTGATGAGACCAAGTAAAAGACACAATGTAAAATGCTTTGGTCCCAATCCCCTCATTTCTTATAGTCAGTTGAACTAAATTTCATTTATCTTTCTTTCAGTCCTCGTTCCCTATCAATGGAAGAGTTTAACCTTCTCTCATTTCTGGGCAGAGCACCTTTGGTAAAGAGTAACACACATTGTTCTGCTAAGGACATTCATAGAGCATTCAGGCAAACTAACCATATTCTTTCATTGCAGGTTTTACTGGTGGAACACAAATCAACTCTCCATAAATTTGCATTAAAAACCGTGTTAAAGGATTTATTATCGACGTGAGGTACTTTGAAATGTAAGTAAATATGAATGATTGTGATTTTATTAATAGTTTATTTATTTCAAGGCCATATCCACCCCCCAAATAACATACTATTTACCCTTTCTTTAAGGGGCATGCTAGAACCTTCTAGTGTTTCAATCCGCAACCTTTTTTCTTTACCTTAAACAGCTCTGTTGGTTTGTGTCTTACCTCTCAGTGCTCCATTCACATAGTAATTTTCTTTTTCTTGTTGTTATTAATGTTATTAATTTCTAGGGTTAACATGGAAAAGAACATTATGCAAAGATTACCGACACCCATTCGTCGCTGGTCTATATGCCACGTTCCAGAACAAAGACCACCTATGCTTTGCAATGGAGTACGTCACTGGGGGAGATCTAAATTGTTTGCTTAAAAAGGCTGGCGGAGTTAAGGATCCGTTCTTTGTAAGTAATATTAGACTTTTTGCTACTATTCCCATAGGTTAATAGTGAATTACTGGACAAAATAGTTAGTAAAAATATTTGTAAGATTGCTCAAATAACTTCGAGTTGGCAAGAAAGCAGTCACATGACTTATGTCAAGTTATTAAAAAATTCAAATAATAGAAAAAGAAACATAATACATTCTGAAAGAATAATACAGTTAACCATTCCTATTGCTATTCATAATTAGTAAATTTCCCCTTTAGTAAAAAACGTGATTGCATATTAAGATTCGGTAAATGTTTAGACTACCAGCGTATGTAATAACCGGGGCTGTTCTACTTTCAGGTTTTACTCTGCATGCATTGTACTTGGATTACAGCATTTGCACAACAATAAATTTTCACCGGTAAGTACTAATGCATTATTACCTACCTCGCTACAGTTATATGGTTATAATCATTACCTTACTTCAAAATTTCCATTAATTCATATGCGTTTCTGTATGCAGGATGGGAATCTAATTGATTTGGCAGTAATGCCGACTTCCATGTACTAGACAACCTGCTAGTAAGAAACCAACATGGTTTTATTTTTAGGAGGGAAGAGATTTTAGTAAATAAAAGTTCTTTCTTGGTTCATCCCTGATAATGTTAATATATAACAGCAGAAAATAGTTATGTGGAAGACTTGAACTGTTTATATTTATTTTATTGCAGCGACCTTAAGCCTCATAACATCCTTCTGGATAGCTCGGGATACCTGAAAATACCGACTTTGGTAGCTCCAAACAAAGTAGTTGTAGTCCAGTTTATTTAGGATTTACTGCACTCGGAGTTCCTTCCTTTACATTATGTCCGGTCAATTTCCTCTTTCTCCATAACAAATGAATGTCCAGTGTAATAGTTACAAATATCTACTATACCGATCCCCCTACATTTATTCACAAACATAATATATCCATTCATCTTCTTGTTTTCACATGGTTAACTTTGTGCCTGTGTTTAGATATTGGCTACGGCGAACGCGCACCTACAGCAATTGCACAACGCCCCTATACCGAGCACCAGAAGATTACAAGCCACTGGATACAACAGAGAAATTGACTTCTGCACTAGGAGTGATAATGTATGAAATGCTTATTGGAATGGTAAGTAAAACACATCCATTAACTGGTAGAATGTGTGGGCCACTATAAATAATATTGTACTCTGACCGAAACCCTTATTGTATTGCATTTGGGGACAACTAGAAAGTTCTAACCTAGATACAGAACCTAGTTAATCATATTGGCAATATTGGTGGATACACTGAATCTCTATTGGTTATTGTTCTGTGTTCTTATTAAATAAAAGGCTGATCTAAATAAACATTTTCTGATTCTGCAGATGCCATTTAATGGAAGATCCATTTCTGAGATCAATTATAAAATCCTTATTCATACCCCCCCTATCCAGACACATATCTACGGGTGCTATAGACTAATGAGCCAGGTAAGGACCATTTAGTAGATCCACTCCCACACTATAGTAGATGGTTGGAAAGTTAAAGAATTTAACAAAATAATTTTTTTTTAACATTTTAGCTTTGATAAAAAAGCTGGCGATCGCCTTGGATCCAGCGAGAGGGGAGCAGAAGACATTAAAGAACACCAGTTTTTCAGTGTAGTTTTGATAATGATATTTTTATTAAGAAGAAAACCATTTACTGATATTTAGATGATTTCCTAACGTTCTTGATTGGTTTATTTAACAGATTTGCAAATTTCTTTTCTTACAATTCTACAACATTATCAGGTTATTCAATAAAAGTTCTTATCGTTTAAAACGGTGCTAATTTTGCCCCAACCAATCAGTGTTAGCTTTCAAATGTTAAATAAGATCTGATTGCTTGGGGCAAAATTAGCACCATTTTAAACTATAAGAACTTTTTGAATCTCCCTGTATATAATTTTTTTTAAATTTAAAGAGCATGTCTACCCCCAGCTCTAAAATCTATACTCGCCTTCCCCACCCATCCCAAACCCTGACATAGATTATTTATTTATTTCCCTGCACTCCTAAAGCTTCTTAAACTTAGGCTGGGTACACACCAGCAGATATTTTCGGACGAACAACCTATTCACGGCACTTTCGGTTTGGTCAGCTGAAAATATCTGCTTGTGTGTAGTGGCGGCTATGTGTATATCGTTAAAAATGGTGCTAATTAGCTCCAACCATTTAGATTTTATCTATTAATGTTACATAACATCAATTGGTTGAGGCAAAACTAGCACCATTTTTAACCATAATGATTATGTAAAACATAATTAAAACATTAATACAAAGGCCTATAAGTATTGTATTTTACATAAAAACAGTAAATGGTCTATCTGTTGTATTCAATTAGATCAACTGGACTTGAAGTTTAGTTCTTGAAGACGTTTAAGATCTGAATTGAGAAAGCCAGTCGAATGGACTAGCGAAAGTCTTCAAGAACTAACTTCAAGTCCGTTATCTAATTGAATACAACAGATATACCATGACCTGGATGAATGAGAACCTTCAACACGCAGTAAATGTGTCTATGTAGTTTGAGGAAAACAGCAGGCTAGCAGTAACTTTAAATATCTTGTTTTACAGGAACTTAACTGGGAAGACCTTCTAAATCAAAGATTAGCAGCTCCCTATCTGCCCCTCCATGTACTAAACAAAATGAAAATCCCAGACTATCACCTGCTTATGGAAAACCCTTATCGCAAGAAGAACAGAAACTTTTTGAAGACTTTGATTATACGTCAGACTTATTTTTAGAAGATCATAAAAAATCAGGATCTCATCCATCAGTAGCAAAGCGTCTTCTACTTGGACAACGTTGAATACAACCATTTAGATTTAGATAAATGTTCGTCAGACTAATCTCTGTGGGTATGTATAGGGCCAACTGGCCTTTCCTAGCCACTGATGTGTTTACAGGTATAGTGATGAGACTTAGTGGACCCTTGGATAAAGTCTTGTGTAGGATATCTATGTTTCCACACTAGTAATCCCGAATGGTTCCGAAGGCAGGCAATGGACTTCAATATAAAAAGGTATCAAAACACTATTGAAACACATCAGTAAAATCAATAGTAGCCACAGCCACTGATTGACACAACATCAAAATCCTCTATTGTTTCTAGAGGGAGAGCTAAAAATGCCATGTTCTCACACAAGGTGTAAATCCGATCCACTTGAATACCAAAAGTTATGCTAACTTATCTGGTCTGGCCCTGCCCCCTCCTCAGTATAGTAATCTAGCCAATCCAGCAGATAATAAACACAAACAGGGAGATGTAATATCCCGCAATAACAGGAAAATAAGAGCAACAGTCACGCTAACCAGTAAACTTACGGATTATGAAGGGTTTTGCATGTCACAAGATTTTTATTACTTGCAGCGCAAGCAATGCAATTTCAGCAGGCAGCTTTCCAGGCCATCCGGCAGTCAGCTTTCCAGCCAATCCAACACCTGCTTCCCATCCAGAACCTAAGCCTGTTATGGTGACTAGAGATGTCCGAACTTCGCAAAATCCGGTCCGCTCGAGGATCCGCAAATTTTCGAAAAAATCCGAAAATCGCGAGCGGACCCATTAAAATGAAAAATACCCTCGAAATTACGAGATTTTTATATTTTAAAAATTTTCGAAATACGGGTTTCGCGTATTTTCAAATACGAGAAAACTAGTATTTTCGAAAATATGTATTTTCGAAATACGTGTAATCCTCGTAATTTCAAAAAATTTGAAAATATGTATTTATGGAAATAAGATAAATCCTTGTATTTTCGAAAATTTTCGAAATTACGTGTTTTCTCGTATTTTCGAGAAAACCGCGAACCGGCATCCCTAATGGTGACTACGAATCCTGCTACTTGCCATGGCCTAGACTGATGGCTGCAACCAGAAGAAACCAGCATTAGTAGGGAAAAGCAGGTAACAACGAAAGGTATATCGAATTATACAAACAGGGTTTGGTTGATAAGGAAGGTAGATATGCCCTTTAACATGAGTATTTCCACTGGTTTGTCTATTTATTACCTTTAAATATCTTGTTTTCAGAAAACTAGTTTCCAGCTGAAAGGCATTCAGCCCACAGCTTCCAGCCAATAAGGCCTTTCTAGGCACTCCAGTAGACAGATTTCTAGCTATTCAACCAGCTTTCTTTCCAGCCTGACTACATGGCCATCGCAGAGCGCTCAATGTCCTCATCTCCAATGACAAGGCTAGCCGGAAAGGACCAGACAACGAATCAAACAACGTGTTTGTCATTTAATATGTAATCAAAATAAAAACAATAAAATGAAACCGTTTGCTTTGGTGGATATTGCTTAGTAGCATTAGGCTATGATTTCACACTTATCTGAGTATTAGATTACCTGCTGTTTTAACAAGGATTTTGCAAGACTAAAAAAGTAAAGGTTTTGTCTTTAGTTTCTGTAATATTTGTAAGGAAAGTAAATTATTTTACATTTGAAAGCTACATCTGATTTGTTGGGGAAAAATTAGCACCTTTTCAAACGATAAGAATTTTATTGAATAACCCTAAAAGTAAAAAGTACTGCTTGCAATCACTGGTATTATAGACATACAACATTAAAAGAAAAATAAACCTACTTTTAAAAAATCCTAATATGAAAGAACTTCTTCCCAAAATACCTATACATTGTAAGAAGGCTTCCATGTTGTTGCCGTACAGCCAACAGCCGTTTAGTCACCAAAGCCACAATCCCTGACCCCAGTATTCACTGTTTCTATGCAGAGTATTTTTATACAGATGTCTTCACACCAATATGGAAGTCCCTGATTTAAATCTGCAGTTTATTTAGGCACCAGCTGGGTGCCCAGCTAAGTAGGATTATGGGAGCTGACCCCTATTACCATACAGGTTCACTTCATAAAACCTCCAGCAAAAGGAGAGGTGAGATCACAGCTTATTGTATCTTGTGAATGTGCTCTGTCTACTGAGGCAATTTTATCTGGAATGTTTAGTTCTCCTATAACTTAATAAATGTGCAATACCAGTGCCAGTCTTTGACCTAGCAGATTGCACCAGGTTTACTCGTGCAGTGTTTCTATTTGATCTCCAATCAGCCTTTTTTAGCTGCCAAACCCAATATGAAATAGTATGTTATATGTAAAGTAAAACATAAAGAAAAAAAACCTGAAAACTTAAGAAAGTGACCTACACAATCAGCACAGGGTAATGCCGCATTCACCAAAATCCATCAAATTCCTTAAACTTGGAATCTGCAGGAGACACTGACAGGAAACGCTGGGAGGTTTAATAACGATGATTAGATGTAAATAAACAGTGAACATGAAATGAAAACAAAAGGCTTTAGGCCAGTTCTCAGACACTTTATTTTGGACAGTGATAGTCCACGTACCATTTTATGGATCTGTATCCACAATGTGATACTGGGAAAATGTCAAATCTCTGTGTGACCTGCCAATAACACTTAGGGTCAAAGGGCATTGGAAGACATCATCAGTGATGTAAGGATTTGTAGGATATTAGTAATACAGGGTCTGCAGAAATAGTGTCTACAGAAAAGTAGAATCAGTGTATGAGGAAAACTGTCTCTGCCAATAAGGGTTTTCCCTGTAGGCTGTTGGGGAGAAAATCAGAATACACACAGGCATCTGGGTAACTCACAGTTTGGCGATGAAGGTGCAGTTGTTCTCACTCTGGCGGTCTGCAGAAATACAGGATGAAAATCGAAAGTCAAGGTCGTTTTATTACATTCATTCACATACAGACAAATGTATATATCTACAAGTTCAGTGCTACCAACATTTACACATTTACAGCTTAAATATATTTTATTCTTTGGAATGCCATTCAACACAGGCTGCTATTACAACCAACATGAACTGCTTCTAAAGCTGGGTACACACGCCCCGACCGTCGTCACCGCTAGTATTCGTTCGGGTCAGATCACTGTTGCTGGCAGTGAAAGTAACCATGGCCGACATTTCACCACGGCTGATAGTGCGGTTCATAGGAAACCATATGATCAGCCATGATTTACCGACATGTCTTAATGCCTTTTCGTCTGATCAGGAGACAGACATCGGCTGCCGGTGACAACAAAAACCGACGCAATATTTTCGACCCAGTCAACTATACAAAATATTGGTCAGTTTGCCAAAAATCTGCTCTGTGTGTACCCAGCCTAAGGGGCTGCTTGCGATTAATTGCAAGAGCAAACTTTTGCACCTTTTATTGCATTAGCTACTAAGTTGTTTTGGTAACTGGTGTGCACCAACTTAGATGTTTACTGCATCTATTAGGAATGAAATATGTATAGATATATACATTTCATTCCTAATAGATTACGGTCCATCAGCATCATTTATATTAAAAACTCTTTGAAATAGGGACCTCATTGCCTATTTATGTTTCAAGCACCAGTTGTTGCTTTATTTACTGCAAATGTTAATTTTTTAAAGATACAGAAGCACCAGAACTGTCTAACTTACGTGCGCACAGCTGATCCTAAATCGGTTACTGATACTTTACTCCCTTAAAAGACAACAGCAACTCCAGCAATACCTATGTAAATCACCCTGAATAAGGGGTGCTATTAATTTGCAGCAATCAGATGTAAGCTATTTACTTGGATTACTGCAGGTAGATCTGATTGTTGGACAGATTTATAGAACGGCAAACGTTTCTACCTTTCATGAAAAAACTAGTCCACTGTGTGTGAATATTCTCTCCTGTATTGGCTCAACAAAGATTTTTTTTCCAATCGTTGCTTTTTAATTTCTTGTTTAGATGGTTTTGTCTATTGGAAACAGAGAAATGTTAATTCCAAAATCCCAAATATAACCCGGGTTCTCCATACTGCAGTTGCCTGAAAACTACAACTACAACTTCCCCTACTAGCATTCTACAACAGCACTACAGCAGAAGTCAGGAATGCCACAGGTTGGTGATCCCTGAATCTCTCTGATGGTCCAAGTACCTCCTAGCCAGAAACCATATTACAAACATACAGTAAATTTCACTGGATCAAGGGTGCCCACCGGTCAGCCTCTTGGACAGAATTTTTACTAATATTACAAATGGCATTTGACCATGTTAAGATTTATTGGAAATTTCAATAGTGAATGTGAGGTTTCTCCTCCAGAATGTAGCGCAATACCAGAGGATGCTACAGGTATTTTACTATTTTACTTTCTAATCTTAATTTGCTAATAAAAGTTTAAACAAATGTTTTACCAGAAACTCAGGAGCATCAAGAAAAGACAGAGCTCCTTCATTTTGTTTTATAGAATGTAAATTGTTTTTAAATGCTAATTTTGTTCTGGATTTAGTTGTAGTTATGTTTTTTAACATAGTTATTTGCTCTTCTATATTATAATTTTTTTCTAGATAATAATGTTATATTGGGAATAATTTTCAGTTAAGGAAGGTATAGGTACGCTGGAACCTGATAAAGGTTATTATTCATACTTTGAAAAATTTTGTAAAAAGTTTTATTAAGCATTCATTTTATATTATTATTGTACGTTATGTGATGTGATTCTATTTTTTTTGGTGGTGTTAATATATCTTGAGCCATATATATTTTAAATTGTTATATAATCTAGTGCGATTGAAGCACACCCTATTATAATTTAAAATGGCAAATAATGACGAGAGTTTGAAGGGCTTTCATAAACATGCTTCCTCTTAAGTTTTTATCCAATGATAATCACTTTCTAAAAGAATAACAGGAAGATTCATAAAAGTTCTTATTGTTAAAAATGGTGCTAATTTTGCCCCGACCAATCAGATGTTAGCTTTCAAATGTTAAAAAGATCTGATGTTGTGGGGCAAAATTAGCATCATTTTAACTATAAAAAAGTTATTGAATATCTCGAAAGTGCTAACATGCAGCATGAAAGTATTATGCTGAATTTCATTCACTGTTATTAAATGTGAAAAAGATGTTGGACCTTTTATGTGATGTAGCAATATACGTAAATAGTAACATTCTGTATTTAGTGGGTAACTGTGTCAACTCTGCTAAAGTATTAATATATTAATATCTGGAAACTGTTTATGTGGAATTCATTTTTACGTCTTTTAAAATCATATATTTATGTTATTCCACTATATAAAGCTTGCCCCTCATTATAATAATAATGTACATGCAAATGAATCTTTAGAACAAAGCTCAGAAAAAGCCAATAATGTTGTTTTTTTCTGTTTGCTGTTGTGCATTATTGGTTTGAAAATACACTCTTGCCCATTTTTCTAAATGAACAGCCTGAATGAGTTACAGGTTGGACGATGATGAATTTTAAATCCAAGTATATGCCAAATAGCTTCAGAGAAACATATATAGCGGGCTCGCTGATATTGAGAAATTTCATCTTTTAGATCACTTAATGCAAACATTGCTTGATCACTCCTTTATTTGTATATTTACATAATATTTTATAGCTTTAACAAACTGCAATATTCAATATATATTGTGCATTAAACATTCTACTTAAATAGGACTATATGGAACTATCCATTGATGTCTAATTATAATAGGGTGCTTTTATTTTAAGTATTGTGTTTGTCCTCCAAACTTGGAGGTGTACGTTTATATGTAGGATATCCATATTCAGATGGTGCAGTTGTAAACTGAATGATTTTGGATTTGTTGATTACCATTGGTAATTGAAGTAAAAAAGGTTTAGAAGTTAGGACCTTTCAGACTGGGGTTACCTTGACGTGGTTGGAAGGCTTTTCATTCATGTGATTACAGTATACTAAACCTCTTTGTTATAACGTATGTCAGTGTGCAAAATATTGATATTGTATGGGGCCTAGGAAGGAATGTGCATTGATTATCTTTTCACAGATCATATATAACACACACACAACACCTGTCACAGACCATATATAACACACACACACCTTGTCACAGACCATATAATAACACACACAACCTTGTCACAGACCATATATAACACACACAGGGTCACAGTACCATATATAACAGAATTAGAATTACAGGTAAAATGCTATTTAGCTGGGATTTTATAACCTGAGAGCTTTATTATCTGCAATTACTAACAGATATATAAATATAATTATTGCCCCTCTCAGGCAGAATTTAGCGGGCCCCTCCCCTCCATGTGCAGTAAATTAACAGGAGATTCAATCAAGTTCTGATAGTTAAAAAATGGTGCTAAATTTGCCAAACAACCCAATCAGATCTTATTTTTTTAAATTTGAAAGATTAACACCTGATGGTTTTGGGGCAAAATTAGCACCATTTTTATGATATGATAATAAACTTTTATTTGAATAAACCCCATGTGTTTGTAACAAATGACATCACAGCCAATGATGAATGCTGGTTCACCTGGCTGCCTCCTCTGCCACATTTGCTAAGCCTAAAAAACTCATGCAGCAGAGGGAGTAGAAGCAGAGGGAGTAGGAAGATACCTTTGCCAGAATGGATTATAGCTGATCATTGAAATTATTGTTCCGAGCATTACAATAGACTGGGAAAATACTGAATAAACTTCTAAAACTCAGAGAGATTTATTGGACACATTTTAGCACAACATTGTTTTGTTAGTAGCATGCTCTTATCAAGTGCTCGGTCTAAAAGCAAAGCAAGTTTGTTTGACAGATTAACTTTGGAGTCACTCAGTAAAGTTCGGAATTTCGAAAATGGTTTGAAAAGTTCAGATAATACAATTATTAAAATAATCAAACGGTAACTTACTGGTAAAAGGCTTGTGGCAGCTGGGAAATGGTCTGGAAAACGTACATATCACCAAAAAAATAACAGGGTTATTCAATAAAAGCTTTTCGTTTTTAAAAATCGCGCTAATTTTGCCCAACCAAGCAGGTCTTATTTAACATTTGAACGCTAATATCTGATGGCTGGGGCAAAATTAGCACCATTGTAAAGGATAAGTGCACTGTAAAACGTATTGTTCATTTGGACGCTGCAGCTTTAAAAATACCGTTGCCATTTATTTTTTTACCTATGCCCTCCAGAAGCCTAGCTTGTGGCCTTGGAAGTTGCTGGACATTTGTTACGGTTTGCTGCATGTTAAGATCGCCCCTCTGAGATTTCTTCTGTTTCTCCTGCCTAGCCTTCAAACGATAATGCCTGTGAGTTTCATGCATCTCCCGTTGAGCCTCAAACAGTATGCCTGTGAGTTTCGTGCACGTGTGTGTGCACGGAACTCACAAGCATTATTGTTTGAGCTCAAGCAGGAGAAAGCAGAGGTATTTTAAAGGCTGCCTTGCAGCTCCAAAGAACATTAACTTGCATTTTACAGTGTACTTATCCTTAAAAGATAAGAACTTTATTGAAATAACCTTTAACTTTTCCACAAAGGAGCCGCAATTAGCGGGATTTCCGGCGTGCTACATTCGACGGTTATGGCTAAATTGGAGGGTACACGAACGATACATTTGAGGGTTACTGAATCAAACGTTACATTTGAGGGTTAAAGAATCAAACGTTAATTGAGGGTTACCGAAATACAGTATACATTAGGTTACAGAAATGACAGTATACATGGAGGAGGTGGTAGCGATGTGAGATTAAATAATGATCGAATTTTTCAATAGTTATCAAAAATAAATCACGTGAGTCAAAAAACCGGAACTAGTTGTAGTTCAGGTTTTTTCGGGTCGACCTCGGGATTGGGTTCGGTCCAGTCTACAAATTACAGGGATAGACTGGTGTTGGAGTAGGTTGGGTTTGTAGCAATTACCTGTTCATTGTTCTGCAAAACCAGGCAAAAGTATTGGAGGTTCACAGCTGTGACTAGCAGTCCAGACTGGCGCCTACTAATCATGTTAAGGGCTGAGCTGACCATGGGGGTATGTCTCTAAATTACTATAAGCCATCACATTTGTGTTATTAAGAGGGTAACATTTGAGCGAATCAGGTTTGAAAAATGGAACAAGGGCAATATACCAGAAGAAAAAAACACAAAGTAAATGACTCAAAGGGACTTCAGCACTATTCATTTTCAGGCTGTTTTTATTAGCAATAAAAACGAAAATCTGTAACACGCGTTTTGTTGGTTTTTCCAATACATGTGTTCCAAGAATTCATTACTGACATGAAAGGAGAAGAGCCAGATACTGATAAATTATCTAACTAACTGAAATAAAAGCAAAAGAATCACCTTAGCAGGCAGATACTCATATGAGCTTATCACAATGCAAAGACAGTAAGAGACATTTACAGGGCTAGTAGTCTCTATCATCTTATTGCCCCCTTTAGGCAATGCACTAGCTGATAGTGGCTATCAGTGCATTGTGGACTGGAGTTTGCTTTTTGTTTATCTTTAAGCCGCTGTGGGATGGCTTTAGAGATTATGTCTTAAAGGGGCATGTCCACCCCAAATAAAATTTTCCCCAACTGCTGGCACCTAGGTTTAGCTTTGAAAAGTTCTACCTTACATTCCTGCTCCCCAGTTCTCTTGTGTCCCCGCACCCAAAGTTTTTTTTCCAAAAACTGAAGTGCAGTGTATGTTCTTCTGTCCAAAAGTCTATGCTTGGTTTGAAGCCTCCGGGAGGGAGACAGTCATGCGCAGGGGAAACCTTCCCCCCCCCCTCCCTCCCTCCCTCCGGATCCAATATTCACACGCTTTCCCTAGGTGTCAGGCTAAAGTGGGAATACCCTTTAGTGCCTGCCACCCCCAACCGTATAAGAAACTAAACAAAAAACTTTTGGATATTACTTACAGGGCACTTCGCTCCGCGACTTTTCTTAGACGGCAGCCGATCTGTGAATAGGCGGAACGGCAGCCCAATCATAGACGCGGTTGCCGGTCAGGCCCCCTCTCTGCTGTTCCTGTTAGAAGAGAGGAGAAGGAACTCGTGGAGCAAAGGGGCTGGAAGTAGTTATTGAGCATTTTTTTTGGTTTTATCTTATAGCGGTTGGGGGTGGGCTGCATCCCTACCTAACATTATGCCCAAAAGTGATTTTTCGGGTGGACATGCCCTTTAAAGAGACGTTAACAAGCTCAGACATCGGTGGCGCAGTTGCACAACACAAATTTGTAAATTCTTCCATGAATGTACTTGTATGCTGTGTCACAATTTAACTATAGCTTCAGATGAGTATTACCGTTACATCTGCATTTCATAAAATGAGCAAAATTAAAAAAAGATAAAAAATATTCCAAAAACCTGCGCTTGTTTTTTTTTTTTTTTAAATTCCTGGGATTGGTATATGAGAGAAAGAATAGATTTAAAAGGTAAAAACTGTACAAACTAAATACAAGGGCACTTGGCTCCAACAAGTTAGGATTAAACGAAACCTGCAGATTTCCTTTATACTGAGCCAACAATCACATCTCTGGCTTGCCTCGAAGAAGAAAAGAAGTGGGGTGATGAATGTTCAAAACTTCCTGCTTCAGTCGCGTAGTGACTACCCTTAGCTTCTGCCCGTCCCACGCCCCGGGGGAGAAGCATGAAAGGGGGGAGAAGCATTGCTCAGAAAATACTTAGTAAGTGACAGTTGAGAAGGGGGAGAGCCTTTAATGCAGGCAGAGGCTGGTCACATGCTAAATCAGGAATGTTCAAGCAGGAAGTAATATTGCTGAAACCTTTCCAGCAATAACTTCTCACAAATTGTTAATCTAGAGATGTAGTTGATTTAGGGTTCATTTTGAAGGTACATGAAAGGCTTTTTATATAATCCTTTACTAGTTTGGAAGAATTGGAGGACCACAGTTACCCGTTAATAAACTGTTGGGATGTTTAAGACATAAGTGCAGCAAGAATTTGCACCAACGCAACTTCTATGGAGAATTAACAGTCCGAACCATTAATAACCAAATAACTATTAATGTTTTATATCCGAGATGTCTCCATTTATCAAGGTACAACATACTCTACTACGATAATAGATATTAGAGTCGAAACGAAGATATGTCAAGTGACTGGAGCTTTTATTTCGGGCACAATCTTTTCCATCTTCTCCAGTAAATGTCATTGATAGAGAAATTGAGTTAAGTTAAAAGAAATATCAGTGCCACAGCGTTTTAAAACTTGAAATCAGATAAGATTATCTTTTTTATACTAAAGGTAGTTACTGCAGACTATTAAGATTATCTCTTTTGTAAATAAGCTGGCAACTAAATGTTTACAACGCATAAACAGAATATTTGAGAACAGCATGATAGCACCACAAACCCCAACTACTTGGATTTAACACCACATTTCTAACCGTCAATGTTTCTGTAATTTAAAGGGCATCTATTACTGAATATACTATTAATCGATAGTGGACAGTTGCACTATGGTCATACCAACAAACTACCTGGGTGCGGTAGGCTAAGTTATATATCCAACAGGTACGAGACCACTCCAAGGATTAATGAATATAGTTTTAAACAAAAGTAGGTCAAACGAACCTACGCGTTTCAGCCCGGAAGTTTCTGGGCCGTCATTCAAGGTCATCAGGATCATAATCCTTTGGAGTGCTCTGCGTACCTGGCTGAGAATATATATATAACTATATATATATTTTTTTTTTTTTTTTTTTTTTTTAAATTATTAAGCATTACTGAATATTAGAATTCTTCTTAAACACAAATTGACCATTTTTTGTTGGTCTGTCCCCTATTCTTTAGCTATACAATCTGAAACCATCTTACCAGTTCACTGTCAATCAAATGTCTATTTTCATAACTGTTGGAAGCTGTACGCTGTGTACAGTTTGATAGTTGGTTGGGAATTCCCCTCTCCTGGCTACTGCCTCCAAAGGGGATTACTGAGCATTGCTTGCCCTATATAAAAATGTTGGTCAGATGGAATAGGGAGATGTTTAAAGAGGGAGGGGATTACTAAGTTGAGCAAAAACAAGTACTGGATTGAAGGCATTGGCAGCAACACACACACCTGAAGTGCTACTTACTTCATATTCATGTTAGATGAAGATGAAGATGAAGATTTCAGTATAGTTCCTTTAAAGTCACACTAACTGATATAACATTGTGGTATCATGACTAACCAAAAACAGGCGCTCCTATCAGTTGGCATTCACCATGTTGGTCTTATTTCACAATGTTTTTAAAAAGTAATGCATATGAAAGCTGGATTGGAAAAAGAAATGTGGATAAAGGCAAACATATATTGAGGAAAAATTAGAAACAAAAGATTTTACATTGGAGTGAGTTACAGCAAACAGGAAATCCAAACCAAAATTTATACCGTGACAAATTGTCTACTAGAGAGCTCACAAAAAAACACCCTAACGCTTCATGTTCTCAATAGGCCACCACAGAAAAGGTGAATATAGACACCTGATGCCTTCACAGATTCAATTACATTCTTGTCCAAGTTGTCCCATTCGCATAGCGATTTTTTTGGGAGCTGTCGCACCCGCATTCTTATTTTACTTTGTATTAACTTAAAGGCATGTCCACCCCTTTTTATATTTTCCTGTAGTGTAGAGCTCTCCGCCCCCCCCGCCAACCCCCAACTGCACTAGTAATTTTTGCAGAAAACTCACCCGATGATATATGACAGACCGTTCTCCTCTGAAGTTCAGTCCGGACCTCTGCATGAAACTGCAAGAAGGGGGGGGCCGGACCAGCAGCCGTGACCATGATTGGCTGAGAGGCAGCCAATCACGATGCGGATTCTGTGTATCCAGAAATGGGGGGAAAACGAAATGTAAAAGTCAGTTGGGGGAGGTCTGAACAAAATAACGATAGCGGTGGGGCTTCATGAGAGGGGAGCCGACACAACCCAGAAAACGATTAACATAGGGCAGGAGAGGACACCTCAGAGGCGGAAACAATTCCCCTCCCTGCAAGGTAAGGATTTTTACACACGAAACATTGGGAATCCAGCAGGGGGAGATTACAGTTTTGAGGGTGGAACATGCCTTGAAATAATGCATTGAGAGGGCACCAATACTGGTGATCACAAAGCAACAAATGCTTCTGAGAATTGGAAACCCTGTTTTTTTCCGAAAGCAAATTACAGCAATACTGTATATCTGTACTGCCATGTTAATGGGATCACAATAAACAGACCAAGGTTTGCAAACAAGGGAAAGACTAAAAAATCGTAAGCATGCAGTACTAAGGACCCCACATTTTAAATGTCTGCAGTTTTACTGAATAATAACTATACTTAATTGGAAAGGCGATTTAGCATCACAAGGACCACTTCAGTGAACGTTTAATCATATAAAGTTAATTTATTGGACGAGAGCCTGATGGCTTCTTACACACTGTGCTTGGGCAAGAAGAGTGGGTATGAAGTTCAGTTTCATGGAATAATGCCTGGAATAGCAAGTGGCATTAGGGCAGTGCAATTCAGGGATATCAAATGCTTGTCAGTTGCCAAAATTAAGCCCTTATAAAATAAACAAACTAAATTGACGCTGGCTACTGCTGCAATGTTAAGGTGCCCTGCACTAGATAATAGATAAAGTCTAACTAATCTTAAGAAAACGCCTGCCTGATATATTTTGCCAATCCAAAATGACTGGGCCAGACGGCAATAGTCTCAAGATAAAAAATGCTGCTTGTAAAAGCGTCTTTGACTGTGATAGATAGGACATTGATCTTTAGACGAATGTCAATATACAGTATCCTAAAGTCTGTGTATAGCTGGCTTTAGACTCCACAGATAAAAAACTCTTAAAAGAGAAATAATAACTATGATTACATGTTCTACACATAAGGAGATAGAGTATGTATCATGTTCTCATGTCTGGTTCTTTTAAAAAATGGGTTATTGATTTTTTGCAAAAATGTTATAACATTTACCTTCTGTAATCCCTTTACTCATATATCACTGCAGATCAGAATTTAGTATAAAGTTCTGGTTAACTTCTTACTGACCAACCTATTATGGAGTTGTACCGTAGTTTTGTCCATTGAAACCTGTTTCAAGACTCTAATCCTTGAGTCTCGTAACAAGTGCTTACTTAATAGTAAACATAAACAGAGGTGGTCCGGTACATGGAACCCCCAGACCCTTCACAAATTTGTACATGGATCAATCCAACGATATAAACAAAGCATATAGCAAGGTGCTACCCGTACTCCCAGTGCCACGGGTGCACAAAATGCCCCAGGCCCGTCGTTTTAGGGCCAACCATCCCGTCGTTTTAGGCAACAATCTGTGATTACAGTAAAGAAGAACGTAGCACCGAGAGAAGGAAGAAAAGCCCCCCCCCACCCCCCCCACCACAACCCCCCCCCCCCCCCCCCCTTTGCCCGTCTCGAGGAAAAACCAGGGACTAAGTAGTTAGTGAACCACACAGCCTAAGGCAGCAGCAGAGTTGGATAACGCCGTGTGTCACTAACTATTAGTCCTGGTTTTCCTTCCTTGTAGTACGGTTCGATGCGGCGGTGCTACGTTCTTCTTTACTGTATCAAAGAAAAACCAGTTCCTCAGAAAATGGGACAAAATTTCAATGATCAAAAATGAGTTTTGATGCGTCATCCTCGCTCTGTTCCATGCATCTATATTACTAAAGCTTATGTAATCCAAAACAAAATATAGGGCACTAAGTATAAACAGGTAAAAAACCCGGTGGGCCTGAGGAGGCCAAAAATCTGCAGCTACACAATACAGATATATAACCAAAGAAACAAAGTGCAGATTGCAACTCCTCAGAATTAAGGCTAAAATAAAGGGACTTATACACTAAAAACATGAATTAAACAACATCCTGTCCTCCTCTCATAAGATGCATTCCCACAAAAACGAAAAGCAAATATAAGTATATATACACTGGAAGAATAAGACGCAGGAGAAAGTGCAAAATGCAGATACTGATACACAATCAGGGTAGGTTTTACAGTAATGATAAAGATTATCTCACACTTCTACACTCAAAGCGGTAAATGAGACAAGCAGGTTTTACAGTATGTGGTAAAAAGTACCTAACTCTTCCTACTTAAACATATCTACCGTCAAGTCATTAGTCTATGTCGGTGGGACATCCGGAGAAAAGGCAGGACCTATGGACGACACAGCATCGAGACAACATACTGTATTATGAACTTTCTGTTCTTATTCTTCCGTGTATATTACTTATATGACTTTCGTTTTGTGGGAGCATGCATCTTAGGAGAGGGGACAGGATGTTTTTTAATTATGTTTTTAGTGTAAAGTCCCAGTTTATTAAAGGATTGTTAGCCTTAATTATGAGTGTTGCAAATCTGCTACTTGTTTCTTTGTTTATATACTAAAGCTTTGTACACCTGCGCGTCAAAACCTGCGAGGCAGGATGACGGCTCGAATAAATGAAACCTTTTGCCCAACCCAGTGAAAGTTTGGCCAAAACTGCTGTTTGTAAACACGCTGTGCGTTGCAGGTCAGACCCCACGTAGCACTAGGTGGACCTTAACATTAGACTTTGTGATAAATGATTGTAATATATCAATATACTTTAGATCATAGGATAATGTCGGTAAAAAATTGATGCTCAGCTACGGTACATGTGAACTATTAGAATAGGTAGAGTAGAACAAAACTGGGATGGATTATTGTTCTCCAAAGGAAAAATTAAAAAATTCAGGGGATTCAATCCATTAAAATAAAGGGTAAACCCACACGTTAACCCAATATAGCCCAATGACCCAATGATATCAAAGTTGGACAGCTGAACGAAGCACAAAGACAACTTGTTTGATTTTTTAGAAAAACAGGCAGCAGGCAAGTTACTCACCTCTGTGCTATATGGAGTTTAAGGACTTATGGATGTAATTCAGAAGGTAGTCAGTCAGGGAATTTACTGTGTGTGCGACAGAAGAGCCAATGATAGGGGCAGGACTCACACCTGTACCTGCATTAAAGACACAAAAGAACATACGGTTTGAAGCTTGTAATGTCAACATCTCGTCCACGAACAGGATTGTGCCTCAAACAATGTAAATGCTGTTTGACCCTTATCCTAGCCAGTTTTATTAAAACCTATTAGCTACAATGCAATATCACACCATGTACACGTCCAGGAAATAAAGGCTTTTTAATTGTAACTTGCACGGTGATGGTCTTTTGTACTCCCGGTGTTTTCATGCAGATTTCCAAAACCACTCTGCGAGGTTTTGGAAGAGGATGTTGCCTTGCGACAGGCTTGGGGCCACAGAGACTATGTGTAAGGAGAAGAGTCACCCATAACAGTCTTGATATAGGATTCTAAAAAATCCTCCGGATCAGAATGTTTGTGCGAAGTGACGGCCCAGGGTTTGCACACCTGGGTCATTGAAGCACATTAGTAGCAGGTGTACCACCGTATTAAAATGTTGAATCGTTGCTATTTGTTAATACAAGTGTTTTCCTGAGCCCATATGATTATGATAAAATCTGTGTAGGACACACCCTGTACTGCTCTAAAGAAACAGAACATACGGTTTGAAAATTGTGAGTCAAACATCTTGTCCAAGGAACAGGATTGTACTCAAAAACAAGCTACAATGCTGTTTTGACCCTTTATCTAGGCAGTTTTAATAAAACCTATTAGCTACAATGCAATTACACCCATGCATGTTAGGAGGTCCCTGACACTGGCTGTTATATGCAATTTGGGATTTCCCCACGGGTATTTATTGCCAACAGATTCTTTTTCACAAGTCATGTCTGAATTGAGAAAGCCAGTCGGAAGACCAATTGAAATGTCTTCAAGAATTAAAGGATAATAAACTGTTAAAATTAAACTTTTTTTACAAATGAAAAGCTCCTGGGGGCAAGGAGATAGGTTATATTCCCACACTCCCAATATTGTTTTGTGGTGAGGGAGAAAACAGAAAACAAAGGTATGTGCACTGGTTTAGAATGTAAACAAATGCTGATATTAAATTACAGTTGTAGGGGGCAATGCAATAAAGGCCAAAAAGTGTAAAACTGAATGTATAACGGGTTTTAAAGTGGGTTTTACATAGGGGCACTTTATCAGGATACACGGTTGATTGTCTAATAAATAAAAAGTTTTTCACTAAATCAGTGAATCAGACTCAGGCGTTTTTGAAGATGATCAAGGGATCCTGCTGGAGCTGCTTTCTGTCACTTCCTACCAATTGTCTCTATCCTCCTTCACAAGATTTTTTTTAATGGATCTAGCTGCAGGGATGTTCCTTTCTACTGGGCGTTTAAGTTGTAGAGTATGTGAGCATTGATGGGAGGTGGGGGGCGGCGTGGGTGTGTAACATTTATGTGGGAGTGGGGGTTGGGAAATTAAGCTGAATTTAAATGCAATTGGGGGAAGGAATCAGAGAAACTTTGTATTATAGAGTAGTAATGCACCCTTACATATATGTAAAGATAGTACCTTCACCTTGGAGTTCCTGCCCTGTATAAAAGGCATATAAAGATTGTCAGGGACTGCTTGTGGCGAAATATTCCTTATAATTACATAGGCTTGGCATTTCAATGGGGAGGTGTGCAGTGGCAAGAATCTAGTATTATAGTCATTCAGTGTATGTTACTGAGCGACTCCTGTATTCACGCCCATCACCATATCTCTCTCCCCTGCCTGCCTGTATTAGTAATGTAGATAACAAGCCCGTATGTACCACTGACTGACTGGATGACTTAATACTGCGTTGATAAGGAGGAGCGAGCGGCCGAGTCAATAGCACTCAACAGGAATGCGCTCACTCCTCCTTAGCAGCACAGTAATTCAGTCCGTCAGTGTAACCGAACCGGAAACGCACCGGGGTGAGAGACTATGTTTATTGTCTTTTGTTTGAGAAGAACATGGCGAGCTAACTATTTGTATTTACCAAAAACGGGCTTGTTATTACATTACTAATACAGGGAGGGGGGAAGGACAGAGTGCCTGTGCTGGATTTTTTTGTGGACCTTATGTATTATATGGAATAATATGCTACCTACAGAATACTATAAGATATTACTTCACTCGGAGTTCCCTGACCCTGCCTCGTGTTTTTATATGGTCAGGGAACTCCGTGCTGTGGCGTAATATCTCTATATTACACTCTAGTGGTAGCGTATTATCCCTTATATAATCACCCTAGGCCTTTCAATGGGGAAATCTGTAAGATAATCAACATATAATCGGCACTCTACTACGTAGTAGCGCGCCGATAATAACATTATGGTAAGTCATTCACCTCAGTTCGATCATTCCTCCCTCTCCTCATCGGCACTGTAACTGCTCACACCACTTGCGCGATCAGTTCCTTCCACATGGCACAAGATATCGCACTATCAGCAAAGGCAATGTAACTACGGATAGGAAGTGGGTAAGTTTACTTTTGATTGCATTTGCTGGTAGCGCAGTATCTCCTGCATGTGGAAGAGGAAGTAATGTGACCAGAAGTAAAGTGAAGAATAAGTGAGGATGATGGTTTGAAGGTACAAAGTAGGGGCCTGAATGCACAGTCAGGGACTGTCAGTCAGATGAAATGGAGAGAAACGAAACGAGCAGGTGGGGGGGGGGCTAAATGCTAATGGATTGGATTCCAGGGGGGGGGGGGTTGGGGGGATAGGGTAGGACCAGTAAAATTAATGGAGAGAAATGAGCAGGTGGGGGGGTGCTTGGATGCAGAGGGGTTGTGGATTCTGAGATAGGTAGGGGCAGTAAGTAAAATTCATGAGAGAAAGGGGGTAAATATAAAAGATAATGCACCCCTACTGTAAAATAGGATAGGAGATGTCACCTTCGGAGTTCCGTTTTCTATTATGGTCACGGAACTCTGGTAAATCTAATCTTTATAATAAAATGCAAGTGTTGTCCCTGTGTCTCGTGTGTGTGGCTGAAATCTACCTGATGTGGCTGCTTCTTTTCCTCAGAAGAAGAACAGCCAATCGGATCACAAGTTTGCATTAAGGGGCGGGACCACAGACCACAGACATGCTGGCTGCTCTGGGTAGGTTGATTTCTTAGTTAACTCTTCACAGTGTGAAAATTCGTCCATGCGCACATTTACTGGGTCTGACACCAATAAACTGTGCACACACCAGGTATGTTCTAAAGCTATCGGGTGGGGACAGTGAGCAGGGGGTAGCTGGTGGGGTGTGTGTTTGTCCGGACCCCAATGATATTAACATGTGTCTGTGGGGGTTGTGAGGGAGAGGGTTGCACTAGACATCAATTGTCTGGACGAGGTTGGGGGGAGTCCGAACTGCTCACTGACAGACACCATGCTAAATTAACACTCCTATTAACCAAAGGTCAGGGCTGGCTGTAAATCAGAGTGACAGGGGCGGGGCTGGGTCTGGGGACAGAGGGGGTGGGACCTGGGTTGGGACAGAGGGGGGGCCCTGGGTCTGGCACAGAGGGGGGGCTGGGACAGGGGGGGCTGGGTCTGAGACAGAGGGGTGGGACCTGGGTCTGGGACAGAGGGGGGGCCTGGGTTGGGAAAGAGGGGGGGCCCTGGGTCGGGGACAGAGGGGGTTGGTGGGTCGGGACACAGAGTGGGGGGCTGGGGCGGGACAGAGGGGGGGTGGGGGCTGGGACAGAGGGGGGGCTGGGTTTGGGACAGAGGGGGGGTGGGACAGAGGGGGGGCGGGGTCTGGGACAAAGGGGGGGCCATGGGTCTGGGACAGAGGGGGGACCCTGGGTCTGAGGACAAAGTGGGGGGGGACCTGGTCTGGGACAAAGTGGGGGACCTGGGTCTGGGACAGGGGGGGGCTGGATCTGGGGCAGAGGAGGAGGCCCTGGGTCGGACAGGGGGGCTGGATCGGGGCAGAAGAGGAGCCCTGGGTCTGTGACAGAGGGGGTGGGAACTGGGTCTGGGACAGTGGGGGGGCCCTGGGTCTGGGGCGAGGAGGGCCCGGGTCGGGGAAGACAGGGGGCCCTGGGTCTGGCACAGAGGGGGGGCTGGGTCTGGGACAGAGGGGGGGCTGGGTCTGAGACAGAGGGGGGTCCTGGGTCTGGGACAGAGGGGTCTGGTCTGGACAAGGGGGGCCCTAGGTCTGGGACAGAGGAGGGCTGGTCGGGACAGATGGGGGGACCCTGGGTCTGGGACAGAGGGGGGACCCTGGGTCTGGGACAGAGGGGGGCCCCCCTGGGTCTGGGACAGAGGGGGGGTCTGGGACAGAGGTGGGCCCTGGGTCTGGGACAGAGGGGGGGTCTGGGACAGAGGTGGGCCCTGGTCTGGGACAGAGTGGGGGGCCCGGGTCTGGGGCAGGGAGGGCCCTGGGACAGAGGGGGGCGCTGGGTCTGGACATTGGGAGGGGCCCTGGGTCTGGGACAGAGTGGGGGCCTGGGTCTGGGACAAGGGGCCGTTGGGTCTGGGGCAGAGGAGGGCCCTGGGTCTGGGAAGAACAGGGGACTCTGGATCTGGGACAGAGGTGGTGTGACCTGGGTCTGGGACAGAGTGGGGGGCCCTGGGTCTGGGACAGAGGAGGGGCCCGGGTCTGGGACAGAGGGGGCCTGGGGGCTGGGACAGAGGGGGGACCCTGGGTCTGGGACAGAGTGGGGGACTCTGGATCTGTGACAGATGGGGGGTCTGGGACAGAGGGGTTGGCACCTGGGTCTAGAAGAGGGGGGACCCTGGGACTGGGAGAGAGGGGGGCTGGGTCTGGGACAGAGGGGGCACCTGGGTCTGGGACAGAGGGGGGCCCTGGGTCTGGGACAGAGGGGGGCCCTGGGTCTGGGGCAGAGGAGGGGCCGGTCTGGGGCAGAGGAGGGGCCCTGGGTCTGGGGCAGGAGGAGGGGCCCTGGGTCTGGGGCAGAGGAGGGGCCTGGGTCTGGGACAGACGGGGGACCCTGGGTCTGGGACAGAGAGGGGGGCACGGGTCTTGGGACAGACGGGGCTGGGTCTGGGGCAGAGGGGGGGCCCTGGGTCTGGGACAGAGGGGGGGCCCTGGGTCTGGGACAGAGGGGGGACCCTGGGTCGGGACACTAAGAGGGAACTGTGGCCTTGGGACATGGAGGCACTCTGGGCTTCTAGCACCTGTTATTGTAACAGGCTTAATGTCTAATATCCTTATACTTTACAGTAGGAGGTGCATTATCTACTATTCCTTATACACACATTCCTTTCTGTATGGTAATTATGTATTTAAGGGCATGTCAACCCTTAAAACAAGCTTTTGATTTCTCTAGGAAACCGCAAGTTATTCTCCTGATCCCTACTGATGTTTCAGACAAAGGCCCTGCTCTTCGGGTAGACCCACAGTCACAGCCGTGAGTCTACCTGGGGGTCAGTACGGTCAGATAAGAAAATCTCTATGAGCTTCGCTGTGCTATTTAGGTGCTGATCTAGGATCTCAAGTAAAATGGTTCAGGATTGGGAGTGTTCCTACAGAAATGTAATTGCTCGTTTTGGGATGGACCTGCCCTTTAAAGACATTGATATTAGAGTGCTTGTACCTATTTTCCTTTTCCCCCTTTATCATACTTTTTATTGACCTTAGTATTTACATTAGTATTTACATTTTTTTGTTGTTTTCATACTTGTGCTGCATAGTATAGGTTGTGCTAGCGTTGTGTTTGCGGTTTCAGAAAGTAGAAAAATAATGAACCATGAAAGGGAGAAGAAGAAAAAGAACTGTCCTTACACAGGAAGTCATTTGTAATGATTTATTCCTTTGAAATCTACCCTGAGCTCTGTTTAGTAAGGGCTTCAAAAGAAACAAGGTACATGCCAGGACATAATTTACAAGAAAGGTTGGAATAAATTATACTGCGTGCGACTGCTGAATAAATTTGTTTATTACTTAACAAAAACATGCAGTCTCCTGATTAGGGCAGGAGGCGGCATTTTAGCATAGCTCTAATTTTTTGTTATTTTGCTAAGCAAATTTGTTTTCTTATTTAGAAAGCCACGGGGACTGTATTTAATAATAAGAGCTTAAAGGAGAACTAAAGTCCCAAGACAACATTGTCCCAATAGAGAGAGCACATTCACAAACGAAAAAAAGCTGTGTCTCATGTCTCCCTTTGCTGTGGATGCTGGGTGATTATGAAAATAACCTGTGTGTACTAAGGGTCAGCTCCCATAATTCACCTTATCTGGGAACACCAGCTAAGTGTCCGCCGGACGCTTCACAGGAAACTGCAGTCTTGCTTCCTGGAAGCTGACAGCCAATCATGTTACAGCTCAGAGTTCCTCCCTCTGACAAGAACACAGAACAGTGCAGTTTTGTGTAAACCCTTAGAAATGCTCCTGTCCCTAACAATGATAAATTTCCTATGCTTTACATACAAAAAAGAAAAGTAATCTTTGCAGTGTATGTCTTTGTACATGGAGAAAAAGACACAGAACATTTAACATTTCAGCAAAAAATAAAGTAAGTATGGGGAATCGAACCAGCAACTTTATACTGTGTCTTCCTAAAGAAAGAAAGCTTTCTACACTAGGCCACAATGGCTAATAAGTAATGGACTAGTACATGTAGAGTCTTTATCTTTGCACAGACATAATAAATACAAAAGAAGGGAACATGGGACGAATCGAACTGTGTCCATATAGTCTGATTTTCTTCCTAACCCAGTACTTTAGCAGAACACACGCCACAGGTGAACTCTCGATCAATAGAAGTAATGTCAGTGAAATCAGTTCAATGTTTTGTATTGCTACTGGAAGACTGTCAGCAATTCACACTGGTTGGTACATAAATAACAGAGTGCTATAATATATAAAGTTGTACATATGTAGAAACTTTATATTTTGAGAAACATGTAAACAAAACAAACAAAAAAAGCACTAAAACTAAGCAGTAGACCATGTATATTGTTTCATAAGTAAGCTAGGGGATGGATTTGAACTTGGTGACTTCTTGGTCTGATGTTTCTAATCACACAGCATTTACATGGTGCGCCACCAGCAAACCAGCTGTGATTCCAGGTACATTTAGAGGCTTTACTTTCACTAGAAAGAGATGCTAGAAAAAAATCTGCACATAGAGACAGTGAAGCTGGGGTCAGGGGGCGTGGCTCTTTGAAGCCAACATGGGCTATGAGTTGTACTGGCAACAAGATGGAAGCCTCCTTTGTTGAAGAATCTATTACTTATATCTACTAAATGCAAATAACTAGAGAAGAATCTTTCAACGTGAGGTGTTCTGGGGAGAGAAAAACTTTCACATTAGGATCTGAAAAACTGAAGTTTAGTTCTCCTTTAAGGATAATAATACATTAAGAGAATGTCCACCCACCCCACTAAAATCTATACTTACCTTGAAGACCTCTGGATCTCCACTGTGGTCTTTTTCTGGTGTTGGCTTCCTTCTGGTTTCAGTGTCAGTCACGGCCATGACAGTGATGATAGAGATTTATGGCTGCATACTGGTGCCATTCAGAGGAGGAGACCTCCCACTGGGTGAGAGCAGGAGGTAAGCAAGTAAACAATCTCTCTGGAGAGATCCTTAGTGGTGGGGTGGAATTCCCTTTAAGATGAGAGAACCTGTCTGTTGTATTATTAAACCTGAAAAGAATAACCCCAAACAGATTTATTACTTTCAGCAGCCATAATGTTAGCAATATAACCTTTAAAACTAAAAACACACTGTATTAGCTGTATTCCTGCATGGGTTCTATGCAGATGTGGCATAATTCATAGAATGTCAGCTCTTATAGTTTATACTGGATCGCTAATAGCCTAATGCTTGTGCACACCCAAGAGTACCATGGGCATAGAGACATAGAGAAAGAGTATGCACTTTGCATTAGATCAGCACCAAGCGTGTGTGGAGGGACAAATTGAGTTGATGACAAAAATACAAGACTTAATGACAGCCCAAGGTGAAAATCGTAAAACTTTTAGAGGCCAAGGGCGATACACCGAGCTCCGCAATGGCATCCCGGTTGCAAAACAGTCGGCGATGTTATATGCTGATAGCGGTGTGCTGCAATAAAATGGCAATTTCGGCATATAACATCGCTTGCAGAGGCTGCGCTGTTAACTTTTGCGTTAGCCACGCAGCCGCCGCAAGGAAGGAGTTAAGTCACGCTAACCCAATATAACAGCATGACTTCAACTCCAAATCAGGAGCTATGTGCCTGTTGGTGCACAAGTGTTCCAAACTGCAACCCAAAGCCCCACTTTTTATTACATAGTGCCAACATGTCATTTAGCCTGAATACAGAGTTTTTACTTTGGAAAAAAACAACTCAAATAGACACAGACCAATACAGTAGATAGAAATTATAGATTAACTATTAACCCCTACATTACCACACAGGAGTTTGACATCCAAAAACAGTGACCATTAACCCTACATTAACAGGAGTTTGACATCTAGAACAGTGACCATTAACCCTACATAATTAGACAGGGTTTGACATCTAGAACAGTGACCATTAACCCTACATTACCACACAGGAGTTTGACATCTAGAACAGTGAACCATTAACCCCTACATTACTAAACAGGATTTTGACATCTAGAACAGTGACCATTAACCCTACATTACCACACAGGAGTTTGAGATATAAAACAGTGCCATTAACCCTACATACCCACACAGGAGTTTGAGATCTAAAACAGTGACCATTAACCCTACATTACCAACAGTAATTTGAGATATAAAACAGTGACCATTAACCCCTACATTACCACACAGGAGTTTGACATCTAGAACAGGTGACCATTAACCCTACATTAAAACAGGAGTTTGACATCTAGAACAGTGACCATATAACCCTACATTACCACACAGGAGTTTGAGATCTAAAACAGTGACCATTAACCCCTACATTACCACACAGGAGTTTGACATCTAGAACAGTGACCATTAACCCTAAATTACCACACAGGAGTTTGAGATATATAAACGTGACCATTAACCCTACATTACCACACTGGAGTTGCAGATCTAAAACAGTGACCATAACCCCTACATTACCACACAGGAGTTTGACATCTAGAACACTGACCATTAACTCTACATTACCACACAGGAGTTTGGATATATAACAGTGACCATTAACCCTACATTACCACACAGGAGTTTGAGATCTAAAACAGTGACCATTAACCCCTACATTACCACACAGGAGTTTGAGATATATAACAGTGACCATTAACCCACATTGCCACACAGGAGTTGAGATATAAAACAGTGACCATTAACCCCCACATTACCACACAGGAGTTTGAGATCTAAAACAGTGACCATTAACCCCTACATTACCACACAGGAGTTTGAGATATATAAACAGTGACCATTAACCCTCATTGCCACACAGGAGTTGAGATATAAAACAGTGATCATTAACCCTACATTACCACACAGGAGTTTGAGATCTAAAAAAGTGACCATTAACCCTACATTACCACACAGGAGTTTGAGATATAAAACAGTGATCATTAACCCTACATTACCACACAGGAGTTTGAGATATAAAACAGTGATCATTAACCCGTACATTATTGACAGGAGTTTGAGATCCAAAACAGGGACACAAGCAGAGCTGAATGTTGTAGCATGTCACCTCTCCTACTACAGACAGCCAATACACTTTCTCTGGCCTTTTGGTGACAAACTCTGGTGAACTCCAAGTGGCACGTGTGCCATAGGTTTGCCACCACTGAACTAGAGGCTATTGAGTTCCTTAAGGTACAGATCCAAGCTATAAGAATATTTAACAAATATAAAACAGTCAACTCCTTAGAGCAGTTCTATTACTGATTAACTCCTCTGTTGCGGCGGATGCCTGTGGTAACGTGGAGTTTAAACAAAGTTCACTAGCGAGCAATGTTATATGGCGGGTAGCGGCTAACTATTGAGCAGTTTTTAACGCCAGCCAGTCAAGCGGCATTAACAGTGAATGTAAATAACAGATGAGTTTTTTTGTCATCGTACAATTTACCGTAAAAAGGAGATGGATCTGCAAGTTAACAGGATAGTTCTAAATAAATGTTTAAAAGCACAATTCATCCCATTCAGATCATCTTAGATTTGTAATATTTGCATGCTGAACTGGATTTTACAGAGTAAACAATGGGAGCGACTAGACTAGTGGTGGATTAAATACCAAAAGCTACATAATAGCTAAGTAAAAAGGAATAAGTCCTCCATTATATAATGTATGTTAAGCAGTACAGGAGAGAACCCGAGTGCACTGTATTGTGACAAATCCATAGATTGTTATCATACATATTAATTCGCCAGCTCAGTTCTACAACTAGACTCTATGCAGAATGATTTATTCATTTCTTAAAGGTTGTTGGTTTATATGTATTTAAAAATAAAATAAAGTTAAAAGCCTGCATTGTTAATGTTTTAACTACTTACAATGATGGAAAATCCAATAAAATCTTCTCTATTGTAAATTTGGATGTGTGATATCCTATCATGTGGATTCTTTCCACGGTACAGGTGACCTTCCTGATATAAACGCATTCAGGGAGATTTACCCCGAGCCACAGCTGCTCTCCCATTATAAACATTCACCAGAGGCTGTGTCTCCGGTAAGTCACTTTTCAAGTTCTCATGGAGCTAAAACTGCACAGCTGCTGGTAAATAGCTTGTGGCAACCGGTGAGTGTCTTTTGCGATATCCGCACAGCTGCCTCAAGCATGGGGTTGGAGTCACGCTAGCGCGATACTCGGTAAGCGTGGTTTAAAGTTTCTTTGCAGTCCTGCAGGCTTGGGACAATACGGCTCATAACATTTAAAGGGATCTATACTGTTTAAAAATGGAAAGTACCTGGGGCAAAGAGAGTAGGATTAATTATTCCTACCTCCCAATATCGTTTTGTTAGGAGCTACACCATGTACAGTTCTTTTTGTGAGGTTAGTCTGGACTGTTCCTGTATTAAGAACTAGCAGTTGTACCCGCGTTGCCAATATACACATGTGGGTAAAGTATTTGTTACATGCAGTTGTGTGTTTGGCTTAGATAGAAGAGACGGGGAAAGAAGTGCATACGTCATGTATTTAATAGTTGAGTTGAGGAGGGTGGTGACATTGCTGAGGGAGGTATAGCACATATGTTTGTAGCAAAACCTTATATACAACGTTTTCAGTTTTTCCACTATGAGCGTAAAAAACAAATGTTGTGGAGAACATGCTACATGGAATTTGCCGTGGGGAGAAAACATGTTGATTGCAACTGAATATCGCAGCACTTGAGTGACTGACAGGCATCAGTGTCTCAAAGGTGAGGTCTAACCAGGGTGAGGTTCTCAACCCTGGGGTCCCTTAAAGGGAAGTTCAGTGCAAATAACATATACTTTTCAGAAGAAAGAGCAGTATTTTTTCATCCTAATGACCATAATCTGCCAATATCAGCATTGTGTCTGTGTATAAATAAATGCAACCGAAATACTGACTTCCTGTTTGCAGGACCCTAGTAGAGACCGCATGGTCTTGCCCTGACCCAGTGCCTGGGTTGATTCAGTTGCTCAGTAGAGATCTGAGCATCTTTGACCCATCCAACAGCCAATCAGTAGAAATAAACTGTTAGGAACATTCCAAGGAAGTGGTGCATTCTGGGAAGAAGAAGGACCGTTAGAACCTGAAATGCCAGCTCACTAATGTCAACAGCAGGGAAGCAAAGGGTATGAAATCAACTGATTTGTCAAAATGGAAGAGAATATGTAGAATAACTAAGTATGCATTACACAAACTAACAATTAACAAATATTGATCATTTCCACTAAACTGTCTTTACTAAAGGCAAATACTTACATACATGCTGCTCTGTTAAGAACCGCCGCCTCCTCCCGCGGCGATGAGGCCAATAGGAAGACACACTCTGCAATGAGTGTGCCTTCCTATTGGCCTTGTCGCGCAAGGAAAGGAGGACGTGGAGCCTACCGGAGCAGCGTGTATGTAAATACGAAATAGTAAGCGAACCCAGGGGTGAGGACCTAGCGGTTCAGGTCCTCACCTGGGTAGAAAGCACGACTAAGGAAGAGGAGCGGAGGGAAGGTGAGTATAATTGTCCTTTAATATTAATATATAAACTCTCTACATGTCCCTTATCCAATAGGAAATTAATACACCAGTCTCCTGCACTGATTGGTAAATGGTTAATTACCTGATTGCTAGAGAACAGTAGAATCAAATACCCATCCACAGAGGGAATGTTTAAAATGAAAAAAATCCAAGGTTTTCTTTTAATATAAAATGTTTAACTGGTAAATTTGTGTTTCTTTCACTTAAATATTGGTCATTAGGCAATACCACTAACATGAGAACCATTTTATTTGATATATCACTCACATTTAAAGAATTAAAACTTCTGGCTCTTCCCATCTCTGACACTGGAGAACATATATTAATGGGGGGAGGAGGTTGAAAAAAGACAATTGCTGCAAGAAATCAGTCAGTTACTGCATGAGTATAATTCTCCTTTAAGCATCTGCCTATGTTAAAGGGACAGTTCAGTGGAAATTATCAATATTTGTTAAATTGTCAGTTTGTGTAATGCATACTTAGTTATTCTACATATTCTCTCCATTTTGAAAAATCTGTTTCCTGCTGTTCCCTGCTGTTGACATTAGTGAGCTGACATTTCAGGTTCTAACGGTCCTTTTTCTTCCCAGAATGCATCACAACCTTGGAATGTTCCTAACAGTAATTTCTACTGATTGGCTGTTGGATGGGTCACAAACATGTTCAGATCTCTACTGAGCAACTGAATCAACCCAGGCGCTGGGTCATCGGCAAGACCATAACGGTCTCTATTAGGCTGGATACACACCGATTCATGGCACTTTCACTCGGTCGGCCGAAAATATCTGTGGGGGGGCGGCCAGCTGCGACCAAACCTGATCGTTAGTTTGTCATGATCGAACATGTCGGGAAATTCCGATCGATTATGGGATTCCCCTTAAAAGGGAATGTTTACCTCAAATTAAATATAGCACCATAACCCTAAACTACAATAGTTAAAAAGCTGGCAGAAATAGGGTTAACTGTTATACTCCCCCTTCCATCTGACTCTCAATAGGACAATTTATTATTGACATATGTACTGCTGGTTCCACTAAATATGATATTTATGCATTTATTCCACATTTAAATCAGCAAATATGTCAAATAAAAAAGGCACAAAGTAATCTTTTTTTAAACGTTGTGTAAATTAACACTCACTTGTAAAATAACGATTTTGTAAAATAATGGTTGCTGTGTAAAATAATGATTACTTTAATAGTGTCCCAATATTTATTTTACATTAAAACTTTTAAAAATCCCACCCTCTCGCATTTGGTAGCTAATACCCTAATTATTTTAGCCTAGACTATAAAAATAAATTAAACCTTAAGACATTCAACACAAAACTATCTTAAATAAAAACCCCTTTATTTAAACAATCTGCCATATCCATGAAACTTTGCATTTTAAAAAAAGCACACAAGTACATCACAATACTCCCCCTTGGTAACAGCCAGCACAAAGTATAAAGGTCAAGTTCAGATATATCTGCTCAGGTCAGGCATATATAGGGTAGGATATTACATCAATTCCTATATCCTAGTATGTATACAGACCCCTGGTGTATGCAAAATAAGAGTTTAATGTATACTTAGGACCCTAGAAGCTATGCATAATAAGGTAGGCAATAAGAAATATATTTACGCGTCCCATCAGCTAAATAGAAGTATCCGTTTTTAGATTGTTACAATGCAACCCTACTAGCAAGGGGGAGACCAGGAGAGAAGAAAGCAACACTAGCATGCATTTCGTCCAAAAATGGATGGCATCCAACAGTGGATGTACTGTATATTCCTCGGTCAAAAAGACTGATAGTGGACTGTATCTTTTTTTTTTACCACAGTCAAAAAATTACATTTGATGGTAAAGTTTTCAATATCGCCCAGTATTGGTCCATTAAAATCAATTTGCCAATAACAAAATAATGCTACTGGTATTTAATTGTGGAACAAAATTATACTGTGGTCAAAAATTATAATACTAGTTGTAATACGATAAAGGGTAACCAGGAATTACTGATAGTAATCATTATAAATACCATCCTATGTCTGTGCTTATTACTCCATAGAATGGGTATTCCCAAAGGGTGTGCCTCCAGATGTTTGAAAACTACAGCTTCCGGCATTCCATAACTAGAGAGAGAAACCAGGGAATGCTGGGAATTGTGGTTTTATCCTACAGCATGTGGTCCACTATACAAATCTATTTGCCCAGCAGTATATTGCCACACACAATTAGGTGAACACTCGCATTCTCTGGCATGGTATCCTACCACAACAGTTGAAATGAAAAGATTTCTTGCCCTCACACTTGCAATGGGTCTCCTAAAGAACAATACATTGCAAGGCTATTGGGATACACCACTATCATTTCCCTCCCCCTTTTTGCAGCTGTAATGACTAGAAACCGCTACCAAACCATAAATTGAGGCCCTTTATTGATAGCCTGTCTAATCGTTTGCAGGGTTACATCCCTTCCAGAATATCTGTATTGATGTGTCCCTTATGCTCTTCAAAGGGCGCCTAAATCCGTCAGTACATCCCAAGTGTTTTCTCTATGGGAGCAAATTATATAAGCTCTGTGAAAGAAGTACCGGGTACACTAGCAAGTATTGATTATGAGGGCAAAGACTCACAGTTAGACCCCCCCAGTTGTCCACTGGATTTTACGGTCAGTGGCAAGAAGTCTGGGAGCTCATTTCTCCATTGCTGGGTATGGTTACCACTTATTGGTAACTTGTATACAAGTATTCACTTGTTTAGTGCCTTTTTCTTTGGACACCCCAGCCTGTGGTACCATAAAAAATAAATGGGTTGCCCAAGGCTTACTGGATAAGACACTAAAGCGTGGAGAGAAGTAGTTGTTAAGAAGGAGTGATGAGCTCCGGTTATCAAGTTTTGTGATACTGTATTCATGCGACCACCATCCACGATGAGTCAGTAAGTGTAGAGCACAGAAGTCGTGGTAGGCCCCCCAAAATTAGACCACTGTAGCAAAGAATACAGCACACACAAAAAAACAAAGGCCTGGTACAATAAATTAGCCAATTATCTTTTGCAAACGGCCCTATATATTCGTATATGGTTACAGGACAGTGGTACCACAACCTGCACTGTCCTATTATATTTCCAGCTGCATTTTTTAGATTCCATTCCACCCACGCCTAATAAGCAGCATCCCCAGAGAGCCTGCAAGGTTGCTGTAAAAAGGGGACTAGGCGAGATACAAGGTATTTGTGCCCTAGCAAGCCTGCAAGTTGAAGCCCTGTTTTGAGTGTTACCATACTTTGATGCACTATGCAAGATAGATAGGATTAGGAGCTCTCTGGATTTGTGGGTGTCCTAGGCCCTATTTAGCATTCTCCGGGGTTCATTTGCCGTTTCTGAAAAAGCTTTGGGGTTGGGACAGGTTAGGTCTCCTTCAGTTTAAATAGTTATTTACTGTAAAGGGGTCATAAGGTACAATGTTTTATTGTTCAATAATGTTATGCTAACAGTGGTTTATTTTTCGAAGGATTTTTTGAGGTTCCTGTAAAATACACCAGTAACAGGGTGATGCGTTATGGTGTATGTACAGTAATGTACACATGTGGCAAATGTTGAAATAGAAAGTGAATTTTTTATTCATCTTTCGATCTGATGCTACAAAACTTTTTTCACCTCAAAAGCTCAGCTTCCATTGCACTCACTAAAACTATAAGTATTTTTCAGTAATGCAAATAGGCAACAACTCAGAGGCAAAGATATCCAGCAAGGTAGGAAGATTTGAAAAATATTTTCCAGGTTTTCCAGGCACCGGATCAAGTGCGAGTTTTGGCTGCTAAAAGTTTGAAATATACTATGAAATGCGTCTACAAGATGCATGTATGAACAAACAAATGGTACTGTTGTATAGCTAAAGGTTGTAGAAAAATATATAATTTGTGTGGGGTATTTCTGAGTTGAGGGGGTTTACCTGAAAATTCTGGAACATTGCTGTAATTGAGCCACTGTTCATTGTCTTAATTTGTGACTAGTCGCTTCCACGCCTTGTATGTTACCATACATGTGCATACCATTTGATTAGGACATTTAGGAGATTGATATTTGGTAAGTTTTTTTACCGTGTTTTGTAACTTTGAAATTTATATTTCTCCATTTTTCCAGAAAATCATGTAAAAGTGCGCGAAATTCTACAAACTGCGATCACACCCTTGATGGTACGAAAAAACGAACTACAGAGTTATGTAGCTAAAAAGTGTAGATTCCGAGAATATACAGTTTTGGGGGGGTATTTCCAAGTTAGAGGGGTGGTTAGTTTGAAAAATCTGGAAAAATGCTGTTACTGGCCCACTGCGCATGTCTCACTTTTGACTAGTCGCTTCCATGTCCGTGTGTAACCACGCATGTGGCATACCATTTAATTTAGGATATTAGGAGAGTAATATTGGTAAATGTGTAGAAATGAGAAATTCTACGAGAAGAACTGCGCAACACCGCTGAAGGTATGAATGAACAAAGTACAGTATACGTAGCTGAAGTGTGTAGATTTCAGGAATATATATTTAGTTTGTTGGGGTAATATTCTGAGTTTGGGTGGGGGGGGTTGTGGTAAAAACTGCAGACTGTTCAAATCGGAGTTGGCTAAAAATTGACGCTGTTTCTGAGCCATCGTGCATTGTCTCACTTTGCCGCTATTCGCTTCCACAGTCCTGTGTGTTACCACGCATGTGGCATACCGTTTGATTCAGGACATTTGGGAGATTGATATTTGGTAACTTTTTACATTCCATGGGATTTTGGCATGATTCTACCTTTTGAATTTTTAATGTAAATTTTTTCAGAAAATCTGCGAAATGTGCAAAATTCTACGAAGAACTGCGCCCACACTGTTGATGGTATGAATGAACGAACTTAGTGTTACATAGCTGAAGGTAGTAGATTTCAAGAAAATATAGTTTATGGAGGGTATTTCTGAGTTAGGGGTGTTTTGTGGGAAAAACTCCAGACTGTTTAAATACATAGCTGTCTCATTTTTAGTTTGGCTTGAAAAACCAAAATTACTGTTCTTTTTTTTTCTTCTTTTCTTCTTCCTTTTCTTTTCCGCTTTTTTGGACCGTATCTCCTCATATCTAGTTTTTGAGCTACAGACATGAAATCGGTACAGATGTGCGGGGCATATAGGAGAAGTGTGCTATTTTCTAGCTAAGGAATCCGCGGAAGCGTACGGCGTTATCGGTGAATTTCGGACATTTTTTCCCATGACTATAATGGTAACAATCCTCAAATGTGGATATTTCAAAAGTTTTTTTCATGGTCATAAATACAAATGGTGATACCCCCAACCCCCCACACAGACCCAGGTACACCCACCTACTGACCTACCTTTCCATTCCCATGGGAGCCATATTTAAAGGGTAACTAAAGTCAAAAAAACTAATTTAGATTATCTCAATAAAAGTAGTTTTATGGTTATAAACACAAAAAAGACATACCCCTCAACCAGACCCAGGTACACACACCTACTAATCTAACTATCCAAATGTGGCAGCCATACTTAAAGGGTAACTAAAGTAAAAAAAAAACTATTTAGATTTATTCCAATAAAATATAGTTTATGGGTTGTAAACACAAAAAAGACATACCCCTCAACCAGACCCAGGTACACAGACCATGAATTACTATGCATTACTGTGGCAGCCATACTTAAAGGGTAACTAAAGTCAAAAACATTAATTTGATTAATAATAAAAAAGGTTTGTTTTTTAACCCCATGTGGCACAGTTACATACACCTACTGACCTACCCTCCATTACTGTTGCAGCCATACCTAAAGGGTAACTAAAGTCAAAAAAACAAATTTGACCAACCACAAAAAGTTTGTTTTTAACCCCCAACCGGACACAGGTACACACACCTACTGATCTACTTATCCATTACTGTGGCAGCCATACCTAAAGGATAACTAAAGTAAAAAAAAAGATTTGACCAATCATCAAAAAAGTTTGTTTTTTTAACCCCCAACCCGACCAGGTACACACACCTACTGATCTACTTATCCATTACTGTGGCAGCCATACTTAAAGGGTAACTAAAGTCAAAAAAACTAATTTTGACCAATCATCATACAGGAGGATTATATAAAGTCTTATCATTGAAAATTGTGCTAATTTTGCCCCTAACCAATCAGGTGTTAGCTTTCTGATCGATGGATCAAATTAGCACACTTTGGGCTGGGTACACACAAAAGTTTTTTTTGTCCCAAACAAGCGTTCACTACAAACTCATCATTCCCATTATGAGTTTTAAAATCTGCAGCAAAACAACAATATTCCCTTCCAAAATGCAGCCCTTCAAGCAAATTCAAAGTTTATACTTAAACTTTCCCTTCTAGTTTTTTTTGCTGTTACTGACATTTGGCATTGGTCCCGCTCTGGGTTAGTTGTAGCCATGTCTCTGGGTACACCCATGAATTTGGCATACCGTTTTATTCGGGAGGGGTTAGGCTTTCATATTTGAGATGCTTTGAACTCTCCTCTACAGTTTTTAGCTGAAATTCACATTTGATTTTTTCTTGATTTTACAGTTGAGGAAAAAAAAGGAAATGTGAGGAAAATAACTTACGAAAAGCTGCGCCCAGGTATCTGCATTTTGATCGAAACTTAAAATATCCTGCAGGTGTGTAGTTTCTAAAAAATATCTCACTTGTGGGGATATTTTAGTTAATTTGCGTAGTAGATATTCTGTTAACCGTTAGAAGTGGTATGCATTTTAATTTGGTGTATATTCTTTGTGGTGTTTATTTGGTGTGGGGGGGTCTTCTGTACAGAAAAGTGGGGTACCTACATATATCTGGTATTGTTGCACTCGGCAGTATCAGAGCTTTTAGAAACTGTTGTGTGTAACCTTAAGATAACTAAAAATTCCATGAAAATTGCAAATTTTGCTGGTTGTGTTACATTTTTTACCCATATTCCAGGTAAAATTCCAGGAAAAGTACAGTAAAGTTAAAAAATTCTTGTTACAATGTTTAAGTACACTTTGTGCTGAAAAAAACAATGTATAATATTCCTGATTTACTGCAAGGATTCCTACTGTAAAATTTGACTTAACCGATTGAGGGCAAAATCCTGAAAATTCAGTGCAAAACAAAATTTAAATTCTGCTGGCTCGAAAGGGTTAGCTGTGATGTCACAATGGTGTCATAAAGACACAGCTATAAAAACGATGACTCATCATCAACTCCCATTTCAAGAGTTGACTTTCAAGAGTAAAGAAGTGTTTTTCTCTCTCAGTAAGTATTACATTTAGAAGTAGTATAAATACTGTCCTATGCAAATGACATCCGCTGTTAGCATAGCTATAAAAATGCTGTCCATTTTCTGGTTCCTACTTCTTATTGAGTCGTTGTGGAATGTAAAGGGTATGTACACTGGGAAAATGTTTGTTTTAAACTGCCCATTAGTGGAAACTATAATTCCCAACATCACTGTACCATTTGTTTTTGATCTGCCCCTATTTTTTAGATATGGGGCAAGGAAACATCTTACATTTCAGTTGTCAATTAAGGGCCTTACTGTCATAAACTGTTCTTCTGTAAGCAGTTTTGCTGTATCTGGAATGATATGACAGTGGTGTGATTTGGCAGTTTTGACAGTGGTAGGTGGGAAAATAGTCAGGCAGGGCCACATCGGGGGGAAAGGGGTTACTCCTGTATGGGGCCCAGGGGAAAAAAATGGAGGAAGAAAAAAAATGTTTTTTTCCCTGCAAACTCCATTCTAGATAGAGAAGAGAAACAGGGCGTGTCTGCTGTAGGCCCATGATTACTGGTATGTGGCTCCGCCCCCTCCCTCCTTCCCTGAACTTGTAGCTGTTCTGTGCTGTGATCTCCATAGAGAACCTGAGGGAGTAACTGTAAGTTTTACTGACTCCATTTCTACTTGTGAGAGTCATGGGGGGACATTGTTACCCTCTGTCTCACTGCTGTGTACAGGGACTGATCTTGGGGGGCTGATGGCGCCATTACCTGCATAGCAGTGATGGAAACCTTGTAGCTTCAGATGTTTAAAAACAAACAACTCCAGCATGCCTTGATTGCATTCTGCTACCAGTGCATGCACTGCACATGGGGTAGGTAATAGCCTAATAGGGGCTACTGGGCTAATAACTACCCCATGGGGGCAGCATGGCAGCTCCAGACCATCTCTATCCTGGGAACATTTTATATTTACTGGTCGTGTGTGCGTCGTATAGGTGGAGCATGTCTAGTGCCGTTAATGTAACCGGCTTAATGTATAGTTGTATAGTGAGCGTAAAAAAAATTCACCTTCTCTCTCCCCATGGGTCCCTCTTTGTATTGAAATTGTGGGCGGTATGCACGTGTCGAGTGGTTGTGTTATGTGGGCCCCAGAAATTTACCCAGTATGGGCCCAGAAAAGGCGATGGCAGCCCTGTGGTCAGGTCAGTAGTCAGAGCCTCAGCAAAACAAGTACTTATTGAAGGCATGAACCTCCCAGTACTTGTTTTGCTGAGGCTCTGACTACTGACCTGACCACAGGGCTGCCATCAGCCTTTTCTGGGCCCCATACTGGGTAAATTTCTGGGGCCCACATAACACAAACCAACTCAGACACGTGCATACCGCCCAACAATTTCAAATGCAAAAGAGGGACCCATGGGGAGAAGAGAAGGGTGATTTTTTTTTCGCTCACTATATCAACTATACATTAAGCCGGTTACATTAACGGGCACTAGACATGCTCCACCTATACGACGCACACACAGACCAGTAAATATAAAATGTTCCCAGGATAGAGATGGTCTGGAGCTGCCATGCTGCCCCCATGGGGTAGTTATTAGCCCAGTAGCCCTATTAGGCTATTACCTACCCCATGTGCAGTGCATGCACTGGTAGCAGAATGCAATCAAGGCATGCTGGGAGTTGTAGTTTCTTAAACATCTGAAGCTACAAGGTTTGCCATCACTGCTATGCAGGTAATGGCGCCATCAGCCCCCCAAGATCAGTCCCTGTACACAGCAGTGAGACAGAGGGTAACAATGTCCCCCCATGGACTCTCACAAGTAGAAATGGGATCAGTAAAACTTACAGTTACTCCCTCAGGTTCTCTATGGAGATCACAGCACAGAACAGCTACAAGTTCAGGGAAGGGACGGGAGGGGGCGGAGCCACATAGACAGTAATCATGGGCCATGCAGCAGACACGCCCTGTTTCTCTTCTCTATCTAGGAATGGAGTTTGCAGGGAAAAAAACATTTTTTTTCTTCCTCCATTTTTTTCCCCTGGGCCCCATCAAGGAGTAACCCCTTTCCCCCTGATGGTGGCCTGCCTGACTATTTCACCACCTACCAACTGTCAAAAACTGCCAAATCACACCAAAGGGACGGGAGGGGGCGGAGCCACATAGACAGTAATCATGGGCCATACAGCAGACACGCCCTGTTTCTCTTCTCTATCTAGGAATGGAGTTTGCTCTCAGGTTATAAAATCCCAGCTAAATAGCATTTTACCTGTAATTCTAATTCTGTTATATATGGTACTGTGACCCTGTGTGTGTTATATATGGTCTGTGACAAGGTTGTGTGTGTTATTATATGGTCTGTGACAAGGTGTGTGTGTGTTATATATGGTCTGTGACAGGTGTTGTGTGTGTGTTATATATGATCTGTGAAAAGATAATCAATGCACATTCCTTCCTAGGCCCCATACAATATCAATATTTCTGCACACTGACATACGTTATAACAAAGAGGTTTTAGTATACTGTAATCACATGAATGAAAAGCCTTCCACCACGTCAAGGTAACCCCAGTCTGAAAGGTCCTAACTTCTAAACCTTTTTTACTTCAATTACCAATGGTAATCAAAAATCCAAAATCATTCAGTTTACAAACTGCACCATCTGAATATGGATATCCTACATATAAACGTACACCTCCAAGTTTGGAGGACAAACCAATACTTAAAATAAAAGCAACCCTATTATAATTAGACATCATGGATAGTTCCATATAGTCCTATTTATAGTAGAATGTTTAATGCACAATATATATTGAATATTGCAGTTCTGTTAAAGCTATAAATATATATGTAAATATACAAATAAAGGAGTGATCAAGCAATGTTTGCATTAAGTGATCTAAAGATGAAATTTCTCAATATCAGCGAGCCCGCTATATATGTTTCTCTGAAGCTATTTGGCATATACTTGGATTTAAATTCATCATCGTCCAACCTGTAACTCATTCAGTGTTCATTTAGAAAATGGGCAACGAGTGTATTTTCAACCAATAATGCCAACAGCAAACAGAAAAAAACAACATTATTGGCTTTTTCTGAGCTTTGTTCTAAAGATTCATTTGCATGTACATTATTATTATATGAGGGGCAAGCTTTATATAGTGGAATAACATAAATAATATTTTAAAAGACGTAAAAATGGAATTCCACATAAACAGTTTCCAGATATTAATATATTAATACTTTAGGCAGAGTTAGACACAGTTACCCACTAAATACAGAATGTTACTATTTACGTATATTGCTACATCACATAAAAGGTCCAACATCTTTTTCACATTTAATAACAGTGAATGAAATTCAGCATAATACATTTCATGCTGCATGTTAGCACTTTCGAGATATTCAATAACTTTTTTATAGTTAAAATGATGCTAATTTTGCCCACAACATCAGATCTTTTTAACATTTGAAAGCTAACATCTGATTGGTCGGGGCAAAATTAGCACCATTTTTAACAATAAGAACTTTTATGAATCTTCCTGTTATTCTTTTAGAAAGTGATTATCATTGGATAAAACTTAAGAGGAAGCATGTTTATGAAAGCCCTTCAAACTCTCGTCATTATTTGCCATTTTAATTATAATAGGGTGTGCTTCAATCGCACTAGATTATATAACAAATTTAAAATATATATGGCTCAAGATATATTAACACCACCAAAAAAAATAGAATCACATCACATAACGTACAATAATAATATAAAATGAATGCTTAATAAACTTTTTACAAAATTTTCAAAGTATGAATAATAACCTTTATCAGGTTCCAGCGTACCTATACCTTCCTTAACTGAAATTATTCCCAATATAACATTATTATCTAGAAAAAAATTATAATATAGAAGAGCAAATAACTATGTTAAAGACAACATAACTACAACTAAATCCAGAACAAAAATTAGCATTTAAAAACAATTTACATTCTATAAAACAAATGAAGGAGCTCTGTCTTTTCTTGATGCTCCTGGAGTTTCTGGTAAAACATTTGTTTAAACTTTTATTAGCAAATTAAGATTAGAAAGTAAAATAGTAAAATACCTGTAGCATCCTCTGGTATTGCGCTACATTCTGGAGGAGAAACCTCACATTCACTATTGAAATTCCAATAAATCTTAACATGGTCAAATGCCATTTGTAATATTAGTAAAAATTCTGTCCCAAGAGGCTGACCGGTGGGCACCCTTGATCCAGTGAAATTTACTGTATGTTTGTAATATGGTTTCTGGCTAGGAGGTACTTGGACCATCAGAGAGATTCAGGGATCACCACCTGTGGCATTCCTGACTTCTGCTGTAGTGCTGTTGTAGAATGCTAGTAGGGGAAGTTGTAGTTGTAGTTTTCAGGCAACTGCAGTATGGAGAACCCGGGTTATATTTGGGATTTTTGGAATTACATTTCTCTGTTTCCAATAGACAAAACCATTAAACAAGAAATTAAAAAGCAGACGATTGGAAAAAAAATCTTTGTTGAGCCAATACAGGAGAGAATATTCACACACAGTGGACTAGTTTTTTCATGAAAGGTGAGAAACGTTTGCCGTTCTATAAATCTGTCCAACCAATCAGATCTACCTGCAGTATCCAAGTAAATAGCTTACATCTGATTGCTGCAAATTAATAGCACCCCTTATTCAGGGTGATTTACATAGGTATTGCTGCGGAGTTGCTGTTGTCTTTTAAGGGAGTAAAGTATCAGTAAACCGATTTAGGATAGCTGTGCGCACGTAAGTTAGACAGTTTCTGGGCTTCTGTATCTTTAAAAAATTAACATTTGCAGTAAATAAAGCAACAACTGGTGCTTGAAACATAAATAGGCAATGAGGTCCCTATTTCAAAGAGTTTTTAATATAAATGATGCTGATGGACCGTAATCTATTAGGAATGAAATGTATATATCTATACATATTTCATTCCAATAGATGCAGTAAACATCTAAGTTGGTGCACACCAGTTACCAAAACAACTTAGTAGCTAATGCAATAAAAGGGCAAAAGTTTGTTTGCAATTAATCGCAAGCAGCCCCTTAGGCTGGGTACACACAGAGCAGATTTTTTGGCAAACTGACCATATATTTTGTATGACTGGGTCGAAAAATATTGCGTCGGTTTTTGTTGTCACCGGCAGCCGATGTCTGTCTCCTGATCAGACGAAAAGGCATTAAGACATGTCGGTAAATCATGGCTGATCATATGGTTTCCTATGAACCGCACTATCAGCCGTGGTGAAATGTCGGCCATGGTTACTTTCACTGCCAGCAACAGTGATCTGACCCGAACGAATACTAGCGGTGACGACGGTCGGGGCGTGTGTACCCAGCTTTAGAAGCAGTTCATGTTGGTTGTAATAGCAGCCTGTGTTGAATGGCATTCCAAAGAATAAAATATATTTAAGCTGTAAATGTGTAAATGTTGGTAGCACTGAACTTGTAGATATATACATTTGTCTGTATGTGAATGAATGTAATAAAACGACCTTGACTTTCGTATTTCATCCTGTATTTCTGCAGACCGCCAGAGTGAGAACAACTGCACCTTCATCGCCAAACTGTGAGTTACCCAGATGCCTGTGTGTATTCTGATTTTCTGCCCCAACAGCCTACAGGGAAACCCTTATTGGCAGAGACAGTTTTCCTCATACACTGATTCTACTTTTCTGTAGACACTATTTCTGCAGACCCTGATTACTAATATCCTACAAATCCTTACATCACTGATGATGTCTTCCAATGCCCTTTGACCCTAAGTGTTATTGGCAGGTCACACAGAGATTTGACATTTTCCCAGTATCACATTGTGGATACAGATCCATAAAATGGTACGTGGACTATCACTGTCCAAAATAAAGTGTCTGAGAACTGGCCTAAAGCCTTTTGTTTTCATTTCATGTTCACTGTTTATTTACATCTAATCATCGTTATTAAACCTCCCAGCGTTTCCTGTCAGTGTCTCCTGCAGATTCCAAGTTTAAGGAATTTGATGGATTTTGGTGATGCGGCATTACCCTGTGCTGATTGGTAGGTCACTTTCTTAAGTTTTCAGGTTTTTTTTCTTTTGTTTACTTTACATATAACATACTATTTCATATTGGGTTTGGCAGCTAAAAAAGGCTGATTGGAGAATCAAATAGAAACACTGCACGAGTAAACCTGGTGCAATCTGCTAGGTCAAAGACTGGCAACTGGTATTGCACATTTAAAGTTATAGGAGAACTAAACATTCCAGATAAAATTGCCTCAGTAGACAGAGCACATTCACAAGATACAATAAGCTGTGTTCTCACCTCTCCTTTGCTGGAGGTTTTATGAAGTGAACCTGTATGGTAATAGGGGTCAGCTCCCATAATCCTACTTAGCTGGGCACCCAGCTGGTGCCTAATAAACTGCAGATTTAAATCAGGGACTTCCATATTGGTGTGAAGACATCTGTATAAAAATACTCTGCATAGAAACAGTGAATACTGGGGTCAGGGATTGTGGCTTTGGTGACTAAACGGCTGTTGGCTGTACGGCAACAACATGGAAGCCTTCTTACAATGTATAGGTATTTTGGGAAGAAGTTCTTTCATATTAGGATTTTTTAAAAAGTAGGTTTATTTTTCTTTTAATGTTGTATGTCTATAATACCAGTGATTGCAAGCAGTACTTTTTACTTTTAGGGTATTCAATAAAATTCTTATCGTTTGAAAAGGTGCTAATTTTTCCCCAACAAATCAGATGTAGCTTTCAAATGTAAAATAATTTACTTTCCTTACAAATATTACAGAAACTAAAGACAAAACCTTTACTTTTTTAGTCTTGCAAAATCCTTGTTAAAACAGCAGGTAATCTAATATCAGATAAGTGTGAAATCATAGCCTAATGCTACTAAGCAATATCCACCAAAGCAAACGGTTTCATTTATTGTTTTTATTGATTACATATTAAATGACAAACACGTTGTTTGATTCGTTGCTGGTCCTTTCCGGCTAGCCTTGTCATTGGAGATGAGGACATTGAGCGCTCTGCGATGGCCATGTAGTCAGGCTGGAAAGAAAGCTGGTTGAATAGCTAGAAATCTGTCTACTGGAGTGCCTAGAAAGGCCTTATTGGCTGGGAAGCTGTGGGCTGAATGCCTTTCAGCTGGAAACTAGTTTCTGAAAACAAGATATTTAAAGGTAATAAATAGACAAACCAGTGGAAATACTCATGTTAAAGGGCATATCTACCTCCTTATCAACCAAACCCTGTTTGTATAATTCGATATACCTTTCGTTGTTACCTGCTTTTCCCTACTAATGCTGGTTTCTTCTGGTTGCAGCCATCAGTCTAGGCCATGGCAAGTAGCAGGATTCGTAGTCACCATTAGGGATGGCCGGTTCGCGGTTTTCTCGAAAATACGAGAAAACACGTAATTTCGAAAATTTTCGAAAATACAAGGATTTATCTTATTTCCATAAATACATATTTTCAAATTTTTTGAAATTACGAGGATTACACGTATTTCGAAAATACATATTTTCGAAAATACTAGTTTTCTCGTATTTGAAAATACGCGAAACCCGTAATTTCGAAAATTTTTAAAATATAAAAATCTCGTAATTTCGAGGGTATTTTTCATTTTAATGGGTCCGCTCGCGATTTTCGGATTTTTTCGAAAATTTGCGGATCCTCGAGCGGACCGGATTTTGCGAAGTTCGGACATCTCTAGTCACCATAACAGGCTTAGGTTCTGGATGGGAAGCAGGTGTTGGATTGGCTGGAAAGCTGACTGCCGGATGGCCTGGAAAGCTGCCTGCTGAAATTGCATTGCTTGCGCTGCAAGTAATAAAAATCTGTGTGACATGCAAAACCCTTCATAATCCGTAAGTTTACTGGTTAGCGTGACTGTTGCTCTTATTTTCCTGTTATTGCGGGATATTACATCTCCCTGTTTGTGTTTATTATCTGCTGGATTGGTAGATTACTATACTGAGGAGGGGGCAGGGCCAGACCAGATAAGTTAGCATAACTTTGGTATTCAGTGGATCGGATTTACACCTTGTGTGAGAACATGGCATTTTTAGCTCTCCCTCTAGAAACAATAGAGGATTTTGATGTTGTGTCAATCAGTGGCTGTGGCTACTATTGATTTTACTGATGTGTTTCAATAGTGTTTTGTACCTTTTTATATTGAAGTCCATTGCCTGCCTTCGGAACCCATTCGGGATTACTAGTGTGGAAACATAGATATCCTACACAAGACTTTATCCAAGGGTCCACTAAGTCTCATCACTAACCTGTAAACACATCAGTGCTAGGAAAGGCCAGTTGGCCCTATACATACCCACAGAGATTAGTCTGACTGAACATTTATCTAAATCTAAATGGTTGTATTCAACGTTGTCCAAGTAGAAGACGCTTTGCTACTGATGGATGAGATCCTGATTTTTTATGATCTTCTAAAAATAAGTCTGACGTATAATCAAAGTCTTCAAAAAGTTTCTGTTCTTCTTGCGATAAGGGTTTTCCATAAGCAGGTGATAGTCTGGGATTTTCATTTTGTTTAGTACATGGAGGGGCAGATAGGGAGCTGCTAATCTTTGATTTAGAAGGTCTTCCCAGTTAAGTTCCTGTTAAAACAAGATATTTAAAGTTACTGCTAGCCTGCTGTTTTCCTCAAACTACATAGACACATTTACTGCGTGTTGAAGGTTCTCATTCATCCAGGTCATGGTATATCTGTTGTATTCAATTAGAAAACGGACTTGAAGTTAGTTCTTGAAGACTTTCGCTAGTCATTCGACTGGCTTTCTCAATTCAGATCTTAAACGTCTTCAAGAACTAAACTTCAAGTCCAGTTGATCTAATTGAATACAACAGATAGACACATTTACTGTTTTTATGTAAAATACAATACTTATAGGCCTTTGTATTAATGTTTTAATTATGTTTTACATAATCAATTATGGTTAAAAATGGTGCTAGTTTGCCTCAACCAATCTGATGTTATGTAACATTAATAGATAAAATCTAAATGGTTGGAGCTAATTAGCACCATTTTTAACGATTACACATAGCCGGCCACTACACACAAGCAGATATTTTCAGCTGACCAAACCGAAAGTGCCGTGAATAGGTTGTTCGTCCGAAAATATCTGCTGGTGTGTACCCAGCCTAAGTTTAAGAAGCTTTAGGAGTGCAGGGAAATAAATAAAATATCTATGTCAGGGTTTGGGATGGGTGGGGAAGGCGAGTATAGATTTTAGAGCTGGGGGTAGACATGTCTTTAAATTTAAAAAAAATTATATACAGGGAGATTCAAAAAGTTCTTATAGTTTAAAATGGTGCTAATTTTGCCCCAAGCAATCAGATCTTATTTAACATTTGAAAGCTAAACACTGATTGGTTGGGGCAAAATTAGCACCGTTTAAACGATAAGAACTTTTATTGAATAACCTGATAATGTTGTAGAATTGTAAGAAAAGAAATTTGCAAATCTGTTAAATAAACCATCAAGAACGTTAGGAAATCATCTAAATATCAGTAAATGGTTTCTTCTTAATAAAAATATCAATTATCAAAACTACACTGAAAAACTGGTGTTCTTTAATGTCTTCTGCTCCCCTCTCGCTGGATCCAAGGCGATCGCCAGTTTTTTATCAAAGCTAAAATGTTAAAAAAAAAATTATTTTTGTTAAATTCTTTAACTTTCCAACCATCTACTATAGTGTGGGAGTGGGATCTACTAAATGGTCCTTACCTGGCTCATTAGTCTATAGCACCCGTAGATATGTGTCTGGATAGGGGGGGTATGAATAAGGATTTTATAATTGATCTCAGAAATGGATCTTCCATTAAATGGCATCTGCAGAATCAAAAATGTTTATTTAGATCAGCCTGTTTTATTTAATAAGAACACAGAACAATAACCAATAGAGATTCAGTGTATCCACCAATATTGCCAATATGATTAACTGGTTCTGATCTAGGTTAGAACTTTCTAGTTGTCCCCAATGCAATACAATAAGGGTTTCGGTCAGAGTACAATATTATTTATAGTGGCCCACAATTCTACCAGTTAATGGATGTGTTTACTTACCATTCCAATAAGCATTTCATACATTATCACCCTAGTGCAGAAGTCAATTTCTCTGTTGTATCCAGTGGCTTGTAATCTTCTGGTGCTCGGTATAGGGGCGTTGTGCAATTGCTGTAGGTGCGGTTCGCCGTAGCCAATATCTAAACACAGGCACAAAGTTAACCATGTGAAAACAAGAAGATGAATGGATATATTATGTTTGTGAATAAATGTAGGGGGATCGGTATAGTAGATATTTGTAACTATTACACTGGACATTATTTGTTATGGAGAAAGAGGAAATTGACCGGACATAATGTAAAGGAAGGAACTCCGAGTGCAGTAAATCCTAAATAAACTGGACTACAACACTTTGTTTGGAGCTACCAAAGTCGGTATATTTCAGGTATCCCGAGCTATCCAGAAGGATGTTATGAGGCTTAAGGTCGCTGCAATAAAATAAATATAAACAGTTCAAGTCTTCCACATAACTATTTTCTGCTGTTATATATTAACATTATCAGGGATGAACCAAAGAAAGAACTTTTATTTACTAAAATCTCTTCCCTCCTAAAAATAAAACCTGTTGGTTTCTTACTAGCAGGTGTCTAGTACATGGAAGTCGGCATTACTGCCAAATCAATTAGATTCCCAATCCTGCATACAGAAACGCATATGAATTAATGGAAATTTTGAAGTAAGGTAATGATTATAACCATATAACTGTAGCGGGTAGGTAATAATGCATTAGTACTTACCGGTGAAAATTTATTGTTGTGCAAATGCTGTAATCCAAGTACAATGCATGCAGAGTAAAACCTGAAAGTAGAACAGCCCCGGTTATTACATACGCTGGTAGTCTAAACATTTACCGAATCTTAATATGCAATCACGTTTTTTACTAAAGGGGAAATTTACTAATTATGAATAGCAATATGAATGGTTAACTGGATATTATTCTTTTCAGAATGTATTATGTTTCTTTTTCTATTATTTGAATTTTTTAATAACTTGACATAAGTCATGTGACTGCTTTCTTGCCAACTCGAAGTATTTGAGCAATCTACAAATATTTTTACTAAACATATTTTGTCCAGTAATTCACTATTAACCTATGGGAATAGTAGCAAAAAGTCTAATATTACTTACAAAGCAACGGATTCCTTAACTCCGCCAGCCTTTTTAAGCAAACAATTTAGATCTCCCCCAGTGACGTACTCCATTGCAAAGCATAGGTGGTCTTGTTCTGGAACGTGGCATATAGACCAGCGACGAATGGGTGTCCGGTAATCTTTGCATAATGTTCTTTTCCATGTTAACCCTAGAAATTAATAACATTAATAACAACAAGAAAAAGAAAATTACTATGTGAATGGAGCACTGAGAGGTAAGACACAAACCAACAGAGCTGTTTAAGGTAAAGAAAAAAGGTTGCGGATTGAAACACTAGAAGGGTTCTAGCATGCCCCTTAAAGAAAGGGTAAATAGTATGTTATTGGGGGTGGATATGGCCTTGAAATAAATAAACTATTAATAAAATCACAATCATTCCATATTTACTTACATTTCAAAGAACCTCACGTCGATAATAAATCCTTTAACACGGTTTTTAATGCAAATTTATGGAGAGTTGATTTGTGTTCCACCAGTAAAACCTGCAATGAAAGAATATGGTTAGTTTGCCTGAATGCTCTATGAATGTCCTTAGCAGAACAATGTGTGTTACTACTTTACCAAAGGTGCTCTGCCCAGAAATGAGAGAAGGTTAAACTCTTCCATTGATAGGGAACGAGGACTGAAAGAAAGATAAATGAAATTTAGTTCAACTGACTATAAGAAATGAGGGGATTGGGACCAAAGCATTTTACATTGTGTCTTTTACTTGGTCTCATCAACTTTGCACTCGAACTTACCCAGATGACAAGGATGACCATCCATTACTATTAATGCTGCTGGAATAAAACAGTTCTCCAGGACTGTGACATAAAGATGATTTCGCCGATGCCCAAAGTTCTCTGGAGCTGTGAAATGATACAGATGAGCTCGCTGATAGCACCATAGCATTGGTTTCATCTTCTTGGCCATTCTCTACTGTTTTCTGGTAGTTTGTTGGGATCTAGAATTCCAGGTACTTCTTGCTCTGTAAAAATGAATAATGAAGCGAGAAACTTCTCATTATTAGGTTCATGTCCTTTCTTGTTTAATCCCCGAAGCGCCCTTTTTTGTTACACTAATTTAAAGAGACAACTACACATTAGAAAGATCTCAGAGAGAGGTGGTTAGACACTATAGTTGTCCTTTAAGACAATATTCTATTTCTGTAAAGTATAATATTATAGAGAGGTGGTACTGTACCTGAATTAGTCCTGGTGCGCTCCAGTGCAATGTCAATATCTTCCAGGATCTCGTAGAGGTCCCTAGCCTTTGTTCCGAAGCCTTAATCAGTTTGGCCAGTGCTTGCGCGTGTTTTGTGCGTTGCAACACTGCGCTTCTTCATGGCATCATGTCTAATCCGGTCTTCCTTTTGGATTTGACTCATTAAATAGTCATTACCGGCTTTAGGTACCATGGTGACTGTAAATCGAAAAGGCTTTTATCGGATTACATGACTTAGTTGATTTATGATGGCGACCCTGGAGTTCTACAGAAAGATAAAAATTAAAGGGATTATAGGAATTTCCTTTTTGGATAATAACATCCCAGACCTAAAAGAACTAAAATATCACTTCCATTTGCTTGATGGAACATGTGTAAGTGTCATTTAGAGATCAGGCTGAATAATTGGAATCATGTGTAGTTCTGGGCAATGTTAATAAATGGTTTAAGGTGGCCATAAACGGCACAATCCAATGGAATTGTAAAATGTTTTTAATGAAATGGAAAAAATATTGTACAATCATTGGCCGTACGATATTGGGAATATCCTGATATTGTTTGACTAGGGTCTATGGCCAAATAGGTTTGGGGGTCTTCTCTATCAGGATATAAAATATCATTTTGCGGGTTGGCATGCCTTTAAATTGTTTCCTGTAGTCTTACCTCAGTGCAACACTTTTGACTTTTCGAGTTTCCCATGGTAAAGACCTAAGGATGGAACACACAATTACATATTAAAGTACAAGAATTGCAAACAGGACCAACAATTTGTATTAAATCTTTTTATCTTTTAATGTTAAAACTAAAACGAATTAGCATGGGCAAAAATAAATGTATTATACATTGTTTATTTTTTGTTTATATAGTGGATAATAAACCCCCTACAGTCAATAATAAGGATATTAGAAGTTAGCGAGGGGTTCTGTGACCATATAAAACTATAAAGGAACTTCCCCCCTCATTTGAAAGTACCAGTGCGTATTATGACATCACAGCTTAAAGGGTTTGTATACTGAAAAAATGACTGCATACAGGGCAGTAATCTGGCAGATGAAAACTGTACATGCTGTAGCTCCTCAATGAAACAATATTGGGAGGTAGGAATAATCAATCCTACGTGCCTGCCAAAGGTACTTTCCATTTTTAAAAAGTATATATTTACAGTTAAGTTGTCCCTCAATCAATAAATAATTATGTGTAAGTAGCACTCACTCTGAGGTGCATGCCTTCAATAGAGTGAGTGCTACTTACACATAATTATTTATTGATTGAGGGACAACTTAACTGTAAATATATACTTTTTAAAAATGGAAAGTACCTTTGGCAGGCACGTAGGATTGATTATTCCTACCTCCCAATATTGCTCCTCAATGAAACAATATTGGGAGGTAGGAATAATCATCCTACGTGCCTGCCAAAGGTACTTTCCATTTTTAAAAGTATATATTTACAGTTAAGTTGTCCCTCAATCAATAATAATTATGTGTAAGTAGCACTCACTCGGAGGTCATGCCTTCAATACAGTACTTGTTTTGCTGAGGCTCTGACTACTGACCTGACCACAGGGCTGCCATCGCCTTTTCTGGGCCCCATATGGGTAAATTTCTGGGGCCCACATAACACAACCACTCGACACGTGCATACCGCCCACAATTTCAACTACAAAGAGGACCCATGGGGAGAGAGAAGGTGAATTTTTTTTATCGCTCACTATACAACTATACATTAAGCCGGTTACATTAACGGCACTAGACATGCTCCACCTATACGACGCACACACGACCAGTAAATATAAAATGTTCCCAGGATAGAGATGGTCTGGAGCTGCCATGCTGCCCCCATGGGGTAGTTATTAGCCCAGTAGCCCTATTAGGCTATTACCTACCCCATGTGCAGTGCATGCACTGGTAGCAGAATGCAATCAAGGCATGCTGGAGTTGTTTGTTTCTTAAACATCTGAAGCTACAAGGTTTCCATCACTGCTATGCAGGTAATGGCGCCATCAGCCCCCCAAGATCAGTCCCTGTACACAGCAGTGAGACAGAGGGTAACAATGTCCCCCCATGACTCTCACAAGTAGAAATGGAGTCAGTAAAACTTACAGTTACTCCCCTCAGGTTCTCTATGGAGATCACAGCACAGAACAGCTACAAGTTCAGGGAAGGAGGGAGGGGCGGAGCCACATACCAGTAATCATGGCCTACAGCAGACACGCCCTGTTTCTCTTCTCTATCTAGAATGGAGTTTGCAGGGAAAAAAACATTTTTTTTCTTCCTCCATTTTTTTCCCCCTGGGCCCCATACAGGAGTAACCCCTTTCCCCCCGATGTGGCCCTGCCTGACTATTTTCCCACCTACCACACTGTCAAAACTGCCAAATCACACCAACTGTCATATCATTCCAGATACAGCAAAACTGCTTACAGAAGAACAGTTTATGACAGTAAGGCCCTTAATTGACAACTGAAATGTAAGATTTTCCTTGCCCCATATCTAAAAAATAGGGGCAGATCAAAAACAAATGGTACAGTGATGTTGGGAATTATAGTTTCCACTAATGGGCAGTTTAAAACAAACATTTTCCCATGTACATACCCTTTACATTCTCACAACGACTCAATAAGAAGTAGGAACCAGAAAATGGACAGCATTTTTATAGCTATGCTAACAGCGGATGTCATTTGCATAGGACAGTATTTATACTACTTCTAAATGTAATACTTACTGAGAGAGAAAAACCACTTCTTTACTCTTGAAAGTCAACTCTTGAAATGGGAGTTGATGATGAGTCATCGTTTTTATAGCTGTGTCTTTATGACACCATTGTGACATCACAGCTAACCCTTTCGAGCCAGCAGAATTTAAATTTTGTTTTGCACTGAATTTTCAGGATTTTGCCCTCAATCGGTTAAGTCTAATTTTACAGTAGGAATCCTTGCAGTAAATCAGGAATATTATACATTGTTTTTTTCAGCACAAAGTGTACTTAAACATTGTAACAAGAATTTTTTAACTTTACTGTACTTTTCCTGGAATTTTACCTGGAATATGGGTAAAAAATGTAAACAACCAGCAAAATTTGCAAATTTTCATGGAATTTTATAGTTATCTTAAGGTTACACACAACAGTTTCTAAAAGCTCTGATACTGCCGAGTGCAACAATACCAGATATATGTAGGTACCCTACTTTTCTGTACAGAAGACCCCCCCACACCCAAATAAACACCACAAAGAATATACACCAAATTAAAATGCATACCACTTCTAACGGTTAACAGAATATCTACTACGAAATTAACTAAAATATCCCCACAAGTGAGATATTTTTTAGAAACTACACACCTGCAGGATATTTTAAGTTTCGATCAAAATGCAGATACCTGGGCGCAGCTTTTCGTAAGTTATTTTCCTCACATTTCCTTTTTTTTTTCCTCAACTGTAAAATCAAGAAAAAATCAAATGTGAATTTCAGCTAAAAACTGTAGAGGAGAGTTCAAAAGCATCTCAAATATGAAAGCCTAACCCCTCCCGAATAAAACGGTATGCCAAATTCATGGGTGTACCCAGAGACATGGCTACAACTAACCCAGAGCGGGACCAATGCCAAATGTCAGTAACAGCAAAAAAAACTAGAAGGGAAAGTTTAAGTATAAACTTTGAATTTGCTTGAAGGGCTGCATTTTGGAAGGGAATATGTTGTTTTGCTGCAGATTTTAAAACTCAATAATGGGAATGATGAGTTTGTAGTGAACGCTTGTTTGGGACAAAAAAAACTTTTGTGTGTACCCAGCCCAAAGTGTGCTAATTTGATCCATCGATCAGAAAGCTAACACCTGATTGGTTAGGGGCAAAATTAGCACAATTTTCAATGATAAGACTTTATATAATCCTCTGTATGATGATTGGTCAAAATTAGTTTTTTTGACTTTAGTTACCCTTTAAGTATGGCTGCCACAGTAATGGATAAGTAGATCAGTAGGTGTGTGTACCTGGTCGGGTTGGGGGTTAAAAAAACAAACTTTTTTGATGATTGGTCAAATCTTTTTTTTTACTTTAGTTATCCTTTAGGTATGGCTGCCACAGTAATGGATAAGTAGATCAGTAGGTGTGTGTACCTGTGTCCGGTTGGGGGTTAAAAACAAACTTTTTGATGGTTGGTCAAATTTGTTTTTTTGACTTTAGTTACCCTTTAGGTATGGCTGCAACAGTAATGGAGGGGTAGGTCAGTAGGTGTATGTAACTGTGCCACATGGGGTTAAAAAACAAACCTTTTTTATTATTAATCAAATTAATGTTTTTGACTTTAGTTACCCTTTAAGTATGGCTGCCACAGTAATGCATAGTAATTCATGGTCTGTGTACCTGGGTCTGGTTGAGGGGTATGTCTTTTTTGTGTTTACAACACCATAAACTATATTTTATTGGAATAAATCTAAATAGTTTTTTTTTTACTTTAGTTACCCTTTAAGTATGGCTGCCACATTTGGATAGTTAGATTAGTAGGTGTGTGTACCTGGGTCTGGTTGAGGGGTATGTCTTTTTTGTGTTTATAACCATAAAACACTTTTATTGAGATAATCTAAATTAGTTTTTTTGACTTTAGTTTCCCTTTAAATATGGCTCCCATGGGAATGGAAAGGTAGGTCAGTAGGTGGGTGTACCTGGGTCTGTGTGGGGGGTTGGGGGTATCACCATTTGTATTTATGACCATGAAAAAAACTTTTGAAATATCCACATTTGAGGATTGTTACCATTATAGTCATGGGAAAAAATGTCCGAAATTCACCGATAACGCCGTAACGCTTCCGCGGATTCCTTAGCTAGAAAATAGCACACTTCTCCTATATGCCCCGCACATCTGTACCGATTTCATGTCTGTAGCTCAAAAACTAGATATGAGGAGATACGGTCCAAAAAAGCGGAAAAGAAAATGGAAGAAGAAAAGAAGAAAGAAAAAAGAACAGTAATTTTGGTTTTTCAAGCCAAACTAAAAATGAGACAGCTATGTATTTAAACAGTCTGGAGTTTTTCCCACAAAACACCCCTAACTCAGAAATACCCTCCATAAACTATATTTTCTTGAAATCTACTACCTTCAGCTATGTAACACTAAGTTCGTTCATTCATACCATCAACAGTGTGGGCGCAGTTCTTCGTAGAATTTTGCACATTTCGCAGATTTTCTGAAAAAATTTACATTAAAAATTCAAAAGGTAGAATCATGCCAAAATCCCATGGAATGTAAAAAGTTACCAAATATCAATCTCCCAAATGTCCTGAATCAAACGGTATGCCACATGCGTGGTAACACACAGGACTGGAAGCGAATAGCGGCAAAGTGAGACAATGCACGATGGCTCAGAAACAGCGTCAATTTTTAGCCAACTCCGATTTGAACAGTCTGCAGTTTTTACCACAACCCCCCCCACCCCCCAAACTCAGAATATTACCCCAACAAACTAAATATATATTCCTGAAATCTACACACTTCAGCTACGTAATACTGTACTTTGTTCATTCATACCTTCAGCGGTGTTGCGCAGTTCTTCTCGTAGAATTTCTCATTTCTACACACTTTACCAATATTACTCTCCTAATATCCTAAATTAAATGGTATGCCACATGCGTGGTTACACACGGACATGGAAGCGACTAGTCAAAAGTGAGACATGCGCAGTGGGCCAGTAACAGCATTTTTCCAGATTTTTCAAACTAACCACCCCTCTAACTTGGAAATACCCCCCCAAAACTGTATATTCTCGGAATCTACACTTTTTAGCTACATAACTCTGTAGTTCGTTTTTTCGTACCATCAAGGGTGTGATCGCAGTTTGTAGAATTTCGCGCACTTTTACATGATTTTCTGGAAAAATGGAGAAATATAAATTTCAAAGTTACAAATCACGGTAAAAAAACTTACCAAATATCAATCTCCTAAATGTCCTAATCAAATGGTATGCACATGTATGGTAACATACAAGGCGTGGAAGCGACTAGTCACAAATTAAGACAATGAACAGTGGCTCAATTACAGCAATGTTCCAGAATTTTCAGGTAAACCCCCTCAACTCAGAAATACCCCACACAAATTATATATTTTTCTACAACCTTTAGCTATACAACAGTACCATTTGTTTGTTCATACATGCATCTTGTAGACGCATTTCATAGTATATTTCAAACTTTTAGCAGCCAAAACTCGCACTTGATCCGGTGCCTGGAAAACCTGGAAAATATTTTTCAAATCTTCCTACCTTGCTGGATATCTTTGCCTCTGAGTTGTTGCCTATTTGCATTACTGAAAAATACTTATAGTTTTAGTGAGTGCAATGGAAGCTGAGCTTTTGAGGTGAAAAAAGTTTTGTAGCATCAGATCGAAAGATGAATAAAAAATTCACTTTCTATTTCAACACTTTGCCACATGTGTACATTATGTACATACACCATAACGCATCACCCTGTTACTGGTGTATTTTACAGGAACCTCAAAAAATCCTTCGAAAAATAAACCACTGTTAGCATAACATTATTGAACAATAAAACATTGTACCTTATGACCCCTTTACAGTAAATAACTATTTAAACTGAAGGAGACCTAACCTGTCCCAACCCCAAAGCTTTTTCAGAAACGGCAAATGAACCCCGGAGCAATGCTAAATAGGGCCTAGGACACCCACAAATCCAGAGAGCTCCTAATCCTATCTATCTTGCATAGTGCATCAAAGTATGGTAACACTCAAAACAGGGCTTCAACTTGCAGGCTTGCTAGGGCACAAATACCTTGTATCTCGCCTAGTCCCCTTTTTACAGCAACCTTGCAGGCTCTCTGGGGATGCTGCTTATTAGGCGTGGGTGGAATGGAATCTAAAAAATGCAGCTGGAAATATAATAGGACAGTGCAGGTTGTGGTACCACTGTCCTGTAACCATATAACGAATATATAGGGCCGTTTGCAAAAGATAATTGGCTAATTTATTGTACCAGGCCTTTGTTTTTTTGTGTGTGCTGTATTCTTTGCTACAGTGGTCTAATTTTGGGGGGCCTACCACGACTTCTGTGCTCTACACTTACTGACTCATCGTGGATGGTGGTCAGCATGAATACAGTATCACAAAACTTGATAACCAGGAGCTCATCACTCCTTCTTAACAACTTACTTCTCTCCACGCTTTAGTGTCTTATCCAGTAAGCCTTGGGCAACCCATTTATTTTTTATGGTACCACAGGCTGGGGTGTCCAAAGAAAAAGGCACTAAACAAGTGAATACTTGTATACAAGTTATCCAATAAGTGGTAACCATACCCAGCAATGGAGAAATGAGCTCCCAGACTTCTTGCCACTGACCGTAAAATCCAGTGGACAACTGGGGGGGTCTAACTGTGAGTCTTTGCCCTCATAATCAATACTTGCTAGTGTACCCGGTACTTCTTTCACAGAGCTTATATAATTTGCTCCCATAGAGAAAACACTTGGGATGTACTGACGGATTTAGGCGCCCTTTGAAGAGCATAAGGGACACATCAATACAGATATTCTGGAAGGGATGTAACCCTGCAAACGATTAGACAGGCTATCAATAAAGGGCCTCAATTTATGGTTTGGTAGCGGTTTCTAGTCATTACAGCTGCAAAAAGGGGGAGGGAAATGATAGTGGTGTATCCCAATAGCCTTGCAATGTATTGTTCTTTAGGAGACCCATTGCAAGTGTGAGGGCAAGAAATCTTTTCATTTCAACTGTTGTGGTAGGATACCATGCCAGAGAATGCGAGTGTTCACCTAATTGTGTGTGGCAATATACTGCTGGGCAAATAGATTTGTATAGTGGACCACATGCTGTAGGATAAAACCACAATTCCCAGCATTCCCTGGTTTCTCTCTCTAGTTATGGAATGCCGGAAGCTGTAGTTTTCAAACATCTGGAGGCACACCCTTTGGGAATACCCATTCTATGGAGTAATAAGCACAGACATAGGATGGTATTTATAATGATTACTATCAGTAATTCCTGGTTACCCTTTATCGTATTACAACTAGTATTATAATTTTTGACCACAGTATAATTTTGTTCCACAATTAAATACCAGTAGCATTATTTTGTTATTGGCAAATTGATTTTAATGGACCAATACTGGGCGATATTGAAAACTTTACCATCAAATGTAATTTTTTGACTGTGGTAAAAAAAAAAGATACAGTCCACTATCAGTCTTTTTGACCGAGGAATATACAGTACATCCACTGTTGGATGCCATCCATTTTTGGACGAAATGCATGCTAGTGTTGCTTTCTTCTCTCCTGGTCTCCCCCTTGCTAGTAGGGTTGCATTGTAACAATCTAAAAACGGATACTTCTATTTAGCTGATGGGACGCGTAAATATATTTCTTATTGCCTACCTTATTATGCATAGCTTCTAGGGTACCTAAGTATACATTAAACTCTTATTTTGCATACACCAGGGGTCTGTATACATACTAGGATATAGGAATTGATGTAATATCCTACCCTATATATGCCTGACCTGAGCAGATATATCTGAACTTGACCTTTATACTTTGTGCTGGCTGTTACCAAGGGGGAGTATTGTGATGTACTTGTGTGCTTTTTTTAAAATGCAAAGTTTCATGGATATGGCAGATTGTTTAAATAAAGGGGTTTTTATTTAAGATAGTTTTGTGTTGAATGTCTTAAGGTTTAATTATTTTTATAGTCTAGGCTAAAATAATTAGGGTATTAGCTACCAAATGCGAGAGGGTGGGATTTTTAAAAGTTTTAATGTAAAATAAATATTGGGACACTATTAAAGTAATCATTATTTTACACAGCAACCATTATTTTACAAAATCGTTATTTTACAAGTGAGTGTTAATTTACACAACGTTTAAAAAAAGATATACTTTGTGCCTTTTTTATTTGACATATTTGCTGATTTAAATGTGGAATAAATGCATAAATATCATATTTAGTGGAACCAGCAGTACATATGTCAATAATAAATTGTCCTATTGAGAGTCAGATGGAAGGGGGAGTATAACAGTTAACCCTATTTCTGCCAGCTTTTTAACTATTGTAGTTTAGGGTTATGGTGCTATATTTAATTTGAGGTAAACATTCCCTTTTAAGGGGAATCCCATAATCGATCGGAATTTCCCGACATGTTCGATCATGACAAACTAACGATCAGGTTTGGTCGCAGCTGGCCGCCCCCCCAGCAGATATTTTCGGCCGACCGAGTGAAAGTGCCATGAATCGGTGTGTATCCAGCCTAATAGAGACCGTTATGGTCTTGCCGATGACCCAGCGCCTGGGTTGATTCAGTTGCTCAGTAGAGATCTGAACATGTTTGTGACCCATCCAACAGCCAATCAGTAGAATTACTGTTAGGAACATTCCAAGGTTGTGATGCATTCTGGGAAGAAAAAGGACCGTTAGAACCTGAAATGTCAGCTCACTAATGTCAACAGCAGGGAACAGCAGGAAACAGATTTTTCAAAATGGAGAGAATATGTAGAATAACTAAGTATGCATTACACAAACTGACAATTTAACAAATATTGATAATTTCCACTGAACTGTCCCTTTAACATAGGCAGATGCTTAAAGGAGAATTATACTCATGCAGTAACTGACTGATTTCTTGCAGCAATTGTCTTTTTTCAACCTCCTCCCCCCATTAATATATGTTCTCCAGTGTCAGAGATGGGAAGAGCCAGAAGTTTTAATTCTTTAAATGTGAGTGATATATCAAATAAAATGGTTCTCATGTTAGTGGTATTGCCTAATGACCAATATTTAAGTGAAAGAAACACAAATTTACCAGTTAAACATTTTATATTAAAAGAAAACCTTGGATTTTTTTCATTTTAAACATTCCCTCTGTGGATGGGTATTTGATTCTACTGTTCTCTAGCAATCAGGTAATTAACCATTTACCAATCAGTGCAGGAGACTGGTGTATTAATTTCCTATTGGATAAGGGACATGTAGAGAGTTTATATTTAATATTAAAGGACAATTATACTCACCTTCCCTCCGCTCCTCTTCCTTAGTCGTGCTTTCTACCCAGGTGAGGACCTGAACCGCTAGGTCCTCACCCCTGGGTTCGCTTACTATTTCGTATTTACATACACGCTGCTCCGGTAGGCTCCACGTCCTCCTTTCCTTGCGCGACAAGGCCAATAGGAAGGCACACTCATTGCAGAGTGTGTCTTCCTATTGGCCTCATCGCCGCGGGAAGGAGGCGGCGGTTCTTAACAGAGCAGCATGTATGTAAGTATTTGCCTTTAGTTAAAGGACAGTTTAGTGGAAATGATCAATATTTGTTAATTGTTAGTTTGTGTAATGCATACTTAGTTATTCTACATATTCTCTTCCATTTTGACAAATCAGTTGATTTCATACCCTTTGCTTCCCTGCTGTTGACATTAGTGAGCTGGCATTTCAGGTTCTAACGGTCCTTCTTCTTCCCAGAATGCACCACTTCCTTGGAATGTTCCTAACAGTTTATTTCTACTGATTGGCTGTTGGATGGGTCAAAGATGCTCAGATCTCTACTGAGCAACTGAATCAACCCAGGCACTGGTCAGGGCAAGACCATGCGGTCTCTACTAGGGTCCTGCAAACAGGAAGTCAGTATTTCGGTTGCATTTATTTATACACAGACACAATGCTGATATTGGCAGATTATGGTCATTAGGATGAAAAAATACTGCTCTTTCTTCTGAAAAGTATATGTTATTTGCACTGAACTTCCCCTTTAAGGGACCCCAGGGTTGAGAACCTCACCCTGGTTAGACCTCACCTTTGAGACACTGATGCCTGTCAGTCACTCAAGTGCTGCGATATTCAGTTGCAATCAACATGTTTTCTCCCCACGGCAAATTCCATGTAGCATGTTCTCCACAACATTTGTTTTTTACGCTCATAGTGGAAAAACTGAAAACGTTGTATATAAGGTTTTGCTACAAACATATGTGCTATACCTCCCTCAGCAATGTCACCACCTCCTCAACTCAACTATTAAATACATGACGTATGCACTTCTTTCCCCGTCTCTTCTATCTAAGCCAAACACACAACTGCATGTAACAAATACTTTACCCACATGTGTATATTGGCAACGCGGGTACAACTGCTAGTTCTTAATACAGGAACAGTCCAGGACTAACCTCACAAAAAGAACTGTACATGGTGTAGCTCCTAACAAAACGATATTGGGAGGTAGGAATAATTAATCCTACTCTCTTTGCCCCAGGTACTTTCCATTTTTAAACAGTATAGATCCCTTTAAATGTTATGAGCCGTATTGTCCCAAGCCTGCAGGACTGCAAAGAAACTTTAAACCACGCTTACCGAGTATCGCGCTAGCGTGACTCCAACCCCATGCTTGAGGCAGCTGTGCGGATATCGCAAAAGACACTCACCGGTTGCCACAAGCTATTTACCAGCAGCTGTGCAGTTTTAGCTCCATGAGAACTTGAAAAGTGACTTACCGGGAGACACAGCCTCTGGTGAATGTTTATAATGGAGAGCAGCTGTGGCTCGGGGTAAATCTCCCTGAATGCGTTTATATCAGGAAGGTCACCTGTACCGTGGAAAGAATCCACATGATAGGATATCACACATCCAAATTTACAATAGAGAAGATTTTATTGGATTTTCCATCATTGTAAGTAGTTAAAACATTAACAATGCAGGCTTTTAACTTTATTTTATTTTTAAATACATATAAACCAACAACCTTTAAGAAATGAATAAATCATTCTGCATAGAGTCTAGTTGTAGAACTGAGCTGGCGAATTAATATGTATGATATACAATCTATGGATTTGTCACAATACAGTGCACTCGGGTTCTCTCCTGTACTGCTTAACATACATTATATAATGGAGGACTTATTCCTTTTTACTTAGCTATTATGTAGCTTTTGGTATTTAATCCACCACTAGTCTAGTCGCTCCCATTGTTTACTCTGTAAAATCCAGTTCAGCATGCAAATATTACAAATCTAAGATGATCTGAATGGGATGAATTGTGCTTTTAAACATTTATTTAGAACTATCCTGTTAACTTGCAGATCCATCTCCTTTTTACGGTAAATTGTACGATGACAAAAAAACTCATCTGTTATTTACATTCACTGTTAATGCCGCTTGACTGGCTGGCGTTAAAAACTGCTCAATAGTTAGCCGCTACCCGCCATATAACATTGCTCGCTAGTGAACTTTGTTTAAACTCCACGTTACCACAGGCATCCGCCGCAACAGAGGAGTTAATCAGTAATAGAACTGCTCTAAGGAGTTGACTGTTTTATATTTGTTAAATATTCTTATAGCTTGGATCTGTACCTTAAGGAACTCAATAGCCTCTAGTTCAGTGGTGGCAAACCTATGGCACACGTGCCACTTGGAGTTCACCAGAGTTTGTCACCAAAAGGCCAGAGAAAGTGTATTGGCTGTCTGTAGTAGGAGAGGTGACATGCTACAACATTCAGCTCTGCTTGTGTCCCTGTTTTGGATCTCAAACTCCTGTCAATAATGTACGGGTTAATGATCACTGTTTTATATCTCAAACTCCTGTGTGGTAATGTAGGGTTAATGATCACTGTTTTATATCTCAAACTCCTGTGTGGTAATGTAGGGTTAATGGTCACTTTTTTAGATCTCAAACTCCTGTGTGGTAATGTAGGGTTAATGATCACTGTTTTATATCTCAACTCCTGTGTGGCAATGAGGGTTAATGGTCACTGTTTATATATCTCAAACTCCTGTGTGGTAATGTAGGGGTTAATGGTCACTGTTTTAGATCTCAAACTCCTGTGTGGTAATGTGGGGGTTAATGGTCACTGTTTTATATCTCAACTCCTGTGTGGCAATGTGGGTTAATGGTCACTGTTATATATCTCAAACTCCTGTGTGGTAATGTAGGGGTTAATGGTCACTGTTTTAGATCTCAAACTCCTGTGTGGTAATGTAGGGTTAATGGTCACTGTTATATATCCAAACTCCTGTGTGGTAATGTAGAGTTAATGGTCAGTGTTCTAGATGTCAAACTCCTGTGTGGTAATGTAGGGGTTATGGTCACTGTTTTAGATCTGCAACTCCAGTGTGGTAATGTAGGGTTAATGGTCACGTTTATATATCTCAAACTCCTGTGTGGTAATTTAGGGTTAATGGTCACTGTTCTAGATGTCAAACTCCTGTGTGGTAATGTAGGGTTAATGGTCACTGTTTTAGATCTCAAACTCCTGTGTGGTAATGTAGGGTTATGGTCACTGTTCTAGATGTCAAACTCCTGTTTAATGTAGGGTTAATGGTCACCTGTTCTAGATGTCAAACTCCTGTGTGGTAATGTAGGGGTTAATGGTCACTGTTTTATATCTCAAATTACTGTTGGTAATGTAGGGTTAATGGTCACTGTTTTAGATCTCAAACTCCTGTGTGGGTATGTAGGGTTAATGGTCACTGTTTTATATCTCAAACTCCTGTGTGGTAATGTAGGGTTAATGGTCACTGTTCTAGATGTCAAAATCCTGTTTAGTAATGTAGGGGTTAATGGTCACTGTTCTAGATGTCAAACTCCTGTGTGGTAATGTAGGGTTAATGGTCACTGTTCTAGATGTCAAACCCTGTCTAATTATGTAGGGTTAATGGTCACTGTTCTAGATGTCAAACTCCTGTTAATGTAGGGTTAATGGTCACTTTTTTGGATGTCAAACTCCTGTGTGGTAATGTAGGGGTTAATAGTTAATCTATAATTTCTATCTACTGTATTGGTCTGTGTCTATTTGAGTTGTTTTTTTCCAAAGTAAAAACTCTGTATTCAGGCTAAATGACATGTTGGCACTATGTAATAAAAAGTGGGGCTTTGGGTTGCAGTTTGGAACACTTGTGCACCAACAGGCACATAGCTCCTGATTTGGAGTTGAAGTCATGCTGTTATATTGGGTTAGCGTGACTTAAACTCCTTCCTTGCGGCGGCTGCGTGGCTAACGCAAAAGTTAACAGCGCAGCCTCTGCAAGCGATGTTATATGCCGAAATTGCCATTTTATTTGCAGCAGCACCGCTATCAGCATATAACATCGCCGGACTGTTTGCACCGGGATGCCATTGCGGAGCTCGGTGTATCGCCCTTGGCCTCTAAAAGTTTTACGATTTTCACCTTGGGCTGTCATTAAGTCTTGTATTTTTGTCATCAACTCAATTTGTCCCTCCACACACGCTTGGTGCTGATCTAATGCAAAGTGCATACTCTTTCTCTATGTCTCTATGCCCATGGTACTCTTGGGTGTGCACAAGCATTAGGCTATTAGCGATCCAGTATAAACTATAAGAGCTGACATTCTATGAATTATGCCACATCTGCATAGAACCCATGCAGGAATACAGCTAATACAGTGTGTTTTTAGTTTTAAAGGTTATATTGCTAACATTATGGCTGCTGAAAGTAATAAATCTGTTTGGGGTTATTCTTTTCAGGTTTAATAATACAACAGACAGGTTCTCTCATCTTAAAGGGAATTCCACCCCACCACTAAGGATCTCTCCAGAGAGATTGTTTACTTGCTTACCTCCTGCTCTCACCCAGTGGGAGGTCTCCTCCTCTGAATGGCACCAGTATGCAGCCATAAATCTCTATCATCACTGTCATGGCCGTGACTGACACTGAAACCAGAAGGAAGCCAACACCAGAAAAAGACCACAGTGGAGATCCAGAGGTCTTCAAGGTAAGTATAGATTTTAGTGGGGTGGGTGGACATTCTCTTAATGTATTATTATCCTTAAAGGAGAACTAAACTTCAGTTTTTCAGATCCTAATGTGAAAGTTTTTCTCTCCCCAGAACACCTCACGTTGAAAGATTCTTCTCTAGTTATTTGCATTTAGTAGATATAAGTAATAGATTCTTCAACAAAGGAGGCTTCCATCTTGTTGCCAGTACAACTCATAGCCCATGTTGGCTTCAAAGAGCCACGCCCCCTGACCCCAGCTTCACTGTCTCTATGTGCAGATTTTTTTCTAGCATCTCTTTCTAGTGAAAGTAAAGCCTCTAAATGTACCTGGAATCACAGCTGGTTTGCTGGTGGCGCACCATGTAAATGCTGTGTGATTAGAAAACATCAGACCAAGAAGTCCCAAGTTCAAATCCCTCCCCTAGCTTACTATGACAATATAACATGGTCTACTGCTTAGTTTTAGTGCTTTTTTTGTTTGTTTTGTTTACATGTTTCTCAAAATATAAAGTTTCTACATATGTACACATTTATATATTATAGCACTCTGTTATTTATGTACCAACCAGTGTGAATTGCTGACAGTCTTCCAGTAGCAATACAAAACATGTGAACTGATTTCACTGACATTTACTTCTATTGATCGAGAGTTCACCTGTGGCGTGGTTCTGCTAAAGTACTGGGTTAGGAAGAAAATCAGACTATATGGACACAGTTTCGATTCCCCCATGTTCCCTTCTTTTGTATTTATTATTGTCTGTAGCAAAGATAAAGACTCTACATGTACTAGTCCATTACTTATTAGCCATTGTGGCCTAGTGTAGAAAGCTTCTTTCTTTTAGGAAGACACAGTATAAGTTGCTGGTTCGATTCCCCATACTTACTTTATTTTTTGCTGAAATGTTAAATGTTCTGTGTCTTTTTCCCATGTACAAAGACATACACTGCAAAGATTACTTTTCTTTTTTGTATGTAAAGCATAGGAATTTATCATTGTTAGGGACAGGAGCATTTCTAATGGTTTACACCAAAACTGCACTGATTCTGTGTTCTGTGTCAGAGGGAGGAACTCTGAGCTGTAACATGATTGGCTGTCAGCTTCCAGGAAGCAAGACTGCAGTTTTCCTGGAAGCGTCCGGCGGACACTTAGCTGGTGTTCCCAGATAAGGTGAATTATGGGAGCTGACCCTTAGTACACACAGGTTATTTTCATAATCACCCAGCATCCACAGCAAAGGGAGACATGAGACACAGCTTTTTTTCGTTTGTGAATGTGCTCTCTCTATTGGGACAATGTTGTCTTGGGACTTTAGTTCTCCTTTAAGCTCTTATTTTAAATACAGTACCCCGGGCTTTCTAATAAGAAAACAAATTTGCTTAGCATAAATAACAAAAAATTAGAGCTATGCTAAAATGCCGCCTCCCTGCCCTAATCAGGAGACTGCATGTTTTTGTTAAGTAATAAACAAATTTATTCAGCAGTCGCACGCAGTATAATTTATTCCAACCTTTCTTGTAAATTATGTCCTGGCATGTACCTTGTTTCTTTTGAAGCCCTTACTAAACAGAGCTCAGGGAGATTTCAAAGGAATAAATCATTACAAATGACTTCCTGTATAAGGACAGTTCTTTTTCCTTTCTCCCTTTCATGGTCATTATTTTTCTACTTTCTGAAACCCTAAACACAACGCTAGCACAACCTATACTATGCAGCACAAGATGAAAACAACAAAAAAATGTAAATACTAATGTAAATACTAAGGTCAATAAAAAGTATGATAAAGGGGGAAAAGGAAAATAGGTACACACGCACTCTAATATCAATGTCTTTAAAGGGCAGGTCATCCCAAAACGAGCAATTACATTTCTGTAGGAACACATCCCAAATCCAGAACCATTTTACTTGAGAATCCTAGATCAGCACCTAAATAGCACAGCGAAGCTCATAGAGATTTTCTTATACTGACCGTACTGACCCCCAGGTAGACTCACGGCTGTGACTGTGGGTCTACCCGAAGAGCAGGGCCTTTGTCTGAAACATCAGTAGGGATCAGGAGAATAACTTGCGGTTTCCTAGAGAATCAAAAGCTGTTTTAAGGGTTGACATGCCCTTAAATACATAATTACCATACAGAAAGGAATGTGTGTATAAGGAAATAGTAGATAATGCACCTCCTACTGTAAATATAAGGATATTAGACATTAAGCCTGTTACAATAACAGGTGCTAGAAGCCCAGAGTGCCTCCATGTCCCAAGGCCACAGTTCCCTCTTAGTGTCCCCGACCCAGGGTCCCCCCTCTGTCCCAGACCCAGGGCCCCCCCTCTGTCCCAACCCAGGCCCCCCCTCTGCCCCAGACCCAGCCCCGTCTGTCCCAAGACCCAGTGCCCCCCTCTCTGTCCCAGACCCAGGGTCCCCCGTCTGTCCCAGACCCAGGCCCCTCCTCTGCCCCAGACCCAGGGCCCTCCTCCTGCCCCAGACCCAGGGCCCCTCCTCTGCCCCAGACCGGCCCCTCCTCTGCCCAGACCCAGGGCCCCCCTCTGTCCCAGACCCAGGGCCCCCCTCTGTCCCAGACCCAGGTGCCCCCTCTGTCCCAGACCCAGCCCCCCTCTCTCCCAGTCCCAGGGTCCCCCCTCTTCTAGACCCAGGTGCCAACCCCTCTGTCCCAGACCCCCCATCTGTCACAGATCAGAGTCCCCCACTCTGTCCCAGACCCAGGGTCCCCCCTCTGTCCCAGCCCCCAGGCCCCCTCTGTCCAGACCCGGGCCCCTCCTCTGTCCCAGACCCAGGGCCCCCCACTCTGTCCCAGACCCAGGTCACACCACCTCTGTCCCAGATCCAGAGTCCCCTGTTCTTCCCAGACCCAGGGCCCTCCTCTGCCCCAGACCCAACGGCCCCTTGTCCCAGACCCAGGTTCCCCCACTCTGTCCCAGACCCAGGGCCCCTCCCAATGTCCCAGACCCAGCGCCCCCCTCTGTCCCAGGGCCCCTCCCTGCCCCAGACCGGGCCCCCCACTCTGTCCCAGACCAGGGCCCACCTCTGTCCCAGACCCCCCCTCTGTCCCAGACCCAGGGCCCACCTCTGTCCCAGACCCCCCCTCTGTCCCAGACCCGGGGGGCCCCCCTCTGTCCCAGACCCAGGGTCCCCCCTCTGTCCCAGACCCAGGGTCCCCCCATCTGTCCCGACCAGCCCTCCTCTGTCCCAGACCTAGGGGCCCCCCTTGTCCAGACCAGACCCCTCTGTCCCAGACCCAGGACCCCCCTCTGTCTCAACCCAGCCCCCCTCTGTCCCAGACCCAGCCCCCCCTCTGTGCCAGACCCAGGGCCCCCTGTCTTCCCCGACCCGGCCCTCCTCGCCCCAGACCCAGGGCCCCCCCACTGTCCCAACCCAGTTCCCACCCCCTCTGTCACAGACCCAGGGCTCCTCTTCTGCCCCGATCCAGCCCCCCTGTCCGACCCAGGGCCTCCTCCTCTGCCCCAGATCCAGCCCCCCCCTGTCCCAGACCCAGGTCCCCCACTTTGTCCCAGACCAGGTCCCCCCCACTTTGTCCCAGACCCAGGGTCCCCCCTCTGTCCCAGACCCATGGCCCCCCCTTTGTCCCAGACCCGCCCCCCCTCTGTCCCACCCCCCCTCTGTCCCAAACCCAGCCCCCCCGTCGTCCCAGCCCCCACCCCCCCTCTGTCCCAGCCCCAGCCCCCCACTCTGTGTCCCGACCCACCAACCCCCTCTGTCCCCGACCCAGGGCCCCCCTCTTTCCCAACCAGGCCCCCCCTCTGTCCCAGACCCAGGTCCCACCCCTCTGTCTCAGACCCAGCCCCCCCTGTCCCCAGCCCCCCCTCTGTGCCAGACCCAGGGCCCCCCCTCTGTCCCAACCCAGGTCCCACCCCCTCTGTCCCAGACCCAGCCCCGCCCCTGTCACTCTGATTTACAGCCAGCCCTGAAACCTTTGGTTAATAGGAGTTTAATTTAGCATGGTGTCTGTCAGTGAGCAGTTCGGACTCCCCCCAACCTCGTCCAGACAATTGATGTCTAGTGCAACCCTCTCCCTCACAACCCCCACAGACACATGTTAATATCATTGGGGTCCGGACAAACACACACCCCACCAGCTACCCCCTGCCTCACTGTCCCCACCCCGATAGCTTTAGAACATACCTGGTGTGTGCACAGTTTATTGGTGTCAGACCCAGTAAATGGCGCATGGACGAATTTTCACACTGTGAAGAGTTAACTAAGAAATCAACCTACCCAGAGCAGCCAGCATTCTGTGGTCTGTGGTCCCGCCCCTTAATGCAAACTTGTGATCCGATTGGCTGTTCTTGCTTCTGAGGGAAAAGAAGCAGCCACTCAGGTAGATTTCAGCCACACACACAGAGACACAGGGACAACACTTGCATTTTATTATATAAGATTAGATTTACCAGAAGTTCCGTGACCATAATGAAAACGGAACTCCGAGGTGACATCTCCTATCCTATTTTACAGTAGGGGTGCATTATCTTTTAATTTACCCCCTTTCTCTCATGAATTTTACTTACTGCCCCTACCTATCTCAGAATCCACAACCCCTCTGCATCCAAGCACCCCCCCACCTGCTCATTTCTCTCCATTAATTTTACTGGTCCTACCCTATCCCCCCAACCCCCCCCCCCCTGGAATCCAATCCATTAGCATTTAGCCCCCCCCCCACCTGCTCGTTTCGTTTCTCTCCATTTCATCTGACTGACAGTCCCTGACTGTGCATTCAGGCCCCTACTTTGTACCTTCAAACCATCATCCTCACTTATTCTTCACTTTACTTCTGGTCACATTACTTCCTCTTCCACATGCAGGAGATACTGCGCTACCAGCAAATGCAATCAAAAGTAAACTTACCCACTTCCTATCCGTAGTTACATTGCCTTTGCTGATAGTGCGATATCTTGTGCCATGTGGAAGGAACTGATCGCGCAAGTGGTGTGAGCAGTTACAGTGCCGATGAGGAGAGGGAGGAATGATCGAACTGAGGTGAATGACTTACCATAATGTTATTATCGGCGCGCTACTACGTAGTAGAGTGCCGATTATATGTTATTATCTTACAGATTTCCCCATTGAAAGGCCTAGGGTGATTATATAAGGGATAATACGCTACCACTAGAGTGTAATATAGAGATATTACGCCACAGCACGGAGTTCCCTGACCATATAAAAACACGAGGCAGGGTCAGGGAACTCCGAGTGAAGTAATATCTTATAGTATTCTGTAGGTAGCATATTATTCCATATAATACATAAGGTCCACAAAAAAATCCAGCACAGGCACTCTGTCCTTCCCCCCTCCCTGTATTAGTAATGTAATAACAAGCCCGTTTTTGGTAAATACAAATAGTTAGCTTGCCATGTTCTTCTCAAACAAAAGACAATAAACATAGTCTCTCACCCCGGTGCGTTTCCGGTTCGTTAACACTGACGACTGAATTACTGTGCTGACTAAGAGAGTGAGCGCATTCCGTGAGTGTATTGACTCGGCCGCTCGCTCCTCCTTATGCAACGCAGTATAAGTCAGTCAGTCAGTCAGTGGTAACTAACGGGCTTGTTATCTACATTACTAATACAGGCCGGCAGGGGAGAGAGATATGGGATGGGCGTGGAATACAGAGAGTCGCTCAGTAACATACACTGAATGACTATAATACTAGATTCTTGCCACTGCAGCCTCCCCATTGAAATGCCAGAGCTTATGTATTATAAGGAATTTTCCGCCACAAGCAGTTCCCTGACAATCTTTATAGCTTTTATACAGGGCAGGAACTCCAAGGTGAAGGTAACTTCCTGTACATATATGTGAAGGGTGCATTACTACTCTTATAATACAAAGTTTCTTATTCCTTTCCCCAATTGCATTTTAAATTCTAGCTTAATTTCCCACCCCCACTTCCCACATAAATGTACACACCCACGCCGCCCCCCCCGCCCACAATCTACATACTCTACTAACTTAAACCCCGTAGAAAGGAACATCCCTACAGCTAATCCATTTAAAAAAATCTTGTGAAGGAGGATAGAGACATTGGTTAGGAAGTGACAGGAAGCAGCTCCAGCAGGATCCTTGATCATCTTCAAAAACGCTGAAGTCGATTCCAACTGATTTAGTGAAACAACTTTTTTTATATTAGACAATCAACCGTGTCATCCTGATAAAGTGCCCCTATGGTAAAACCCACTTTAAAACCCGTTATACATTCAGTTTTACACTATTTTGGCCTTTATTGCATGCCCCCTACAACTGTATTTAATATCAGCAGTTTACATTCTAAACCAGTGGCACTACCTTTTGTTTTCATGTTTTCTTCCCTCACAACAAAACAATATTGGGAGGTGGGAATAATAAACCTATCCCTTGCCCCCAGGAGCTTTTCATTTTAAAAAGTTAATTTTAACAGTTTTAGTTATCCTTTAATTTCTTGAAGAATTTCATTGTCTTCCGACTGGCTTTCTCAATTCAACATGACTTGTAAAAAGAATTGTTTGGCAATAAATACCCATGGCTGAAAATCCCAAATTAGCTAGAACAGCCTGTGTCAGGGACCTCCTAACATGCATGGGTGTATTGCATTGTAGCTAATAGGTTTTATTAAAACTGCCTAGATAAGGGTCAAAACAGCTTGTTGTTTTTGAGTACAATCCTGTTTCCTTGGACAAGATGTTTGACATTACAATTTTCAAACCGTATGTTCTTTTCTTTAGATGCAGTACAGGGTGTGTCCTACCACAGATTTTATCATAATCATATGGGCTCGAAAACACTTGTATAACAAATAGCAACGATCAACATTTTATACGGTAGATACCACTGCTACTCAATGTGCTTCAATGACCCATGGGTGCAAACCCTGGGCCGTCACTTCGCACAAACATGTCTGAAGTCCGGAGGATTTTTTAGAATCCTATATCAAGACTGTTATGGGTGACTCTTCTCCTTACACATAGTCTCTGTGGCCCCAAGCCTGTCGCAAGGCAACATCCTCTTCCAAAACCTCGCAGAGTGGTTTTGGAAATCTGCATGAAAACACCGGGAGTACAAAAGACCATCACCGTGCAAGTTACAATTAAAAAGCCTTTATTTCCTGGACGTGTACATGGTGTGATATTGCATTGTAGCTAATAGGTTTTAATAAAACTGGCTAGGATAAGGGTCAAACAGCATTTACATTGTTTGAGGCACAATCCTGTTCGTGGACGAGATGTTGACATTACAAGCTTCAAACCGTATGTTCTTTTGTGTCTTTAATGCAGGTACAGGTGTGAGTCCTGCCCCTATCATTGGCTCTTCTGTCGCACACACAGTAAATTCCCTGACTGACTACCTTCTGAATTACATCCATAAGTCCTTAAACTCCATATAGCACAGAGGTGAGTAACTTGCCTGCTGCCTGTTTTTCTAAAAAATCAAACAAGTTGTCTTTGTGCTTCGTTCAGCTGTCCAACTTTGATATCATTGGGTCATTGGGCTATATTGGGTTAACGTGTGGGTTTACCCTTTATTTTAATGGATTGAATCCCCTGAATTTTTTAATTTTTCCTTTGGAGAACAATAATCCATCCCAGTTTTGTTCTACTCTACCTATTCTAATAGTTCACATGTACCGTAGCTGAGCATCAATTTTTTACCGACATTATCCTATGATCTAAAGTATATTGATATATTACAATCATTTATCACAAAGTCTAATGTTAAGGTCCACCTAGTGCTACGTGGGGTCTGACCTGCAACGCACAGCGTGTTTACAAACAGCAGTTTTGGCCAAACTTTCACTGGGTTGGGCAAAAGGTTTCATTTATTCGAGCCGTCATCCTGCCTCGCAGGTTTTGACGCGCAGGTGTACAAAGCTTTAGTATATAAACAAAGAAACAAGTAGCAGATTTGCAACACTCATAATTAAGGCTAACAATCCTTTAATAAACTGGGACTTTACACTAAAAACATAATTAAAAAACATCCTGTCCCCTCTCCTAAGATGCATGCTCCCACAAAACGAAAGTCATATAAGTAATATACACGGAAGAATAAGAACAGAAAGTTCATAATACAGTATGTTGTCTCGATGCTGTGTCGTCCATAGGTCCTGCCTTTTCTCCGGATGTCCCACCGACATAGACTAATGACTTGACGGTAGATATGTTTAAGTAGGAAGAGTTAGGTACTTTTTACCACATACTGTAAAACCTGCTTGTCTCATTTACCGCTTTGAGTGTAGAAGTGTGAGATAATCTTTATCATTACTGTAAAACCTACCCTGATTGTGTATCAGTATCTGCATTTTGCACTTTCTCCTGCGTCTTATTCTTCCAGTGTATATATACTTATATTTGCTTTTCGTTTTTGTGGGAATGCATCTTATGAGAGGAGGACAGGATGTTGTTTAATTCATGTTTTTAGTGTATAAGTCCCTTTATTTTAGCCTTAATTCTGAGGAGTTGCAATCTGCACTTTGTTTCTTTGGTTATATATCTGTATTGTGTAGCTGCAGATTTTTGGCCTCCTCAGGCCCACCGGGTTTTTTACCTGTTTATACTTAGTGCCCTATATTTTGTTTTGGATTACATAAGCTTTAGTAATATAGATGCATGGAACAGAGCGAGGATGACGCATCAAAACTCATTTTTGATCATTGAAATTTTGTCCCATTTTCTGAGGAACTGGTTTTTCTTTGATACAGTAAAGAAGAACGTAGCACCGCCGCATCGAACCGTACTACAAGGAAGGAAAACCAGGACTAATAGTTAGTGACACACGGCGTTATCCAACTCTGCTGCTGCCTTAGGCTGTGTGGTTCACTAACTACTTAGTCCCTGGTTTTTCCTCGAGACGGGCAAAGGGGGGGGGGGGGGGGGGGTTGTGGTGGGGGGGGTGGGGGGGGGCTTTTCTTCCTTCTCTCGGTGCTACGTTCTTCTTTACTGTAATCACAGATTGTTGCCTAAAACGACGGGATGGTTGGCCCTAAAACGACGGGCCTGGGGCATTTTGTGCACCCGTGGCACTGGGAGTACGGGTAGCACCTTGCTATATGCTTTGTTTATATCGTTGGATTGATCCATGTACAAATTTGTGAAGGGTCTGGGGGTTCCATGTACCGGACCACCTCTGTTTATGTTTACTATTAAGTAAGCACTTGTTACGAGACTCAAGGATTAGAGTCTTGAAACAGGTTTCAATGGACAAAACTACGGTACAACTCCATAATAGGTTGGTCAGTAAGAAGTTAACCAGAACTTTATACTAAATTCTGATCTGCAGTGATATATGAGTAAAGGGATTACAGAAGGTAAATGTTATAACATTTTTGCAAAAAATCAATAACCCATTTTTTAAAAGAACCAGACATGAGAACATGATACATACTCTATCTCCTTATGTGTAGAACATGTAATCATAGTTATTATTTCTCTTTTAAGAGTTTTTTATCTGTGGAGTCTAAAGCCAGCTATACACAGACTTTAGGATACTGTATATTGACATTCGTCTAAAGATCAATGTCCTATCTATCACAGTCAAAGACGCTTTTACAAGCAGCATTTTTTATCTTGAGACTATTGCCGTCTGGCCCAGTCATTTTGGATTGGCAAAATATATCAGGCAGGCGTTTTCTTAAGATTAGTTAGACTTTATCTATTATCTAGTGCAGGGCACCTTAACATTGCAGCAGTAGCCAGCGTCAATTTAGTTTGTTTATTTTATAAGGGCTTAATTTTGGCAACTGACAAGCATTTGATATCCCTGAATTGCACTGCCCTAATGCCACTTGCTATTCCAGGCATTATTCCATGAAACTGAACTTCATACCCACTCTTCTTGCCCAAGCACAGTGTGTAAGAAGCCATCAGGCTCTCGTCCAATAAATTAACTTTATATGATTAAACGTTCACTGAAGTGGTCCTTGTGATGCTAAATCGCCTTTCCAATTAAGTATAGTTATTATTCAGTAAAACTGCAGACATTTAAAATGTGGGGTCCTTAGTACTGCATGCTTACGATTTTTTAGTCTTTCCCTTGTTTGCAAACCTTGGTCTGTTTATTGTGATCCCATTAACATGGCAGTACAGATATACAGTATTGCTGTAATTTGCTTTCGGAAAAAAACAGGGTTTCCAATTCTCAGAAGCATTTGTTGCTTTGTGATCACCAGTATTGGTGCCCTCTCAATGCATTATTTCAAGGCATGTTCCACCCTCAAAACTGTAATCTCCCCCTGCTGGATTCCCAATGTTTCGTGTGTAAAAATCCTTACCTTGCAGGGAGGGGAATTGTTTCCGCCTCTGAGGTGTCCTCTCCTGCCCTATGTTAATCGTTTTCTGGGTTGTGTCGGCTCCCCTCTCATGAAGCCCCACCGCTATCGTTATTTTGTTCAGACCTCCCCCAACTGACTTTTACATTTCGTTTTCCCCCCATTTCTGGATACACAGAATCCGCATCGTGATTGGCTGCCTCTCAGCCAATCATGGTCACGGCTGCTGGTCCGGCCCCCCCCTTCTTGCAGTTTCATGCAGAGGTCCGGACTGAACTTCAGAGGAGAACGGTCTGTCATATATCATCGGGTGAGTTTTCTGCAAAAATTACTAGTGCAGTTGGGGGTTGGCGGGGGGGGCGGAGAGCTCTACACTACAGGAAAATATAAAAAGGGGTGGACATGCCTTTAAGTTAATACAAAGTAAAATAAGAATGCGGGTGCGACAGCTCCCAAAAAAATCGCTATGCGAATGGGACAACTTGGACAAGAATGTAATTGAATCTGTGAAGGCATCAGGTGTCTATATTCACCTTTTCTGTGGTGGCCTATTGAGAACATGAAGCGTTAGGGTGTTTTTTTGTGAGCTCTCTAGTAGACAATTTGTCACGGTATAAATTTTGGTTTGGATTTCCTGTTTGCTGTAACTCACTCCAATGTAAAATCTTTTGTTTCTAATTTTTCCTCAATATATGTTTGCCTTTATCCACATTTCTTTTTCCAATCCAGCTTTCATATGCATTACTTTTTAAAAACATTGTGAAATAAGACCAACATGGTGAATGCCAACTGATAGGAGCGCCTGTTTTTGGTTAGTCATGATACCACAATGTTATATCAGTTAGTGTGACTTTAAAGGAACTATACTGAAATCTTCATCTTCATCTTCATCTAACATGAATATGAAGTAAGTAGCACTTCAGGTGTGTGTGTTGCTGCCAATGCCTTCAATCCAGTACTTGTTTTTGCTCAACTTAGTAATCCCCTCCCTCTTTAAACATCTCCCTATTCCATCTGACCAACATTTTTATATAGGGCAAGCAATGCTCAGTAATCCCCTTTGGAGGCAGTAGCCAGGAGAGGGGAATTCCCAACCAACTATCAAACTGTACACAGCGTACAGCTTCCAACAGTTATGAAAATAGACATTTGATTGACAGTGAACTGGTAAGATGGTTTCAGATTGTATAGCTAAAGAATAGGGGACAGACCAACAAAAAATGGTCAATTTGTGTTTAAGAAGAATTCTAATATTCAGTAATGCTTAATAATTTAAAAAAAAAAAAAAAAAAAAAAAATATATATATAGTTATATATATATTCTCAGCCAGGTACGCAGAGCACTCCAAAGGATTATGATCCTGATGACCTTGAATGACGGCCCAGAAACTTCCGGGCTGAAACGCGTAGGTTCGTTTGACCTACTTTTGTTTAAAACTATATTCATTAATCCTTGGAGTGGTCTCGTACCTGTTGGATATATAACTTAGCCTACCGCACCCAGGTAGTTTGTTGGTATGACCATAGTGCAACTGTCCACTATCGATTAATAGTATATTCAGTAATAGATGCCCTTTAAATTACAGAAACATTGACGGTTAGAAATGTGGTGTTAAATCCAAGTAGTTGGGGTTTGTGGTGCTATCATGCTGTTCTCAAATATTCTGTTTATGCGTTGTAAACATTTAGTTGCCAGCTTATTTACAAAAGAGATAATCTTAATAGTCTGCAGTAACTACCTTTAGTATAAAAAAGATAATCTTATCTGATTTCAAGTTTTAAAACGCTGTGGCACTGATATTTCTTTTAACTTAACTCAATTTCTCTATCAATGACATTTACTGGAGAAGATGGAAAAGATTGTGCCCGAAATAAAAGCTCCAGTCACTTGACATATCTTCGTTTCGACTCTAATATCTATTATCGTAGTAGAGTATGTTGTACCTTGATAAATGGAGACATCTCGGATATAAAACATTAATAGTTATTTGGTTATTAATGGTTCGGACTGTTAATTCTCCATAGAAGTTGCGTTGGTGCAAATTCTTGCTGCACTTATGTCTTAAACATCCCAACAGTTTATTAACGGGTAACTGTGGTCCTCCAATTCTTCCAAACTAGTAAAGGATTATATAAAAAGCCTTTCATGTACCTTCAAAATGAACCCTAAATCAACTACATCTCTAGATTAACAATTTGTGAGAAGTTATTGCTGGAAAGGTTTCAGCAATATTACTTCCTGCTTGAACATTCCTGATTTAGCATGTGACCAGCCTCTGCCTGCATTAAAGGCTCTCCCCCTTCTCAACTGTCACTTACTAAGTATTTTCTGAGCAATGCTTCTCCCCCCTTTCATGCTTCTCCCCCGGGGCGTGGGACGGGCAGAAGCTAAGGGTAGTCACTACGCGACTGAAGCAGGAAGTTTTGAACATTCATCACCCCACTTCTTTTCTTCTTCGAGGCAAGCCAGAGATGTGATTGTTGGCTCAGTATAAAGGAAATCTGCAGGTTTCGTTTAATCCTAACTTGTTGGAGCCAAGTGCCCTTGTATTTAGTTTGTACAGTTTTTACCTTTTAAATCTATTCTTTCTCTCATATACCAATCCCAGGAATTTAAAAAAAAAAAAAAACAAGCGCAGGTTTTTGGAATATTTTTTATCTTTTTTTAATTTTGCTCATTTTATGAAATGCAGATGTAACGGTAATACTCATCTGAAGCTATAGTTAAATTGTGACACAGCATACAAGTACATTCATGGAAGAATTTACAAATTTGTGTTGTGCAACTGCGCCACCGATGTCTGAGCTTGTTAACGTCTCTTTAAAGGGCATGTCCACCCGAAAAATCACTTTTGGGCATAATGTTAGGTAGGGATGCAGCCCACCCCCAACCGCTATAAGATAAAACCAAAAAAAATGCTCAATAACTACTTCCAGCCCCTTTGCTCCACGAGTTCCTTCTCCTCTCTTCTAACAGGAACAGCAGAGAGGGGGCCTGACCGGCAACCGCGTCTATGATTGGGCTGCCGTTCCGCCTATTCACAGATCGGCTGCCGTCTAAGAAAAGTCGCGGAGCGAAGTGCCCTGTAAGTAATATCCAAAAGTTTTTTGTTTAGTTTCTTATACGGTTGGGGGTGGCAGGCACTAAAGGGTATTCCCACTTTAGCCTGACACCTAGGGAAAGCGTGTGAATATTGGATCCGGAGGGAGGGAGGGAGGGGGGGGGGAAGGTTTCCCCTGCGCATGACTGTCTCCCTCCCGGAGGCTTCAAACCAAGCATAGACTTTTGGACAGAAGAACATACACTGCACTTCAGTTTTTGGAAAAAAAACTTTGGGTGCGGGGACACAAGAGAACTGGGGAGCAGGAATGTAAGGTAGAACTTTTCAAAGCTAAACCTAGGTGCCAGCAGTTGGGGAAAATTTTATTTGGGGTGGACATGCCCCTTTAAGACATAATCTCTAAAGCCATCCCACAGCGGCTTAAAGATAAACAAAAAGCAAACTCCAGTCCACAATGCACTGATAGCCACTATCAGCTAGTGCATTGCCTAAAGGGGGCAATAAGATGATAGAGACTACTAGCCCTGTAAATGTCTCTTACTGTCTTTGCATTGTGATAAGCTCATATGAGTATCTGCCTGCTAAGGTGATTCTTTTGCTTTTATTTCAGTTAGTTAGATAATTTATCAGTATCTGGCTCTTCTCCTTTCATGTCAGTAATGAATTCTTGGAACACATGTATTGGAAAAACCAACAAAACGCGTGTTACAGATTTTCGTTTTTATTGCTAATAAAAACAGCCTGAAAATGAATAGTGCTGAAGTCCCTTTGAGTCATTTACTTTGTGTTTTTTTCTTCTGGTATATTGCCCTTGTTCCATTTTTCAAACCTGATTCGCTCAAATGTTACCCTCTTAATAACACAAATGTGATGGCTTATAGTAATTTAGAGACATACCCCCATGGTCAGCTCAGCCCTTAACATGATTAGTAGGCGCCAGTCTGGACTGCTAGTCACAGCTGTGAACCTCCAATACTTTTGCCTGGTTTTGCAGAACAATGAACAGGTAATTGCTACAAACCCAACCTACTCCAACACCAGTCTATCCCTGTAATTTGTAGACTGGACCGAACCCAATCCCGAGGTCGACCCGAAAAAACCTGAACTACAACTAGTTCCGGTTTTTTGACTCACGTGATTTATTTTTGATAACTATTGAAAAATTCGATCATTATTTAATCTCACATCGCTACCACCTCCTCCATGTATACTGTCATTTCTGTAACCTAATGTATACTGTATTTCGGTAACCCTCAATTAACGTTTGATTCTTTAACCCTCAAATGTAACGTTTGATTCAGTAACCCTCAAATGTATCGTTCGTGTACCCTCCAATTTAGCCATAACCGTCGAATGTAGCACGCCGGAAATCCCGCTAATTGCGGCTCCTTTGTGGAAAAGTTAAAGGTTATTTCAATAAAGTTCTTATCTTTTAAGGATAAGTACACTGTAAAATGCAAGTTAATGTTCTTTGGAGCTGCAAGGCAGCCTTTAAAATACCTCTGCTTTCTCCTGCTTGAGCTCAAACAATAATGCTTGTGAGTTCCGTGCACACACACGTGCACGAAACTCACAGGCATACTGTTTGAGGCTCAACGGGAGATGCATGAAACTCACAGGCATTATCGTTTGAAGGCTAGGCAGGAGAAACAGAAGAAATCTCAGAGGGGCGATCTTAACATGCAGCAAACCGTAACAAATGTCCAGCAACTTCCAAGGCCACAAGCTAGGCTTCTGGAGGGCATAGGTAAAAAAATAAATGGCAACGGTATTTTTAAAGCTGCAGCGTCCAAATGAACAATACGTTTTACAGTGCACTTATCCTTTACAATGGTGCTAATTTTGCCCCAGCCATCAGATATTAGCGTTCAAATGTTAAATAAGACCTGCTTGGTTGGGCAAAATTAGCGCGATTTTTAAAAACGAAAAGCTTTTATTGAATAACCCTGTTATTTTTTTGGTGATATGTACGTTTTCCAGACCATTTCCCAGCTGCCACAAGCCTTTTACCAGTAAGTTACCGTTTGATTATTTTAATAATTGTATTATCTGAACTTTTCAAACCATTTTCGAAATTCCGAACTTTACTGAGTGACTCCAAAGTTAATCTGTCAAACAAACTTGCTTTGCTTTTAGACCGAGCACTTGATAAGAGCATGCTACTAACAAAACAATGTTGTGCTAAAATGTGTCCAATAAATCTCTCTGAGTTTTAGAAGTTTATTCAGTATTTTCCCAGTCTATTGTAATGCTCGGAACAATAATTTCAATGATCAGCTATAATCCATTCTGGCAAAGGTATCTTCCTACTCCCTCTGCTTCTACTCCCTCTGCTGCATGAGTTTTTTAGGCTTAGCAAATGTGGCAGAGGAGGCAGCCAGGTGAACCAGCATTCATCATTGGCTGTGATGTCATTTGTTACAAACACATGGGGTTTATTCAAATAAAAGTTTATTATCATATCATAAAAATGGTGCTAATTTTGCCCCAAAACCATCAGGTGTTAATCTTTCAAATTTAAAAAAATAAGATCTGATTGGGTTGTTTGGCAAATTTAGCACCATTTTTTAACTATCAGAACTTGATTGAATCTCCTGTTAATTTACTGCACATGGAGGGGAGGGGCCCGCTAAATTCTGCCTGAGAGGGGCAATAATTATATTTATATATCTGTTAGTAATTGCAGATAATAAAGCAGGGGAGATTTGAACTGTTGTGACTTCTTGGTCTGATTGTTTCTAATCACACGCATTTACATGGTGCGCCACCAGCAAACCAGCTGTGATTCCAGGTACATTTAGAGGCTTATTCTTTCACTAGAAAGAGATGCTAGAAACTCTGCACATAGAGACAGTGAATGCTGGGGTCAGGGGGCGTGGCTCTTTGAAGCCAACATGGGCTATGAGTTGTACTGGCAACAAGATGGAAGCCTCCTTTGTTGAGAATCTATTACTTATATCTACTAAATGCAAATAACTAGAGAAGAATCTTTCAACGTGTAGGTGTTCTGGGAGAAAACTTTCACATTAGGATCTGAAAAACTGAAGTTTAGTTCTCCTTTAAGGATAATATACATTAAAGAGAATGTCCACCCACCCCACTAAAATCTATACTTACCTTGAAGACCTGGATCTCCACTGTGGTCTTCTTCTGGTGTTGGCTTCCTTCCTGGTTTCGTGTGTCAGTCACGGCCATGACAGTGATGATAGATGATTTATGGCGCATACTGGTGCCATTCAGAGGAGGAGACCTCCACTGGGTGAGAGCAGGAGGTAAGCAAGTAAACAATCTCTCTGGAGAGATCCTTAGTGGGGGGGTGGAATTCCCTTAAGATGAGAGAACCTGATCTGTTGTATTATTAAACCTGAAAAGAATAACCCCAAACAGATTCTATTACTTTCAGCAGCCATAATGTTAGCAATAACCTTTAAAACTAAAAATCACACTTGTATTAGTGTATTCCTGCATGGGTCTCTATGCAGATGTGGCATAATTCATAGAATGTCAGCTCTTATAGTTTATACTGGATCGCTAATAGCTATAATGCTTGTGCACACCCAAGAGTAACCATGGGCATAGAGACATAGAGAAGATGCACTTTGCATTAGATCAGCACCAAGCGTGTGTGGGAGGGACAAATTGAGTTGATGACAAAATTACAAGACTTAATGACAGCCCAAGGTGAAAATCGTAAACTTTTTAGAGGCCAACAGGGCGATACACCGAGCTCCGCAATTGGCATCCCGGTGCAAACAGTCCGGCGATGTTATATGCTGATAGCGGTGCTGCATAAAATGGCAATTTCGGCATATAACATCGCTTGCAGAGGCTGCGCTGTTAACTTTTGCGTTAGCCACGCAGCCGCCGCAAGGAAGGAGTTTAAGTCACGTAACCCATATAACAGCATGAATTCAACTCCAAATCAGGAGCTATGTGCCTGTTGGTGCACAAGTGTCCAAACTGCAACCCAAAGCCCCACTTTTTATTACATAGTGCCAACCTGATTTTAGCCTGAATACAGAGTTTTTACTTTGGAAAAAACAACTCAAATAGACACAGACCAATACAGTAGATAGAAATTATAGATTACCATTAACCCCTACATTACCACACAGGAGTTTGACATCCAAAACAGTGACCATTAACCCTACATTAACAGGAGTTGACATCTAGAACAGTGACCATTAACCCTACATTAATTAGACAGGTGTTTGACATCTAGAAACAGTGACCATTAACCCTACATTACCACACAGGGTTTGACATCTAGAACAGTGGACCATTAACCCCTACATTATAAACAGGATTTTGACATTAGAACAGTGACCATTAACCCTACATTACCACACAGGAGTTTGAGATATAAAAAGTGACCATTAACCCTACATTACCACACAGGAGTTTGAGATCTAAAACAGTGACCATTAACCCTACATTACAAACAGTATTTGAGATTAAAACCTGACCATTAACCCCCATTACCACACAGGATTGACATCTAGAACAGTGACCATAACCCTAAATTACCACACAGGAGTTTGACATCTAGAACAGTGACCATTAACCCACATTACCACACAGGAGTTTGAGATCTAAAACAGTGACCATTAACCCCTACCTACCACACAGGGTTTGACATCTAGAACAGTGACCTTAACCCTACATTACCACACAGGAGTTTGAGATATATAACAGTGACCATTAACCCTACATTACCACACTGGAGTTGCAGATCAAAACAGTGACCATTAACCCCTACATTACCACACAGGAGTTTGACATCTAGAAACACTGACCATTAACTCTACATTACACACAGGAGTTTGAGATATATAACAGTGACCATAACCCTACATTACCACACAGGAGTTGAGATCAAAACAGTGACCATTAACCCCTACATTACCACACAGGAGTTTGAGATATATAACAGTGACCATTAACCCTACATTGCCACACAGGAGTTTGAGATAAAAACAGTGACCATTAACCCCTACATTACCACACAGGAGTTTGAGATCTAAAACCGTGACCATTAACCCCTACATTACCACACAGGAGTTTGAGATATATAACAGTGACCATTAACCCTTCATTACCACACAGGAGTTTGAGATATAAAACAGGATCATTAATCACTGTTTTAGATCTCAAACTCCTGTGTGGTAATGTAGGGTTAATGATCACTGTTTTATATCTCAAACTCCTGTGTGGCAATGAAGGGTTAATGGTCACTGTTATATATCTCAAACTCCTGTGTGGTAATGTAGGGGTTAATGGTCACTGTTTTATATCTCAAACTCCTGTGTGGTAATGTAGGGTTAATGGTCACTGTTATATATCTCAAACTCCTGTGTGGTAATGTAGGGTTAATGGTCACTGTTCTAGATGTCAAACTCCTGTGTGGTAATGTAGGGGTTAATGGTCACTGTTTTAGATCTCAAACTCCTGTGTGGTAATGTAGGGTTAATGGTCACTGTTATATATCTCAAACTCCTGTGTGGTAATGTAGAGTTAATGGTCAGTGTTCTAGATGTCAAACTCCTGTGTGGTAATGTAGGGGTTAATGGTCACTGTTTTAGATCTGCAACTCCAGTGTGGTAATGTAGGGTTAATGGTCACTGTTATATATCTCAAACTCCTGTGTGGTAATGTAGGGTTAATGGTCACTGTTCTAGATGTCAAACTCCTGTGTGGTAATGTAGGGGTTAATGGTCACTGTTTTATATCTCAAATTACTGTGTGGTAATGTAGGGTTAATGGTCACTGTTTTAGATCTCAAACTCCTGTGTGGTAATGTAGGGTTAATGGTCACTGTTTTATATCTCAAACTCCTGTGTGGTAATGTAGGGTTAATGGTCACTGTTCTAGATGTCAAAATCCTGTTTAGTAATGTAGGGGTTAATGGTCACTGTTCTAGATGTCAAACTCCTGTGTGGTAATGTAGGGTTAATGGTCACTGTTCTAGATGTCAAACACCTGTCTAATTAATGTAGGGTTAATGGTCACTGTTCTAGATGTCAAACTCCTGTTAATGTAGGGTTAATGGTCACTGTTTTGGATGTCAAACTCCTGTGTGGTAATGTAGGGGTTAATAGGTAATCTATAATTTCTATCTACTGTATTGGTCTGTGTCTATTTGAGTTGTTTTTTCCAAAGTAAAAACTCTGTATTCAGGCTAAATGATCATGTTGGCACTATGTAATAAAAAGTGGGGCTTTGGGTTGCAGTTTGGACACTTGTGCACCAACAGGCACATAGCTCCTGATTTGGAGTTGAAGTCATGCTGTTATATGGGTTAGCGTGACTTAAACTCCTTCCTTGCGGCGGCTGCGTGGCTAACGCAAAAGTTAACAGCGCAGCCTCTGCAAGCGATGTTATATGCCGAAATTGCCATTTTATTGCAGCACCGCTATCAGCATATAACATCGCCGGACTGTTTGCACCGGGATGCCAATTGCGGAGCTCGGTGTATCGCCCTGTTGGCCTCTAAAAAGTTTACGATTTTCACCTTGGGCTGTCATTAAGTCTTGTAATTTTGTCATCAACTCAATTTGTCCCTCCCACACACGCTTGGTGCTGATCTAATGCAAAGTGCATACTTCTCTATGTCTCTATGCCCATGGTTACTCTTGGGTGTGCACAAGCATTATAGCTAATTAGCGATCCAGTATAAACTATAAGAGCTGACATTCTATGAATTATGCCACATCTGCATAGAGACCCATGCAGGAATACAGCTAATACAAGTGTGATTTTTAGTTTTAAAGGTTATATTGCTAACATTATGGCTGCTGAAAGTAATAGAATCTGTTTGGGGTTATTCTTTTCAGGTTTAATAATACAACAGATCAGGTTCTCTCATCTTAAAGGGAATTCCCACCCCACCACTAAGGATCTCTCCAGAGAGATTGTTATACTTGCTTACCTCCTGCTCTCACCCAGTGGAGGTCTCCTCCTCTGAATGGCACCAGTATGCAGCCATAAATCATCTATCATCACTGTCATGGCCGTGACTGACAACTGAAACCAGGAAGGAAGCCAACACCAGAAGAAGACCACAGTGGAGATCCAGAGGTCTTCAAGGTAAGTATAGATTTTAGTGGGGGTGGGTGGACATTCTCTTTAATGTATTATTATCCTTAAAGGAGAACTAAACTTCAGTTTTTCAGATCCTAATGTGAAAGTTTTTCTCCCCAGAACACCTACACGTTGAAAGATTCTTCTCTAGTTATTTGCATTTAGTAGATATAAGTAATAGATTCTGCAACAAAGGAGGCTTCCATCTTGTTGCCAGTACAACTCATAGCCCATGTTGGCTTCAAAGAGCCACGCCCCCTGACCCCAGCATTCACTGTCTCTATGTGCAGAGTTTCTAGCATCTCTTTCTAGTGAAAGATAAAGCCTCTAAATGTACCTGGAATCACAGCTGGTTTGCTGGTGGCGCACCATGTAAATGCTGTGTGATTAGAAACAATCAGACCAAGAAGTCACAAGTTCAAATCCTCCCCTAGCTTACTTATGAAACAATATAACATGGTCTACTGCCTTAGTTTAGTGCTTTTTTTGTTTTGTTTGTTTACATGTTTCTCAAAATATAAAGTTTCTACATATGTACAAACTTTATATATTATAGCAGCTCTGTTATTTATGTACCAACCAGTGTGAATTGCTGACAGTCTTCCAGTAGCAATACAAAACAGTGAACTGATTTCACTGACATTTACTTCTATTGATCGAGAGTTCACCTGTGGCGTGTTCTGCTAAAGTACTGGGTTAGGAAGAAAATCAGACTATATGGACACAGGTTCGATTCCCCATGTTCCCTTCTTTTGTATTTATTATGTGTCTAGCAAAAGATAAAGACTCTACATGTACTAGTCCATTACTTATTAGCCATTGTGGCCTAGTGGTAGAAAGCTTTCTTTTTAGGAAGACACAGTATAGAAGGTTGCTGGTTCGATTCCCCATACTTACTTTTATTTTTTGCTGAAATGTTAAATGTTCTGTGTCTTTTATCCATGCTAGCAAAGACATACACTGCAAAGATTACTTTTCTTTTTTGTATGTAAAGCATAGGAATTTATCATTGTTAGGGACAGGAGCATTTCTAATGTGTTTACACAAAAACTGCACTGATATCTGTGTTCTGTGTCAGAGGGAGGGAACTCTGAGCTGTAACATGATTGGCTGTCAGCTTCCAGGAAGCAAGACTGCAGTTTCCTGTGAAGCGTCCGGCGGACACTTAGCTGGGTGTTCCCAGATAAGGTGAATTATGGGAGCTGACCCTTAGTACACACAGGTTATTTTCATAAATCACCCAGCATCCACAGCAAAGGGAGACATGAGACACAGCTTGTTTTTCGTTTGTGAATGTGCTCTCTCTATTGGGACAATGTTGTCTTGGGACTTTAGTTCTCCTTTAAGCTCTTTATTTAAATACAGTACCCGTGGCTTTCTAAATAAGAAAAACAAATTTGCTTAGCATAAATAACAAAAATTAGAGCTATGCTAAAATGCGCCTCCCTGCCCTAATCAGGAGACTGCATGTTTTTGTTAAGTAATAAACAAATTTATTCAGCAGTCGCACGCAGTATAATTTATTCCAACCTTTCTTGTAATATTATGTCCTGGCATGTACCTTGTTCTTTTGAAGCCCTTACTAAACAGAAGCTCAGGGTAGATTTCAAAGGAATAAATCATTACAAATGACTTCCTGGTAAAGGACAAAGTTCTTTTCTCCCTTTCATGGTTCATTATTTTTCTACTTTCTGAAACACTCAAACACAAACAGCTTAGCACAACCTATACTATGCAGCACAAGTAATGAAAACAACAAAAAAAATGTAAATACTAATGTAAATACTAAGGTCAATAAAAAGATATGATAAAGGGGGAAAAGGAAAATAGGTACAGCACTCTAATATCAATGTCTTTAAAGGGCAGGTCCATCCCAAAACGAGCAATTACATTTCTGTAGGAAACATCCCAAATCCTGAGACCATTTTACTTAGAGATCCTAGATCAGCACCTAAATAGCACAGCGAAAGCTCATAGAGATTTAGCTTATACTGACCGTACTGACCCCCAGGTAGACTCACGGCTGTGACTGTGGGTCTACCCAGAAGAGCAGGGCCTTTGTCTGAAAACATCAGTAGGGATCAGGGAGAATAACTTGCGGTTTCCTAGAGAAATCAAAAGCTTGTTTTAAGGGTTGACATGCCCTTAAATACATAATTACCATACAGAAAGGAATGTGTGTATAAGGAATAGTAGATAATGCACCTCCTACTGTAAATTATAAGGATATTAGACATTAAGCCTGTTACAATAACAGGTGCTAGAAGCCCAGAGTGCCTCCATGTCCCAAGGCCACAGTTCCCTCTTAGTGTCCCAGACCCAGGGTCCCCCCTCTGTCCCAGACCCAGGGCCCCCCCTCTGTCCCAGACCCAGGTCTCTCCCTGCCTCCCTGTATTAGTAATGTAGATAACAAGCCCGTTTTTGTAAATACAAATAGTTAGCTGCCATTTCTATCTCAAACTAAAAGACAATAAACATAGTCTCTCACCCGGTGCAGTTCCGGTTCGTTACACTGACTGACTGAATTACTGTGCTGATAAGGAGGAGTGAGCGCATACACTGACTGACTGAATTACTGTGCTGATAAGGAGGAGTGAGCGCATTCCTGTGAGTGATAATTGACTCGGCCGCTCGCTCCTCCTTATCAACGCAGTAATTAAGTCAGTCAGTCAGTCAGTGTACATAAACGGGCTTGTTATCTACATTACTAATACAGGCAGGCAGGGAGAGAGATATGGGGAGGGGCAGTGGAATACAGGAAGTCGCTCAGTAACATCACTGAATGACTATAATATAGATTCTTGCCACTGCACCTCCCCATTCACAGTGCATGAGATCAGTAATTACTAACGCACAGTGCATGACATCAGTAATTAGAACAGCACAGTGCATGACATCAGTAATTAGTACAGCACAGTGCATGACATCAGTAATTACACAGCACAGGCATGACACAAATATTTACTACAGCACAGTGCCTGGTATCAGTAATTAACACAGCCATGCATGATATCATAATTACTAACAGCACAGTGCATGAACACAGTATTTACTACTGACAGTGCATGACATCAGTAATACTACAGCACAGTGCATGAACACAAGTTTACTATATTACAGTGCATAATATCAGTAATTACTACATCACAGTGCATGCACAACGTTTTTACTATATCACTGCATGACACAAGTTTTTACTATATCACAGTGCATAACATCAGTGTTTACTACACACAGTGCATGATATCGCATTCACTACAGTACAATTCATGACATCAGTATATCACTACAGCACAATGTATGCCATCAGTATTCACTACAGCATTACATGAGTATCAACTTCAGTAAAGTGCATGACATCAGTATTCACTGGGGGCCTGGAGTTAAGCCTGCAGCTCGCTTAGTTACCTGTTTACTTTCTTCTTAGCTATGACCTGTCCTGTGTATGTACTGTACACAAACATTATCATTGTCTGCCATACTTTGCAAATAACAAAAGGTATCCATTATTGAATGCAGGGGAATCAGGGCCTCTAAATACAAATATTTACATTGTTCAATAGTCTTGATTTTGTCTAAAAAAATATACCTTGCCACTACTGTATTATTTGTGTGCCCTAAATATGTATTGCTTTCCTGTCATGCTAGGTTTTCATGCTTCCCTAAACATGCCACTATTACTGACAGAAATGCTGCTAAAGCACAGTACAAAATCAATCAAAACCAAATGTTGTTGACAACCATTTGTAAATCAACAGGATAATAATAGGTTAATATATTATATATATATATATATACATATATATTTATATATATAATTGAGAATTACTGTTATACTGGTATTAATACATATACTGTAGTTCTGGTTGGTACAGGGAACTATATAATATTGAGAATTACTGGTATTAATACATATACTGTAGTTCTGGTTGGTACAGGGATACTATATAATATTGAGAATTACTGGTATTAATACATATACTGTAGTTCTGGTTGGTACAGGGATACTATATAATATTGAGAATTACTGGTATTGATACATATAGTGTAGTTCTGTTTGGTACAGGGAGAGTTCTGAAGGTGTTCTGAAGGTGTTCTGAATACGGCCCCGCTTCAGGGGCGGAAACATGTTAACCTCTATGTTTGAATAAACACCCACATGTTTGCAAAGACCTGAGAGTGCCTCCGTTTCTACAGTTGTGTTTTATTAATATATAAAGATCCTTCGCACTCCTTTCACTGGAATATACGGCCTGGGTGCTGCTGTAATGGTATATATCACTGCAGAGATGTAACACAGAGCACTCCAAGGACTTTAATAAAGATCATATTTATTCCACATTGGTAGGATAGTACAACCTAAGCGTTTCGGCTCTTATGCATGAGCCGTCATCAGGGTTTACAGTACTGATCGTCACACAACAATAAATAGGTGTGTCGAGGGAGGCACTTACCTATTTATTGTTGTGTGGACGATCATACTGTAACCCTGATGACGGCTCGTGCATGAAAGAGCTGAAACGCGTAGGTTGTACTATCATACCAATATGGAATAAATATAATCTTTATTAAAGTCGTTGGAGTGCTCTGTGTTACATCTCTGCAGTGATATATATATATAAATGTAGAAACCGAAGGCACTCACGGACTGGATAAACATAACTTTTATTAGTACAAAATATAAGCGCTATATCTAGGCGTTTCGGCTAACCAACAAGCAGTCCTCAGGATATGACCCACAATGCAACAAGCAACGATATATACCTTCCCACTCAATCCCACAGCCTGCAGCAGTAAGATAATTAAAAGCAGATAAAAGCAATTAAAACCCAAAAGGTGATGCAGTGCAGAGTCCGAGGACAAAGTCCCGCCACACTCAGCATCATCGGCAATGTCAAAACACATAACCCCTATTACAATATTGAACCATATGTAGCAGAAGAAGAAATAGATACATTCACAGGCACAGACGGTATACACATATACATATCAAAGTACAATTGTCAATGTAACAAAAACAGCATAACAACTGTGATAAATGTGATCAACAAACAATGTATCAATCTGGAAAATTCTGTCAGATCATAAAGACAAAATCTACAATAGTAACATATAGGACATCTCCCCTATATTTAGGTGCACCCAGTCAACGGAATATACACCTATTATGGGCCACAATACATACTGGCCAAAATATCATATAGCCTACTGGCAAGTCAGAAACAAACTCAAGCATGTCTAGTATTCAGAGCCAAAAGTCAAGTATACAGTCCTATCTGTAAATCATAGAGCAACACGACTAGCAATCTCTCATACTACCCACGTTAACCCCGTATTCTCCATAATCAGCCTATACTGGGAGCCGAGACGCCCTCCCATAGAGGCAGCCTGGGGCAAATCAAAGGTAACAATGCAGTGATAACTGTTCATTAGACCCCCAGTACCAAGGTCCTAATCTGTGTATCCACTGAGCCTCTTTCTGTAGCAGTAGTCTGTCATGGTCAAGATTGGCCCTGAGCTGTTTACTACTAAGGCATCAAAAATCATACACTTCAATGAGGCCAGTGGTGGGGCCATATATTTGAAATGTCGGGCTACTGCCAAATCCCCAAATTTAGAATTGCTCAATATAGGGTTAGTGCTATTCAAGGCGTGCGAGGGAGGACCGATGATTGGCCATCCGTTCTTGTGAACAGTCTTGGTTTTACCGATGTAGTAAAGTCCACAGGGCATACTATGAAATATGTCACAAATTTGCTCTCACAGGTAAATCTTTGTTTAATGGGAACTCTCTTCCCATTATGGGGATGGGCAAAGTCTTTGCCCGATAGCATCGAACCAGGTGTGCAATCTGGGCATCGATAGCATCCCAACTGTGGTTTAGCCCCAAATACCCAAGGTGTCTCTATTTATTTCAGATGTAAGACTGGTGTCAGTATGAACAATAGCTTGCCAGATTACGGCCCCTCTTGTATGTGTGTCTCACAGTTTAGTATTTTGAAATGAGAGTTGTTTATCTTCACTGATCAGCTCCCAATGGCCATAGAGCAATTGTTCTAATAGCTTTACCAAAGGAGAGTAGTTGTAGGCAGATCCAGAATGGAGACTCCAAGGATATCTCATTCAGCATCTTTATTCACACAGGACATGTTTCGGACCAGGGTCCTTTCTCAAATGTGACACTTTGTGCCTATACATGGAATATATATTGTCCTCAAAATCACTCATATATAGATTGGCCACAGTAGGCGCCACAATCCATTTTCTAATGGATTTATTGCATTTTATCCTGTCTAACAACTTTTTCTCTTCAGATCAGAGTTCTAATACAGTGTTCTGGGGTCGCCATGGGCTCATGTGGCGCCTACTGTGGCCATCTATATATGAGTGATTGGGACAAATATATATCTCCATGTATGACCAAGGGGTCCTTTTTTCAAAGATATTAGATGACCTCATCCTCCTATGGAGTGGCACATGGAGGAGGCCAAGATTTTATCTATACCCTTAACCATTGAATACTCGGTTAAATTTACCTGTACTATGAGCTATGAGGCAGTGGACTTTTGGACTTACACATTTTCAAACTGATGTGGGTTTTGGAGCCACGCTCTTTAAAAAAATACTGACAAAAATTCATTGCTCCATGCGTCTAGTGTCCTCCCATACAGAACCAAATGTGGTTTGGTGATAGTTCAGTAATTCGAAACAACACTGACACTGCCCGTGCGGCTACACAGTTGGTACCTGGAGGTCTTAATAACAGTTATCACTGCCTGTTTGATTTGCCCCAGCTGCCTCTACGGGAAGGGCGTCACGGCTCCAGTATAGGCTGATTTGTAGAATTTACGGTTAACGTGGGTAGTATAGAGATTGCTATTTGTGTCTGCTATATTTACAAGATAGGACTGTATACTTACTTTCTGAGCTCTGAATACTAGACAGCTTGAGTTTGTTTCTAGACTTGCCAGTAGGCTATATGAATATTCTTGTGCGTAGTTGTATTGTGGCCCATAATAGGTGTTATATTCTGTTGACTGGGTCACCTATAATATGCGGAATGTCCTATATGTTATATTGTAGATTTTTGTTTTTATGATCTGACAGAATTTTCCAGATTGATACATTGTTTTGTGATCACATTTATCACTGTTGTTTTGCTGTTTTTGTTACATTGACAATTGTACTTTGATATGTAATATGTGTATACATCTGTGCCTGTGAATGTATCTATTTCTTCTTCTGCTACATATGGTTCATATTGTAATAGGGGTTAATGTTTTTTGACATTGCTGATGATTGCGATGTGGGCGGGACTTTGTCCTCGGACTCTGTACTGCATCACCTTTTGGCTTTAATTGCTTTTATCTGCTTTTAATTATCTACTGCTGCAGGCTGTGGATTGAGTGGGAGGTATATATCGTTGCGTGTTGCTTGTGCGTCATATCCTGAGGACGCTTGTTGGTTAGCCGAAACGCGTAGATATAGCGCTTATATTTTGTACTAATAAAGTTATGTTTTATCCAGTCCCGTGAGTGCTTCGGTTTCTACATTTGGATTATTCTTTTTCGAGGTGCACCCGGGCAATATATATATATATATTATATATATATATATATATATATATAATATCCAGACCAAATGGTAGGCACACAACAAAGTAGGTATAAAGAGATTATACACCCTGGTGCTACTAAAGATAGTAATACGTCCATATAAAGTTTTAGTGCACTCAGGGTAATTTTCAAAGATATTTATTGTGCAAGTAGCATAACAGCAACGTTTCGGCTCACGTCAGAGCCTTTTTCAAGCCGAGTGCAAATACACACAGTATCCTGTGCTTATTTAAGTGTTAAACAAACCACACTCTTCCGTGATCTCATTATTATAAGTGAATACATGTGTGTATCCATGTGTGAATCAAGGTTTTCCTCGTATATATAAAGTGCCCAAGTGCCATAAACTACAATAAAACCACTAAGGGTCAGTCATAAACTACAATAAAACCACTAAGGGTTATATATATATAAAAATTGCAGGGTTGGTGCACGCACTGGTGAGGATACCTGTATTCCTCCAATGGATATATAAAGAAATTTGTGCAGCACTTGTAAATGTTTTATTTTCTGTAAATCATCATATCAAGATAAAAGGCGACGTTTCGGTAACATCCATTACCTTTCTCAAGCCATATTAGAATGATGTAGCTTATCACTCATTAGCTAACCTTATAAGGCCTGTGCAAAACACCTGACCTTGCACATGACAAATATCAATTAAGCACAAAGCATCCATATGCAAAATAGTCCAACATGTAGTAAATATAAAAATACAACTATCAAAATATACATATAGGCATAATCTCTGTTAGACCATTAGGCCACAGAGTATTGAGTTCATGAATCAAAGACTTCCCTTTGTCTTAATTTTAAAACCCTATTACCTCCCCTTGTCGGTTTACAAATCTGTCATCATACAAAAAACACAGCTGGTCACAATTGTGGCCAGCTTCAGCATAATGCTGAGAACGTAAGTGAAGATGCCCACATCTAATGGAAGACTTATTGGAGATACGACTCTTTACCTTTTGGGTGGTCTCCCCAACATAGAGCAACCCACAAGGGCACTTTATACATAAATGCAGAAGTCAGTATCACACGTGAAAAAGTTTTTTAGTTCATAAGTCCGTTGAGTAGTCGGATGTACGAACTTATCAAATTTCTGAACAAAGGTACATTGTACACACGACTACAGGGGAACATTCCTGTTTTAGGTGCCCCCAAGAAGGTCAAGGTGTTTTCTTCTTTGGGACATCTGTTTTAACTAGAGATGTCCGAACTTCACAAAATCGGTCCGCGAAATCCGCGAGCGGCACCATTAAAATGAAAATTACCCTTGAAGTTACGAGTTTTCTCGTATTTTCGAAAATTTTCAAATTACGGGTTTTCGCATATTTTCGGGAATTTTCGAAAAACGGAAAACTAGTATTTTCGAAAATATTTATTTCAAAATACAAGTAATCGTAATTTCGAAAATTTTCGAAAATACGTAGTTATGAAATAAGAGAAATCCTTGCATTTTCGAAATATGAAAAATCCGCGAATCAGAAGTTCGAAGGCGGAAAATCGGAAAAATCCGCCGTTGCGAAGCGGGATAAATCCGCGGCGGATCCGCGTTCGGATCCGCAAACCGGCCATCCCTAGTTTTAACCAACTTGTTGCCTATAGTGGTTGCTCTCTATAGCCGCAATAGCCATGTCCTGAAACTCTGCAATGTGGCGATAGGACTGTCCAGAAAATGCCAATGTTTCTTTATATATGGGAAATCTCCTTACTTGCCACATTTTTGGCAATTTCTTGACCAACAATGATCTAGGATACCCTCGGCTGGCTAGACGTGTTTGCATTTCATTAAGTCTCCTATCTGTAATATAGGGTCGCTTGTTATACGTGAGACCCTAGTAGCTGACTGCGTATATGGAGGTTTTGACATGTGGGGGATCAAAGCTGTCAAAACAAAGTAAAGAATTCCTATCAGTCTCCTTTCTGAATAGATCCGGGTCAATGTACAGCCCACTCTAGTCACAAGAACATCTTATATGTCAATATAGTGGAACTGATAGTACTAGTAAAAGATATATTGGGGTCCGCACAATTCAATTCCCAATAACCTTTGTAGGGATCCAATGTCGCCCCTGCACTGAGGAAGACATTGTCTATGTACCGCCACCCAGGCCAGGCAAAAAGTACTGAACATGGGTGGCACATAGACGTGTCTCTCCTCAAAGGAGCACATAAAGGTGTTAGCGTATCAGGAGCGGCATTGCATCCATAGCGGTCCCCTTAGTTGTAAATAGTAATTTCCTGAGAATTTAAAGTAATTGTCATACAGCACGAACCTCAAGAGTCCCATAAGAAATAAAATAACATCATCACTGTACTGAGTGTTATGTATGAGCAGTTGTCTGACAGCCTCCATTCCCTCTACATGGGGGATGGAGGTGTATAGACTAGTGACATCGAAAGTCACCATACACTTGTTCGGAAATATTTACAGTCCTCAATTAGCAAAAAGTCACTGTGTGCCTTTACATAGGACCTAGTAGAAGCTACAATTGGGTTAAGGACCCGTCCACCAGGTAGCCATGGGACAAAAGATCGAATTAGTGCCCGCCACAAAAGGGCGCCCTGGAGGGTGGATCGGGTCCTTATGAAATTTTGGGAAGAACATAGAACAGGGAGTGGACGAAAGTCCACAAATAGATATCTTTCCATATCTGTAATCAATGACTTATTCAATTTAGCTGTTGATAAAAAGATTTCAACCTATTTTTTATCTCAGAACTGGATCCCTATCCAAAAGACAGTTACATGATTATCATTTAATTGTGACAGTATTTCAGCATATAAAGGTGGATGTCCATTACAACAATCGAACCCTTTATCAGCGGCTTTTATATAAATTACTTTTGGTAGTAAGGGCATCCATGCTTTAGATTCTGCTTTAGTTAAGTTGAAATTATAACCACAATTATTATGAGACCCAATTTTTTGGCCAACTTGTTTTTATCATTGAGCACACTGGTCTCAACTCCTGAATAAGTTGTAGGTAGTACAATGTCCCCTTTTCTGTAATAAAATTGTTCCAATCTTAGCGATGTCCTGACAGATCATCAGTAGCTCCAATATTGGATTTTAAGGCAAAATGAGTCTTAAGTCGAATGTTCCGAAAAAGCGGTATAGTTCAACATCAATATTAAAGTCATTGTAAGGTGCCACTGGTGCTAATTTAAACCTTTCGTTAGCACATTTAACTCTTGTTGGGTATGTGTTGATATATTAAATACTACTTTATCCTCACCCGGCAAGAGGCTGTACTTGCTGGTTTCCTCTGTATTAAACCGCCATCGGTAGTCACATTTTACTTAAGAAAGGGCGCTGTGACGCAGACGTTGTCTGTTTTTGAACATGTGACGATATACAATAAATATAAGCCTGTTTTATATGAAGGAGTGCTGCTTTTCGTTTCATATTTATTATATATATAGAAATATGAGGCTTGAGAAAGGGACCTAGAAAGGTGCCAAAACTTTCCATAGCCATGATGTATTAAATAAAATATTTGGATGAAGAAATCCTGAGAGTTGCGTTGAATTATACTAGGCCTTGATTTTATCAGTAATTACTACAGCACAGTGCATGACACAAGTATTTACTACATCACAGTGCATGAGATCAGTAATTACTACAGCACAGTGCATGACATCAGTAATTAGAACAGCACAGTGCATGACATCAGTAATTAGTACAGCACAGTGCATGACATCAGTAATTAACTGCAAATCCACATCCCGGGGTGGTGGGGGCCGTAGTTACAGCACTAATATCAAATGTACTAAAAGTTTAAATCATTGAATTTCTTGTTTATCATTTTGGTTTTTAATTAACGGCAGGGCAGATATTAACATAATCAGGGTGTTCAATATAGCAGAAGGCTTTCATTGTTTGCTAGTGAATAAATGCCTAAGCATATTACGTTTAAAACTGAAAAACAGACCTGGAATGGAAATTATTCCCTATGGTGGGCCCGGTGTGGTTGCCAAGCTTCGTTACCTGGTGTATTCCAAAAACATTTTCCATCCGCAATACGCCTGAGCTTCAAATGTTAATTATAGTTAGCTTGCTTGTTAGTGTGGCCTCATGGCTATGTTTTTTCCCCATTTATTACCACTGAAACTCCGCCTGTTAATGTAGTCTGGAATTCCACAATAATAACTCTTTCTTCTCGTAAACTTTATTGATCTAACAGCAGCTTCGCAAAACCTACTGATGCTTTCCGTTGTGTTAAACAACAAAAAAAGAATTAATTAGAAATGGAATGTCAGCCATTGGCTGGGGAATCACCCGTTCAGCATGAACTGAAAGACAATCCGGAAGACACAGTTTCAAAGCGCGATCTGATAATGTGCACTTCCTAACCAGACTTTGAAACAGAAGGACAGGACTTCCAGAGAGGTAAGGTTGAAAAAAGTCTAATCTGGGGGGTGGTACGTAGACTTCTAAACAGCATTACTTAATTTGTTGGCGTGGACTGTCCTTTTTTTTTCAAACTGTTTAGGGAATGTCCTTTAAAATTCATTTAATGTCTATGTTAGAAATATTGATTACATATTTCTAATTGGAAATACTTGATCACAGGCCACCATGGTATCTAAAAACAATGTAACAGGGGAATGGGTTGCCATAATTGGAACTTCTTCAGAGGCAAACCATCCATGAAGTATCTGTAATAGCCCCAATTTTGCAATATGCCAACTCCCTTCACTGTTCACCATTAATTCTTCAGACTATCAGTAAATTGGGTTCCTTTTTCCAGTAATTACATTTGCACTATTAAAGTCTTTGAGTTATACCTGTTTCTCTGTGTACAGATACTGGAACATTGGTCTGTTGTTCCTCGGATCCATTTTCAGAAGGGGCATGCGTCTAGTGGTCTATGAGTCATTCTGATTGAATGGTTACAGTAGGAGCTTATCAGTTATGATTTAACTTGGTTACAAAGTCGGTTATTTCAAATGATTTATTATGAGCTCTGTTATGAGCAGCGAAATCTAATTTCATTCTAAAAAAGTCATAACGTGATGCGAGTTTCCGGCATTGGCTTCTTTCCAACATAAATCACATGATGGCACATTGGGTTCACTTTGTTTAAATATTTCTTTTACCTCCACATTTGATATTTAAAATTAGATCTGATGGCTGAGAATCCAAGGAAAACATATTTCCACTGGCTCTCTTTGTTCCTTCCTTGTTGCACTAACCATTTCCAGTTTCATGCCGTTCTTTCTGCCCAGAATGACTGCGCAGAGAAATAGCAATTAAGTTTTGTGTTGATAAATCGAAAGTTGTGCTCTGCGACTCCAGTAATAGGCAGCCAATGGTATTATGTACAGTAACACAATAGGAGTCTGAGTTGTAAAAGTAGGGGAGAATAATGGTTTATAAAGGAAAAAAGAAAGCCTTAATAGCACCACTCAGAACACTTCTAGGATGGAAAAGATTAAAAAATCTTTTATTAGACAAATTGGTTATAGTAAAGGCTAAAAGCATTTGATAATAGAGATGGACAAAATGCTCATTGTGATGAAGATTTTGCAAGTCGTTTATATGGGAGGAGAATATTAGAACTACCTTTTTTATTCAAATGTTTTGGAACGCACTGTGCATGGGAGCCAAACAAAGTACGGAACCAAAAAAGCCATTTCACACCTAACATTGCTATTAAAAAATGTCCTTTTCACAGTTCTTCAATCCATTACATTAAAGGAATAGTTCACTTTACAGTGAACTATTCCTTTAATGCGCAGATAGTTATTGCTGCTGTATGGCCAGTACCTTGTCTAACTGGGGTTTTGATTAGTGTACGGATCTTAATGTATCAAATGGTCTCTTCAGCATCCACATGGAAAATCCCAATATGTGCTGCTGATGGGCATTATAGTAAGGATGAGGCATCACTGGAATGCTTTTTAAGGTTCTGTGCAATGCTTGCTGTGTGATTAAAAGCTTGTAAAGCTGTACTGCATTATTTCTGAATTATGACAATGGTATTAATACTGGAATGCATGTAATCTGGACCTAAAATTGGCTTGCAAACGATTTAGGCCTTGGAATACAACGTAGGGCAGTGGGAATGGATACATTCTGGCATTGGCACGCTGATCACAATTTACAAAACATTAATCCCAATTGTGGGCAGTGAAGCCTTATGGGGCGATTTACCCGACTCGCGGGGCCAAAATATGTGTTAAGTCGCACTAAACAGTTAAGCGTTGACTTTAAACTACGGATATCAAATCACGTTTGAGCTAGTTTTAGCACAGGATTTTAATGGCCAGCCCAAAAGCTGACATTCATTCAAATCCGCCGTGGGTAAATCCCTTAACTGGATTTCCCACATTGCAATGCAAATATGACTATAGCGAACAGGACATTTATCCAGAGCGATGTGGCTCTGGTGTAATAAATGAGCCTGTATGAATTTAAAATTCAAAAAATTGCTGCAAAGCTTTTCACCCAGGTGTTCTTCTGGATATTAAAAAATACTGCAGGGTAAGTTTTTTTAATAGTGTATGGAAATTGTCTTTCAAATCGAAGAATACAAAGAAAAATAAGTTTTTAGGCAATGTGCAAAATGTTGTGTATAAAGGATAAAATATTGAAAAAGGGTTTATGGGTACTGAAAACTTATGCTCGGTTAAGCCTAAATGTAATCTAGGTATAAAGCTTATGTGATATCCAAATTTTGAAGGATCTCTTAACGCATCAAGAAACATTTGCATGGTTTTGTTGCTTTATTAATTGCGTTAACAAAACTTTTTAGAAATATGCCCCAAGCACACGTATCACCAATATTATGTCCTGTTTTACAAACAAACATAAGTATTTGAGTTTGAATAAAACACGCGTCTATCTAGTCCAACATTACTCAGCAAAAACCCAAATTTCCTGTCTAAACTGTGATCCAGAGGAAGGCCCAAAAAAAATATGATGGAAATATTCTTGGATCAGCTCCAATTTAGTTGTCAATACAGTAACCTGCAACATTTTATTTTTACAAAACTATACTACTTTTTTTTGTTATTATCCATAAACCTGCCAATGGAAGGGACCGTTCCATAGTTTTTATCGTTCTTGACGGTGAAAATTCCCTTTCCGAACGTAAAGGGTATCTTCCACTCAGCATTAAAAGTTTTATGAAAAAAGGGGAGGTTAAGGCTTGTGTCTTACCCTTAATCAGGAGACAGGAGAGAAAGAACATCAAATACACAGTTATGGGAAAGTTCCCCAGTATCCCTAAAGCACCCACACACTTTGTTGATCTAGAATTCAAAATGTCGATTTTTTTTGGCACAGAAAAATAACTAAAAACACCCAAAAACCAACCCCTGTAGCCCCCACACCCCTTTTCACAATACATATACCAATATCTCTATCGCTAGGCGTCCCAGACAGGTGAATACCGCTTTAAAAGGTCTCTGGAAATTGGCAGGTAAACAAAGTGCTAGGTGTTGTAAAGTGGCTAGGTGCTGTAGGTAAGTTAAACCCAGTCTGGATATCCTTTACCAAGTCCCACTTTTCATTCCAACTGCGTGGTAAGGTAGGTAAAGCCTCAACCAGAAGGGAGTGTCTGGTACTCCTCTATAAACATCACCGCACAACTAGGAAATCAAATGCAACCTGGCTGGAATATAATCAATCACTGGCTACTGTACGGGACTCTACACCATGGAGTACCTCTGAGGCTGCTCATCCTGCTGTGGCGAAAGACGGCACAAGATTTTTCAGATGGTCGAGCCTCTGTCCGTGCTTCACCCGGTCCAAATAGCCCTTAGATTGCAAGCACCAAACTCTGTGGCTTACATTGCCACCAAACAAACAACAACGGCACTACTAGTTCCGGGCCACCAAAACTGCCGACGCATGTTTGCCCCGCTATGTCTTTTTTCCGCAAGCTTGTCAGGGTCAGGAGTCCATGAGCATCCTATATTTATGCATATTGCAGCCAATAGGCGGGTACTTGTAAAGAACGCCGCTCATGCAGTGTGTAGTCTGACAGGGCCCGACTGTATGCTGTCTATCTATGCGTATTCTTTTCTTCCAGTCTTCAGGGATGTCCACATGTCTGACATGTTCTATTTGGTGAACAATGCCCAGATTTTTGTAATAATTATTCCAACACAAGGCGCCCTTTCTCTGGTGTCTTCATCCAATCTGTCTTCAATTTCAGCTCCACCAGTCCCCTATTAATTTGGCCCTCTTTAAAACCCTTTTCATTTGTATATGTCATTTTTGTACACAGGATTCCAATGCCCTCTATGACTTCTCTTGCTACTTTAAATCCCCATGACGTCACTACCAGTGGCGCCGGCCGGCGCAAGATTCAAATGCTTCTCCTCTCTTCCCCCGAGCCCGCTGTCAATTGTTAGTGGGTTGCTAGGGTTCCTGTTGTTCGTGCTTCTTGTTATAGCAGCTTTCTCCTTTGGCTAGTATCAGCTCCATTTACAGCTTCTCCATTGTCCGGTATCAGACTCCATTGTTAAGCCTCTCTTTGTCCAGTATCCAGCTCCATTGTTACAGCCTTCTCCTTTTCCAGTGATTCCAGCTCCATTGTTACAGCCTTCTCCATTGCCAGTATCCAGCTCCATTGTACACGCCTTTCTCCATTGTCCAGTATCCAGCTCCATTGTTACAGCCATTTCTCCATTGGTCCTGTATCAGCTCTATTGTTACAGCCTTCTCCATTGTCCTGTATCAGCTCTATTGTTACAGCCTTCCCATTGTCCTGTATCCACACTCCATTGTAACCAGCCTTCTCCATTGTCCAGTATCCAGCTCCATTGTTACACTTCTCCATTGTCCAGTATCCAGCTCCATTGTTACCAGCCTTTCCATTGTCCTGTATCCAGCTCTTTGTTACAGCCTTCTCCATTGTCCTGTATCCAGCTTCATTGTTTACGCCTTTCTCCATTGTCCGTATCCAGCTCTATTGTTACAGCCTTCTCCATTGTCCAGTATCCATTTTCCAGTATCCAACTCATGTGTACAGCCTTCTCCATTGTCAGTATCCAGCTCCATTGGTACAGCCTTCTCCATTGTCCAGTATCCGCTCCATTGTTACAGCCTTCTCCATTGTCCTGTTCCAGTCTCTTGTTACAGCCTTCTCCATTGTCCTGGACTCCAGTCTTATTGTTACAAAGCCTTCTCCATTGTCCAGTATCCAGCTCCATTGTTACAGACCTTCTCCATTGTCCAGTATCCCGCTTCATTGTTACAGCCTCTCCATTGTCAGTCCATTCCAGTCCAGCCTCCCTTCGTTCACAGTTGTTACAGCCTTCTCCATTGTCCAGTATCCAGGCTCTATTGTTACAAGCCTTCTCCATTCCGTGTACTCCAGCTCTATTGTTACAGCCGTCTCCATTGTCCGTATGCCAAGAGCTTTCCATTGTACAGCCTTCTCCATTGTCCAGTATCCAGCTTTCATGTTAAAGCCTTCTCCATTGTCCAGTACATCTCCATGTTACCAGCCTTCTCCATTGTTCGTATCCACTCCATTGTTACAGCCTCTCCATTGTCCCAGTATCCAGTACCACTCCATGTTTACAGCCTTCTCTTTTTGTCCAGTATCCCAGCTCCATTGTTACAGCCTTCTCCATTTCCAGTATCCAGCTCCATTGTGACAGCCTTCTCCATTGGTCAGTTATCCAGGTCCATTGTTACAGCCTTCTCCATTTTCCAGTATCCAACTCCATTGTTACAGCCTTCCTCATTGTCCAGTATCCAGCTCCATTGTTACAGTCTTCTCCCATTGTCCAGTATCCAGCTCCATTGTTACAGCCTTCTCCATTGTACTGTATCCAGCTATATGTACAGCCTTCTCAATGTCCAGAATCCAGCTTCATTGTTACAGCCTTCTCCATTGTACAGTATCAGCTCCATTGTTACAAACCTACACCATATGTGCAGTATCCAGCTACTCCATTGTTCCAGACTATTCATTGTTCCAGTATCCAGCTCTCCATTGTTCCAGCCTATTCAATTGTTCAGTATCCAGCCCTCCATTGTTACAATAGGAAGCAATGGTGAGGTGCACTCGTCCAAAGTGTGGTGTGCAGACACCTGGTGGGTTCTTCCCTAGGAACAGCCAAGTATTACAGGAATCAAAGGACTGAGGTCGCACTCCAAATAATAATTCAATTATTGTGAATCACACATCATACATAACGCGTTTCGGGGGATACCCCCTGAAGAAGGGGGTATCCCCCTGAAACGACCTCAGTCTTGTTTTGATTCCTCCATTGTTACAGCCTACTACTCCATTGTTACAGAATCCAGCTTCAGTGTGGTGCCTTATGCCATTGCTTCTTCCTTCATCCTACTAAAAGTGAGTCTTCTCTGTACTCTATTCTACAGAGTTAGGGCAGCATTCAAGATGTATAATGAAAAAATATCAGTGGGGTCTAGACAAATAATACTTCAGAAATCCTTGTCAAATATTTTAGTTAATTCTATCAGAAAACCTTAGAAATTGTCATTCCCAAATGCAGTCTAGTAAATAGGCATTTATTCTCCCCAATTTGGGACAGCAACCTTGTGGGGATTACCCTGCATCATTTCTGAATAAAAGTAAAATAGGCCCTATACATCAGACTCAACCAACATACCACAAAATAAGGAGAATTACAGAATGTATATTGGTAATCCTACCTACCAATATTGTTGTGTAAGGAGTGCCAGCATGAATTAAACAGCTTTGAAGGCTTCCTCAGTGCTTGAGCACTCTTTAATACAGGAAAGCCCAGGACACTAACTTGGCAAATGAAACTGGACATTCTGGGGCTCCTCATGAAATGATATTGGGATCTAGGAACAATCAATTCTACCTCCATACCCCAGGTAGTACATTTACATTTTTACATTAGGGTTTGTCCTTTAATCCCTGTCTGTTTCAGTTTGACCTTTGTCATATTTACTAAATGTGTTCACATATTAGAAACTACAATCTGTTAGTACCCAAATCCTATATTGCTTTTGTGTGTCCTGATTTTTACCTGACTGTGATACTATGTTTTATCAGTCTAGTAGATTTTTCCTTTCCTTTAACTGCATGTGTGGTTCATTTTTTGATTTTAGGAGGTAATGTCACCAGGTACCATTAAAGGGACATGTCAACCTTAAAACACAATGTCACATGTCGGTTTACCTCTCCCCAACCCCAACTGATGTATTCAGCTCTTTATTGGATGTATTACCGGTATGTAACCAGTATTATGTAAATGATTGCCTCCATTGTGGCAGAGTAAGCTGGCTCCTTCCTCCATGCAGTCAATCAGGCGTGACAGTGATTGACTGCTGTTTTCCCTGCTGCCTCCACTGCACATGCTCAAGCTTAAAAAAGCTAATTAAGCAGAGTGAAGAGGCAGATACTTTTGCCAGAATAAAAGATGAAATATCTGGTTACAAGTTAACGTAGGTAGATATCGTTTTTAAAGGTGGACTAATAACACCAGCCTGTTTTGCAGCCTATTCTGCCTTTGCCATTGTTCCTTCCTCGTCTTTGTTATTTAGAAGTTTAAAAGGGTGGAGAGACTTCATTTTCCAAAACTCACGGTGACTTTTAAAATTTTCAAAAGCAATTACAAATAAAACTCTATCATGCTCATTTACCCAAGAGCCACTTTCTCTCTGGGTAAATGCTCCTTTCACTATTCAATAGTGTTTGCGAACGTTAAAATCCTGCGCTAAAACTAGCGCAAACGTGATATTGAATCACGAGTATCAGATGCACGGGTGATTTTTGCATAACTCGCACCACCGATGCTTGTATGGAGTTAAAGTCGTGCTAACTGTTAGTAAACCGGTAACGTGACTTTAAACTCCCTATATTGCAGTGAGTCTGGGTAAATGAGCCTTCTTGTAGCTCATTTACCCAGAGCCGCTGGGCAAAAATCTGGAGTTAAAAATCGTGGCTAACCGGTTTGTATCGGCTAGCGCGATTTAACTCCATATTAGCGCGCGGTATTTTTCTACCGCTAGTGATTAAATATTGTGTAAAACGGCTCTGGATAAATCTCCCACTATGTAGGCTCTATCCTGTCAGCCCAAGAATCAAAGGGTCTCCCACCCTTTGATAGATGACAGGGAGATTTAATAAAAATTCTATAATTGAAAATGGTGCTATTTTGGCCCCAACCAATCAGATCTTAGTTTTAAATAGTAAATAAATCTGATTGGTTGGGACAAATTAGCGCTATTTTTAAAAGAACTTTATTATATCACCCTGTATAAAAATTATGAATAAGAAATGCAGAAATCAACAAAGATTTCTACTTCCAAAAATGTACCACCATTGTTGTTGTGTATTTTATTGTTTGATTTAATTAAAATGAAAAGCATGTGCAGTAACATGTCCCCATATATGTGTCCATAATGATATCAAATTTCAATAACTGAAAATGTATATTTACAATGTTGCTGTTCAATAAAAAAAGATGGAAACAAAAAGCTCAGAAGGCGGGTAATCTGAAATACTGAGCCCCTCACCAAGGGCGATTTCGTGAAGGCGCGGTATTGCTATTTTGCAATGTGCGCCTTTAACGATCGTTGCTGTGTTTGTAAATTTACCATAGCGGTTGTAAGGGCTATATTCTTAAAGGCGCGGTATCGCTATTTGCAATGCTGCGCCTTTAACAAATGTTTACACATTTGAAATTTACAACCATGGTTGTAAAATATATATAAAATATAAAATAGCGTTTAAATGACGCAGCGGTCATAATAGTACGATGTAGATTTACGATCCCCATACAACAATTGCAGTATTTTGGTATCGTTAGTATTGTAGAACGAACATTTTTATATTTACAAACGTTCTAAGTTTGCATACTGCAGGTTTTTAAATATGGCCCTAAGACTTTGTAATGTGTTACTAACATTGTTTCAACGTTATTATCTTATATATTCACTTGCTGACAGAACTATGGGACATTGCTAATTTTCTACTTATTTCTACTTTATTTGTACCAATGGTGATTCTGCTTCCTTGTGTCCTATCAACATGATGTAAAGTGATTCAATTTCCAATGAAGCAAAATGTAATTAAACTAGTGATTTGTCGATGCCCGAAAGGGAAACTACAGGGGCCATATGCTGATCTGCATAACTTTAATGCTTGAAAAGACTTACTATATACTGGATTGAATGTGTGGTTAGTTGCTGGGTTTTAAAATTTCCTACTTACATCTCTCACTAACTAGATTTTAAGCTCTATGGGGCAGGGAAGTTTTTCCTCATGTTGCATTGTTCAAGCACAATTTCTTTATTTATATTCTTACAGGGCGACCACTTCCTGTTTTGGAGTGTGAGTCACATTAACCAATGTTATATCTGTTAGAGTGACTTAAACTCCTCATGTTGCCGGCTGCGTGGCTAACGCGAAAGTTAACCACCCAGCCGCCGCAAGCAATGTTATACGACGAAAGCGCCATTCTATTGTGGCACTTAAACGCCACCTAATAGCTGGCATTAAAAGTGCTGAAGTAGAAAAATGGCAGATAGGGATGTACAAGCTGCAGCTTCTTCCCCAGACTTTATTTTTTTTTTATTTTCGCATGAAATGTTAGTATTCTGTTTCTTACGTCCATGCTATCTAGATATACACTGCAAAGATTACTTTTTCTTTTTATATTAAAGTAAAAGAATTATATAATTGTTAGGACAGGAGCCTTGAATGTCTTTGAAAAAAAAACAGAAATCCCTGTTCTGTGTCAGGGAGAGAGAGGATCTCTGTGCTGAATGTGATTGGCTGACAGCTTCTAGGAAGCAAGGCTGCAACTTCCTTGTTTTGAATGTTGAGCACTACAGAGGTGTGCCTGTACGCAGACACTAGCTGGGGTTTACCCAGTAAGGTGGATGTGGGAGCTGACCCCAAGTACTCAAAGTTCTTTTCATAAATACCCAATGGCCACAGCAAAGGAAGAGGTGAGCCACAGCTTGTTCTATGTTTGTGAATGTGCTCTGTCTATTGGGACAATGTGGTCTGGAGACTTTAGTTCTCCTTAAAACCAAGTATTACATTTTGCAGTCAGGATGGCTGTTGAATTCGGTTAGTAACATAACAAATTGGTTTCGAATCAGAACTGCCAGTTTTGAAAATTTGACAGATTTTTCAACAATTTTTTAAAACTCTAAAAAGAAATTGAAATGGAAACATTGAAATTCCTATCAAGAATATCTAATTCCTATTGGAAAAGCTATTGATTTTTGGGCTTCAAAAGGTTCTCATTCTCTCTAGTCAGGATAAATATATTATCTTATCTTTTAGAACTAATTACAGGTACTGCACTTCAGCATTTATGTAATCATCCCTAATAGCCATTTTAAAATGTCTGTTTTTGCAAGTTTAGGATCGCACACCATATGCATAAACATCACGCTGTGTGCGTAGTGGTCATTGCTGCTAAAACTGCACAAACATATACTTTTCGATCCACTGATAGCTCCACCGCACACCAGTCTTAACCACCGTGTAAGATTTATTTAGAGACGTTTCAGTGCCAACAGGGCACAACTAGAAGAGTTGTGTCTTAAGAAGGTGCCCTGTTGGCACCGAAATGTTGATAAATAAATCTTACACCAATTAGTACAATTAAGTAGGTCACACCTAGCGATTTTTCCTCCTGACCGACCGTTCGATACTTTCGAACGGTCGGCCAGGAGGAAGGACTGTCGGTCGCGGCAAAAGCAGCCGCGTCCGATAGTCACCGCGACCGATCGTGCGGTCCATAGAGGACCGCACGATCGGACGAGGTTTTCCACCCTGTCCGATCGTCCTTTCGTCCAATTCGGACGAACGGTCGATCGGACATGGGCACATTCGGATTCGATAATTTCGGTCCGATCGACCATACACAGAACTATCGGTCGTCGGACCGAAATATCTAATCGTGTGTACCCAGCTTAAGTAACACAAGTGGCCAATCGGGTAGAAAGATACACAAAGCCTCACAGTGCCACATAAAAAAGTTTCTTATAGATTTGAGAACAATCAGTATTTTTTATCATTATAGCAGCAAGAAATGTTCAAGGGATGACAAATGTCTTTAAAGAATGTAGCCAAGGCTTAATGACACACGAGAATGCTTAAGAAGAATAGATCATACAATCCAGAAAATTCTATTAATGATTATATTTTTTGGAAGTAGGAGACAGCACAAGACATTATTCCTCCTGACTGTAAAAATATAACTGCCTGTTACTGTGCATAACATTAATACTGTACAACTTTTAGAAGCTCTTCCTAATTCTTGGAATATGCCTTAGATCCTTTAAAAAAAAAAAATGGAATGGAAAAGAGAGGTTAAGAGATCCCGTCATCTTAAGAGCTGAAAAAAAATAGTTTCAGGTTCTGGCAGTGTTGCAAAGTAGAACGAATAGATACCAAAGGTATCTCTGACAGACAGAACAACGGTGATTTAGAAGATGCTGGAGCTGGTTTCAATAGCAAGACTGTCAGGAAGGAAGAGATACTGTATGCAGCTTTGCTTGTCGGTTATTTCAAACGCCTTCCTGATAAGGAATCAAATTACTGAAAAAAGTCAAGTACCAAATGTATTTTTATCATTAACAATGTTACACTATTATTGGCTCATTCTGAAATGCAAACAAAATAAAGGATTTCAGATCATCCATTTGGTTGCTGTTAAGACATATGCATTTGCTGCATTATAAAATGTATTTCAAACCAAGATGAAATTTTAATATAGACCTTTATCTGAAAAGCCAGTGCATTAAGTATTGTTTAATATACAGTATCTTGAACTGAATTTACAGTAGATATATGCTATTTAAAGTATATGTACACTGGGAAATTTGTTTTATTAAATTGTCATTACTAGAAAGAATAATTCTTCCAAAACTTCACTGTACTATTTTTTTGTTGATCTGTCCCCTATTTCTTTAGATATCCAGTCTGAAACATTTTACATTTCAGCTGTCAATCAAGTGCCTTAGTATATAAACTCTTCTGTTATGTATAGTTTTGCTGTAGCTGGAATGGTGACAGTTGGTATGTGAACTGCACTGTGAGAATTCCCCCTCCTAATGCTGCCTCATAGGGATTACTGAGCATGCTTGCCCTCAAAGAGAGTCAGATAGTCTGGCAGGGGGCTGGTGAACCAAGGGACTGAGCTTGAGCAAAACAGGTACTGGATTAAAGTCATGCAGCAACACAAACATCAGAGTAAGATAGTAGGTGCTTCTTACATGTATTCATTTATAGATTGAAATTAGGAAAATTTGGGAAAGTAATTTTTTCAGTGTACAATTCCTTTAATTAATTTTGCCAGATAGCTGTGTCAGGAATGCTGCACTTCTTTGATCATGGGAGATGGCATGTCCACCCCCAATCTTAAATCTTTTTTAAGCTTAGGAACCCCAACATTTTATGGCCACAATACTTAGCTGGTTGTAGACACTGCAGAACAAAGATATTCTTCTTAAGTTTACTGTCCTTCTTCTTCACTCTTAGGTTTTTCTGGGTAGAGCAGTCAGTATGGATGACTGACACTTCCACTTCCACCGACCTGACTTTTTCTCCACAAACCAACTGTGAAGTCTGCACACAACATACAGAATCCAACTGTCAAAGCTCTGACAACATTCCAGATACAGTAAAATTACTCACAGAAGAAGGAACTTGATTGACAACTGAAAATAAGAAATGTTAGATTGGATATCTAAAGAAATAGGGGGCAAATCAACAAAAAAATGATTGGTTGGGAAGATTATAGTTTCCAGTTATGGTCAATTTAAAATAACCTATTTTCGGTATAGATGCCCTTTAATAGATTGCTGGGGTATATGTTAGTCATATAAGAATAATAGGAACAATATGCATCTTGAAGCCTGTGAAATACGCTTTAATGACGGTCAACTTAAATTTGTTTAGAAACAATGTATTGCACTATTATATAACTAATAAAGGACAACTCCACCCTCATAAGAACATCTTTTAGAAAGAACGGCCTCTTTAAAATATGTTGATATATCATACTTTGTCCTATGAATTCATTACTGTATGCTTGCTATGCTTCTGGATGCCTCATGGAAACTGAGCAATTTAGAAACTACTGAGCCTGGGCATGCTCAGAAGAGGCAGATAGGGAATTAACATTCATCATTGGTTGTGATGTCAACTGTCAATCCATAACTGACAGTTACTAACTGGAAGAACCAGGAAGCAGAAACAGTGCAACAGGACATTGTGCAGGATTTCAGGTTAGACTTATATATTTCACATTTCAAACTATTACCGTTTAGGGTTTTGGGGGTGATTACCTGTTATTGTAAGTTTTCATTTTAGGGCTGGACTTGCCCTTTAAATTTAAGTTTATATTTAAACTAATTAAAAGTTAAATGGCATCCATAATGAAAAATCGCTATAATTGAAATGGTGACCATTGGTTGTGTGAATACAGAATTGTATGATGAAAAATCCCTCTCCCAGTGCTGGTTCATAGTGAATTCTGAGCATGCTTGACTTCACAGAAAGTCAGATCAGATGGCAGGAGGAGTTGGCTAAGAGAGGGCGGGGGGATACTGAGCCTAAGCAAAACAAGTAGTAGATTGAAGACATGCAGAAACACACACCACTTAGAGTAAGTATACATACCGATGCTATATTTATTTATACTTAATAATTCTTTCACTACTGTTGCCCTGTAACTTCTTGTTTACAAAAGAAAAAGTAAAAATTCCCAAAAACAATACAAATACCTTTGAAAACTAAACCAAAACTTTAAATCAATCAAGCCCTTTTCAATTGATTTAGTACAGCTAGAGACATTTTGTTTATTAAATATAATTTTTCCTGGTTTTTTTGGCATTATGAGGACTCTTTACATACATTTCTCAATTATCTAACTTAGTAATTGCTATTATTCTACACTCTCTATCTTTCATTTTCCATTATTTAAAATAATTAAATGCATAAAATAGAAGTTCTCGTCTTATAGATATGTAGAACATAATGTATTTAGATTAACAGTACATGACAAACATAATTTCAAGGACCAGTAAATTGTAGATAAAGCCATTATTATTTTTGTCTCATTATTTGTATCAGTTACATATAATGAAAGGTACAAATACAGTATGTTATACACAGAAGTATTCAGTTTCCTAAGAAAAACACGTGTAACCTACTGTATCATTTAGTTAGTCTCTTTATCTGTACTATACTATTTAGTGTACAATATATTAACCTACCTGAACTAGGGGCATGGCTTGGACGAGCATGGAGTAGGACGCAACGCTTTGAGCTCTGTCAATCTAGCTACTCCTAAGTGATAATCCTGAAAGTCCAGGATAACTGAACTATATTTTAGCACCTCAGTCTGCCTTAAGCTCAAATGACTTGGAATCGAGAAAGAAAAGCCGCCGCAGCAGCATCCAAACTGCAGAAGTTTGCACACACGGGCGAGCCTCAGCCTCCAACCCACAATGCGCCACCATCTTCACCCCCCCCATGGCAGAGGCCGCCCCAAAATTACCTGCTCTGTTGGAGGACCTGGGACTACAAGCTTACCACCTGAATTGCAAATGCTGCAGGCATGCCTGCTAACGGCGATACAGGCTAGCAAGTCTTCCTTGAAGTCATGATGGAGGAGGTGAAGGTGGATTTTGTTCTACTCAGGCACAATTTGCAACAGTGAGAAAGCGGTGCACTGAGGCCGAGAGTTGTTCTCCACGTTGGAAGACACAATAACCCCAGTGCTCCAAGGTTACCCACCTCCAACAACAGATGAGCAGGTATCATCTTAAAATGGAGGATTTTGAAAATAGAATGTGATGGCACAATCTACGCTTTGTTGGTATACCTGAACGAGCAGAAGGTAACGCTGCTGAAAACTTTAGGGAGCAACTGATTACCCAATAGTTCCCTGATGTGGGCCTTTCCCCTACGTTTTCAGTTGAGCGGGCGCCATTGTGTACCTGCCAAGGCCCCACCTCTAGACTCAAGGCCGCGCCTTTAATTGCTCGTATATTGAGCGCAAAGACAGGGATGTATCTTAGAGATAATCAAGATCGGAAACCGTCTTACCATTGAGGTTCCCCTGTGATGATATTCCGGATTTTTCAGAAAAATTTGCAAAAGAAAAGGTCAACATTCACAGCCATAAAGCTCCGGCTCTGACAGGCAAATATTTAGTATGCAATGATATTCCCTGCAGTCCTGAAGTTAACAGCAACTGTACCCTTTTCTTTGAAAGGCTGGCTCGACACCCGACTCCAGGGGAGAGGATGGAGTCCACACACAGGATTTGCCCAACCAGTAGGAGAACCTGCATCCCCCAGTTTGCTCTTGCACTTTGCCCAAGTTAGATTCCCTTACTTGGCCAGACGGCTATGTATGGTGTGCTAAGTTTATATTTCCTTTTTGTCTGGGATTTGATGTTCTCCCTGCCCCAGTTACCGTTGTGTAAGGTAAGGCCTTATCCCACCCTAGACATAGTGGCCTATGTTGGAACTTACCTATCTATGAACAAAACTAATGATGTTCAGACTACTTGTACCCTGGACTATAAAACTCTAAAAACTTGAGACTAAATCCAGAAAGTCTAGGCCATGGTTTCCAAATCCCACAAACTTTTTGACACAAGCTGTAGCTCCCTGGAAGTCAATCCAGGGTGAAACACTACCCTGATCCAGCAACGTTCATATGCTGGCTGGGGCCGGGACTGTAAACAGGGGTGGGGGAATAAATGAAATGGTTATCATTTGAAATGTGGTTTATCATTTGAAATGTGGTTTCTGCCCTGTATCTCATATACCTCGAGTTTTTCCCCTATACCTTCTCCCTGCCCATAGCTCTATTGACACCACAAAATCCAGGATATTCATATTAGATGTGATATGGAAAGATTGATGGAATTGTGTAACTGAAGTGGGGATATGTGTATTATATGCTGTTTAAACTGATGAGTTGATGGAGGGGACAGGTCGTGTTTGGGTGACTCGGCCTCCGTGGAAGCCCTGATAACTCATGACTAGTAGCTACCATTTTTAGCTACTGACGCCTGGAGGCTGGGACTCACCGGATATAAACAGGATTTTAACTTCCCTTTGGTATAATGTCTACTATTACATTATGTATTCCAACTTATGGGGTAAATCTACTAAATATTCCTAGGTTGAGTTGCTCCCAAGGAACATGAGGAATTGTTACTGTTTTGTCTATTAACTAACTTAAAGGGCATGTCCACCCCCAAAACTATAATCCCCCCAACTACTGGCCCCACCATTGTGTGTAGTTTAATCCTACCTCACATCCAGCTCCATAGGGTTCTCTGTAAACCCCCCCCCCAAGTCCCAAAACTAACCACCAGGAGGATAGCAGGGCTCTGCTGCTATCTGTCCTCCGGTAGATATTGCCATGTGCACTGAGCCCTTTCCCCCCCCTCCCCCTCCTCTCCCCCCTCTCCCTCCCTCTCCTCCATTGTACTATCTCCCCCTAGCATAATCCCCCTTAATATGCTGCTCCCCCATGTCCCCAGCCCAACCGCATGTTTTTTTTTTCCAAAAAGCTCCCCAAACTCTTACATTACCTCTCCGCTTTCCTCGCTGCACTGAATGACCGGCAGCCGGTCCGTGATTGGCTGCCGCTCAGCCAATCACAGACGCGACTGCCGGTCCCACGGCTGCTTGCATTCTCACAAGCAGAGGGACGGCAGTGCGGCGGAGGTTCGAGGGGAGGTAAGTAAGAGTTTGGGAGCTTTTTGAAAAAAAAAAACATGCGGTTTATGCGGGGGACATGGGGGAGCAGAATATTAAAAATTATTTAGGGGTGGACATACCCTTTAAACAAATAGGCCCATACAACAGTCCTGTGCAGCTCAGTTTCCCTATCTTCTACTTGGTACCCTTTACTTATTTTTTCACACCATCTTATACTGTCCCTTTCTCTATATCTAAATTAATATTGAACCAATTAATGACTTGAGAAAGGTCTGAGACAAAGACCGAAACGTGCTATCTGTTTGCTACTTATGGAATAAAAGTTGAAATATTTTTTGAACAAGTCCTGAGAGTGCTCTACATGTTACATGGTTGGATAAATTTAATACTGAATAAGAATGAACAGCTGGGTGAAATACAGTTAATTCTGTCTAACACACGGTAGTTAGCAGATGTCTTATACAGATAACACTATCCAGGTGTAAGGGGAACTAAGGGTCATATGTAGATAATAGAAAGGGCCTGGGTTGAGAGACGTTTCTAAATATGGGATTAATGCTTTTGAACTCTGGTCCAAACCTGATCTTACTATAATCTATGTTATATAAAGGCACTAAAAAATGACTATATTAACGGACGGAATTATTAATGGTACTATGTCTGCGGCGAACGAGAGATATCCAACAAGTTTATATGTTTTAAAGGGTATGTTTAACTAGAGTATTGCTCCAGTGTTATTTCATCTGAAATAGTTATTAATTGGACAACACTAAAATATTGTGATTAGATGACGAAATGCGCTCAGAAGTGGTATGTGCACTAAACTGTGCTGCCCTGTAATAGTTTTATAAAGTTTTCTATTATAATGTTTTCGTTTATGCTTTGTTTGCAAAAAATAAAAATGATTATATTTGTGATCAATTGCTATGTTTTCTATTGGTCTAAAGAATGTCGAGTGAAGACCAACTATCAATACTGCAATGCATAAATGGCCTGAATCTCCTTTATCCCCTCCCCCCCCTCCCTGCACCTTGCTGGCCCCGGAGGCCTCCCAACCTGTATGAAAAACAACCACACATTTTAACACAATGGCCATATGAGGAAGTCTAACCAAATCAAATACTATCTTGAATGTCATGGGCTCCATAGCCCACTTAAATGGATGCAAGTATTTCATAAGCTGCAAACCTTAAACCTGAAATTGTTTGTCTCCAGACACATCCCATACAAGACAACCAACGTTGGCTAAATAAGCCATGGGCAGTGCGCAGCACTCACACCACTTTTTCAAGAGGAGTCTCCATCCTAATTCATTCAACGTACAATTCAAAATACTTAAAACACAAAAAGACAGAAAGGGAAGATATGAGTGGCCTTGGAAATAGAAAATACAACTATATGTTATTCTCGGAATCTATAATCCCCCCCCCAGCAACATCAATACCTCTCAAAAATGCAATACCTTTTGGACTTGGGTACCTTAAAAGCTCCAGTAATATGTATGGGAGGTTTTAATATGCTGATGTCTGCACAAAAGGATAGGCTCCCAATACTTCAAACGACAGCTCGACTGCATGAAACTATGCACCTAGCTCGAACAATGACTGACTTAACTGGTTGGATCTGTGGCGAATACGTAATCCCCAAACTGCAACATACTCCTGCTACTCTGACACACAACGTGATATCCAGAATAGACTATTTCTTCATTAGTGAAAACCTAGCTCCGCAAATCCAACAAAATAACTTATCTCTGAAGAGGAGTCTCAGACCACTCTCCAGATATTAGAACTGAATAAAGTAATAATAATGTAATCATTTTACATTCATTCTGGCTAACACTTATCCCAGAAGAAGACCCACTGGAAGATCAATTACGCCTCTATTTTAAATTGGATCATGAAACCACCCCAAGAAGCATAGTATGGGAGGCATTCAAATCCTATGCAAGAGGACTATTAAACTCCACAATAACTGCAATTAAAAAACAAACTTGAATAAAGAAGAAAGTTTAACGGTACAACATAGTGAGGCTGAACAAACATACTGTGCTAACCCTACAGAAACCCTAAAGAAAGACTGGCAACAGTTGCAAAGACAGTATGAAATCCTACTTAAAGAAAAAGCACATCGCAAACACTTCTTCAGAAACAACAATATATGAACACGGCAACACTCAGCCAAGCTATTTGCTAGATTTACAAAGCAAATAACGCACAGCAACAATCTATTCAAGATCCAGTGGAGGGACAACTAACAACAACAAAAGATATCCTGAATTAATTTGCAAGATACTTCCAACTGCAATATCGAACAGTCACAATATACGCTAGATGCAAATTTGGAATACCTCCAAGCATTACAATTCCCTCAACTACCATCTACACAAGTACAACAACTGGAAGCGGCAATCACCTGTGAAGAAGTGACAGAAGCTATAACAGACTTGTCGTCAGGAAAGCCACCTGGCCTGATGGACTCCCTACTGAATTTTACAAAAAATCTAGGAAATCTTGCAGAACAGCTACTAACTACACTGAACGAAATCCAATCTCTCCCATCACAATGTCAGATGCCACAATAACTCTAATCCTAAAACCGGACAAAGACCGCTTGATCACAATGCTTACAGGCTAATATCACTCCTTAATAGTGATTACAAAAATTCTTGGAAAAACACTGGCCAACCGCCTGAAAAAGTAATAACCACCATTATCTATCCGGATCAAACAGGCTTTATTCCTGGGAAAAGTAAATCTATAAAATTAGGAGAACCCAAATTCATACACAAATTCGTCATGACGAAATAGGAGATAGAGTTATGCTTTCATTAGATGCCTGTAGAGCTTTGACACCGGTGGAATGGAAATTTCTATGGCCTGCATGAAACAATTCGGATTGGGTCTAACTTTATACTCTGGACTAGCTATTATATTCATTGCCGCAAGCAACAGTCTTAGTAAATGAACAGCAATCTGACCCATTCCCACTGAACCGAGGAACAAGACAGGGATGTCCTCTTCACCATATCTCTTTTCATTGGCTATTGAAGCCTAGCAATACAACTCCGTGCTGACCAAACAATTAAAGGACTTAAAAGAAATGCACATATTGATCTGATTGGGCTGTATGCGGATTATATATGAACTCTATCTATCGGACACGGGTCCCTCATTGAACCGCACTGCTGAAATAATAGATACAGTTCTTATTCAGGACTCTATATTAACTGGCAGAAATCCGCTTATGCCCCCAGGATTCGGATAAATAACCCAACAACGCTACCGGCAAATTCCAATAGTAACCAAATTTAAGTTTCTTGGCATCTGGATATGAAAAACTCCAAAGAATTTAAAGACCTAACATCACCTCTATTAAACAAAATTGTAGTAAGTATGCCCCTGACAGAACTCCCTCTCAATTTGATGGACAGAATAAATTTGCCTATGATTAAGGACTGGTGTGTCCAAAACGCATAGGGTCCAGACAATAAAGGCTTTTTATCTATATACTCACAGTGGTGGTCTCTGGTGTTCTGGTTTTTGTGCAGACTCTACTTTTTGAAGATTTCAGTGCATATTTAATCCTAGATAGTTAATCACAAAGAACAGAATGAGTTCAGAAAAGACAGAAGAAATTATAAAAAAATATCATGCTCTGTTTATATTGGAAACTGGTGATTATTTTCTTTTGGCACAGAGCATGACATCATTATTCACTAAAACAGTGCATGACATCAAAATCCACTACAGCACCATGTCTAACATCAGTATTCACTACATCACAGTGCCTGACATAAGAATTCAACACAGCACCATGTATAACATCAGAATTGACTACAACACAGTGCATGACATAGGAATTCACCACATCACCATGATAAACATCAATATTCACTACAACACAGTGCATTACCTTAGTATTTATTTTTGCAGTGCATCACATAAGAATTATTATCCTATTGTTAAATAGGATTCACAGTTGTTGGGCCTGTGGTTTGGACCTAACAAAAGAAAGTTTCCTGTGAGTGTAACAAACTTGTGAGTGGCCCTTCTCTTAAGGACCTTGCTCTCAAGGGCATATAAAAAGAGGACATTGAAACAAGAAGGGCAATTAAACAAGGTTTGTGCGTCACTGTGTTGGTGTGGTGTATTAGAAGGGACAGTTTTGTCAGTACCATGCAATGCATCGTGCCACATGTATAGGAACCTGGAGCAGACGTTCCGGGGAACCTATGTCTGTGTCAGGTGTGAGTGGGTTGCCCATTTGGATGCTGAGGTGGAGAGTCTAAGGGGGCAGCTTGCAGCGTTGCAGGGATTGGCAGAACTGGGGGGTCAGCAGGCACTGGCTGGGGCCAGTATAGAGGTGGGTGGAAGAGGGACAAGAAAGGATGAGAAAGGAGGTAGTTTTGTTAGGGTTACTAGGGGAAGTGGGGGACGGAAGAGTAGGGGGGTCTTCCCAGATTGTCCATCCCAACAGATTTGCCGCCTTGGTAATGAAGTGGAGGAGGACACCTCGGAATTAGTGTGTATGGAGGGGGCTAGTCCCTTGAGCACCCAGGGACTGCCATCTCTGATACAAGAGGAGGAGGAACGAAGGGTCAGGAATGCAAGGCGGTGGTAGTGGTAGGGGACTCCATATAAGGAAGGTAGATAGGGTAATCTGCCGCCAAGACCCTACATGCCGAACTGTGTGTTGCCTGCCTGGTGCTAGGGTTCGGCATGTGGTGGATCGTGTAGACAGATTATTGGGTGGGGCCGGGTGTGACCCGGCGGTTTGGTTCACATTGGTGCCAATGACAGGTTAGAGGTGGAGGTGAGGTCCTTAAACATGATTTCCGAGAACTAGGGGCCAAGTAAAAGCAAGGACCTCCAAGGTAGTGTTTTCAGAAATACTACCGCAGCCACGTGCTAAGCCAGGGAGACAGCGGGAGCTTAGGAGCATTAATGCGTGGCTAAGAGAGTGGTGTAAGGAAGAAGGGTTTGGGTTTATTGAGAACTGGGCAGGCTTTGCTGTCGGCTACAGGCTATTTAGTAGGGATGGGTTGCACCTCACTGATGGTGGTGCAGCTGTTTAGGGGAGAAGATGGCTAGAGGGTTGGAGGAGATTTTAAACTAGGGTTGGGGGGGGAGGGTATTAGCAGTCTCACTGGGATAGATTGTCCAGGAGGAAAGCAGGTGTAGATACGCCAGTGGTGGGCGGAAAGGGGGGGGGGGCTAGCATAGGGGATAGGGAGGAATGTGTATCAAAGTGTACGAATAATTACAGGATCATAATCTAAAATGTATGTTTGCAAATGCGAGAACCTGGCTGACAAAATGGGTGAATTGGAAATGATGGCATTGAATGAAAAGTATGATGTAATAGGTATAGCATAAACGTGGTTGAACTGTTCTCACGACTGGGCTGTAAATATAGAAGGATATGCCTGTTTAGGCAGGACAGAAAAAAAAAGGAAAGGGGGAGGAGTATGTGTTTATGTTAAAAAAGAATTGAAGCCAAATTTAAAAAAAGAGATAACTGGTGATATGGATGTAAAGTGGAGGCAATATGGGTGGAATTAGGCAACAGGAAAGGGGGTAATGTCATTGTTGGTGTCTGCTATAAGCGCCAAATGCTAGCAGAGAGGAGGTGAGTCAACTTCATATGCAGTTGGCAAGGGCTGCAAGTTTGGGGAGTGTGCTCATTATGGGGGACTTCAATTACCCTGACATTGATTGGTGTGGTGGAACTGCCATCACAGAAAAAGGCGATGAGTTCCTGAATTTGCTGCAGGATAATTTTCTCTCACAGGTGGTTGAGGTTCCTACTAGAAAAGGAGCTCTGTTGAATCTGGTAATATCTAACATTGTGGAGCGCATTATAGATATAAAGGTAACTGGAGGCTTAGGGAATAGTGACCATGAAATAGTGGCATTTGGACTTTGTTATCGAAAGGAAAAGTGCGCTGGGTTAACAAGACATTTAATTAGGAAAGCAAATTTTCCAGGTTAAAAGCATCTTCAGAATGTCAACGGGATAATGTATTATCAGGTAAAGGTACTGAACAGAAGTGGACTGTGTTCAAGGGGATTTTAAGCCAGTTCACATCAAATTTATACCCTTGGGAATAAATGTAAAAAAAATAAATCCGCGCCCATGTGGCTGAATTCTGATGTAAAGAGGCAAATGGTGAAGGAAGAAAAAGGCATTTAAAACCTTTAAGGCCGAGGGAACGGAAAGGGCCTTTGGAGTATAAAAACTGTAACAAGGAGTGTAAGAAAGCATACAAACTAGCTAAAATTAATAATGAAGTTAGGATAGCTGAAGAAAGCATCACTAAGCCTAAACATTTTTTAGTATTTATTTAAGAAGATGAGGACTGAGAATGTGGCACCATTAATTAATGGGGATAAGTAGTTCGGAGGATGGCGATAAGCATGTCTTGATATTTTTTCCCTCTGTATACACTATAGAAGATCCAAGTACAGATATCATAGAGTATAGTAGCAATAAAGGTATACAAGATTCAAGTTCACTGGTTAACCGAGGATATGGTACAGAAAGAACTAAATAAGGTTAATATTAATAAATCTCCTGGACCGGATAAATACATCCTCGGGTACTTAAGGAGCTAAGTTCAGTTTTATCTAGGCCATTGTTTCTTATTTTTTGCTGATTTCCTCATGTCCGGTGGTGTGCCTCTGGATTGGAAAAAGGCTGATGTTATTCCAATATTCAAAAAGAGTAGTCGTTCACAGCGGGTAATTACAGGCCTGTAAGTTTAACTTCAGTGGTGGGGAAGATCCTGGAAAGTTAATAAGGGAACATGTTTAGAGTATGTTTCAAGGACTGACATTATAAGTAGTAACCAGCATGGATTTAGGAGGAATAGATCTTGTCAAACTAACTTGCTTGGCTTTTATGAGGAAGTAAGTAGAAATTTAGACTCTGGTATAGCGTAGAGTAGATGTAGTTACTTGGATTTTGCAAAGGCTTTTGATACAGTCCCCCATAGGCGACTAATGAATAAGCTAAGGTCTGTTGGTCTGGGGAGTCACATTTGTACATGGATAGAAAATTGGTAATGAATAGGATGCAGAGAGTAGTTGTTAATGGAGCTTCATCATTATGGACTAAAGTGCTAAGTGGGGTGCCACAGGGTTCTGTGTTGGGGCCGCTTCTATTTAATCTATTTATTAATATTTTGGAAGTGGGTATTGACAGCAAGGTTTCTGTGTTTGCTGACACCAAAACTTTGTCGACCATTAAAAACTTCAGAGGATGTGCAATCGTTGCAAGGGGATCTAGATAGATTATCACATTGGGCTGCTAAGTGGCAGATGATAAATGTACGGTGATGCATTTTGGACTTAAAAATACTTGTGCTACTTATACTAGAAATGGCTCTGTGTTAAGTGAATCCCTGTTGGAAAGGGATCTTGGAGTTTTGGTGGATAAAAACTTAAAGGTAGCAAGCAGTGCCAGGCGGCAACAGCCAGAGCAGCATGGTATTGTCTTGTATAAAGAGAGGTATGGATTAAGGGAGGAAAATGTAATCTCCCTCTTACAAAGCATTGGTAAGGCCTCATTTGGAATATGCAGTGCAATTTTGGAATCCTGTGTACAAAAAGGACATCTTTGAAATGGAAAGGGTTCAGAGAGGGCAACTAAATTAATAAGGGGATTGGGGGAGCTTGAATATGAAGAGAGACTGGAAGTTACAATATGTACGCTGGAGAAAAGGCGCTTGTGTGGGGATATGATTACTGTGTATAAATACATTAACGGCCATACAATAAACTATCTGGGGCATTGTTCACCAATAGAACATGTCAAAGGACACGAGGACATCCCTTAGACTTGAAGAAAAAAGGTTTAGGCTTCAAGCTCGGAAAGGGTTTTTCACTGTGAGAACAGTAAAGCTATGGAACTGTCTTCCAGTGGACGTTGTAATGGCAGGTTCATTGGTCAGTTTCAAAAAAAAGCTGGATGAGTTTCTGCAAACAAGGAATGTTGCAAGTTACTGGTATTGATACATAAAGTAGGTTGACCAGGGAAATTTCCGATTGCCACTTGGAGTCAGGAAGGAATTTTTTCCCCCTTCATAAATTTGGTGGGGTTTTTTTTGCCTTCCTCTGGATCAACAGTTAGGCAGGAAATGAGGATATTGCTAGATGGGTTGGACTGGATGGACGTATGTCTTTATTCAACCTCAAATACTATACTATACTATAGTGTAACAATGTAACAAGTATGGTAATTATATATGTAACAAGATACTATACTATAGTGTAGCAAAGTGTATGACATCAGTAATTACTACAGCAAAGTGCACATCAAAGTGCATGACATCAGTATTCACTATGTTTTTAATTGACTGTTTTGCACATACTTATTCCCAAAATACGTGTATTTACACGTTATAAATAAAGGAGTGATAAATTTCACACTTATTTGACTGAGTGCTGCAGGTTCTTTTTTTCTTCTGGTTTTATGGGTTCATTTTTACCTGTTCAGCACCTCCCCATGTATCTTTGATAAGATAGGGGGGACCAGTGCCATACCATACACATGCCTCATATCAGTATTCACTATAGCACAGAATATACATCAGTATTCACTACAGCACAGTGCATGGCATCAGTAATTACTACAGCACAGTGCATGACATCGGTATCACTACACGTAGAACACGTAGTCAGACATACTATTATAGCACAGTGCATGATCATGTTACTACAGTCACATCATGAATAGTATCACTCACAGTACATAGTACATGCACAGAGTAGATCAGTATCACATGACAGTACATGCATGAAATATCAGTCATTCAACAGCACAGTGCATTATATGAGTATCAATTCAGTAAAGTGCATAACATCAGTATTCGCGGGGGCCTGGAGTTAAGCCTGTAGCTGCCTTAGTTACCTGTTTAATTTCTTGGCTGACATTACATTGCCATATATTGTACAGTATATAATTAATCCTGAATAGTTAATCACAAAGAACAGAAATTATTACAAAAAAGACAGAAAAATAGATGGAAAAATATAATCCTCTGTTTATATGGAATCTGGTGATTATTTTTCTTTGGCACAGAAATAATTTAGCAGAGCATGACATCAGTATTCACTACAAACACAGTGCATGACATCAGAATTCACTACACCACCATCTATAACATCAGTATTCAGTACAAAACAGTGCGGACATCAGTATTCACTACAACACAGTGCATGACATGAGAATTCACTACAGCACCATGAATAACATCAATATTTACTGCAACATAGTGCAGCATCATTATTCATTACAGATGACATACATTGTATATTTAGTCTATCAGTACAGTGCATCTGAATTTAATCAGCAAAGTATATGACATTGGTATTTACTACAGCAAAGTGCATGACATCAGTATTCATTATAGTACATTACATGACATCAGTATTCACTACAGCACAGTGCATGACATCAGTAATTAGTACAGCACAGTGCATGACATCAGTAATTAGTACAGCACAGTGCATGACATCAGTAATTAGTACAGCACAGTGCATGACATCAGTAATTACTACAGCACAGTGCATGACACAAGTATTTACTACATCTCAGTGCATGCAACCAGTAATTAGTACAGAACAGTGCATGATATCAGTATTCACTATAGCACAGTACATGGCATCAGTATTTACTATAGCAAATTGCATGACATCAGTATTCACTACAGCACAGTGCATGACATCAGTAATTAGTACAGCACAGTGCATGACATCAGTAATTAGTACAGCACAGTGAATGACATCAGTAATTAGTACAGCACACTGCATGACATCAGTATTAGAACAGCACAGTGCATGATATCAGTAATTACTACAGACACAGGATGACACAAGTATTTACTACATCACAGTGCATGAGATCAGTAATTACTACAGCACAGTGCATGACATCAGTAATTAGACAGCACAGTGCATGACATCAGTAATTAGTTACAGCACAGTGCATGACATCAGTAATTACTACAGCACAGCAGTGCATGCACACAAATATATGTAGTAAATACTTGTGTCATGCACTGTGCTGTAGTAATTACTGATATCATGCACTGTGCTGTAGTAATTACTGATACCAGGCACTGTGCTGTAGTAAATATTTGTGTCATGCACTGTGCTGTAGTAATTACTGATGTCATGCACTGTGCTACAGCAACAGTGCATGACCACAAATATTTACTACAGCACAGTGCCTGGTATCAGTATTACTACACAGCCATTGCATGATATCAGTAATTACTACAGCACAGTGCATGACACAAGTATTTACTACATGACAGTGCATGACATCAGTAATTACTACAGCACAGTGCATGACACAAGTATTTCTATTTACAGTGCATAATATCAGTAATTACTACATCACAGTGCATGACACAAGTTTTTACTATATCACAGTGCATGACACAAGTTTTTACTATATCACAGTGCATAACATCAGTTTTTTACTACAGCACAGTGCATGATATCAGCATTCACTACAGTACAATTCATGACATCAGTATTCACTCACAGCACAATGTATGCCATCAGTATTCACTACAGCATTACATGAGTATCAACTTCAGTAAAGTGCATGACATCAGTATTCACTGGGGGCCTGGAGTTAAGCCTGCAGCTGCCTTAGTTACCTGTTTACTTTCTTCTTAGCTATGACCTGTCCTGTGTATGTACTGTACACAAACATTATCATTGTCTGCCATACTTTGCAATAACAAAAGGTATCCATTATTTGAATGCAGGGGAATCAGGGCCTCTAAATACAATATTTACATTGTTCAATAGTCTTGATTTTGTCTAAAAAAATATACCTTGCCACTACTGTATTATATTGTGTGCCCTAAAATTATTGCTTTCCTGTCATGCTAGGTTTTCATGCTTCCCTAAACATGCCACATATATACTGACAGAAATGCTGCTAAAGCACAGTACAAAATCAAATCAAAACCAAATGTTGTTGACAACCATTTGTAAATCAACAGGATATAATGAGGATATATTATTATATATATATATATACATATATATATATATATATATATTGAGAATTACTGTTATTACTGGTATTATACATATACTGTAGTTCTGGTTGGTACAGGGATACTATATATATTGAGTTACTGGTATTAATACATATACTGTAGTTCTGGTTGGTACAGGGATACTATATAATATTGAGAATTACTGGTATTAATACATATACTGTAGTTCTGGTTGGTACAGGGATACTATATAATATTGAGAATTACTGGTATTGATACATATAGTGTAGTTCTGTTTGGTACAGGGAGGTTCTGAGGTTTTCTGAAGGTGTTTCTGAATACGGCCCCGCTCAGGGGCGGAAACATGTTAACCTCTATGTTTGAATAAACACCCACATGTTTGCAAAGACCTGAGTTGCCTCCGTTTCTACAGTTGTGTTTTATATATATATAAGATCCTTCGCACTCCGTTCACTGGAATATACGGCCTGGGTGCTGCTGTAATGGTATATATCACTGCAGAGATGTAACACAGAGCACTCCAGGACTTTAATAAAGATCATATTTATTCCACATTGGTAGGATAGTACAACCTAAGCGTTTCGGCTCTTATGCATGAGCCGTCATCAGGGTTACAGTACTGATCGTCACACAACAATAAATAGGTTTGTCGAGGGAGGGCACTTACCTATTTATTGTTGTGTGACGATCAATACTGTAACCCTGATGACGGCTCGTGCATGAAAGAGCTGAAACGCGTAGGTTGTACTATCATACCAATATGGAATAAATATAATCTTTATTAAAGTCGTTGGGTGCTCTGTGTTACATCTCTGCAGTGATATATATATATAAATGTAGAAACCGAAGGCACTCACGGGACTGGATAAAACATAACTTTTATTAGTACAAAATATAAGCGCTATATCTAGGCGTTTCGGCTAACCAACAAGCAGTCCTCAGGATATGACCCACAATGCAACAAGCAACGATATATACCTTCCCACTCAATCCCACAGCCTGCAGCAGTAAGATAATTAAAAGCAGATAAAAGCAATTAAAACCCAAAAGGTGATGCAGTGCAGAGTCCGAGACAAAGTCCCGCCCACACTCAGCATCATCGGCAATGTCAAAACACATTAACCCCTATTACAATATTGAACCATATGTAGCAGAAGAAAATAGATACATTCACGGCACAGACTGTATACCACATATTACATATCAAAGTACAATTGTCAATGTACAAAAACAGCATAACAACTGTGATAAATGTGATCACAAACAATGTATCAATCTGGAAAATTCTGTCAGATCATAAAGACAAAAATCTACAATAGTAACATATAGGACATCTCCGCATATATTTAGGTGCCCCCAGTCAACGGAATATACACCTATTATGGGCCACATACATACTGGCACAAGAATATTCATATAGCCTACTGGCAAGTCTAGAAACAAACTCAAGCATGTCTAGTATTCAGAGCTCAAAAAGTCAAGTATCAGTCCTATCTGTAAATCATAGCAGACACGACTAGCAATCTCTCATACTACCCACTTTAACCCGTAAATTCTACACTAATCAGCCTATACTGGGAGCCAGACGCCCTTCCCTAAGGCAGCCTGGGGCAAATCAAAGGTAACAATGCGTGATAACTGTTCATTAAGACCTCCGGTACCAAGGTACCTAATGTGTATCCACTGAGCCTCTTTCTGTAGCAGTAGTCTGTCATGGTCGATTGGCCCTGAGCTGTTTACTACTAAGGCCATCAAAAATCATACACTTCAATGAGGCCAGTGGGTGGGCCTATTTTGAAATGTCGGGCTACTGCCAAATCCCCAAATTTAGAATTGCTCAATATAGGGTTAGTGCTATTCAAGGCCGTGCGGATGGAGGACCGTGAATCAGTAATTACTACAGCACAGTGCATGACACAAGTATTTACTACATGACAGTGCATGACATCAGTAATTACTACAGCACAGTGCATGACAACAAGTTTTTACTATATCACAGTGCATGACACAAGTTTTTACTATATCACAGTGCATAACATCAGTGTTTACTACAGCACAGTGCATGATATCAGCATTCACTACAGTACAATTCATGACATCAGTATTCACTACAGCACAATGTATGCCATCAGTATTCACTACAGCATTACATGAGTATCAACTTCAGTAAAGTGCATGACATCAGTATTCACTGGGGGCCTGGAGTTAAGCCTGCAGCTGCCTTAGTTACCTGTTTACTTTCTTCTTAGCTATGACCTGTCCTGTGTATGTACTGTACACAAACATTATCATTGTCTGCCATACTTTGCAAATAACAAAAGGTATCCATTATTTGAATGCAGGGGAATCAGGGCCTCTAAATACAAATATTTACATTGTTCAATAGTCTTGATTTTGTCTAAAAAAATATACCTTGCCACTACTGTATTATATTGTGTGCCCTAAATATGTATTGCTTTCCTGTCATGCTAGGTTTTCATGCTTCCCTAAACATGCCACATATATACTGACAGAAATGCTGCTAAAGCACAGTACAAAATCAAATCAAAACCAAATGTTGTTGACAACCATTTGTAAATCAACAGGATAATAATGAGGTATATATATATATATATATATATATATACATATATATATATATATATATACATGTTTCTGACCAGGGGTCCTTTCTCAAAGTGACACCGTGGTCCATACATGAGCTATAGATTGTCCTCAAAATCACTTCTTAGAATTGGCGTGTAACAGATGGGTTGCACAGCGCTACGACGGTGTGCCGCAGTTGTCTAATGTGCGGTGTTTAATGTCCCCACATGCTAGTGATCCTGTGACTATAACAACTTGCCTTTCTTCTACTGTCATGATTCCGAGTTCTATAGCGAGTGATAGTTGAGAGGTCCGGTCGCACGATCGGTCGACTACTAATTGTTGTTGCAGCCCTGCCCGCTATTAACTCGTGGCCTCGAATCTCGAGTTTTGTTTGTGTAAATGACAGCAGATCGAGCGGTGGGAAGCGACAAAAAAGACTATCGCATGCTATCACATGGTTATGGCAAGTCAACGGGGGACCTTTCGCTTAGTCTGTAAGCACCGATGTCGTATCCTAATGAGTCCACTGAAGCCTTGCAGTACCCGCAGGTCATTGGGTAGTTAGGCAGCCATCCGGATGTCTCATGAGCTCATCAGGCATATCTATACGTACTCGCAACCCTTGGTAAACGACACCAGCATGCCTTGTCAATGTCACCATCCGTGTCGTCAGTATAAGATCACAATTATGCACCTGATTCAACATAGCCTGATTGATGTCAAGGAAGGGGTCCTAGGGATCCAGCTTTCTGTGAGAGGTTGGAGTACATTGGTCTTTCTAACCAATTGTCAGTATCCCCGCCTTCTGGGATTACTGTGGGTTTTGGAGCCACGCTCTTTAGAAAAAATACTGACAAAAATCATTGCTCCATGCGTCTAGTTGCCTCCCATACGAAAAATGTGGTTTGGTGTATAGTCAGTAATTCGAAACAACACTGACATGCCCGTGCGGCTACAACAGTTGGTACGCTGGAGGTCTTTAATGAACAGTTATCACTGCACTGTTTGATTTGCCCCAGGCTGCCTCTAGGGAAGGGCGTCACGGCTCCCAGTATAGGCTGATTATGTAGAATTTACGGGTTAACGTGGGTAGTATGAAGATTGCTATTGTGTCTGCTATGATTACTAGATAGGACTGTATACTTGACTTTCTGAGCTCTGAATACTAGACAAGCTTGAGTTTGTTTCTGACTTGCCAGTAGGCTATATGAATATTCTTGTGCCAGTATGTATTGTGGCCCATAATAGGTGTTAATTCGTTGACTGGGTGCACCAAATATATGGGAGATGTCCTATAGTTACTATTGTAGATTTTTGTTTTTATGATCTGACAGAATTTTCCAGATTGATACATTGTTTTGTGTCACATTTATCACAGTTGGTTATGCTGTTTTGTTACATTGACAATTGTACTTTGATATGATATGTGATTACAGTCTGTGCCTGTGAATGTATCTATTTCTTCTTGCTACATATGGTTCAATATTGTAATAGGGGTTAATGTTTTTTGAACATTGCTGATGATGTGAGTGTGGGCGGGACTTTGTCCTCGGACTCTGTACTGCATCACCTTTTGGCTTTTAATTGCTTTTATCTGCTTTTAATTATCTTACTGCTGCAGGCTGTGGGATGAGTGGGAGGTATATATCGTTGCGTGTTGCATTGTGCGTCATATCTGAGGACGCTTGTTGGTTAGCCGAAAGCGTAGATATAGCGCTTATATTTTGTACTAATAAAAGTTATGTTTTATCCAGTCCCGTGAGTGCCTTCGGTTTCTACATTTGGATTATTCTTTTTCGCGGTGCACCCGTGCACAATATTGAGAATTACTGGTATTAATACATATACTGTAGTTCTGGTTGGTACAGGGATACTATATAATATTGAGAATTACTGGTATTGATACATATACTGTAGTTCGTTTGGTACAGGGAGAGTTCTGAAGGTGTTCTGAAGGTGTTCTGAATACGGCCCCGCTTCAGGGGCGGAAACATGTTAACCTCTATGTTTGAATAAACACCCACATGTTTGCAAAGACCTGAGAGTGCCTCCGTTTCTACAGTTGTGTTTTATATATATATATAAGATCCTTCGCACTCCGTTCACTGGAATATACGGCCTGGGTGCTGCTGTAATGGTATATATCACTGCAGAGATGTAACACAGAGCACTCCAAGGACTTTAATAAAGATCATATTTATTCCACATTGGTAGGATAGTACAACCTAAGCGTTTCGGCTCTTATGCATGAGCCGTCATCAGGGTTACAGTACTGATCGTCACACAACAATAAATAGGTGTGTCGAGGGAGGGCACTTACCTATTTATTGTTGTGTGACGATCAATACTGTAACCCTGATGACGGCTCGTGCATGAAAGAGCTGAAACGCGTAGGTTGTACTATCATACCAATATGGAATAAATATAATCTTTATTAAAGTCGTTGGAGTGCTCTGTGTTACATCTCTGCAGTGATATATATATATAAATGTAGAAACCGAAGGCACTCACGGGACTGGATAAAACATAACTTTTATTAGTACAAAATATAAGCGCTATATCTAGGCGTTTCGGCTAACCAACAAGCAGTCCTCAGGATATGACCCACAATGCAACAAGCAACGATATATACCTTCCCACTCAATCCCACAGCCTGCAGCAGTAAGATAATTAAAAGCAGATAAAAGCAATTAAAACCCAAAAGGTGATGCAGTGCAGAGTCCGAGGACAAAGTCCCGCCCACACTCAGCATCATCGGCAATGTCAAAACACATTAACCCCTATTACAATATTGAACCATATGTAGCAGAAGAAGAAATAGATACATTCACAGGCACAGACTGTATACACATATTACATATCAAAGTACAATTGTCAATGTAACAAAAACAGCATAACAACTGTGATAAATGTGATCACAAAACAATGTATCAATCTGGAAAATTCTGTCAGATCATAAAGACAAAAATCTACAATAGTAACATATAGGACATCTCCGCATATATTTAGGTGCACCCAGTCAACGGAATATAACACCTATTATGGGCCACAATACATACTGGCACAAGAATATTCATATAGCCTACTGGCAAGTCTAGAAACAAACTCAAGCATGTCTAGTATTCAGAGCTCAAAAAGTCAAGTATACAGTCCTATCTGTAAATCATAGCAGACACGACTAGCAATCTCTCATACTACCCACGTTAACCCGTAAATTCTACATAATCAGCCTATACTGGGAGCCGAGACGCCCTTCCCATAGAGGCAGCCTGGGGCAAATCAAAGGTAACAATGCAGTGATAACTGTTCATTAAGACCTCCAGGTACCAAGGTACCTAATCTGTGTATCCACTGAGCCTCTTTCTGTAGCAGTAGTCTGTCATGGTCAAGATTGGCCCTGAGCTGTTTACTACTAAGGCCATCAAAAATCATACACTTCAATGAGGCCAGTGGGTGGGCCATATATTTGAAATGTCGGGCTACTGCCAAATCCCCAAATTTAGAATTGCTCAATATAGGGTTAGTGCTATTCAAGGCCGTGCGGATGGAGGACCGATGATTGGCCATCCGTTCTTTGAACATGGTCTTGGTTTTACCGATGTAGTAAAGTCCACAAGGGCATACTATGAAATATGTCACAAATTTGCTCTCACAGGTAAATCTTTGTTTAATGGGAACTCTCTTCCCATTATGGGGATGGGCAAAGTCTTTGCCCGATAGCATCGAACGACAGGTGATGCAATCTGGGCATCGATAGCATCCCAACTTGGGTTTAGCCCCAAATACCCCAGAGGTGTCTCTATTTATTTCAGATGTAAGACTGGTGTCAGTATGAACAAGATAGCTTGCCAGATTACGGCCCCTCTTGTATGTGTGTCTCAGTTTAGTATTTTGAAATGGAAGTTGTTTATCTTCACTGATCAGCTCCCAATGGCCATTAGCAATTGTTCTAATAGCTTTACTCAAAGGAGAGTAGTTGTAGGCAGATCCAGAAATGAGGAGACTCCAAGGATATCTCAATTCAGCAATCTTTATTCACACAGGACATGTTTCGGACCAGGGGTCCTTTCTCAAATGTGACACCTTGGTCCATACATGGAGATATATATTTGTCCTCAAAATCACTCATATATAGATTGGCCACAGTAGGCGCCACAATCCATTTTCTAATGGATTTATTGCATTTTATCCTGTCTAACAACTTTTTCTCTTTCAGATCAGAGTTCTATATACAGTGTTCTGGGGTCGCCATGGGCTCTAATGTGGCGCCTACTGTGGCCAATCTATATATGAGTGATTTTGAGGACAAATATATATCTCCATGTATGGACCAAGGGGTCCTTTTTTTCAAAAGATATATAGATGACCTCATCCTCCTATGGAGTGGCACCATGGAGGAGGCCAAGAATTTTATCTATACCCTTAACCAATTGAATACTCCGGTTAAATTTACCTGTACTATGAGCTATGAGGCAGTGGACTTTTTGGACTTACACATTTTCAAAACTGATGTGGGTTTTGGAGCCACGCTCTTTAGAAAAAATACTGACAAAAATTCATTGCTCCATGCGTCTAGTTGCCTCCCATACAGAACCAAATGTGGTTTGGTGTATAGTCAGTAATTCGAAACAACACTGACACTGCCCGTGCGGCTACACAGTTGGTACCTGGAGGTCTTAATGAACAGTTATCACTGCACTGTTTGATTTGCCCCAGGCTGCCTCTACGGGAAGGGCGTCACGGCTCCCAGTATAGGCTGATTATGTAGAATTTACGGGTTAACGTGGGTAGTATGAGAGATTGCTATTTGTGTCTGCTATGATTTACAGATAGGACTGTATACTTGACTTTCTGAGCTCTGAATACTAGACAAGCTTGAGTTTGTTTCTAGACTTGCCAGTAGGCTATATGAATATTCTTGTGCCAGTATGTATTGTGGCCCATAATAGGTGTTATATTCTGTTGACTGGGTGCACCTAAATATATGCGGAGATGTCCTATATGTTACTATTGTAGATTTTTGTTTTTATGATCTGACAGAATTTTCCAGATTGATACATTGTTTTGTGATCACATTTATCACTGTTGTTATGCTGTTTTTGTTACATTGACAATTGTACTTTGATATGTAATATGTGTATACAGTCTGTGCCTGTGAATGTATCTATTTCTTCTTCTGCTACATATGGTTCAATATTGTAATAGGGGTTAATGTTTTTTGACATTGCTGATGATGCTGAGTGTGGGCGGGACTTTGTCCTCGGACTCTGTACTGCATCACCTTTTGGCTTTTAATTGCTTTTATCTGCTTTTAATTATCTTACTGCTGCAGGCTGTGGGATTGAGTGGGAGGGTATATATCGTTGCGTGTTGCATTGTGCGTCATATCCTGAGGACGGCTTGTTGGTTAGCCGAAACGCGTAGATATAGCGCTTATATTTTGTACTAATAAAAGTTATGTTTTATCCAGTCCCGTGAGTGCCTTCGGTTTCTACATTTGGATTATTCTTTTTCGAGGTGCACCCGGCCTAATATATATATATATATATATATATATATATATGATATATATATACTTTATATAGGGCCCAGACCAAATGGTAGGCACACAACAAAGTAGGTATAAAGAGATTATACACCCTGGTGCTACTAAAGATAAGTAAATCAGTCCATATAAGTTTTGTGCACTCAGGGTAATTTTCAAAGATTATTTATTGTGCAAATAGCATAACAGCAACGTTTCGGCTCACGTCTAGAGCCTTTTTCAAGCCAGTGCAAATACACAAGTATCCTGTGCTTATTTAAGTGTTAAACAAACCACACCTCTTCCAGTGATCTCATTATTATAAGTGAATACATGTGTGTATCCATATGTGAATCAAGGTTTTCCTCGGATATATATAAAGTGCCCAAAGTGCCATAAACTACAATAAAACCACTAAGGGTCAGTCATAAACTACAATAAAACCACTAAGGGTTATATATATATAAAAATTGCAGGGTTGGTGCACGCACTGGTGAGGATACCTGTATTCCTCCAATGGATATATAAAAGAAATTTGTGCAGCACTTGTAGAATGTTTTATTTCTTGTAAATCATCATATCAAGATAAAAGGCGACGTTTCGGTAACATCCATTACCTTTCTCAAGCCATATTAGAATGATGTAGCTTATCAGCTCATTAGCTAACCTTATAAGGCCTGTGCAAAACACCTGACCTTGTCACATGACAAATATCAATTAAGCAACAAAGCATCCATATGCAAAATAGTCCAACATGTAGTAAATATAAAAGATACAACTATCAAATATATACATATAGGTCATAATCTCTGTTAAGACCATTAGGCCACAGAGTATTGAGTTCATGAATCCAAAAGACTTCCCTTTGTCTTAATTTTAAAACCCTATTACCTCCCCTTGTCGGTTTACAAATCTGTTCAATAACAAAAAACTCAAGCTGGTCACAATTGTGGCCAGCTTCAGCATAATGCTGAGGAACAGGTAAGTGAAGATGCCCACATCTAATGGAAGACCTATGTTGGGAGATACGACTCTTTACCTTTTGGGTGGTCTCCCCAACATAGAGCAACCCACAAGGGCACTTTAATACATAAATGCAGAAGTCAGTATCACACGTGAAAAAGTTTTTTAGTTCATAAGTCCGTTGAGTAGTCGGATGTACGAACTTATCAAATTTCTGAACAAAGGTACATTGTACACACGACCTACAGGGGAACATTCCTGTTTTAGGTGCCCCCAAGAAGGTCAAGGGTGTTTTCTTTGGGACATCTGTTTTAACTAGAGATGTCCGAACTTCACAAAATCCGGTCCGCGAAATCCGCGAGCGGACCCATTAAAATGAAAAATACCCTTGAAGTTACGAGTTTTCTCGTATTTTCGAAAATTTTCAAAATTACGGGTTTTCGCATATTTTCGGGAATTTTCGAAAATACGAGAAAACTAGTATTTTCGAAAATATGTATTTTCAAAAATACAAGTAATCGTAATTTCGAAAATTTTCGAAAATACGTAGTTATGAAAATAAGAGAAATCCTTGCATTTTCGAAAATATGAAAAATCCGCGAATCAGAAGTTCGGAAGGCGGAAAATCTGGAAAAATCCGCCGTTCGCGAACGGGATAAATCCGCGGCGGATCCGCGTTCGGATCCGCAAACCGGCCATCCCTAGTTTTAACCAACTTGTTGCCTATAGTGGTTGCTCTCTTATAGGCCGCAATAGGCATGTCCTGAAACTCTGCAATGTCCGGATAGGACTGTCGCAGAATATGCCAATGTTTCTTTATAATATGGGAAATCTCCTTACTTGCCACATTTTTGGCAATTTCTTTGACCAACAATGATCTAGGATACCCTCGCTGGGCTAGACGTGTTTGCATTTCATTAAGTCTCCTATCTTGTAATATAGGGTCGCTTGTTATACGTGAGACCCTAGTAAGCTGACTGCGTATAATGGAGGTTTTGACATGTGGGGGATCAAAGCTGTCAAAACAAAGTAAAGAATTCCTATCAGTCTCCTTTCTGAATAGATCCGTGGTCAATGTACAGCCCACTCTAGTCACAAGAACATCTATATATGCAATACTAGTGGAACTGATAGTACTAGTAAAAGATATATTGGGGTCCGCACAATTCAATTCCCCAATAAACCTTTGTAGGGATCCAATGTCGCCCCTGCACATGAGGAAGACATTGTCTATGTACCGCCACCATGCCAGGCAAAAAGTACTGAACATGGGGTGCACATAGACGTGTCTCTCCTCAAAGGAGCACATAAAGGTGTTAGCGTATGCAGGAGCGGCATTGCATCCCATAGCGGTCCCCCTTAGTTGTAAATAGTAATTTCCTGAGAATTTAAAGTAATTGTCATACAGCACGAACCTCAAGAGTCCCATAAGAAATAAAATAACATCATCACTGTACTGAGTGTTATGTATGAGCAGTTGTCTGACAGCCTCCATTCCCTCTACATGGGGGATGGAGGTGTATAGACTAGTGACATCGAAAGTCACCAATAACACTTGTTCGGAAATATTTACAGTCCTCAATTTAGCCAAAAAGTCACTGGTGTCCTTTACATAGGACCTAGTAGAAGCTACAATTGGGTTAAGGACCCGATCCACCAGGGTAGCCATGGGACAAAAGATCGAATTAGTGCCCGCCACAAAAGGGCGCCCTGGAGGGTGGATCGGGTCCTTATGAATTTTGGGAAGAACATAGAACAGGGGAGTGGACGGAAAGTCCACAAATAGATATCTTTCCATATCTGTATCAATGACATTATTCAATTTAGCTGTTGATAAAAAAGATTTCAACCTATTTTTTATCTCAGAGACTGGATCCCTATCCAAAAGACAGTATACATGATTATCATTTAATTGTGACAGTATTTCAGCCATATAAAGGTGGATGTCCATTACAACAATCGAACCCCCTTTATCAGCGGCTTTTATAGTAAGATTACTTTTGGTAGTAAGGGCATCCAATGCTTTAGATTCTGCTTTAGTTAAGTTGAAATTATAACCACAATATTTATGAGACCCAATTTTTTGGGCCAACTTGTTTTTATCATTGAGCACACTGGTCTCAACTCCTGAATAAGTTGTAGGTAGTACAAATGTCCCCTTTTTCTGTAAATTAAATTGTTCCAATCTTAGCGATGTCCTGACAGGATCATCAGTAGCTCCAATATTGGATTTTAAGGCAAAATGAGTCTTAAGTCGAATGTTCCGAAAAAAGCGGTATAGTTCAACATCAATATTAAAGTCATTGTAAGGTGCCACTGGTGCATAATTTAAACCTTTCGTTAGCACATTTAACTCTTGTTGGGTATGTGTTGATATATTAAATACTACTTTATCCTCACCCGGCGAAGAGGCTGTACCTTGCGTGGTTTCCTCTGTATTAAACCGCCATCGGTAGTCACATTTTACTTAAGAAAGGGCGCTGTGACGCCAGAAACGTTGTCTGTTTTTGAACATGTGACGATATACAATAAATATAAGCCTGTTTTATATGAAGGAGTGCTGCTTCGTTTCTATTTTATTTATATATATAGAACATATGAGGCTTGAGAAAGGGACCTAGAAAGGTGCCAAAACGTTGCCTACACAGTGATGTATTAAATAAAATATTTGGATGAAGAAATCCTGAGAGTGCGTTGAATATACTAGCTTATTTATATGAAACTTTGATCCACACAACAGCACCCAGGTGTGAAATAAGAGGGTGGTGGAGAGAGTGCCTGTGACTATACACTATTATATATATATATATCTGCAAACTACCAGAAAGAACGAAGACTTTTTTATAGATTACCGTCCGCTTGCGCTATGTTGAACTTGTGATTTGCAAAAAAAGATTGCATGGGCTCCGAAAATCTTGGCAGACCAATTGTTCAACACTAGCGCCTTAAAACAGAACAAGTGTGGCCTAACCCTTAAGCCTGTTTTTTGTGGTTCAAATTTCAATCTATGTTAATCAACCTCTAAGGCAATAATTCATTTTTTGTTAGACTCTATATATATTTCGATATGACAATAAATTCCATAACCTCAGCAGTTGCAGATTACTTCTGGTGTATATTTTTTATGTGAAATGTTAGAGTGATTTCCATAAAATAATTGCAAATGTATTTAGTTTCATTTACATTTCATTGAGATCACATAACAGAGCCACTTGAAGAAATGTAAATGATCATATCATTACTAGCCATTATTTTGCAGCCTGGCTGCCTCCTAACCATATTTACATATCTATAGTGCGTTTTAATTGATGTGCAGTCTATACATAATATATGCATGTAAATGTACTGAGCTATCATCTAGTTAGGCAGGAAATGAGGATATTGCTACATGGGTTGGACTGGGTGGACATACTGTATGTCTTTATTCAAACTCAAATACTATACTATACTAACTGTAAAGAACAATAGTTTGGAACATATATTAATTACATAGACATAGGTCAAAGTCCCTGTTGAGGCATGATGGAGCCAGCATATCTAAGGGTGTATCCACCATATATTTTAGATCTTTGTGACCTTTTTAGACAAAATCATTTTGAACAGGAAGTTGGGTATCTTTTAACTTAAAGGGAATGTCCACCCCCCAAATTAAAATTTGACCCACTACTGGCCCCACTGTGTAGTTTAAAAAGATCCTTACCTTACATCTCTGCTGCTTATGGTTCTTCGGCAGTGCTTGCCCAAAGTCCATGAAACTGAAGAGTAGGAGCTGTCTTCCTTTTTTTTTGCCTCCTCCTTGTCCTCTGAGAGGACAGTGGCATGGGCAGGGGAGCCCTTTCCTTCTCTCCCTCCCTCCAGATCCCTGCCCTTCACCTAGCATAAAATGTTTTATATATAATGTAGGGCATCGCTTCCCACCGCTAGGGATGGCCGGTTCGCGGATCCGAACCCGGATCCGCCGCGGATTTATCCCGTTCGCGAACAGCGGATTTTTCTGGATTTTCCGCCTTCCGAACTTCCGATTCGCGGATTTTTCATATTTTCATATTTTCAATACAGGACAACCATATGGAGCAGAGGAAAATACGAGAAAAACACGTAATTTCGAAAATTTTTGAAAATGCAAGGATTTCTCTTATTTTCATAGATACGCATTTTCGAAAATCCATATTTTTGAAAATACTAGTTTTTCCCGTATTTTCGAAAATACGCTAAAACCCGTAATTTCGAAAATTTAGTAATTTCAAGGGAATTTTTCATTTTAATGGGTCCGCTCGCAGATTTTCGAATTTTTTCGAAAATTCGCGGACTGGATTTTGTGAAGTTCGGACATCTCTACCCACCGCCAACCGCTATATTAGATTGCTAAAAAAAAGAATCCGAACTATACTTATAGCCCTTCGCTCCTGCAGCATTCTCTATTGCTGGCAGACGGGGCTGTGATTGTGTACGAACCTTAAGACCCTGCACAGACAAAGAAAGGAAAAAGTACAAATCAAATGTATTGTCTAAAGTGTTATAGCTTCTTAAGGGAAAGTTTTTTTTGGAAATATATATATAATTTTTATACTTCTGCTGTGACTAAGAAAGATACAGTGCTGAAACCACTCATTTTAAGTAGTTCCTCGGGAAATGACATCATATCACAAAGTACCCACCCCCCAGTGTCCATCAGTGAGACATCCAATCAGTGTCCATTAGTGGGGAATCCAATCCTTGGAAGGTTTCCAAATGGTTAAAATCCATTTCCAAATGGTATTCCAAAATCACACAAAGTCCAAAATACATAAATTCTTTAAAAACACCTCTGGAACTGCCAGAAATGTAAACCATATTAAGGTAGAGCATTAATAAGCAAAAAAGGGGGCATAGTAAGGCACAGTAACAAGATAGGGTATATAAGGTAAAACTATATTTATGCTTTGTCTGCCGATAACATTAACAATATCATTCTATAATTGGGCTTACCCATCCTGGGCTATAACCTCTAGGCCCACTGTCAATATCTGAAGGTAAAGAAAAAATATATAGTCAAAATCAAATGATAGATAACCGTTTTATACAAAGCACCCACTATTAATGTTTTCATTCATACCATTTGGGGTAAAGCAATTCAGTTTTTTGATCCAAATGGTCTCTTTTTGTAGGAGGGAACGTACCATATCCCCCCTCTTTTATGTAATTTAACAACTTCTAACACTGACCATCTTAACTGGTTCAAGTTATGGCCTATCATGTGGAAATGTCTGGCCACAGCGGTGTCAGTGTTAGTATTAGCCACAAAGTTCTTAATATTACCCCTATGTTCCTGTATTAGCTTTTAAACTGGTTTAGGGGTCTGGCCTACATAGACCTTACCACAGGGGCACTTCAGCATGTAGATAACATTAGGAGTTTCACATGTGGCGTAGTCAGTTAATTTAATAGGGGTACCTTTGCTGGGAGGGTAAATGGTATCCCCTTTTAAAACCAGAGTACAGCAATTACAGTTTAGGCAAGGAAAAGTTCCCATTGTCTCCTTACCAATAAATCTCGTCTTAGGGGTAGAAAAGATGTGTGATGGGCAGAGAATGTCCCTCAGTGTGCGACCCCTCGAGTAACTGAATAGTGGAGGAGTTTGAAATGTAGACCCATATTTGTTATCTTGCATAAGGATGGGCCAGTACTTTTTACTAGTTTTTTTCCACTTGTTTGCTGTGTGTACTTCATTTAGAGACAAAGATACTGTAGGTCTCTTCTGGTTTATTCTGTTTCTGGTCTGTTCTTTATACGTTAGTATGTCAGTACGTGGTATCTGGCCTACTTATTGGGCATGTTTGTGAATGTCCTTCATTTTATAACCTCTATTCTTGAATAGTGTACGGAGAAATTGACCTCGCGGGATGTCTCTTACTACATTAGGGCAGTGGAAACTAGCTGCAAGGAGTAGATTGTTTTAGGCCATAGGTTTACAATAAAGCTCTGTGTCTATACGATTATCCTGTATAGGGAGAGTTATATCTAAAAAGTTAACCCGTTTGGATGGTGGATCTTAATAATAATAGTGTTTGTCTAATAATAGTCTAATAAAATGTCTAATAGTGTATTTTTAAAAGCATATGTATTGCTTATAGTTCTTTAAAGCCTGAGAAATATGAAAAACAATGCAGTGTTTTAAGATTTCCCCATTTTTTTTGCATAATATCAATAACAATATAAAGGGGGTTTGCCTAATATCAGTTTGGTGCAAGGGCCGAAAAATGGCAGACAAAGATGCAGATGAACTACTGAAAATATCTTTGGTCAGTATCAGTTCCCTTTACTTTCTACAGAGGGAGCCAATACAATCATAACATAGGTTATTCATAGGTTTGTGTATTTGGTTACCAACACATATTGCCAACAGTTACCAACAGTAATCGCATGTGTGCAAGGGCCATAAATCATTAGGAATATGAAAACAAAGAAGAAACTACAGATCCACTTAAAATGATATGGCTACAAATGTCAGTTTTTTTTAATGGTCTTGTATTGTGCTGCATCTGACTATTGGAGGATAATAAATTCCAAAATAAATGATTACTTTTGATACTGTCATTAGTTAGTTTCAAACCCAGAAAATTACAACGAAGAGTGTCTCTTGCTAATAACTAATGCAAAAATCACATAAAATCACATAAAGCCCCTTGAAATACACCTGGGTTTGTACTGTGAATTGATTGGTTTGAAGAAATACTGAAAGGAAAATCAATTCACAGATCACAATCTTATTTTGCCTAATTTTCAGATTTATCCACTATTTCCCCCCACCAGCCAATTATTCACATAACCGGGTCAGCAGTCACATTTCTTCTGATAATGACACATTGATTGGTAATTTTCAACATTTCAAATTGATCTGTAGTCCTGGAGGTTTTAACTGCTTTAAATTACAGGTAAAAAAAATTGTTCATTGTAAAGATTTGATTGTTTTCTGAAATTCTTACAGGATAGAATTTAATAAATATTTTATGGAAAAGAAGTAACAGTTATCTGAGCTTTGCATATTTTAATAATCTCCACCACTGACCCTCTAAAATTTCCACTGAGTTGGCTGAGATGTTTATGGCACCTATCCATGCCCCACCATGGACCCAACTCCACCCTGGGTAGGTATGAAACCAGAGGTTAACAGATTTACTCAGAATGATAATTCACCAGGATATTAAATATGTTTGAACTTGATTCCTCTTTAAACTTTTTTTTTAAAAACTTTTTTATTATAGAATTGGTTGTACATAGTTGAAGATTCACATAACATGTTGCAAATAGTGGTATACGATTATTGTGGTATACAGCTGAGATTGTATGTCGATTGCATTTAGACAGCAGCATTTTACCAAGTCTTATGATTTTAGTAGTTTTATACCAATTCTCATTTTATATTTAAACAAATAACAATAAAATAACATAAAAAAACTGATCTCTATTATAGTACTTGTGATATATTGATGTTATTGTACCATTTATGCCTTTTATACCTTTTATACCTTATCTGTGTTACATATTTTATGTTTAAGATGCCTTTGAAGTTTTTATAAATTTTTATTGGTCGCTAGATTGTAAGATTTTTAAATTACCCAGGGTGTGCATTACATCTGCGTTACAATACCATTGTGTGTATTTGAATTTCAGTTGAAACTTTTCTGATAGAGAAAACTGTAAAAAAACAGCACCAATATTTTTGTGCTGTTAAGATAGATCTCTCTCTAGCCTATGACTAAGAGTGTGGGGTACGCTCGAAATGTGTAAGGCAGAGATCCCTGTTAGCGGTGGAAATATGTTTGAATAAAGTTGTTCATATAGGTAAGTGTGTGCAGTTTTCCAGTGCGCGCATCTACTCCATTTTTCTTGGATTACGCACTGTTACGATAGATGCCAACTGTAACCCTTAGGGGACTGCAATATCTCTTGCCTAATCCCAAGTCATATACAGAATTCAAAACTTAATTAAATTTAAATTTCACTTTTTGTCAGTATGTTTTGAAAATGCAAATGCTGTCAGTGACAAAGTGAGAGATTTAAAAACAAAATATTCGGTTCCATTTTACAGCTGTCAGTTTTTTGCAATGCAATGACAGGAGCAAATGTTACAACATTTTATTTTATAACCATATGATATATTTTTTAACACGCTAAACATTTCAAATAATCTGTGCGTCTAAAATGATTAGCGATTGATGTGGAAAAGTTCCTATTAGTGTACTAAATGTTTATTAACAATATTTCTGTCTGTGCTTCAAGCGAACCGACTTGTTTCTATGGGAACAGAGTGTAGGTGGAACTGTTAAAAGATAAAGCACATGGTTCTGTTTCCAAGGAAACCTGTCTTGTTCATCTTTAGCAGCAATACAGTTTTGTTTGGCAGTCGGCTGTTAAGTAAAATCTTTTTCAACTCATGTAATCATAAGGATGTTTTTCATGGCAAATAAATCACCATGTATTGACTTGCACATACACATTTGTGCAAGCTGACCAAATCAAATAAAAATCAGGGACACATTAAAAAAATGAAACAAGCATGATAGCACTGAATATGTATTGATTGTAATTACTTTTTACTGTTTTAGAGTGAAAAGTTTTATGTTTTAGACAAGTACTTGAATTCCTTATGCAGTAGACTTCAGTGGGATAAAAATGATTGACAAGCATAGTTGACCTCAGAGGAAGATGTGCTCTGTGTAGCCTAATTACTACTGGCGCCCGACCTGTAGCAATCATGTCTCTTGGTGTGGAAATATTAGGAAAACTAGTACTTATGTTTCGAATAGGCTAGAAGGGAAGTTATATAGTGGCTTTATAAAGTGATAAAGGATAGACTTGTTCCTTTAAACAATACCATCTTTTATGTACTTCTAGTTGAGCCATTACCACAATTGGTTATATGCCAGTTTAAGTTAAAGGGCATTTCCACGCTTAAAGTGTATGTCCACCCAGAAAAAAAAGTTTTCCTGTAGTGTAGGGCACCCTAGCCCACCCCCATTCACCATGTTCATTTTGTTAAAAAAGCTTAGAAATTTACTTACATTGCTTCGTTCCCCTGGTGCTCTGAACCCAGCTGCTCTAAACCCAGCCCTCTGCTTGTCGGAAGTTGTGAGCAGGGGGCCGTACCAGCAGCCGCGTCTTTGATTGGCAGCCAATCACAGATGCGGCATCCAGAAAAGCAGCGTGCCGGGTGATCGAAGCAATGCAAGTATACTTCTGCTGCTTTTTTAACAAAATGAACATGGCAGTTAGAGGTGGGACAGGGTGCCCTACGCTGCAGAAAAACCTTTTAATTGATAGGGCAGCAAGCAGCAAAGATGGATTCGGATGGATGGAGGGAGGGGGCATGCCAGAAACCTCTCAGAGGACAAGGAAGGCACCGGATGACTCACAGACAGCTCCAACTCCTGTTTTTGCAACTTTGAACAGGTACTGCAGGAAAACCATAAGGAGCAGAGATGTAAGGATTTTTAACACTACATAGTGGGGCCAGCACTGGGGCAAATTTTAGTTTTGGGGGTGGACATGCCCTTTAAAACCAAAAAAACTTCAATTGTCAGTTACCAGCCACCAATCCTAACTAATATATATTGCATTTTTTTACCTGTATTAATAACCAGATAATTATTGCCTCCATTCTGGCAGAGTAAGCTGGCTCCTCCCTCCATGCAGTCAATCAAGGCTGTGACAACTGAATGACTGCTGTTTCACCTGCTGCCTCCTCTGCACTAGAGATGTCCGAGCTTCGCAAAATCCGGTCCGCTTGAGGATCCGCGAATTTTCGAAAAAATTTGAAAATTCGAAAATCCGCGAGCGGACCCATTAAAATGAAAAATACCCTCGAAATTCCGAGATTTTTCGTATTTTCGAAAATACGCGAAAACCCGTTATTTCGAAAAATTTTGAAAAATATGTATTTTCGAAAAATACTAGTAATCCTCGTAATTTCGAAATTTTTTGAAAATACGTGTTTTCTCTAATTTTTGAAAATTCCCGAAATTACGTGAAAACTCGTAATTTCGAAAATTTTCAAAAATACTAAAGATCCGCGAATCGGAAGTTCGCAAAGCTGAAAATCCGGAAAAATACGCTGTTCGCGAACCAATCATCTTTGGACATTTTGTACGAAGCACTGGACTTTTTAGACAGACTAAATATTTTTTTTTGCCTTTTTTTGCTATATTACAGTAATATAATCTTTTAGCAGTATATTGGATATGAGATTTTCCATGTTTTAGCCTTCGGTGTAACATAAAAGGGTTCATTTTGGTATTTTCTCTGCAGTCAAAAAACATTTGTCCACTGTAACAAGGGAAATGCATTAGCAAAAAGTAGGATGTGTTTGGGGCATATATTTATCTGCTCCACTAAACACAGTGTCTCTTACAATGACCAGCTTGTGACAAGTAGGACACTGTACTGGTTATATCACAGAAATACTTAAAAACCATAATTAACCTTTTTTTAGAACCTTGTTTTAATTAGACCTATAAATGCAAAATTTAAATAATTAACTGTTTACTTGATGCTTGCATATAGTGCAGCCCTCCCTTAATGGATATGGGTTGAAAATAGGGGAAAATGGGATAAAATTATGCAACTAATTTCAAACCTGAAATGCTGACACAAGTCACGCCTCAAACAACTGCAGGACTGATGGGTTTCTTTATATTCACCTTCTGATCTATTTTCTATCATCTTGAATCATAGATTAGTTGTGAGAATAACCAATTTCTTGTATGCAGAATGATATTTACTGTTCTTAAAAATAAAATAATTCCCTGGGACAGGGAGGCAGTAGGCCCCTTGTTTTCTAGTCCTTCTGTCCAGGCACTGCAACATAACAATTTCAATGGAGTGAAAACAAAAAGCTGCTAGTACTGTAGTTTATGAGTGCAGTGAACACAACATATTTGGTGTGTTAACCCTTTTCAAGTGTCTCCTTGTTTTCACTCCATTGAAATTGCTACTTTTCTTAAACTTTAGTTAAAATACAGACAACAGGAATATGTGTTCCCCCATTAAAGTCCTCAAACTATGGGCCTCTAGATGCTTGAAAACTCCAAGTATTCCTCAACTACAGAGTGAAGCTGTAGGAGCTGTAGTTTTTGAACATCTGGGGGGCCAAAGTTTAAAGATCCCTGGTCTATTAATTGCGATCTTGCAAGCTTTAGGCATCCCCACCCCTGGACACTAACGTGCTATGGTAGCCATGCACATTCGAACAACAATCTAGTCTGATCAAATCTATCTAATAAGTGTATGGCCAACATTAGTCAATTATCATTATAATGAAAACATTCTATGAATTTACTTTTAATAAAGCTAATGTGCCCCTTTGATTCCATTGACCAATGAAAACACATTTTGGTTTTAGTAGTGTGCATTAATATTCCATTGGATATAGTGATAAAAAGGTGAAGGGAATAAGATCTGACAAGATTGGAAATAATTCTGTTCTCTTTGTCCCCATAGTATTTTCAGGTATTACGAATTGTTTAAAAGGAAATAAGATACTGTAAGACAGCTAAAAAACAAGTGGTATATTATGAGCCTTGCTGCCTCTGTATTTCTACTGACACTGTATTTATACATTCCATTTAAATACAACTGGAAATAACTTGTGTTGGATTTGAAATTATGACATATTTCCAACAAGATAAATCTGTTTACATAACTATAACCGAAAAGTGTATATATACCGTAGATTTTTAAAAACATCTATCATCATATAATTAGCAGTCATAGCATAATTTCTTATTATTAGTAAACTACTGTCTATAAAGGCATAAAAAAATACCAGAGTGACAGCCATAAGGGGGTTAACAATGACTTGCATGGTCTCTTCTTCTGCTATGACAAACAGATATCCAGCTGCATTGATAATCCTTAAGATATATAAGGAAGGGGCACAAAAGTTTAGACCAAAAGTTAGCAGCATCAATTCTTTGACGTTCAAGGGGGCGAAATACCTAGCCAACTCATAAGGCCTTTGGTGGGAAGTTCTAAGCATCACATCTAGAACTCCCAGGATTTCACTAACAAGATTCAAGATGTAGTACTTGGTGCAGAAGAAACTGTGGTGTCTTATGATGTGACATTCCTCATTAATACAGATGTGGACCAAAACATCAGGTTTACACAGGAAGAAGTGCAAAACAACACACTGGTCTTCTTGGACTGCTTGGTAGAAGGCAGAAAACCAACCCACACAGATCAGTATTTGATGTTTGACTCCCACCACCCTTTAGATCACAAGCTGGGTGTCAATCAGAACCCTGCAACACAGAGCTGAGAACATCCCCACTAGCACAGAGGTAAAATGCTAAAGAAATAAAACCTCTCAAAGGAGCCCTTAAAACTTGTGGATATCCGAACTGAGCCTTTGTCAAAACTGGAAGAAGGAAAAAAGAACACCAATACCACCTGTGAAGGGGGTAAACAAGACAGGAGAAAGAACACGGTCATCCCATACGTAATGGGGGTGTCATAGAAATGAAGAAGAATTTGCTAGAGACATACAGCGCAATGCACAGCGTTCCGCTAAAGGCAACCTGGTGCAAACTCCCCAGCGATGTTATATGCCAATAGCCGCTCTCATGCATCGATAAGTGGTGATATCTATTTCAGCTCTTTCAAAGTGCCGTAATAGAATCCCGCTTGTGGGGGGGGGGGGGAACTTCCGTGTTAGCCACACAGCCGCCGCAATGAAAGAGATTATAACATCGGTTAGCTTGACTTAATCTCCAGAACAGGAGCGGTGAGCCTCTTGGTGCATATCAAGCATATTAAAGCAGACAGTATCCCTGTCTGCTTTAAACCAAACAACACACTGAGGCAGCTGGTGCATCCAAAGACCTGATACCGAACCACATGAAGAGTGACATCATATATGCAGTACAATGCACTGAAGAGTGTTCTGATTTGTATGTGGAGGAGACCAAACAGCAACTGCACCAACGTATGGCCCAGCACAGAAGGACCAATAACTCGGGTCAGGACTCAGACCTACATCTTAAAGAGAAAGGACAAAATGTCGCAGCAGGCAGTGCTAGATAGAAGGCTTACTATTTTATGGCTGTTACATGATCCTGGGCTTGTTTAAAAGGTAGTAGATTTTATTTAATGGAGTACACTTGTATGGAGACTTCAGTTCCCCTTTAATGAACAAACCACTGCTATATAATGTTTTAATACAATAGAAACACTTTCATTCACTTTGTTGCAAACTGTGAAGTTTTCCAGCATTATCTCTGAAAACCTTTATAAAGCCTTTTCCTTACATCTTGTTGTATTGTGTTTCTTGGTCCTCTTCATTGTTATTTTTACTTCTTTTGATGTTATTTTAAAGTTGATACCTGCTTACTATTGTGCAATAGTGAAGTCAGATCTAAAAGCTCCCAAAGATATTTCTTATTTTTCCTTCTCAAGGAAAATCCTTATTTGTTGCATGTACAGTACAAGAAGGTTCATTGTATTATTAGCACAGGTGGTTCTGTCATCTTGCACTGCCACTCACTGAGCTCATTAGAAGGAGCCCTCAAAAATCTGTCCCATTGAAGTGCCTTAATTATAATCTGTGGGAAATCTGTGGGAAAGTCCATTAAACGTTCAGGCTCATAACATTTAGTTCGATAGTTATCTGCAAAGCATTTTCCCTAGAACTTTCTACATTCTCTTCATTACTTATGTGTACACAATGGCATCTGTTAATCCATGGTTAACACATCAAAATAAATAAATACATTTTCTCCAAGCACTTTTTATTTTGTTTTTCTCAGCTTGGACTGTAGGCCATTCTTTTTATAAATCTAGTAAAGGACATCAAAGAAGTGCAAGAAAGGGCTTAATATCTGAGGTGGGGAAAATAATCCATTGAAATATAAAAATAATACATGTCGCTGCGCAAAGATAAATTGCTTGAGGTCTTAGAGTCCTGCTTGTTTGTATGGTTGGTTTGGCAATGGATGTGAGAGGACTAAGACATTTTTGACTGGGGGGCAAACAAATTGAAGTTGCACTTTCACTGTAGAGTAAACATGCAAATACTGTATGCTATTAGAAAGTATCAGTGGGCAGGCCCACCCAATAACACTAAGGGCATGGCCACACTGCACGCAATCTTGCACGCAAGCTATTCCGGTGCAAATGTGCGTGTTGACTCGCATTTGCGCATGCGATTCATTATGGTAACGCATGCAATTGCACACAAAAATGTTGATCGCATGCAGTATGAAAACGTAAACAAATGCGCGAATCACAACACATTGGAAAACGCTTTTTTTACCTAAAAACGCTCTAAAAACACGCAAGTGTGGCCTAGCCCATATGGTTTTAATGCAGGTACTGTACATAAAGGAATCTCACTGTACATAACATTCTGAACTGTATCTTTTACTGGGGGATGAATATGTTATTAGAGGTTCAAAAGTTTGACAGAGATTTTAATCTGCAGCAGCCATTCAGATGCTATCTAACTGCAAAAGCCCAGTAAAAAAAAGTTTGGTTTGCAAGGCTCTCGGATTCCCAGTTTGTGTGGAAAAATTAAAAACATGCCAGCACTTTGTTGCAGCATTAATAAAAGTAATCCCTGTTTAGACCTGTGACGGCATTGTGATAGTCGGATATCTGTCAAGACCATTTGATTGGTGGTTCAGGAGGTATCATGTGATGCCCATGATCATGTGGTAGCCCCTGAGCCATCATAAGTTAGCTTAAGGGCCTGTAGGGACACACCTAGAAGCGGTGGAGAAGCGATGTTTACGTAGGGAAATGATAACCTTATACAAATATATAAATGGGCCATACAATGAACTCTCTGGTGCATTGTTCACTAATAGGTCATATCAGAGGACATGTGGACATCCTTTAAAGGGCATGTCCACCCCCAAAACTATAATCCCCCCACTACTGGCCTCACCATGTAGTGTAGTAAAATCCTTATCTCACATCCCAGCTCCATAAGATTCTCCTGTAGTCCCCCCCCAAAGTTCAAAAAACTGCCCACCAGGAGGATAGCAGAGTCCATATAGGACTCTGCCTCCTATCTGGCCTCCGGGAGAAGTTTGGCATGCGTACTGCAGCCCTTCTCCCCCTCCCTCTCCCTCCCGTTTTGCTATCCCTCCCCATAGCATAAAACCCCCTGTCCACATAATAGAATATGTTCCCCCAGCCCCAACTGCAAAAAAAATATTTTAAGAAAGTGACCAGAACTCTACTTACCTTCCCTCTCTCCACTGGCATTCTGAGAAGCCGGCCGCCACGTCTGTGATTGGCTGCCTCTCAGACAATCACGGATGCGGCTGCCGGTCCCGCCCCCTGCTTGCAGTGTCTTGCAAGCAGAAGGCCGGGCCGGGCGTCGGAGGAGAGAGAGAAGGTAAGTAAAGATCTGGTCACTTTCTTAAATTATTTTTATAGCGGTTGGGGCTGGGGGACTGTTTTCTATTAGAGGCTAAAAGTTGTTAATAAGGGTGGACATGCCCTTTAAGGTAGGAAGAAAAGAAGTTTCATCTTCAGGTTAGGAAAGGTTTCTTTACAGTGAGAACGGTGAAACTGTGGAACTGTCTTCCAGCAGATGTGGTAATGGCAAGTTCATTGAATAGCTTTAAAAATGGTCTGGATAAGTTTCTAAAACTAAAAAATATTGAGAATTACTGGTATTTTATTATTTATTTATAAAGCGCCACTTTGGGATGCAGCGCTGTACAGTAATAAAATACAATAAAGTGATAGAAGGGGGATAAATACACAGATAGTTCAGTACATAAATATATACACTATATGAATAGAAGTGCTAGAGCTTTGCCACAAGAGGTAATGAGGTCCCTGCCCCATAGAATTTACAATCTAGTTAGGTGGGTAACATACAGATACAATAGAATGGGTAGAATTGCTGGAGTGAGATGTATGCAGTGCAATAAAACAATCATATACTGTGCTGGTTACCAGATAGGTAGGATGTAAGGCTAGATTTAAACCTGCTATTAATATGTATTAATACATATACTGTAGATCTGGTTGATCCAGGGATACTTTCCGATTGCCATTTGGAGTCAGGAAGGACCCCCCCCCCCCATCACGGATGCGGCTGCCGGTCCCGCCCCCTGCTTGCAGTGTCTTGCAAGCAGAAGGCCGGGCCGGGCGTCGGAGGAGAGAGAGAAGGTAAGTAAAGATCTGGTCACTTTCTTAAATTATTTTTATAGCGGTTGGGGCTGGGGGACTGTTTTCTATTAGAGGCTAAAAGTTGTTAATAAAGGTGGACATGCCCTTTAAGGTAGGAAGAAAAGAAGTTTCATCTTCAGGTTAGGAAAGGTTTCTTTACAGTGAGAACGGTGAAACTGTGGAACTGTCTTCCAGCAGATGTGGTAATGGCAAGTTCATTGAATAGCTTTAAAAATGGTCTGGATAAGTTTCTAAAACTAAAAAATATTGAGAATTACTGGTATTTTATTATTTATTTATAAAGCGCCACTTTGGGATGCAGCGCTGTACAGTAATAAAATACAATAAAGTGATAGAAGGGGGATAAATACACAGATAGTTCAGTACATAAATATATACACTATATGAATAGAAGTGCTAGAGCTTTGCCACAAGAGGTAATGAGGTCCCTGCCCCATAGAATTTACAATCTAGTTAGGTGGGTAACATACAGATACAATAGAATGGGTAGAATTGCTGGAGTGAGATGTATGCAGTGCAATAAAACAATCATATACTGTGCTGGTTACCAGATAGGTAGGATGTAAGGCTAGATTTAAACCTGCTATTAATATGTATTAATACATATACTGTAGATCTGGTTGATCCAGGGATACTTTCCGATTGCCATTTGGAGTCAGGAAGGACCCCCCCCCCCCCTTTTTTAGCTGTTTTTTTTTTGCCTTCCTCTGGATCAACTGTTAGGTAGGGTTAAAAAAAAAAAAAGTGAATATGTGCAAATGCACCTTTTTTTGCACCTTTAACAGTATTACAAAAAGTACATCCCTAACATGAAAACAATGCATGGAGTTTACATTTTAGTATAGGGAAAATTCACTGCTATCTACAGTATGAGCAAATAAAACAGTAATCAGGTTTTAATGGCCTACAACAGGTAAATCCATTCAACCCAAACATTTGTTGAACCGGGAAGAATTTTTATATTCTTAATAAGTTTTCAATGTATTGTTTAAAATACTCTCTATTAATATTCTATATGGTCATGTTGTTCCTTCATAAAAGTAATTGTATTAATACATACAACAAAAGCCTTTTACTCTGTGCACATATTTGTGTATCCAATGCCTGGAAGCCATCAAGTGCATTGCTTTACTGTATGAAGTATAAACCTCCTCTCAAAGCTCATTCATAAACCTGTATCACATCAGGCACCTGCTCTCTTGCATGGTCAGTGACCTGTCTCAGCAAAACACAAATCCAATTCCTATTCTTGAGCTGTTTGGTTGGGTGGACAGAGGTTTAGCATGGGACAGACGAGCAGCAATAACTTTTCATAGTGCACCGTTCTCCTCTTTGCTCCTTTGTGGCTAATGACCCCCCCCAACTCTTAGCTACTGAATACTTTTTTCTTGTTTTAGGTTCTGTATCTTTAACCGAATGTAAAACATTTTGATTGAAATAAATAAATATATGATGAGGATAAAAATGCATACTGCGTTTCCTGTACATTATGTGGATCTAACTGTCTCACCCATGCATAAAATTGAGAAGGCAATGAATAGGAAAAGGTGCAAGGACGAAAGAACCAACATAACATTGTTCATCAAGTAAAATCAAATTTATTCCTGCTTACTCACTGCAAGTAGCATATGAGCTATGAAATGAATAGAAGGGCTTTTTGTAGTACCGGCATTTCGAGTGCTGCTTTTTTAGCAATCACCAAATCCCATGATGCCACTCTCAACAGCACATCTGTCATGACTGCAGTGCACTCTGGTCTGCTACTGCAATAAACCCTGTAAAGAAAAACTATTACAGAATGCAGTATGATCAGTGTCATCACTGGGCCCACCAGTAAAAGTAGGATGGATCTACAGGGGTTTTCTGTGAGGTGTCTGTCATAGGAAAAATAAGAAGATGGTGCCCCTCTTGCTCCCCTGGTAGTTACACGCCAGAATATGATATCAACATTCTGGATTCTAGCACTCGCTTGATTACCAGGGTAGCGGCTTCAGTGACTGCATGGAAAGGGGAGGAGCTAGGTCAGAGGAGACCCATGGAACATTCTGTGGGTGCCAACTCCAGTCATAGGTGCCTGGGAGGGAATTCCTGCAGGGAATCCAGCTTCTTCCATTACTGCATAGAAATGCCCACAAACCTGTAAAATAGAACTTACAAGGACTGAGGTCAAACTGCAAGTTTCTACGCGAGGTCCTTATTTTGGTAAGTATCTGTGCAAAGTAGGCTTTTCATTAAGAAAGTGATAGCTATTGTTTCTATAATCCATTAATAATATCCCTGCGTTTCCTTTAGGCTTATTTCTTGTTATTAATAATGGAAAACAAATGGAAAATGGACAACTAATGTAATGGCCCTGACCTAATTTTCTAGTATAACTGGAATGGATTTCTGTGGTTACAAAGACAATAAACAAGAATAAAACAAATGAATCCTTGATGCCAACAGATGAACTGGAGCGGAGTGAGTGAAAAGTATCAGCCTGGAGCACCCTTATAGTAAATAAGTAATTAAAGCATCCTTATGTTTAAGGACTGTTATATCATATTTTAACTCATCTTGAGTCTTTCTCTGTGCGTTGCATTGCTCAATAGTGTTCCTATCTGAAGTACAAACCTTCACTAGGGGGGAGGGCTTGGCCACACAAGCGAGTTTCTCTTGTCCTTACGATCATGTTTTGAGATCTGTCACTAGAATTACCAACTTTTTTAGTTTCTGGTGCAAGGCTCACCCCTGCTGAGATTTTCACATGTCTTCAGGTTGATTATCTGCAATCTATTGTTGTGCAAATCACCCATTACCTGTAAGGCCTGGCACATTTGCATTTTACTCAGAGTAGCTCAGATCCAAACCTGTGTGTGAGACGTGAAAACCTTCAGAAATGCCTGCATCTATACAAAATGTCCCCCACATGTCAGACACACATTCACAATATATAGAAACACAAGTCTTTTATAAAAAATAGTGTGAAAACAGAATGAAAACTTGCTGATACAATGACATGAATACAATGAAAACTTGCTAACACTTCAGTCTCCAATGAAAATCTGCACGACAGAGCCCGCAGAATTCGCCTGCGTGTGGAATGCAGGCGAATCGCACGTAATGTATTTAATAGGGAAAACGCATGCGGCTTTGTCATAAGAACCAATGTTAATTTACACTGGCAGTGACATGGGCGATTAGTAGAAACGGGGCCTAACTCTCCCTCAGACGGGCTCACAATCTAGTCCCTGTCATAATCATACAGTATGTCTATGTATATATCATATAGTGTATGTATCGTCATCTAGGGCCAATTTTATGGGGAAGCCAATTAACTTATCTGTATGTTTTTGGGATGTGGGAGGAAACCGGAGTGCCCGGAGGAAACACATGCAGACACGGAACTCTGTTGCCGATTCATGCAGCACAAGGAAATATTGGCACAAAGGCGGGCTGCTGAAGCTGTTGCAGCTGCTGTGCCAGGGACTGTACAGACAACACAGTGCCAGGTCCAAGAGAGCTGCAACAGGAATCGCAGCAGGTTTACCTGTGCAACATGTCAGAAATTCACCTGTGCCAAATGCAGGGAGGATGGACACTGGGTCTGCAAACGCTGTAAACTCTGTAAAATTTTAAACACTTAAAAATAAAACAGACTTGTGTATCCATATATTGTGAATGTGTCTTTTGTATAAATATGGCAGGCATTTCTGAAGGTTTCCACACACAAAGATTCAACCTTCCTTGGTTCAAGCTAACAAATGCAAATGTGCCAGGCCTCACAGGTAATGGGTGTATTTTCAGAACAAAAGAAAGAGAACAATGGAGCTGATAGCATGTTAAACAACTCAGCAGGGGTGCTAGTAGATATGAGGTCCAGGGAATTTACGCAAATCTGCGCAGGCCTGGTAAATCTAGTGTTAATGAGTTAAAAATGCATGCCAGGCTAAAACAATGTGGGTGTGCCGCGCTGAGATCACCATGTGCATGCGATCTCCATTTTTTTTGAGTCACGTGAAAACGGAATATTGGCAGAACCACATTGCAAAGGAATGGTATCTCATGTGAAACGTGTGTGAGTGACCAGGCGTTGAAGTGTGACTGCAGCCTGAAGGTGAATGAAACCTTCAGAGCAGATCAATCCGGCTTCAGAGTTTTGTTAATTCCCCAATTAAGCCCTGACACACTAACTTCGCTATAATGAGCGTTAGAATGAGATGTCACTTGAATCCAGTGTGGTAAGTCTCCTTACTATTTAGGAAGCATGACTGGAAAAATTATAAAATCTACTATTTACAAATGACAGTGGAAAAATTACCAAGGGAAATGAAAATGTAGAAGTTAGTAGATAGACATAAGGTGAGTGAAAAAATGGTGTACACGTCCTTACACCAACATGATGTTTAAGGGGGACCTTTGATGCGATTGTGGCCATTTCTTTTCGGTCTGTCTTTCTGCAACACCCATAGATGATCTTCAACCAAGCACCCAGTCAACTGGTGCACAATCATAGCAGCATAGGACCCACTTGCAGGTAATAGGCAGAGACACCTTGATTTCACGTTTTCCTTTTTATTGAGGCAAGGCACATATCAGGAGACCTGTAATACAATAGGGAAACACACCGCCACTATTTGCAAGGTGCAAGTTTCGGCCCACCCCCTCCAGATACTAATGTTCACTGATTTTAACATAACAAGAACAGTGATTGTATAGTGAATTTAGCTAAAATTAAAAGTACAGAGATATAAATAAAACATAGCTGTAATACAATACAATACAACAGGCAGTCAATACAACATATCCCTATATGCAGCGTATCATATTTACAACAGCACACACATATATAAATATAGAACCACATACATATAATGTAAAATTCAATCAGCAACAACACTGTAGTATGGTGATACACAAGTTTACTACAGTTGAGGTTTGTACAACACAACAGACCAAATATATATGCCACGTTGTAAATAAATTCATCAAATTAAAGGATCATTCTCCTGTGGTTCCGCCAATGTGGTATATCTAATAATGTGCATGAAGTACGAGTTTCTATGTGGAGAAACATGAACAAACACTGTGCAACTCTCATAGATTCAACATCATGCACAGATTACCGGATGCCCCTGTGGCAAAGCACTTTTTGAAAAGAGCCCCCCCCCTCCTGAGTCTGTATCTGTACCTGGTCATCTGTTCAATTTGTTTGATGTTTACTGTCCCAATGTGTATATAAGTTTGAGATTTCTCAGTTTCTTTTGTAACATCCTGCCTGATGAAGGTGGCTTAGGACTCCCGAAAGCTTGCTTAATTTTTAATTTAGTTAGCCAATAAAAGGTATCACAGCTCTACTTCTCTTCTCTTACAGGTTTACTACTAACACAGGAGCCATGATGAACACATGTGCTGTGATTAGCAGTTATAAAGTCAGTAATCATACAGAGTATGCTCTAAAGCTGCTGTAAAAGACAAATACCAATTGTGCTTGTGAAGGTTCTCATTCATCCAGGTCATGGTATATCTGTTGTATTCAATTAGATCAACTGGACTTGAAGTTTAGTTCTTGAAGACGTTTCTCAATTCAGAATGACTTGTACGAGAATCTGTTGGCAATTATGTACCCTGGGAAATCCCAATTAGCATATCACAGCAAGGTGTTAAGGGCGTGATTGCATAGTGGCTAAGAGGTGTTATAGGAACGCCCAGGGTAAGGTGTCAAAACAGCATTGTACATGGCAGACATTTGGTGTCGAACCCAAATTTAGGCTTGGTTTCTTTATTTCCACATAAATGGCCTCCTTGACACCTCTCTTGAACCAGCCACGTTCCTTTGCCAATATGTTAACATTACAATATTCAAATGTTTGTCGTTTTTTTTTAAGATGCAGGTACACGGCTGAGTCCTGACCCGACGAATTGGCTCTTCTGTGCTGGGCCATACATTGATGCAGTTGCTGTTTGGTCTCCCCCACATACAAATCAGAGCATTCTTCACTGCACTGCGTATATGATGTCGCTTATCTTGTGTTTGGGTATTGGGTCTTTCGGATGTACCAATTGCAGCCTCAGTGTGTTGTTCGGTTTAAAGCAGACAGGGATATGGTGTTTATTGAAAATTCTTCTTAACTTCTCGGAGACCCCTGCTACATATGGGATGACCATGTTCTTTCTCCTGTCTTGCTTTTCCCCTTCACTGTTGGTATACATGTTCTTTTCTTTTTTCTACTTCTTTTTTTTTTGACAAAGGCCCAGTCTGGATATCCACAAGTTTTAAGGGCTACTCTGAGATGTTTCGTTTCTTTAGCCTTTGCCTATGTGTTAGTGGGGATGTTCTCAGCTCTGTGTTGCAGGGTTCTGATGACACCCAGCTTGTGATCTAAAGGGTGGTGGGAGTCAAACATCAAATACTGATCTGTGTGTGTTGGTTTTCTGTAAACCTCTACTTCCAGTTTACCATTTTCCTTGACTTCTACCAAGCAGTCCAAGAAAGCCAGTTTGTTGTTTTGTACCTCTTCCCTTGTAAATTTGATGTTTTGGTCTACCGCATTAATGTGTTCTGTGATGGCTTGTACTTCCTTCTGGTGGATTTTGACCCAGGTGTCATTCACATATCTGAACCAGTGGCTGGGTACTATGCCCTTAAAGGTATTAAGTGTCTGTTTTTCTACCTCATCCATGTAAAGGTTGGCCACAATGGGTGAAACTAAAGATCCCATAGCACATCCATGTTTTTGCTTATAGAACTTATCCCTGTATTTGAAATAGGTGGTATTTAGGCACAAGTACAGTAAGGAACACACCTGTTCTGGGTTGAGATCAGTTCTGCTGGTAAGGGTGCTGTCCTGGCCTAGCCGTTTTCTCACCATGTCAACAGCCTCCTTGGTGTACAAGTCATTCTGAATTGAGAAAGCCAGTCGGATGACTAACAAAACGTCTTCAAGAACTAAACTTCAAGTCCAGTTGATCTAATTGAATCCAACAGATACAAATACCAAATATTATAAAACTTTCATAAGTTTGTTCTGAGAGATAGCAAAGGATTTTACATAGAGTGGAATTAATTTGCAACACACTTATACTATACTATAATCAAATAGTTAACACTAAAGAAAGAGTGCATTATTCCCGCTGAGTAAATGGTACGACCTTGAAACTTCTATACCAATTGTTTTAACTCTTTGTGACCTAAGAATATTTGATGAACATTCATTTAATAAATTTCACTGTGTTACACAATGACACAGAAAATATTGGAGTATTCTCTTGAAACTGCAGCCTGTAGTATCAGACAATTTTGTTTTAAATTCTAAGCTTTTGGGATTTTGCTTTGGCTCTTGAGCAGTTTGTAATATGGGACAAATTTTACTAGTTGGAGCAGGATGTTATCTGGCCAATCATCAGAAACATAGTGTATGCCGTTAGTCTATTTTATCAGCGTGTTAAAATGTCTGTCCTTTCCCCATATTCTTTTCAAAACATTGTGTAGAAGAAGGTGGATTCGTAGAATCTATAAATTCTATTTATGAAGTTTAGTTTTCTATAACAGAAGAAAAATAACAGTTACATCATTTCTTCCCACTACATTTATTTTAATCCCTCACTAATTGGATTGTAAAAATAAAAAATGTTCATCAGGGGTCTTTGTATGTGGGCACCCGTTTTAATGCCGATAGGGAACTTTAATAAAATAATCTACAGGGGAGACCCTGTATTGGGATTAGAATGACATTATATTAGTTATATTAAATAAAGCATTATTATTCCATAATCTATTTAAAATTTGATTTACAAGTAGCTGAATAGCGAACATGCTGAAAGCCCTACGTCTCCAGGTGCACTGCTTTGGTTTTTTTAGGAGTTCATTGAAGAGCGCGTGCTGTGAGATAGCTGGGAAAAGGTTGCTGTAGGGAACCTTAATTATACGTATATGATTGGAGGTTTTTCCTGCTCTAGTGAACACTGATCTTGGTAGCAGAATATAAATGAGCACATCACAGGTGAACAGTAATTCAGGCTAAACAGGGCTTAGACTACCCAGAAAGGTATCCAGCAGCTATATATCAATATAGGATCACAACTCCTACAGCAAACAGCTTGTTAGTCCCAACAAACCTAAATTTCATCCTGATCTGGACACCGTTTCCTAATGCTGTGCTAGAAAGTGCTCAGAACTGGTAGAAACATGAATTAAAGTATTTCATGTGAAGTGATCACATGGAACAGGTTGTTAAATGTCACACATACATTGATTTTTCTTATGCTCCTGTTACTTCTTATCTCGCAGTAATGATGCAGCAAAGATAAATGATTGGGTTTAATGTGGATTTCACCTTCCTTTAATTTTTAAAAGAAAATGGTAAATCTATTAGGATTAATATGTTGCAGATACCGTATTAGATATTTGTGAGAAGCAAAATAATTAAATATGCAGAAAGGTTTCGGTCCTTTAATATTTCCTTTTTATTTTATGTTTTAAGTAGCAATAAACTGCTGTCCTTTAATGGAGTACTTATTTTGCTCAGGCTCTGTATCCGCCCTCCCAGACTATCAGTAAGGGAAAGCATGCTCAGTTATCCATATGAGGCAGTATAGAAAAGCAGTATAATTGCTTAAACAAAAAGTGTTTATTGCAACACTTTTTTCAGCTGTCAATCAAGTGCATGCACCAACAATGCAGTTTATGAACCAACTGTCCCCATTCCTAAAACAACTGGACATAGCAGAGCAGTTTAAGATAATAAGGCACTTGATTGACAGCTGAAATGTAAACAGTTTCAGATTTCATATCTAAAGAAATAGGGGCTAGGTCAATAAAAAAATGGTACAGTGATAGTTACGATGAATTATAGTTTCCATTTTAAAAACAAAATAATTCCCCAGAGTACATACACTTTCTTTCTGGATTATGTCTAAAGTATTGACTTTATAAGTAGTGATCAGCATGGATTTATGAGGAACAGATCTGTCAAACTAACTTGTTTTCATTAATTTGTTATTGGCCCATGTGTACATAGTTATATTGACCACCGTGGGCTAACGCAATATTGAATCACGGAAGGAAGTTTTGCCCAAAGCGAAAAGTGGCTCTGCGGGTATTATATAAGGGAGTGTGCATGACAAGTTTAGTTATTTGTCTTTTTGCTGGATTCATTAAAGAACGAGAGGTAAGACATAGCTCCTTTACCTCGGGTTCTTCAATTAAAGGGAAAAAGGGTATGTTATTTTTTTCAGTGGAGATACCCTTTAAGTTATTAACTCCATGTAACGCTGAATTGAACTCCCTGGAGTAGAATACGTCAGATTGCCAATACAGAGTAATAGGCACTTACTTTGCATCTTGATGAGATGGTTGAAACCAACATAAACCCTTCAGCATTATCGATTCTTTATATTCATCTTGAGATTGTTTTTACCGTTTCTGCAAAGTACGTACATGTACAAGGCCTTCTTTAAAGCAAGTTTTCCTCCGGCAAAATATAACTACTGTGAATGAATAATTTATCTAAAATCAATCATTCATTCCATTTAATTCTATTATCTTGGCCTGCAAAAACAAATTTACTCCTGCCAGAAGCCTAAAACTCCTTACGCTGTGCAAAAACCTGCCATATTTAATGTTGTAATGTATGGGTTTCTAATGGTGTTGAAAGGGCAATTAATAAATGTATTCATTTGTTCCTGGTGTGTAAAATGGAGACCCACCAAGGAAAACATTTTACATTTTTAAGTCTTATTTGTTGATCTAAAACAAATTCCATTAAAGGAGAACTAATGCTGTAATTATCTTGTGTGCACACTTTCATTGCTTATATAACAAAAAATCATTAACTTACATCTCCTCAATTTATCTTTGTGGCTTTATAAATTTTACAGTGTTGGTCAAAGACCCAGATATCCAGTTGCACATGCTCAGTAAACTTTCTATCGCCATCACTCTCTTCCTCTTCCTGTCAAAACTGACAAGTAACTACGGTGTGGCCTTGCTGTAGATTGAAGAATTACAGAATTGCTCCACAATGTTAATTTTGAAATGATAGTTGCAGCTATCTGCTAGTTGTGAGTTGCAGGATGTATTTTCCTTCCATTTTCACCCCTCAAATGAAAAATTGTAGGTAAATCGCCCCCTGAAAACAAAAACACAAGAGAAAGCTGACACATGTGGAACTAACCTGTTATACAGTAAAATGTTCTTCTCCCTCTTCCCTCTCAAAAGGTTTCCACCCCTCTCTAAGCTATTTTACATGCTTGCACTTGCTCAGAGGAGGCATCTAGGGGAATAGCATTCAGTCATTAACTTTGATGATCATGTCAACTGTTACATCCATGACTGACAGCTGCTAACTGGAAGTACCAGGAAGCAGAAAGAGAGCTCACAGAACATCAGGCAGCATTTCAGGTTATGTAGACCTACACCTCTCAGCTTTCTGACTATTGCAGTTTTGGGGATTTTGGCAATTTTTATTTGAGGGATAGACTTGCCCTTTAATTTACTTTTATTTAGTACTTGCATTGGATATTTTTCAGATACAGTACATGCATGCATAAAGTAGTATGTGATGTGTTTACTTTGTTATTATTTCTAGGAATGTGGTGTAAAGATTAGTGGTTTTATAATGTAAATATGACAAATGCAGAAAACTCCCACAATGCTTTGTAAAAATATAGACATGGACATTTAATGAGCAGGAAATTGTAAACTAAAATGTCATGTCATATATCTCCCTTGAGCAAAAGAGAAGTAGAACAGCAAAGTCAATTATGAATGAAATGCATTTTAACAGATCATGACACATTCAGAGCATCACATCACTGTTGGGAAATCCCCCCAAAAGGGCCTACTCACTAAATGGTTGTCAAACTATATACAAATCTATATTATTTAACTAATTGTGTTGATAATATTGCCTTCAAATGTATTTATTATCCTCTGATACCTAAAATAATGAATATTCCTCATTGTCAAATATGTAGATTATGTATCTAATTATCTGAATGGATATTGCTTTGTTGACAGTATATCTACAGGAGTTGCAGTGTGTTCTGTGGAGTGTGGACAATTTGTATTCCAAGTACTGTAAATGCTGCAAAAACTAGAACTCAGCAGGTGCTCACTAGAGGTGGTCGAAACTCTGAAGTTTTGTTCCATTTTCGGATTTACAAGAACTTTGGAAAACCCCGAAGATCCGAAAAGGGAACTTACTTTTGAGAGTTCGGAATGTATTTTTGAAGGTTACCAAATATATAAATTATATTAAAAAAATTTCTGTTAACCCTCGAAAATAACCTTAAACGTTCGATAACCCTCGAAAATACTATTTTTTTAGTGCTTAGTACTCTATGCTCATATGCGGAGGCGCAAGAGGGTAAGTTGCTTTACTTCATTCCCGGCTCCTGCAGGTTTTATTGATGAACAGGAGGTAAGACACAGCCCCTTTACCGCCTGTTCTTCAATAAAAATGAATTGTTAAAAGTAGTTTTAAAGGGCATGTCCACCCTTATTATCAACTTTTGACATATAATAGAATAACTTCCCCCAGCCCCAACCGCTATAAAATAAATTTAAGAAAGTGCCCCGATGTTTACTTACCTTCCCTCTCTCCTCCGACACCCGGCCCGGCCTTCTGCTTGCAAGACACTGCAAGCAGGGGGCGGGACTGGCAGCCACGTCCGTGATTGGCTGAGAGGCCGGCTTCTCAGAATGCCGGGGGAGAGAGGGAAGGTAAGTAGAGTTTGGGGGTCTTTCTTAAAATTATTTTTTAGCGGTTGGGGCTGGGGGAAGTTATTCTATTATATGGGCAAGGGGTTTTATGGTAGGGGGAGGGATCGCAAAACGGGAGGGAGAGGGAGTGGGAGAAGGGCTGCAGTACGCATGCCAAACTTCTCCCAGAGGCCAGATAGGAGGCAGAGTCCTATAGGGACTCTGCTATCCTCCTGGTGGGCAGTTTTTGGGACTTTGGGAGGGGACTACAGGAGAACCTTATGGAGCTGGGATGTGAGGTAAGGATTTTATTACACTACATGGTGGGGCCATTAGTGGGGGGGATTATAGTTTTGGGGGAGGACATGCCCTTTAACCAGTGGAGACACCCTTTAACAACCCATTAACTAGGAACGTCTCAACAGTACCCGGTTGCCGTTCGAATATCGAACTGGTTGAATATCTGCAATGTGCATGGCTAGAATAAGTTGGGGAATTGTTTTTTTCTTTATCATTGGCTGCTATGTCACAGTTATAAATATAAAAATGAGCAACTGCAGAGAAAAGCCTGCCCATGAAATCCTTTTCAGGAATCCCTCCCATAGAAATACTGGGCTTGTACCTGATATGTGTGTGTATGTGTCCTTTGTGATTATTGCTTTCCACATGTTAAAGGACAATTATCTCTACCTATGTCCCACCCCCTACTCCCTCTCCCAGTGATAGTACCCAAGTATGGACCTAAAACAATAGGTCTTCACCACTGACTCTTACCTTATCACTGGGAATGATCCCTATTGATTAGCCCTTCCATTTTCTGGGATTATGGCAGACATTGCAGGATTAAGGTAAGACCCAGTGGTAAGAACCCCACGATTTAGGTCCTCATCCTGGGAATTATTAACTGGGACTTATGCAGACTTAAGGGTACATCTAATGGGTTAAGTCAGAAGCCAAAACAATAAAAACATGAGAATGGAAAGTCTCTGGTTTACTGATATCAGTTTTCCCCCAAACCTGCCCCCTTATTACAGGCAGTCTGTTCCGACATACTTTACATACAACTTCTAATTACAAATGGAGCAAATGGAGGGGCATTAGGACAAATACTGTACAGCAGGGGGGTTTGCAGGAGCGTACAGTCAAGTGGTTCACCGGTTGTTGGCTACCACCACTGTTTAATGAACCCCCAACCCTCCCCTTTACTCACCTTGTGCTTCAAAACCAGCTTCATTTGGTAACCAGGACTCACCTCTACCCATGGTGTCCTCAAGATTTTGATCTTATGCTGTTACTTTGTGGAGTTACTGAAAAGATACTGGATAACATTGCCCACGGCACAATCTACATTACAACTGTTACTGTTGAGTTAGGAAAGGACTTTTATGTTTAGAAATTTTATAATTAAGTTATGATAAAAGTCAACATTTAAAAGCTACCATCTGTGAACATTAGATACTTCATTAAGCAACAGCAGAAACTGTTTACTGAGATCTCCAGTAACATAGCCCAGTGTAGCTTTGTTAAGTATAAAATTACATTTCTCTATTATAGACATCACCAGTGCCAACATTTGTTAACTTTCAATATCAACCAGCTGTCTCTATTCTATATACTGTATATCCAATTTAAAATGCTTGTTCCTTATGACAGTGTTTTGTGTGTATCAAAACGCCTTGGATCAGAAACACAAAAAGAAAATTCCAATTGAAAGGAGCATTAATTTTACTGTCCTTATGCTGGCCAATCACTTATTAGACCAGGGGGGCGCAACCTGAGCCACTTGTGCAGCCCCACATGCAGTGGCTGGACTGCTGGTGTAACCCCACCCCCGCGTCCACCCAAGCCCCACCCCCAGGTCCACCCAAGCCCCACCCCCAGGTCTACCCAAGCCCCACCCCCAGGTCTACCCAAGCCCCACCCTAAAATGCCCAAACTGTCCAAGATCCGTCCCTTGCCCCACCCACCTGTGGGCCACGGATTGTACATCACTGTATTAGACAATTAATGAATTTGATGTTTGAATGTCAGTTGTTTTAAATGTCAAAAGATAAACTGAAAATGCAAGTGGTTTTATTTTTTTGATGTTCCCACAGTGGGAAGGTTGCAAAAAGATTGGGACAGTCATTTTCTAAAGCTGGGTACACACAAGAAAGATTCTTGAAAAATGACAAACAGGATCTGCAAGATCAGACTACACACAGTCCCGGGTGCTCTCCCGTTATAGGGAATCCACTGCGCCTGAACAACCGATAGGCTGACGAGAACTTTTGGCAGCCACACCCTTGTTCAGGAAATCCGCTACACACACTGCCGATAAAGTCCCGATACCGTTGGATCCGACGGTATCGGGGCTTTATCACTAGTGTATGTGCCTAGCTTTACCAAAATAGAGATTAGTGAGTCCAGTTAAAATCCAAGAGAATTGGTTGTGTGGATAAGATGAAAGTTTTTGTTATATCACTGGCAATAAAATCAGATGAATGACCTTGTTTGTCTCACATTTCTCAGTTGTGTTTGTCTCTAGTGACGTTGTCCTTCTTAGTATCATTGCTACGTCATGTAGCCATGATGGGGCATCAACACTATAGTGCAGACACTTCATGGGTAACACAGGATATGGTATAAAATGTACTCTAGGAAATGTACTTTTACACAAATGCTGATATATTAGATTACAGTGGCTAATTTGAAAATGAAGACAGTGAGACCCTCTACTGAATTAACACACCACCCCAGTCCCCAGGCACTGACCAGGCCACATAGTAAGCTCGGCCCCCAAACTACCAAGACTCCTTGCCTAGACCACCCAACTCTCCCAGGCCTAGCCATGCCCTGCCCATTGGCAGGTTAGGCAACAATGGATTATTGGATTGATATGTGTAAATCTTTTTCATGTGATTTATAGGAGATCAGAAATGAAAAGTGTAATTGATGCTATATTGTCATCTATGCAGTTTTTATATGTTCTGCATACGGTAATGCTTGGCAGAGCTATGAAATTAGTTTTAAGGTTATATATTTTTCTCTCTGCTATAAAAACCATTTTAAAGTATAGTAATGTTTATTCTGCAAGTGGCAAGGAGTACACAGCTGGGTATGTACTGACACCAGCATAACCTCATATGCTTAGCAGTTTTTCATTTATTCAACATAACATGCAATCGACAGTAGAGGATACTAAAAATAATTCAATTCTTGCAGATAACTTAGCTTGTTGCTTATCTGCTGCCCAAAATAACCTTCCTCTGACTTCTACTGACTCAAATACCATTAAGGAAAGTATTTTAATCATAGTTATCAACATGATCAGGTGTTCAATATGGTACCCAACTAGCAGCTCTCAAAGGAATCAGCCTGTGTGAGCTCAACTTTACAGTTAGGCTAAAATAATTATGGTTATGGGGAAGAGTACAGAATATTGGGAAATTCACACATTGTCCCTTTATATATTTTTTGAAAATTCTAAACTCATAATTATAAAATTACTAAGAAAATGTCCCTGTTCATTCCTTTCATTACCTAGAGAACAAATATTATTTATACATGTACTGAGGGGCGTAACTACCAAGGGAACAGACCCTGCAACCACAGGGGGGCCCATTTTCTTATTTTCCCTACCTTCTCATTTTTCCTATGACAGATTCAATCTTCTCTCAGAAAATCACAGTAGATAAAGCAGGGAAAAGGGCCCCATGTTAGTTTTGCTGGGGGGGGGGCACATTTATTCCTACTGTAGTTACACCACTGTGTATTTTGTTTGTGATAAGGACACAGAAATATCTTTATGTCTCCAATAGGATCACATTTCCAATCCAATGTGATGGTTCTGATAGGCAGAATTGGAGGTGCTCTATCCACAACCTGTGCCACTGCAGGTAAGTGTAATTAGATACGTATAGTTCATAGGAAGGCACACTCCATATAGTATTTAAACAATACTCCAGTAGGATCACATCTACTAGTACGTAGAATACAGGGTGCCTACTCCACTACACTACTACATCTGTAGTATGCAAGGGCCCTTTGGGAAACCTTACCCTATAATTTACCAGTAAACCCCCCCAATGGCGCAACCCCTCCATTTGTATTAAATTCCAATGCTTTTTGTTCTACATACATATATCGGTGATTAGCATTTCACATTTGCTTGACCCTATTTAAGCGCTAAAAGCATTTATTCTCAATTATCAGTTAGTTGTAAAGCCTAACAGGAAATATATCTGTATAACAGACAAACAAGCTTATTGTCTTTAAAGATATTAGGTCTTCTAAAAGGAAAATTACATTAAATTAAAGTGTCAATTAGACCTTTTCATTTTTACTGTTAATGGAGTTTTAAGTGAGAGAGAAGAAAAGAGAGAATTATGTTATCTGGTTTTATTTATGAGTTTACTCTGTATTCTAGGACACCACTGAAACACTGATTGGAGATATTTTATGCCAATTCTCCCATTTAACAGAATGGAACTATGGGTTTTTGATAATTATTGAATGTTAATCCTTCGAAAATAGCTTTGCACATTTGATAATCCTCGAAAATAAAATATGATCGGAGCGGGGTTTCAGAGTGCATTTTCAAGGATTATTGAACGTTCAAAGCTCAAAAATAGCCTTGAACGTTCAATAATCATCGAAAATGCACTCTGAAGCCCAGAGAGTCCCTAGATCCGAACAATCCACACAGTTTTGGATTTTGGAACCAAGGCGTTCCGTGTCGGATATGGGTCCCATCTCTAGGTATTATGCATGTTTTTTCTATGCATTATGGTGCGTTTCTCTTCCACATTGCTGGTGCACAATATCCTACAAATATGCTACTAAAATTGCTGTGGTGTGTAGCGCACAAAGTTTTATTTTGTATTTGCACAGAAAATATATTTTTGCACACACAGATGATTTTAAATTAGAGGAAACATTGGTGTCCACTGAATTACAGTTATAATTATTACAATTTGGTAATTACTGTGATGAATGCTTTGAAGGAAAAATCTACTCAAGTTAACTCATCCATTGTCTCTCCAACCCATTAAAGGGCATGTCCACCCCCCAAACTAGAATTTAACCCACTACTGGCCTTTTTTAAAACTATTCAATGAACTTGCCATTACCACATCTGCCGGAAGACAGTTCCACAATTTCACCGTTCTCACTGTAAAGAAACCCTTCCTAACCTGAAGATGAAACTTCTTTTCTTCCAACCTTATAGGATGTCCACGTGTCCTCTGATATGACCTATTAGTGAACAATGCACCAGAGAGTTCATTGTATGGCCCATTAATATATTTGTATAAGGTTATCATGTCCCCACGCAAACGTCGCTTCTCCAATGTAAACAGCCCTAACTTGTCTAATCTGCCTGCATATTCGAGCCCCTCCATTCCCCTTATTAATTTAGTTGCCCTTCTCTGAACTGCCTCAATTTCCAAGATGTCCCTTTTGTATATGGGATTCCAAAACTGCACAGCATATTCCAAATGAGGCCTTACCACTGCCTTGTAAAGAGGGAGAATAATATGTTTCTCTCTTGAATCTATTCCCCTTTTTATACAAGACAATATCTTGCTAGCTCTAGCCGTTGCTACCTGGCATTGTTTGCTATGGCTAAGTCTGTTATCTACCAGAACCCCCAAATCTTTTTCCATTACAGATGCACTTAACACAGAGTTATTTATGGTGTAGGTGGCACAGGGATTATTAAATCCCAAATGCATCACCTTACATTTATCAACATTGAATCTCATCTGCCATTCTGCTGCCCATTTTGATAATCTATCTAGGTCTGCTTGCAGCACTTGCACATCATTGGAAGTTTCCAAAGCTCTGCATAGTTTAGTGTCATCAGCAAATACTGAGACCTTGCTCTCAATGCCCTCTTCTAAGTCATTTATAAACAGATTAAACAGAAGCAGCCCCAGTACAGAACCCTGAGGCACTCCGCTTAGAACTTTAGCCCACATAGATGTAGCTCCATTAACCACCACTCTCTGTTTTCTTCAAGGCCAACAGTCCTCAGTTTATACATTAGTCGCTTATGTGGCACAGTATCAAAAGCTTTTGCAAAATCCAAATATACCACATCCACTGCTGTGCCTTAATCTAGCTTCTTACTCACTTCTTCATAAAAAACAATTACTTGTCTGGCATGATCTATTTCTCATAAATCCATGCTGACTACTATTCCTTATGCAGAAGTTTTGCAGTGGAAGTATGGTACATGGATGGGGTGTTTTCTCTATTACCTTTTCTATAGTGGTCCTGTTATTTGGATAGACGGTCCCTGTGCTGTATGAATTCTCGAGTTATGCCTCTTTGGATATTCTTACCCTTCAGTATGTGGAACAGTTTATATGGTTCTGCGGGTGGATCTGTGAGTTAACCAACTGAATGGACAATTACGGGAACCAACTTTGGCAGTTCACTACCGGAATCCTTGCGTACAATCAATTTGGTACCATACACTTTTGTTTCGCTCCTATTGGGATCCTCTGATTTGTGATACAATCTGAACAGATTTACTGATGCAGCACTAGATGAAAGTATATGAAAATTACTGAGTTAAAGCCCTTTATCTACTTACTTGGTTACTATGTATTATAATTTCCCTCCGGGGTAACGTTGGTGTATATATGTGATTAGATATTGCGTTTATTGACACTTATGTTTGACGACTTTGTATCATTCAGGAGTTTGCAGAGTTTCGTATGGGTTTCAGTCTGATTGTACACCACAGTCACGTCACTTGTGACGTGGCGGTCAGCTGACCGCATCTTGTACATTTAAATTTCGACGGCCCTAGGCTGACGGTAGCGCCATTGAAAAAGCCCCTCTTTCGGAGCGAAACGCGTTTGGGGTGCTCCCCCACCCAGGATCTCTCCCATTTTTGCTATAGAAGTGGTGGCACTGTTCCCCCAACTTTACCCTGTTGCTCTGCAAATGCTCTGGCTGTCCGTGCACGGACGACCTTGACTCTGACTGATAAGTATAATAGGGATCAATGGGAGATATATACCTATGTCTGGGTGGGGAATACATGTAATACTTGCTTGTATGTTGTACTAGATGGACTATTTTGCACACTTAATTGCATTACTTTTCCTACTTTGTGATATTACTTATTTTGATAAAACTTTTAATGGATGAAATAAATGTAAGTTTTAACTAGCCAGTTTTGCCTCTAGCTTTCTCTTATTTTTATGAATAACCTTATACATTCGGTAATCCTTGAAAATGCTTTCCGAACCCTCGAAAGTATGTTCCTTTTTTGGACCTTTGGGTTTTTTGCAGGTTACGGAAATCCGAAAACAGAACGAAACATCTGTAGTGAGGACCTAGCAGTACAGGTACTCACCCTGGGTACTTCAGTGAGATGGAGGGAGGCTTAAAAGGGTATTTTTGTCCTGGGGTGGCTTAGGGTAAAATTTATATTGCATTTCTAAGTAGCATTGCCGGAATATACAAAACTGACGTGTTGTTTCCTATTTAGATTTAATTAAAGCTACTTCATGTTCTGGTAAAATTATTTCTAAATGCAGAAGGAATATTTACATTAATGTTACATGTTCCTTTTGGAACCCATGTTATTGTATTTAAATAAAGCAGTGCGTGTATAGCTCAATGTCACTAAAGATTGCACAGCCACTGTCACACCATTTCTCATGAGTAGAAAAACTGAACAGTAAGGCAACTAACATTCTCTGTATAAACAATCCAGCTACACGGTGATGGAAGATGGAATGCAGGACACGGTATGTACAAAGTATTTCTTTAAATTACAAAGCTTCTCTTTCAGCTGATTATAAATTGTCTGGTTACAGCTCAACTGGTATTATAAATAGAAAACACATCATTCATAGTCTTATAGGGTCGTAGAAAATAATGAAAACATACATTAGCATTCTCTCTGTTGCAGTCTCAATTACATTTAATGTCTTGAAGTGCAATTAGTGCCTAACAAATGATTATTTTATTCATAATGATCTTGCAAAGGGCAAATGATATAATTAAAGAGAAGCTATGGTCAAAAGCACATGCAGCCTAAAAAATGCCAAAAGGAATAATATTTTGTTTGCCCAGTCAAAGATATGCCTGTAGAAAGTCAATAAATCCTCATCCCTCTAACTCCTCTCTCCCATTGGGACAGACATGCTCAGTGCTCCTAATTCAAGGAAACAGTAAAGTGCTGTAATTACAATTAAAGCCTGTTTTATTATAGAGCCTAGAATCAACAACACCACATTCAAGTGTATATATTTTCAATGCTAAATTTTACTGGCAAAATAGAATTTTAAGCAAGTGTTTTTACAATAAATATATTCCTTATTTATTTAAAGCTTTAGAACAATGCTGAATCAGGCAACAGTGCACCTTGGCATAAAAGCAGTAATCTGTGTCTCACCGTTTATTTTGATGAGGATGCAGGGAAATTTCTTTTACTAAAAAGGGGTTAGTGCTATTTCCCAGCATTACAGAATCACACAGTGTGTCACTGACCATTATCTTCTTTACATTTGCCCAGACCTATTCTACTACAGGAGCTTGTTACAGGCCACTCCCACTAGTGTTTCTACCCAATCCTCTTACAGTCCAGATTAGACAAGGGATCACATTAGTGCCTTCAGAAGGTGTGGCTAGATGGAGCACATACAGTTATCTTACCCAGATTTTTAGGGGGTTACATTTATATTAAGGCCAATTACTAGAGTGGTATTTTATACTTCATTGGTGTTTTGGGGAGGATGTTTTCATATAATGGAGTGTAAAATGTGGGTTCAGGTCTCCTTTAAAGCCTAGAAGACAGATGCTTGTAGTCACACTCCAAACAATTGTGAATTTGAAACCAAACATGATTACAATGTTTCGGGGGTACTGGCCCCCTTCTTCAGGACCTGTACCCTGAAACATAGTCATGTTTGGTTTCAAATAAATTCACAATTGTTTGGAGTGCAACTACAAGCGTCTGTCTTTTATGATTACATTTCTTCCAGCCTCTTTGTAGTCTGCACTCACACAGGCGGTGTGCACCTGGACATTTTGTATATCTACTTTAAAGCCACAAAGCTTGACTTAGATGCTGTTTAAAAACTCCCTTCTTTGATTAAAGGATTTTGTGACCTGATATTAAAAGCCACACACTACCATGCTTTTGTATGTGCATTTCTCTGCTGCTTTTCATTCTAATTTCTTTGTTGTAAATTAAAGGGGAAGTTCAGTGCAAATACATAGATGTTTAGGAAAAAAGAGCAGCATTTGTCTGTGTATAAATAAATGCTTCCAAAATATTAACTTCCTTGCAGGACCCCTAATAGGGACCGCTATGGTCTTGCCCTTGACCCAGCGCCTGGGTTGATTCAGTTGCTCAGTAGAGATCTGAGCATGTCTGACCCATCCAACAGCCAATCCAGTAGAAATTACTGTTAGGAACATTCCAAGGCAGTGTGCATTCTGGGAAGAAGGACAGTTACAGAACCTGAAATGTCAGCTCACTAGTGTCAACAGCTGGACATAGCAAGGGGTATAAATTTAACTTATTTTTCAAAATAGAAAAGAATATTTGGAATACCTAGGTATATGTAATATAAACTAAGAAGTTTAAAAATAATGATATTTTCCACTGAGCTTTCCCTTTAAACTCTTCGTGTCAACTTAAGATACTAAAATATTATAAAAAATATATTGAACCATGTTTTTGCTCTAATAAAGTAAATCATTTTTTGTAATCTAATCATCAGATGGAACAAAGTTTAGTAGAATATGAATAGATTCCATCATTAAAGTGGATAAATGTACCGCATGTACTTTGTAAAGCAGTTTGAATATAAATATTGCTTTTAAATAATAAAATTTAGTAGTAGAGTCTATAATGAAAAAAGTTATTACAAGAGACTAAACGGTAACTGTATCTTTCATCTCTTAAGTCAGTAGCACTTTGAAGAAATTCTGCAAATTCTTTTCCTGAGTTCTTGCACTCCTCCTCCCAGAGCAGGGGCGTAACGTGTGAATGAAACACACGCGATCAGCTGTTTAAAGACCGGACCCGAACTTTCGGTTTGGTTCCGGAAGTTTGGAGAGACATAATAAACGTCTGCCATAGTTCCATTAACTTTAAAGAGCTATTTTTTTTAATATATCTCTTTTAGATTGTATTTCTGCAAAGTATTATTCTGCTGTATAGCTAATGTCTTTTATATGCCCTTATTTATTTTTCCATATAATTACTAGGTTTTAGAGTGCACTAATATTGATCTCTACATAACATGTCACATGCTTAATTATTTGAAGTCAGTTGCTGATATTAAAAGCCTGTTTCTCTAAAACCTGTAAATCATCTCAACATGAGAAAATTAAATCTCAGAAGTCCCACACACAATACCTACTCACCAGATCACTGAGATAAGGTTACCCATATTTAAGCTGGGTACACAAATGCCATGCCAGACCTTTGAAATATACCAGACAGTATCTGCAAGATCATTTTACAAAAATCAGGATACACACAGTCCGGAGTGTTCTCCCTATACACAGCATAGGGAGAACATTCGGGACTGCGGACGACTCCCCTATAGGGAGACAACCACTTCTGAGGGAAATTTTTGGTCTTTCCCAAATGGTCGTATTGCTCGGTCGCCCAAAAATATTGTAAGATGTGTACCCAGCCTAAAGCCTCGTACACACGTTGGATAATTTTCGTACAATGCAGCCGATGAACATTCAACTACATTATCGTTAATCCTCATAATTGAAACGACATCTGTACACACAGCAACAATAGTCACCACGATAGTTGTTAGCTACAGATGTTCCTACGTAACGTAACATTCGTATATTCGCGCAATTATGAAAGCAGAGCATGCGCCTTTTATATATTTTTCCGGAGAACGTTAACGATAAATCTGGCGTCCATGTACAAATATAGGATAATCAGCAGAACAAATCCGCCAGGCTGATCGTCGGAAAAAGCCGTCAATAGCCGACAGTCATTGGTCTTTGACGATCATTGATACTATATTTTCGTAGGAATTTTGTGCGATTGCTCGTTCGTCGGCTGCATCGTACGACAATTATCCAACATGTGTACGAAGCTTAAGACTCAACTTCAGGGACTCTCCCAGATCTCCTTATCCTGCTTATATCAACAAAAAAAAAGTGCTTAACAACTAGTAAAGTGACAGTGCATACTATTAAATTTGAGCTAATATTAGGCTCTGTCAGATCAGTGGTCAGAGCCTGAGCAAAAAAAGTACTTTACTGAAGGCATGCAGCAACACACACACCTCAGAGTAAGTGCTACTTCCACATTTATTTATAGACAATAAGCCCGTTACAATAATGGGCCCAGAATGCCCCCTTAGTGTCCCAAGGCCATAGCCCTCCTCCATGTCCCAAGTCCAGAGTACCCTCTTAGTGTCCCATGGCCAGATTCCCCCCTCTGTCCCAAATCCGGGGCCCCCCCTCTGTTCCAAATCCAGCCCCCCACTCTGTCCCAAGTCCAGGTGCCCCCCCCTCTGTCCCAAATCCAGCCCCCCCTCTGTCCCAAATCCAGCCCCCCCCCTCTGTGCCAAATCCAGCCCCCCCCTCTGTCCCAAATCCAGCCCCTCCCTCTGTCCCAAATCCAGCCCCCCCCCTCTGTCCCAAGTCCAGGGGCCCCACTCTGTCCCAAGTCCAGGTGCCCCCCTCTGTCCCAAATCCAGGGGCCCCCCTCTGTCCCAGCTCAGGGGCCCCACTCTGTCAAAAGTCCAGGGCCCCCCCTCTGTCCCAAATCCCCCCCCCCCCTCTGTCCCACGCAACCTTATCTGCGGTCTGTTTAATTGCTGTTCTGCCTCCGTGTGTTTCCTATGTTTCTCCCTCTAGTGGTGAGTCAATAGAAACTGCAGAGACTCTTCAAAATCGAAAACATATGAAGTGGTTATCCTGTGCGCCCTAGCTGCTACCTACAACTTTCAACCACTACCATTGCTCTGCATAACCTCCCTTCGTTGCTCGCCCCCTCCATCTCTACCCCTACCACTGCAATGTCTAGCCTCCCTTCATTGGTTAATCCCTTTACTTGCCCCCTAACTAGCTTCACCACTATAACAAAACAGGGTCTTTCATCTCTCCTATCCAGGACACGTCTCACCACCTGCCCCCTCGACCCCATTCCATCTCATCTTATTCCACCGCTCTCCTCTTCCTTCATTCTAGCCCTAACCTCTCTCTTTAACTTGTCCCTATCCACTGCTATTTTTCCCTCTATATTCGATTCTCAACTCTGCTGCCCGGCTCATTCAATTCTCTTCTCGCTTCTCTAATGCCTCTCCTCTCTGTCAGTCCCTCCACTGGTTGCCCATCACACAAAGGGTCCAGTTATAACTGCTTACCTTATCCTATAAAGCACTATACAACATAGCCCCTACAGATATCTCAGAGCTGATCCATCAACACCGTCCCAGGTGCAACCTCCACTCTGCAAACGATATCCTCCTCTCTTCCACTCTGGTCACCTCTTCCCATGCCCGCATTCAGGACTTTACTCATCCTGCGCCTCTGCTCTGGAACTCCCTCCGTCTGTCCGTCACTCACCATCCCTTAACATCTTTAAACGTAACCTTAAAACCCACCTCTTTAGGCAAGCATATAACCTGGCCTAAGCATTACCCCTTTTACTACCCAATATGATCCAACCCACCTTTCACGCTCCACTGACAATATATTTACAACCTACTGATTCCCGCAAACTAAAGTCTCACCCCCATATCCTCTAGTCTGTAAGCTCTTTGGTCAGGGTCCTCTTTCCTATTGTATCACGTTATTGCTGTAAGAAACTCATCACTCTGTTTACTTATATTATGTATTTTATGTATTACTTGTGTATGTAATATGTATAACTTTGTATAACATGTATTACCCTGTATGTAATGTATGACTATGTAATTCTAAAGCACCACGGAAGATGTTGGCGCTGTATAAATCAATAATAATAATAATAATAGTGGTGAGTCCATAGGAATTGCAGAGACTCTCTCTCTAGTGGTGAGTCCATAGGAACTGCAGTGACACACACACACAAACCATAGCAGTTAGGCTTTTATTATATAGGATTAGGATGATGCAAAGTCATTTTTTCAGTATACATACACTTTAAGTCTGATACGGCCGAATAATGAAATCTTGTATGGAGTCCATTTATGGAACAATTGTTTGATGTATTTGAACATAGGTGGGTAATTTGTCCAATAGAGGGCAGTTATACGATATCATAGTTATTTTGACTAATAGGTATGGTATGTGTGATGTAGTACATTTTAAATGGATGGTCACATCCTCTATCTCAGGTGGGCCTTGCATTCCGATCTATCTGATAATTCTTTTCTTCACCTGAAAAATAGTGCAGTCTGGTGATAACATCCCTTGGGGCACCTTTGATAGTTTATGATGGTCCTAGAGCTCTGCGTGCCTGCCAATGAGTAGTTGTTCTTCTGATATGTCTGATGCCATTTTATGGAAGTGTGGGAGGTCTGTGGCCTTTTCATAGGCTTTGGGCTTTTATATAGTCATGGGTCTACACTGTAAATCAGAGTGGGGACAGTATGGGGTTAAATTTCAGTTTTGGGGTGGACATGCCCTTTAAAACTGGGATTTCCCTAGTAGAATCCAAGCCATAAAATAATGCACATATGATATTGCTATTAGATACTATAAATGACATACAGAAAGAAGTCCCTCAACCTGTGGCCTTGATAATAATCAATGATGACCCCACAATGACTGCTAACATGTTTATAGACCGTGTTTGATCTTATAAATCTGAATGCAGCAGGGCTATATGCAGTAAACCCATCATCTTACTTTCTAGACTCCCACGTGCCCCATTATTTATTGCTGCTATGTACCGGATAACTACTCGGCAGATAAAAACACAAAACACATAACTAGACGTTTTCAAATGGGCTGAACTTCAGCAGATAACAATATACTATTTGTTACTGTACATTTATATTGATAATATGTAATTGGTTTTTGTACTTATATCTTATAACCTGTTACCAAGTCTATACTCTTTGTGATACATGTTCTAATTAAATGTGATGGGCTAGGAATAAATAGAATGGCCTAGTAAAGATGGCCATCTCTCAAACTATTTGCTTACTCCAGTAAAAGGAGTCAGTAGACTAAATACATTGGCTAGAGTTGACTTTGCAAGCATAAGTGCTCATTGTAATTCCTGTCAAACGAACAATCCAAACATTCAAAACTGTTAGTTTTACAAAAACAAAATTTTGTTTACAGAATATATACAGAATAGTTTCTCTGTCTTACTGTAATACATCCAGGCATTACTCATTAGCTATTCATGAGATACATTGATTTTCACTTCTGCAAAGAATTAAATTGTTTATTTGCTTCCTGCTGTCTTTTTCCTGCCCTCACATTTTATTCTTTTATCACTTTGACCATTCATTTTCATTCTTCAGTTTTATGTATACAATTATGTTTTTTGCTGTCATCTGAATATCGTAAGATATATGTACAGTATAAAATCAAAAAAGTGGTCGACAAGGGATATTTCCATGTTACAGGTGTGAGAATGTGGAAAGAGGTGCCTCCATCAAGTCTAAATCCCACTAAACTAAAACATTAGAGGGTAATACATGTGATACTAAGTTTGTGGTTTATGTTTGGTGGTTACCCTGTAAAAACATGTAAAGTGGGGAAAACACCCAGTCTGTTAAATCCCACATTTTCCAGCATAAATCAAATATTAGATTGATATTACCAGTATCCATCCATTTTATGGAAGCAGGAAACAATGAAAAACAGCTAAAGATTATGGGGATAGAGGCTGTACAGCAACCGACATAGAAGAGGGGGGCTGTGTGTAAAGACTAAAATGAAGAGAGATTTGGTGTATAAGAGTAAAGATGATTGATTTTTGTTACCTAAGACCAGGGCTGTTCATAGCTGTTTGGATGCCCTAAGCAAGTCTCTCCTGGAGCCCCCATTGCTTCCCCCCAATCACCTTTTGGATTAGTGTTTGCAAAGATTAGAAAGCCAAGATGATTGTACTGTATGCAAACAGAGAGGCTACAGGAAACTAGTGGTAACAGCTTATTGCTCTATGGCTGATAAGTATCCCCTATCTTCAAAGGGTACCATATTTCCACCCCTTAAACAAAATTTTAACTAGTAACTGAAAACCCCCCAAAACCTAGACCATACAAGGTCTAAATAGCTCTTAATATACTTACCAGCCCTCGTTTTCTTGTCTGCCTTTTGCTTGTCTTCCATGCCTTATTTTTGTGCAGAAGCAGAAGGGGCTTGACCAGCTGCCACAAAAGTGATTGGCTCAGACATCGTGCCTCAGCCAATCACTGTCGCAAATAAAAACATTTTGTGGAATGGCGCCCTCCACAATTGAATGGTGCCCTAGCAGTTCTCTTAGACTGGGATTGTCATGAAAATCTTACATTAGAACAGGTGTCCCAGGATTCATCATGCTAGTTTTCTAAATGACTGTCAAACACTACAGATGCCTCTACGATGGGCTCCTATTGTTTATCCTCCATGCTCCTCTCTCCATAGAACAGAATATGCAGCTTGGTGGTAGCCAATTTGTTTCATTTAGCAATTATTGAGCATCTGCATGGACCTTGACAGATGATTCAGACAAAGATAACCGAAAACACATGTGGCTTTAGACAGAAAGGAAAACATCCTTTCTTCCTGGTGTAAGGTAAATACTGTACCGGGGGCACAAATATACCCAATGAATATTGAACAGGTAAAATAAATATTACAGATACCTACAGAATACAGCATACCACAAATACACACAGCATTGTATGATACCTCAACAAATCACAATTTTGGACAGACATTTAAACATTTTTGTTATCAGATAGTTCAGGCTATTATTGCCCACAGTCAGCAGCCAAGCCTCCCCTTTAACAGTAAAGCTAGGTACACACAGCACAGATTTCTGAAAGATGACAGACAGGATCTGCAAGATCCTGTCTGCCATCTTTCAAAGATCTGCATACACACAGTCCCGAGCGTTCTCCCTATGAACTTCATAAGGAGAACGCTCGGGACTGTGTGTTTCCATTGGCCGCGCTAGACTCCTCTATAGGGAGTCTAGCGCGGCCGATGGAAATTTTCGGCCTTTCCCGAACGAGCGTTCGGCCGACCTGATCATTTGGCGGCCGCGCGCTCATTCGGGAAACGAGCGTACACACATAACGATAAAGCCCAACGGTATCAGGGCTTTATCGTTACTGTGTGTACCCAGCTTAACTTTTGGTCCAATCAAAAGTGACTAGTCTATATAGTGGACGTTTTTATGGCACGTTCATTGGTCAGTTTAAAAAAAAAGCTGGATGAGTTTCTGCAAACAAGGAATGTTGCAAGTTACTGGTATTGATACATAAAGTAGAGTTGATCCAGGAAATTTATGATTGCCACTTGGATTTAGGAAGGAATTTTTTTCCCCCTTCATAATTTCGGTGGTTTTTTTTTGCCTTCCTCTGGATCAACAGCTAGGCAGGAAATGAGGATATTGCTAGATGGGTTGGACTGGATGGTCGTATGTCTTCAACCGTAAATACTATATTACTATACTATACTATATAGTTTTTGCAGGTAGAGTGTGGACAGTGAGCACTCCGGTATTTCCTTTACTTTGCCTGTCACGGACCTTATATAGAAAGAAGCAACCCTTATGTGTTACATGCTGCTTCACATCAAGGATGCTGGCTGCTCTTATCTTGAACTGTTTTTGCCAGGAATGTAGAGAATGCTATCACCAGTTTTAATGTACAGTACTGTGTAATCATCACACAGTAGCATAATATATAACCTACAAACTGTATAAAACGCATTAGCTATAAAACCTATAATGTGTAACTTTACATTTCTAATTGTACATCTGGATCAACTTTGTTTTGATACCAGCAACAGAAAATTCAAATTCTTTCCTTTGCACATTTTTTGAAAGGTTTTTCCTATGGATAAATAGCTTTTCCCATACCCTAACATCATTCTTTAACAAATCCAATTTCCCTGGGCAAACAGACACCGAGAAAGCTAAAACATTAAAGGACAACTTAAGCTCTAAAAAAACATAGAACACAAAACACATTTCATTTTATTTTTCATTTAGCTGTGGCTGTAAATAAATGTACATTTTTTTACATGTGGGTCATGTACCTTATTTATGAAAGTAGTGGATATAGCCGGGCACACCATTCTTGAACAAATAAACTTTTTATTGTGATATTTCAGAACCCAACTGGTTCCTTCTTCAGACAAACAGTTAACTGTGGACCTATAATTTAATATGGTTAATTGTTTGTCTGAAGAAGGAACCAGTTGGGTTTCCGAAACGTCACCATAAAAAGTTGATTTGTTCAAGACTGGTGTGCCCGGCTATATCCGCTAGTATTGTGTACATAATGTTGGCTACAGTGCTGGAGCATCCGGCATCTAACTTTTTATTATTGCGGTTAAGGTGGGCAGGTTCCTACTCCATTGTTTTGTTATTTAAGAAAGGACAAAAAGAAATGGGCAAACTTATCCTGAATTGCGACTTAGAAAGACTGCCCTTAAAGCAATTAGTTCAATAACTTGGCCAAATTATTTTAAGCCCAGCAACCACATCACGGTTTGCTTTATTCTGCTGGGTCCTAGCTTTTAACATTAGAAACTATTTACCTTCGTAAGAGACGTAATTCTTAAACTTTATATTTATATCAGTACCTGCCTTTTAGGAGATGGAAGTCCCTGCTGCTCTTTCGCTTGCTTTCTTGGGACTGACTCTCCAGCTTTAAGTACTTGAACACATGACCCACTTCGGGGAAAATACACATTTCCCATAGGCTTGGTCAAACCTCCAATACAACAAGCAAAATATATACAAAAAAGGGATAGTATACATCCACACAGAGTGCAACTAGTGACCAAATAATTTAATATATATAAAAAATAGAAGCCTAGTGTGTGACGAACAGGTATTCAATGTAAAACGCCATAGACAATATCTGAAATTGCACCCCCATTTTCCAATTATTTCACCCTAATGGCATGATCAAGCAGCATGGTAGCTTCCACATTGTTTCACTGTTCTGGTACTCGCAGAGTTAATTCATGTTTTCCCCAAAGCCAGGGCCATTTGGTGTTAAATTAGCTGACTTAGCAGGAGGTCTGACTTCAAAGGGCAAGGTGTGAATTCCCCATAATAAACAAACAATGTCCCAGACAAAGAGACACCAGAATTAGCAGGGAATCTCCTAGTAGAGAATTGAGCAGAAACCAACAGGCAGATGAAAGGCAATTCATATTCCTTAATAATTCAGGATGTAGAATTATTTCAGGTTTTCATAACTACCCCCAGTTTATCCAGTAATTAATTCTACATTTATAGATATCTGACACAATATCATAGCCCGAGCCAAACTTGGATATTATCGTTCTTAGGTCTAGGATACCCCAGATATGTCGTATTTGTCTTGTTCTGTTGGGAAAAATTAGTTATAAACCATCATGATATTATTTTGAATGTGACATGTGTGGTTCATGGATTATGGACTGGGGGGGAGTTTGATATTTGAAATTCCCTCCAAAACTTGGAACCAACCTTCAGGGGCAGAACCAAGTCCACCCCTCTAGGGACCAGACCACTCCCATTTTCTGAAGAAAGGATAAAAATGGAACTGGGTCTCATCCCAAAGAGTCTGTCATAACATCTAGAAGAACATCTGGAATAACATCTAGCCAACTGGACGGACCGTATTGGCTTAACGCAGGACTTATCATTTGGACTATTATTTTCCCAATAACTGGATTATCAAGTTCTGGACTCTTCTCATGGACTATTCAGATGCCAATTATCTCTAAGTATTTCTTCTTTTACCCAATTCTACCCTCACTTGTGTTACCGCTTTATGTTCAGTGATTTATTTTATTTTTCTTTATATTTTTATGCACTATTTTTGTCAACTTTTAATAAATGATATAAAATCATTTATAGGCTATTGTCCTATTCTGAGTATATCCCAAAACAAACCTGTGTCTTCGAAGTACGCTACTATAGAGAGTATTGTGTAGGTATATAGAGATACTGTATAACTGTGTATAGAATATTAGGGGTGAATAACCAATTTCCTTACAGGTTGTTAGAAGTAGGGGAGCGGATATCCCCATATAGGTAACAGGTCATTCCGCTGTTTAATCGGGATGTGGTGGCAGTGAGTATATTGATATTTATTAATATTAATTGTGTAATATATAGTTTGTTCACCAAACCCACCGGGTCTGATCTGTACCGTCCGCCTGTCGGTTGCTTGGAGTGTGTTTCCGGTAGCGGATAGGTGGTTGGCCGTTTTAGGACCGGGGGGTTTGTGACATAGTGCACATCCAATTAATTTGCTTACTGTGTGGATGTATACTATCCCATCTTTGTATATATTTTGCTTGTTGTATCGTTGTAATTTGGCCAAGTTATTGAACTAATTGCTTTAATTTGAGAGCAGGCTTCACAATTCAATAGTAAAGTAAAATATAAGAAAATTAGTTGGATGTGCACTAGGCTTCTATTTTTTGTATATATTAAATTTTCTTGGCCATCCCTGGGCAGCAATAGCAAATGGGTTGTTCCCCCTGCCTCCTGCAATTTGTAACCTCTCCTTTGGCTGAAGTCCCAGCGTCTTGTAAAAGCCATGCTCTTTGCTCTTTCTCTTGTTGTCGCGGCTCCTTCCGCCGCGAGCGATGACATAATCGCGTATGACGTCCGACCTCATCATTGCGCGCCACGGGTATATCCTGCGAGAGAAATTGGCGTTTTGCTGCCTAAGGCTGCGGTCTGCACACAGTGCCCCTTACTATGGAGCCGACTGCCAGTGGAGCTAAAGCCCAAGGGAGGTGGTAAGAAGAAATATCTTTATTCATGTCTGAGAGGTTTTTAAGTGTACTGTGTCATACACTAAAAAGTATACTGATTTATGCATGATTTCTGCTTGCAGCCATAAAAGTTCTTCTGGGAGTTCTAGAAAAAGATCCAGGCTCTCATCTTCAGAGGAACATGATGTTCCTATGTGTGAAGCCTGCAGGAATCCTGCATATAAAGATAAGAGATTCTGCTTAAATTGTATTGATGAATTTTTTAAAGGGGAAAGTACCTCGTCAAGCTTCACCTCAACAACCCAAGTCTATGGAAGTTTAGGTAGTTCAACCAGCTGATATTTTAGGATGGATTACCCAGGCTGTGTCTCAGGGATTTAAAGATTCTCAAGCTTCCACCTCAGCAGCTGTTACATCAGAACCTCAGCCTATTCCTCAAGATAATTCATCGATTTCAGACTCAGAAGTTAGAGGAGTCAGTTTTTGACCTCAGACAAGTATCATCTTTGATCAAGCAGATCAGACATACAGTACTCTTAAAACTGAGGAATCTCAACAAGCCTCAACCTCTTCCTTGTTCCAAAGGAAAAAGAAAAGCTTTTTTCCACTTCATAATGAAGTGACAGACCTTGTAACCAACGAATGGCAGAAATTTTCCTATTGAGAATAAATTTGAGAAATCGTATCCTTATCCTTCGTATAAGGTCTCATTATGGGAAATGGACTATGGACAGACTATGGACAGACGTATAGAATCAGATTTTAAGAAACCATACATTATTGCAGTTGCTGGTTGTAAAGCAGCAGCTTCTATGGTTTCGATACCCAAATGTCTGTCATTATGGATTGCTAAATTAGTCAAAGTAAAGTAAGTAAAGAGTCAATTAAAATAACACGTCTAGAGAGACTATTTCTAAATCCTTATCGAAGTTCCGATTGGCTTCTCTTGAAACTTCAGCAAATCTGGTAAAATTGTCAGCCAGGGAAATGACTCTGTCAGTCTCTTCCAGGCGAGCCTTATGGCTACGAACCTGGTTTGCAGATACACCCTCTAAAAATACGTTATGCCAACTTCCTTTCAAAGGTGAAAGACTATTTGGGAAAGAGACGGACGATATAATACCCACTGGTGGCAAGACCAATTTCCTCCCTCAAGGAAATAGGAAAACTAGGGATCAAAGATGGCTGGGGGATAGATCCTTAGGGAAAAGAAGAGAGGATGTAAGATCTTATCGTCCTGGGAAGGAGTACTCTAGAACGACCAACTGGAAAGGGGGACAATTTAGTATTTTTCATGGTCAAAGACCCCCCCCCCCCCACCAGATCTACCAAAATAGCTGAAAAAAATCAAGTTTTAGATTTTCTCTAAACTTTTGGTTGGATAATAAATTTCAAGAAAAGTAGTCTTTTGCCCTCTCATTCCCTAGTATATCTTGGAGCAACAATAGATACAGTTCTAAATCTGGTATACTTACCTCCGGAACGGATCCAGACAATTGTTTATCAAGCAGAACGTCTACAGTCAGCCAGACTATTCATGACATTTTTAAGTTCAATATCATCAGCAATAGGATTAGTCAAATGGGCCTCATGGCACATGAGACCGATCCAATTTTATTTTATAGACAAGTGGGACAATCTCCAAAAGGATTGGTCCCAACAGATTCCCTTATCTACTCAACTCAATACCTTCATAAACTGGTGGATGATTCCCAGCAACCTACGCAAGGGTGCTTCAGCCTCAGTGGGTAGAAATATTTACAGGCGCCTCAGCCAGCGGTTGGGGAGCTCACATGAATAATTTTTCTGCTCAGGGAACTTGGGAAGAGAATCTGAAAGGGTTATTCAATAAAAGTTCTTATTGTTTAAAATGGTGCTAATTTTGCCCCAGCCAATCAGATGTTAGCTTTCAAATGTTAAATAAGATCTGATTGGTTGGGGCAAAATTAGCACCATTTTAAACAATAAGAACTTTTATTGAATAACCCTTTGAGTCTTCTACCATCGATCATTCTACAGTTAAACGATAAGTGCACTGTAAAATCAAGTTATGTTCATTTGGAAGCTGCTGCTTTAAAAATACAGTTGCCATATTTTTTTTTTACCTATGCCCCTCCAGAACCTAGCTTTGTGCCTTGAAAGTTGCTGACATCTTGTTACTGGTTTGCTGAATGTTAAGCTCCGCCCCTCTGAGATTTCCTCTGCTTTCTCCTGCTTGAGCCTCAAACAGTAATGCCTGTTCTGTGCACGTGCGTGTGCACGGGAACCTAGAAGACGTCACAGCCCAGTATGTTCCAGGAGAGGACAATGTATGGGCAGATCGTCTCTCCAGACAGAAGTTAGATCAAGGAGAGTGGTCTCTTCACCCTCTCATATTTCAGAGATTGATAGACAGATGGAATTTTCCCAATATCGATCTGATGGCCTCGAACTGCAAAAGAAAGTTTTTTAACCTACTTCTCCAGATTCCATCAGGAAGAAGCCCTGGCTACGGATGCTCTTAGTCAAGATTGGTATATACAAAGAAAATTCTATAAGGGCACTGGTAGGTATACTCTTAAAAGCATGGAGTTGAATTTATATGAAGAGGTGCTCCATCCACTAAAAATATATATGAACATCAAAAGGGAGAAGGCAAAGTAGTGGATATAACAAAATGGGCACACTTTCCAATATAATAATATAAAAACTCCTTTATTAAACAAACCATGGGAGTAATAAGTGCATATATAGTAGTATAAATATAAGACAAATAGAAAAATACCCTAAAAATTAAAACACTCTCCTTCGAATAACCCATGTTCCAAAATGTATATAATCAGTATAGTAAGGTACTTATTCAATACAAGATATACCGGTATATCTAACAGGGATAGTTCTAAGGTCTAACATGGTGGCATAACAGAGTGAGCCTCCATGTGGGCCTTATAAAGTACTAAACCCTGTGACTAATCAAAAGTCCCTAAGGTATCTGTATAATTAGTAACAACAGGATGAAAGCAGATCAAATAAATATATAAGTATTATACATCCCGAATATAACTGTGTGGCAGATCATAATATAAACTCAGAGCATAATAGTAATGATACTACACTGGATTCAGGCATTGAGGGTATTCATAGAGAGCAGATTAAAATTTCTCTGGCTGGACGCTTTCCGTCTATCACTAGACTTCGTCGGCAGCTAGTCAAGCTTGGAACGGGATGTCGGCTTACATATTTCCTCTTATCCCGTTAATATTCAGGGTACTAAAGAAGATCTTAGAATCCCACATGGAAATAGTCATAGTCCTATCCAACTGGCTGAGACGTCCATGGTACCCGCTTCTTAGGAGACTCATGGTGGATGGTCCATATTACCCTCCTCTGTGGAGAGATCACCTCTCGCAAGGCGAGCATCTCCACCCAAACCCATCGGAACTGAACCTAGCAGCTTGGAGATTAGCGTAGTTTCCCCCTTATTAAGTGCTAGAAAGAGTTCTACTAATTCCAGATATAATAACATCTGGAATACATTTTCTTCTTGGTCTCTATCTCTACATCAGGATCCAATATTAGAATTCTTCAGTTGGGACTCAAAAGGGGATTATCCTTTAATACCATTAAACTCCAAATTTCAGCAATTTCTGCAATTAGAGGAGAATCCCTTACTTCTAATTACTGTAGTAAACAATACTAGGCAGCAATCCCTCCCCTTCCTTTTTATTATTATTTTTTTTTTTCTTTGGAGCTTTGAAATCCTACACTGAGCTCAGGGAGGAGGGGCTATTTATAAATTCAGTGGAGTCTGTTTCTTCTGATTGGAGGAGGCAGGGAACAACCCATTTGTTATTGCTGCCCAGAGGGATGGCCAGGAAAAGAAACTCTCGATAAGTATGATATGAGTTTCCGTTATTTGGTCACTAGTTGCACTCTGTGTGGATGTATATCCACTATCCCATCTTTGTATATATTTTGCTTGTTGTATTGGAACAAGCCTCTGGGAAATGTGTACTCCACCCATAGTGGGTCATGTGTTCAAGTACTTAAAGCTGGAGAGAGAGTCCCAAGAAAGCAAGCGAAAGAGCAGCAAGGACTTTCATCTCATAAAAGGCAGGTACTGATATAAAGAAAAAGATTGAAAATTACATCTCTTACGAAGGTAAAAAGTTACTAAGGTTAAAAGTTAGGACCCAGCAGAATAAAGCAAACTGTGATGTGGTTGCTGGGCTTAAAATAATTTGGCCAAGTTATTGAACTAATTGCTTTTTATTTAAGGGCAGGCTTTTTAAGTCACAATTGTAAGGTAAAATGTTAGCAAATTAGTTGGATGTGCACTAGGCTTCTATTTTTTGCATATATTAAATTAAAATCAAGGCAGAGCGACACACAATGTGGCTGCCTACCAGAACATGGAGCACCGGTATATAGAAATTGTTGGTGGTAGTGTGTGTGTATATACCTTATTTCCCAGCATTCAGGTTTTATAGGCACACCATATGTTTTAGTCATTGACTGTTGGATTCCATGGACATGCCCAGTACTGCTGGAGCTTGTAACACCAGGTTACCACACAGTAGAAGTATCAAGTCAATCATATTACAATCAAGTAAAAAGCAAAAATGTTTGGCATTACAAACAGAGCATGAAACTGAGTTGTGAAGAAGTGTAAATCATGTTTCAAATTTCCAAATAACAATTTGTGCGTAGACTACAATTTTCAATCGGGAGTTTAGAAGTTTCAAAAATTTGCCAAACAGGAAAACAAGCGAGGTGTGACTAGTCAGTGCCCTAACGCACGGTTATCTTATTTAGTTACATTAATGTTATATACTGGCATGTGGGAGTAACGCACGGTTATCTTATTTAGTTACATTAATGTTATATATTGGCATGTGGGAGTAACGCACGGTTATCTTATTTAGTTACATTAATGTTATATACTGGCATGGGGAACTGACGTAGCAACTAGAGGATTTTTAAACATTGAGTTTATGTTCATTGAATCTCACCTGACACTTTATTCTTTATATTGCCAACACATCAAGAATTATCTGCAAAAACAGCAACATAAAGGCCATGTGTAGATTTAACTGCATTGTAAAATCTATCACTTATACACATATCATTAAAAGCTGAACTAATGGTCTCAGTTTGGCTGGGACTGACCTGCCTAAAGGGTCTGTCCTGGAACACCCAACTTTGTCTCATGGGGCAGGGCTTGGGCATTCTAGGGTTGTGGCTATGTTGGGTCAGGATGTGCCCAACAGAATATTGGGAGTAACACTGTCCCAATTTAAATCCTGCAGTGCATCACATAAAGGTTAAGCCCAAATAGGCCGTGTCTCATTACTAACTAATTCTCTTTCTACAGTATGTAGGAAATCTTTCCCTAATAAATTCACAATGATTCTATCTTATAAGGTTATTAAACATTATCCTAATATACTTCAGTATCTTTCCCTTCATTGATATCAAGCTTACCTGAACACTGTATCTATTTTTACATCTAAGTTTATACCGTATATACTCGAGTATAAGCCGACTCGAGTATAAGCCGAGATACCCATTTTTGCCTCCAAAATTAGAAAAACATGATTGACTCGAGTATAAGCCGAGGGTATACAGTAACCCTAATACCTTTCCACTGTAGATGTTTGGAAACTACAACTCCCAGCATGCTTGGTTGCTGGGAGTTGTAGTTTCCACCCACTATAGTAAAAGGTAATGTGGGTGTCTGCATGGCATACTGTCCCCCCAGCCCTCCCCCAGTCCCCCCCCAGCTCACTTACCGTACCTGGTCTTCAGTCTTCCTCTCTCTGCCGGCTGCCGCAATCCAAAGCAGCCCAGTCAGGCCGGCATTTCCCAGTACTGCTTTGCGGCTTCGCGATGACGTCATCCCGCCAGTGTGCGCGATGACATCATCGCGCACCGTGAGGAACTACTGGGAACTGCCGGCCTGACTCGCGGCTGCTTCTGGTGAAGGTAAGTGTCTTGTGACTCGAGTATAGCCGAGCAAGGTTTTAGGTTATTTTTAAACCTAAAAACCTTGGCTTATACTCGAGTATATACGGTAATACTCGACAGAGATCCCAAAACCGCCAGGTTTAGTTCCACAGGCAGAATCATGAATTCCTGGTAAAGTTTAACAACCTTCTGTGCTCAGAATTTACTGTCAAAACTGACAATTCTTCCTCAAATCTTGGTTTTGTCACCCAAACTGAAAAATTCAATACCAAACCATTTTTTCTGTTTTCACAGACCACTCTGCTACCAGATTGTAAGAAGCTTTGTTAAACCGGACCTTTATTTTTTAAAAATAACTTCTCATTTTTATGATCTTCCTTGCTGTTTAGGCCCTCGCATAGTTATTTGTTAAAAAGATGTTTTGTGTATTAAAGGGACAGTGTGCTAATGCTGTAACTGACTGTTTTGGCTCCTTGCACAGTCTACCCTCCCAGGGGCAATTTAGCCACCTGAGATAAATTTTTAATGCCCTTATGTAGCCAGACTGAGATGGATGTGGCTTCATAAGTGGATGTGGCTAAACATTTGGTCATTTTGAACTTCACATCACTGAAGTGTTGATATACTGTAGTTTCTCAAATAGACATTTATCCACACCATAAGATTTTGGCCAAAAGATTAGTAAGCCTTCCACCATGTCAAGGTAGACTCTATCACCAGGGCCATAACTAACCTATTTAGTCTAACCTAGCCTAACCTAACCTAAAAAAACTAGTTAAAGCTAGCCCAACCATATAAACTCTTTCAACTATTCAAAATTTGCCAGCCACATGTAATATGCCCTCATGCCCAGCTTACACAGATTGGTGTTTATATGATGCCCTCATGCCCAGCTCACACAGATAAGTACATATATGATGTCCTCATGCCCAGCTCACACAGATAGGTACATATAAGAACTGTGCATCTGCAATTTTTCTCACTGAAACCTTTCTAGTAGACCACGGGTGCACCATAAGCAAAATTTTCACATTGCCTCATGACAGGGCTGCCCTTGTAGTGTGTGAGGGAGTGTGGAAGGAGCCAGAGAGCAGTTGGTTACATAATTAATATTGTGCCCAGTTAATTTTGTAATTTTTGGTGCTTTTCCTTAAAGTTTTGAGTAAATGTGTGATGCTAGGGTCAATACAGTTTAAAACTATTAAGTTACCTTATTGAAATTTCATTAAATGTTAGAGATGAACTGTGATATGATTTGCTTGTGAAGGTTCTCATCATCCAGGTCATGGTATATCTGGTCGTATCAATTAATCAACTGGACTTGAAATGTAGTTCTTGAAGACGTTTCGCTAGTCATCCCTGGCTTTCTCAATTCAGATGACTTGTACAAGAATCTGTGGCAATTATGTACCTGGAAAATCCCAATTAGCATATCACACACGCCGGTGTAAGGTGTGATTAATAGTGGCTAAGAGGTGTTATAGGAACGCCATGTACATCTGTTTTAACACCTTACTCTGGGGTTCCTATAACACCTCTTAGCCTATCTAATCACACCCTAACACCTGGCTGTGATATGCTAATTGGGATTTTCCAGGGTATAATTGCCACAGATTCTTGTACAATTCATTCTGAATTGAGAAAGCCCAGTCGGATGACTAGCGAAACGTCTTCAAGACACATTTCAGTTCCAGTTGATCTAATTGAATACAACAGATGTGATATGATTTGTTCACCAGTGTGAAAAAGATTGATCCAACTCCAAACCCCTTCCAAAGGTCAAGTCGACATAATTAATTTGCGATTGACTAGTTTTGCATATGAAATAACTTGAAAAAAAAACCCATAGAAGGCAAACATTCTATAATTTCTTTAAGTTTCAAAATAGTTAATTAAAGAAATATCTGTTGTATTCAATTAGATCAACTGGACTTGAAATGTAGTTCTTGAAGACGTTTCGCTAGTCATCCGACTGGCTTTCTCAATTCAGAATGACTTGCACAAGAATCTGTGGCAATTATGTACCCTGAAAATCCCATAGCTATTCACAGCCAGGTGTTAGGGTTTGATAGATAGTGGCTAAGAGGTGTTATAGGAACGCCCAGAGTAAGGTGTTAAAACCATTGTACATGGCAGACAGTTGTGTCGAACCCCCCCACCTCTATTTAGGCTTGGTTTCTTTATTTCACATAATATGGCCTCCTTAACACCTCTCTTGAACCAGTCACGTTCCTTCGCCAGTATGTTAACATTACAATCTTCAAAGGTATGTCCTTTATCCTTAATGATGCGATACACGCTGAGTCCTGACCCGAGGAATTGGCTCTTCTGTGCTGGGCCATACTTTGATGCAGTTGCTGTTTGGTCTCCCCCACATACAATCAGAGCATTCTTCACTGCACTGCCACTGCATATATATGTCGCTTTTCTTGTGTTGTGGTATTGGGTCTTTCGGATGTACCAATTGCTCCTCAGTGTGTTTGTTCGGTTTAAAGCAGACAGGGATACGATGTTTTTTGAAAATCTTCTTAATTTCTCGGAGACCCCTGCTACATATGGGATGACCATGTTCTTCCTCCTGTCTTGCTTTTCTTTTCCCCTTCACTGTTGGTATTCGTGTTCTTCTTCCTTACTTCTATTTCTTTTGACAAAGGCCAGTCTGGATATCCACAAGTTTTATAGGCTCCTCTGAGATGTTTCTTTCTTTAGCCTTCGCCTCTGTGCTAGTTGGGATGTTCTCGGCTCTGTGTTGCAGGGTTCTGATGACCCCCACTTCTGATCTAAAGGTTGGTGGGAGTCAACATCAAATACTGATCTGTGTGTGTTTGTTTTCTGTAAACCTCTAACTTCCAGTTTACCATTTCCTTAACTTCTACCAAGCATCCCAAGAAAGCCATTTTGTTGTTTTGTACCTCTTCCCTTGTGAATTTAATGTTTTGGTCCCCCGCATTAATGTGTTTCTGTGAAGCTTGTACTTCCTTTCTGGTGGATTTTAACCCGGTGTCATCAACTATCTGAACCAGTGGCTGGGTGCTATGCCCTTAAAGGTATTAAGCGCCTGTTTTTCTACCTCCTCCATGTAAGGTTGCCACAATAGGTGAAACTGAGATCCCATAGCACATCCATTTTTTGCTTATAGAACTTATCCCTGTATTTGAAATAGGTGGTATTCAGGCACAAGTCCAACAAGGAACACCACCTGTTCTGGGTTGAGATCAGTTCTGCTGGTAAGAGTGCTGTCTTGGCCAGCCTTTTTCTCACCATGTCAACAGCCTCCTTGGTGGGTACAAGTGAAGAGAGATGTCACATCATAGGACACCATAGTTTTCTTCTACACCGAGTACTATATCTTCAATCGTGTTGGTGAAATCCTGAGAGTTCTGGATGTGATGCTTAGAACTTCCCACCAAAGGTCCTAGATGTTACTAGATATTTTGCCACCTTGTATGTTACCGAGTTGATGCTGCTGACTATAGGTCTTAGTGGGGCCCCTTCCTTATGTATCTTTGGGAGTCCATATGCATGGATGTGCCTCACCAGGGTAGAGGCGATGATACATTGCTCGGTCAATGGCTTTATCCTTTGAAGCTGTTGTAGTAAGTCTATGACTCTTTTCTTGTAACGGCATCGTATCCCTGTCTGCTTTAAACCGAACAACACACTGAGGCAGCAATTGTACATCCGAAAGACCCAATACCAAACACAAAAGAAAGCGACATCATATATGCAGTGCAGTGCAGTGAAGAATGCTCTGATTTGTATGTGGGGGACCAAACAGCAACTGCATCAACGTATGGCCCAGCACAGAAGAGCCAATTCCTCGGGTCAGGACTCAGCCGTGTATCTGCATCTTAAGGATCAAGGACATACCTTTGAAGATGTAATGTTAACATACTGGCGAAGGAACGTGACTGTTTCAAGAGGAGTGTTAAGGAGCCCATTTATGTGAAAATAAAGAAACCAACCTAATAGAGGTGGGGGGTTCGACACCAAACTGTCTGCCATGTACAATGCTGTTTTAACACCTTACTCTGGGCGTTCCTATAACACCTCTTAGCCACTATCTAATCACATACCTTAACACCTGGCTGTGATATGCTAATTGGGATTTTCCAGGGTACATAATTGCCACAGATTCTTGTACAAGTCATTCTGAATTGAGAAAGCCAGTCGGATGACTAGCGAAACGTCTTCAAGAACTACATTTCAAGTCCAGTTGATCTAATTGAATACAACAGATATACCATGACCTGGATGAATGAGAACCTTCCACAGCTTAATTAAAGAAAAATATCCAACTATTAATTTGGCTTGAAAAAGCCAAATTACTGTTCTTTCTATTTCTTCTTTTTCTTCTTCTTCCGTTTTATTCTTCCGCTTTTTTAGACCGTATCTCCTCCCACAGTTTTTGAGCTAGAGACATGAAATTCTGTACAGACGTGCGAGGCATTTAGGAGAAGTGTGCTATCTTCTAACTAAGGAATCCGGCGAATTTCCGTACATTTTTTCCCATAGACTATAATGGTAACAATCCTCAAATGTGGATATTTCAAAAGAGTTTGTTTCATGGTCATAAATACAAATAGTGAATCCCCCAACCACCCACACAGACACAGGTACAGCCACCTACTGACCTACCTTTCCATTCCCATGAAAGCCATATTTAAAGGATAACTAAAGTCAAAAAAACTAATTTAGATTTATCCTCAATAAAATATAGTTTTATGGTTGTAAACACAAAAAAGGCATACCCCCTCAACCAGACCCAGGTACACACACCTACTAATCTACTTATCTATTATGGTGGCAGCCATACTTTAAGGGTAACTAAAGTAAAAAAAAATTGATTTATCCTCAATAAAAGATAGCTTTATGGTTGTAAACCAAAAAAGACATACCCCCCAACCAGAACCAGGTACACACACCTACGGATCTACTCATTACTGTAGCAGCCATACTTAAAGGGTAACTAAAGTAAAAAAAAAATTGATTTATCCTCAATAAAAGATAGTTTTATGGTTGTAAACACAAAAAAGACATACCCCCTTAAACAGACCCAGGTACACACACCTAATGATCTACTTATCCATTACTGTGGCAGCCATACTTAAAGGGTAACTAAAGTCAAAAAACAAATTTTGATCAATAATCAAAAATGTTTGTTTTTTTAACCCCGACGTGATATAGGTATACACACCTACTGACCTACCCCTCCATTGCTGTTGCAGCCATACTTAAAGGGTAACTAAAGTAAAAAAAAACTAATTTTGAACAATCATCAAAAAAGTTTGTTTTTTTTTAACCCCCAACACAGGTACACACACCTACTGATCTACTTATCCATTACTGTGGCAGCCATACATAAAGGGTAACTAAAGTCAAACAAAACTAATTTTGATCAATAATCAAAAGTTTGTTTTTTTAACTTTCAACCTGTTCCAGGTATTGACCCACCCTTCCCTTCCCATGGCAGTTAAAGGGTAACTATAGTCAAAAAAACACATTTTGACCAATCATCAAAAAAGTTTCATTTATCCCCCAACCTGATATGAGTACACACACACCAACTAACCTACCTTTAATGCATATGACATATTTAAAGGGTAAGTAAAAAACAACAATGTCCTCATCATTGGCATTATTGAGTTTTAAAATCTGCAGCACAAACACACAAATTCCCTTTCAAAATGTGGTCTTTTAAGCCAAATTCAAAGTTTATACTTTTCCTTTCTAGTTACTATTTGATTAGATTACAACAACCAGAAAGCATTACCTGTAAGTGTCCACAACATAACCGCATCTCACCTCACACACGTGTAACACTGCAAACAGTGTCTGGACATGTTTCCCAGAGGCCATCCTGACTTTGTTTACAGAAAGTCCTTCAGGCTCATTTACCCAGAGTCGCTATTGCTCTGGGTAAATGTCCCAATCCAGATTCAATATCGTGTTTGCGAGTCTGGGTAAATCCTGTTAAGGGATTAACCCACTGTGGGATTTTAATGCCAGCGTTAAAATCCTGTGCTAAAACTAGCGCAAACCCGTTATTAAATCGTGAGCGTCGGATGCACGGGTGATTTTTGCGGTAGCGAATCAGTTAGCGCGAATTTCACTCCATATATTTGCCCAGTGAGTCTGGGTAAATGGGACCTGTGTGTTTGGACACAAGCCATAAGGTAGTGCTACTGTTAGTGAACATACCTTTAATATAAAGCACTGGATGGGTGGCCTCTTCCCTCATTTTAAAAAGCCAAAGGGCTGGGGGGAAGTGAGAAAGCCTGTTATGTGGATCCAGTGCACAACTTTGAGAAATGCAAAAGTTTGCTAATGGTAATTGAAGTAAAAAAGGTTAGAAGTTAGAACCTTCCAGACTGGGGTTACCTTGACGTGGTTGGAAGGCTTTTCATTCATGTGATCACAGTAATGTATACTAAAACCCCTTTGTTTATAAAGTATGCCAGTGTGCAGATAATATGATATTGTATGGGGCCAAGGAATGTGCATTGATTATCTTTTCTCTATAAACATATAAATGTTTGACCAGATCAGTAGCACATCCGCTAAATGTTGTTGTAAATTAGTGCTTCCACAATCCCTGTAATGTAGGAACAGCATATCTCACCTTTTTTCCTGGGGCCCTAGAGACAAGTTATTCTTCCTGATCTCTACCAGATGTTTCATGCTGACTCTTTAAGCTGAAACAGCTTTTTAAAAGCTGCAGAGGAGGCACATCAGAAAGCTGCCATTAGTCATTGGCAGTGACATTACCATCACAGCTATGACTGACAGCTGCTACCGCAGCACCAGCACACAGAGAGAACCGGCAGAGATAAGGAACTGTATCTTGCTTCAGGGATCCTGGGGAAGAAAAGGAGTGTATCACACTCAATAGAAATACTACAAACAATACTTAAATATCTTAGGAAAACGTGTAAATATTTTTATCTTTATTTTTTTTTTAGAACATTGTAAATCAGAAAGTTAATTTAATAGAGTTTACTAACATTTTACATTTCTAAAACGGCTAAAAGACTCTCTTGTGTTCCTCTTTATTTTGTGTCTATTTCACACTTGTCATCTTGCCAGTAGAGCACAGTGTATTTCCAGACACCCTAGTGTTCTTTACAGCATTAACAATCTCAATATGTCACACTCATTAGAAGCAGAAATATGGCAAATGCTGCTCCTTTTAATACACGCAATTACACTTTTGCAAATTGGCGGTTACACTTTTAAAAGCTTCTTATTGCAGTTATTCCAATGATGAGTTTGTCATGTATCCAGTGTTTAGTGATTATCCTGTGTCTTGTGCGGCATTGCTACAACACAGCATTAGACATTAATTGCTGCAAAATCTAAACAATGCACGTTAAATGGACCTCCTTTGTCTCCATACAAATGAGCGAGTGCATGTATGGATTCATTAGAAACATCCTGGCAGTAAAGTAATTATAAAGCTGCCTGTCTTTACCACATCCTTCCAGGCTACAATAGATAATCAAATGGAATAGATGAGGTCTTTAGAGAATTCATTAAAAACATTTTCTAAATTACTCCAAGCAGTTCCTGTTTTTTTGTTTATTTTATAAGGTGATGCATTTTAAACTTATAATACTTTAAAGAAATGTTGGAAAATAGTATCCTGCTATTAGTAGCCTGTGTATTCCCAGCCTATATGTAAAGATAATTTCTTGCTCATTACCACTTTGCATTACTGTTTGTTTAAAAAGGAGGAACTCCGTACATATTGGAGGTAAATAAACGAAAAATAAAATACAAGTTTGTTGTAAGTTGCACAGTTTAAAGGATTCCTGGCCAGTAACAGTTTTCTGACTGCACAAGCTTGATACCCAGTAATTACTTAAAGCGCATGTCCAACCTCACAACTAAAATTTGCCCCACTGCTAGCCTCAATGTGTAGCCAATCACAGATGTGGCTGCCGATCCTGCCCCTTCTGCTCTTCCTTTCCTGGAACTAGCAGAAGAGGCAGAGGCCAGGGGAAGGAACATCTCGGTGCCCTAGCGTGATCAGATCTCAATCCTATCGCGCTTAAAAACGCAGTAGTGTGGCCTAGCCCCAAGATTATTGGTATTAACACTTTCAGTGCCAAAACGTTTCCAGAGTATTGCCGTTAACACTTCCAGTGTCAGCAGAGTATTACTTTTAACCCTTTCAGCTGCCAGCTTTGACATGATATACAGTATGTACCTGCTTTCCATGTCTCCTCCATTGAATTGTTCACTCCTCACCCACTCTAAGTTCTAATTGGAGAGTTGGGTGGAAGGAAGAAAGAGGCAGGGATAGGGATCTCATGGCTGCTAGTCACAGGGTCACTGTTATAAAGTCTGCAGCAGCTTTTACCTGGCGTTTTAGGCTGGGTACATACAGTAAGATATTTTTGGCCAACCAAGCAATAGTGTATTTCCGGAACTCGGAAAAAACCTGAAGATCCTAAAATCTGAAAACTTACTTTCAAGGGTTCAGAACATATTTTCAAGGGTTACCGAATGTACAAAGTTATTTTCAGTAAACCTCGAAAATAACCTTGAACATTCGATAACTCTCAAAAATACGATCGGAAACTACTTTCAAGTTTCCAGTTGATCTAAAGCTAGATACACACAGTACAGATTTCTGAAAGATGACAGACAGGGTCTGCAAGATCCTGTCTGCCATCTTTCAAAGATCTGCATACACACAGTCCCGAGCATTCTCCCTATGAACATCATAGGGAGAACGCTCAGGACTGTGTGTTTCCAACGGCCGCGCTAGACTCCTCTATAGGGAAACGAAGGTACACACATAACGATAAAGCCCCGATAACGTCGGTTCCGACAGTATCGGGGCTTTATCGTTACTGTGTGTACCCAGCTTTACTGAATACAACAGATATACTTCTGAAGTATAATTCCAATGGAGATAGGAGTGCTTGCTTGTATAACATAGTCACGTGTGCACCCGAGAGTGTGGGGAGGGGGAGAGCACAAAGGAGCTCCTATCTTCATTAATTTGGCTTGAAAAAGCCAAATTACTGTTCTTTCTATTTCTTCTTCTTTTTCTTCTTCCGTTTTCTTCTTCCGCTTTTTTGGACCGTATCTCCTCCCACAGTTTTTGAGCTAGAGGCATGAAATTCCGTACAGACGTGCGGGGCATATAGGAGAAGTGTGCTATCTTCTAGCTAAGGAATCCGCGGAAGCGTTACGGCGTTATCTTTGAATTTCCGGACATTTTTTCCCATAGACTATAATGGTAACAATCCTCAAATGTGGATATTTCAAAACTGTTTTTTTCATGGTCATAAATACAAATGGTGATACCCCCAACCCCCCCACACAGACCCAGGTACACCCACCTACTGACCTACCTTTCCATTCCGATGGAAGACATATTTAAAGGGTAACTAAAGTCAAAAAATCTAATTTAGATTTATCCTCAATAAAAGCTAGTTTTATGGTTATAAACACAAAAAAAAACAACCATACCCAGGTACACACACCTACTAATCTACTTATCCATTACTGTGGCAGCCATACTTAAAGGTTAACTAAAGTAAAAAAAAAAACAATTTAGATTTATTCTCAATAAAAGCTAGTTTTATGGTTGTAAACACAAAAAAGACCCTGGTACACCACACCTACTTATCCATTACGGTGGCAGCCATATTTAAAGGGTAACTGAAGTCAAAAAAACAAATTTAGATTTTTTTCCTCAATAAAAGATAGTTTAATGGTTGTAAACACAAAAAAGACATACCCCCTCAACCAGACCCAGGTACACACACCTACTAATCTATTAATTCATTATGGTGGTTGCCATACTTAAAGGGTAACTTAAGTAAAAAAAAAATCATTTTGATTAATAATAAAAAAGGTTTGTTTTTATAACCCCCAACCGGACACAGGTACACACACCTACTGATCTACTTATCCATTACTGTGGCAGCCATACTTAAAGGGTAACTAAAGTCAAAAAAATTCATTTTGATTAATAACAAAAAAGGTTTGTTTTTTTAACCCCCAACCGGACACAGGTACACACACCTACTGATCTACTTATCAATTACTGTGGCAGCCATACCTAAAGGGTAACTAAAGTGAATTTTTTTTTTGACCAATCATCAAAAAAGTTTTTTTTTAACCCCTAACCCGACACAGGTACACACACCTACTGATCTACTTATCCATTACTGTGGCAGCCATACTTAAAGGGTAACTAAAATCAAAAAAACTAATTTTGACCAATCATCAAAAAGATACAGAGAGATTCAATAAAAGTTCTTACCATTGAAAATTGTGCTAATTTTGCCCTAACCAATCAGATGTTAGCTTTCTGATCGATTGGATCAAATTAGCACCACTTTGGGCTGGGTACACACAAAAGTTTTTTTTGTCCTAAACAACCGTTCACTACAAACTCATCATTCCCATTATTGAGTTTTAAAATCTGCAGCAAACACACATATTCCCTTCCAAAATGCAGCACTTCAAGCCAAATTCAAAGTTTATACTCCCTTTCTACTTATAATTATACTTTTGAATGAAGAAGGATCTTTTTTGGAGTGTAGTGTCCCTTTGATATACCATTGTAATCAGCAGTTTATATAAAACTGGACAAAATAATTTCAAGGCCATAGTTTTTTCTTTTATATATATAATGTATTTATTGTGGTCTGGTCTCTTATCATTATACAGTATAACTTACTTCTAGCTATCTGTTGTATTCAGTTAGTTCACTGTGTACTTGGAGACATTTTGCTAGTCACCCGACTGGCTTTCTCAATTCAGAATGACTTGTACCAACATTTTTTGGCAATATATTACCCTGGACTGTCACAATTAGCATATAACAGCCAGGTGTTAGGGACCTTCTAAATGCAAGGTTTTATTACATTGCGGCTAAAGGGTGTTATCAAAACTGCCCATGGTAAGGAGTCAAAACAGCGTTGTACATGGCAGACAAATGATGTCAACCCACCACCACCACTACTTCTTTTCCCTTAAGATGCAGGTACACGGCTGAGTCCTGACCTGAGGAACTGGCTCTTCTGTACTGGGCCATACGTTGTTGCAGCTGCTGTTTTGTCTCCCCTATATATAAATCAGAGAAGCATAGCGTATTAAAGCATAGCGTATGTGTTGCTTATTCCCTTTTGTTTCTTAGCATAAAACAATTGGGACCCCCCCCCCCCAAACAAAGCCTGCAATCCCAGAATATTAATTCTGTAGGTTTCTGGAAATGGAAATTCAGTTCAAGAACAATGATAAATACACTTTAAATTACAGTAAGTATAACCCATCGTTACGCTGCTGCATAAATGACTGCAGTTAATATACTAAATGCAAGTGTCACAAAGTAAAATGTCTATTATATTCCCAGTACTGCCAGATCTATAAAGATATAGAAAGAGAACGTCACATTTGGCGACTGTTTGATTTGATTTTATAGGAGCCGCTCTCCAATGTTACTTTATAATTTAATTTTTCAAATGATCACTTAGATATGAATCTGGATATTAGTTTAGAAATAGAATGTTTTGGTGCAAGTATGGAAACTGCTGTGTAGGGTTTGGATTCATCTCAATGTTTGTCCCTTTATTTCAAAAGTACATTTCATCTTTTTAATATTTTCATTAATCTCATACCCAAGTCTGGAGGAGGAAAGTAATATAGAGATGATTTTTAATATAATTTACGTAAACGGGCATTATGTAGAGAAAGAACTAATAATAACCTAGGCAGAGGATTCAGGGATAACGCAAGTTTATGAGATTTGGATTCATGCTGACTGTGTATGTGATGTCTGTATAAAATAGCAATTACAAGGTTGAAGGGCCCATTTCTGATTGTGCTTAGCACAGAGAACACGTGGTGTGGAGTATAGTGAGAACCTGGATATTTAGATGTTATAGTCATTGGAGGGAGATGTTAGGTGAAAGTGCAGATTTGTGTTTTTATATTTTACAAAGTGTTACACAGTATTAAAAACCTAAAAAACTTTAAAACATGTACGGTATATACACAGTGCATTTATATATATATATATATATATATATATATATATATATATATATATATACTAAAGTTAGAGATTTAAGGTGCACTCCAGGGTCTTGTAGCAAACGTATGTTTTTATTCACACATATCACGGCAACGCTTTGGCCTTTTGTCTTAGGCCTTTATCAAGCCAACATCTAAGTGTGCAAATTAGTGCAGCATTTATGCAATAAGTCCCACCCCTAAAACATGTCACATGTGATCTCATGAACCAATCCTAAACATCACAAAAGTGCTCTGGTGCTATAAATACATTACCCACAATAAAATGTAATACTGTTTCAATAAATTGGATAAAACTTTCCAGTGCTGTAAATAAGTTACTTAATAAAATGTTAAAAACCATACTGTGTTAATCAAGTGGATCCGTTATCAGTGTTCTAGTGCAAAACTGTTTGGATTCTTGTGGGCATAAAATTTATGTCTAAGACTTTAATTCATTAAAAACATCCTGTGTACAGGTTCATATTATGTGTTAAAGTGTCATAGTGCTTACTCCCCACTCTCATATTTTTATATAATATACTGGTCTGTACCTTACCCTGGTAATTCTATATCTATTATGTACATCAAATCTCATACCCCCTATTTCACCTGGAAGTCTAACCTTCGCAGATAATTGTCTAACATCTAGGAAGCATCTTGGTTATCTTTCATTTAAGAAGCATCGTAAAGATAAGTTCTCATTCAGTCCCTTAAGTTGAACCGTATTTAAATACCAAATCCAACGTGCCTCACATTGTAATAGCCGTTGTGACCTGTTACCTCCCCTATTAGAGATAGGGACATGGTCTATGCCCATAAATTTAAAATCCTGTAGGCTGTGGCCCTGTTCTAGAAAATGTTTGTCCACCGGTTTTGATGTGTGGCCATCTCTGTAGGCTGTAGTTATGGCTGAACGATGGCCATCTATTCTTAGCCTAAGGGCCAAATCTTTGGGCCAAAATTGCCCACATACATCAATTTGCCGGGGTAGGTTACAATATACACTACATGTGTGGTAGTACAGGTGATCCTATGTTTGATGTCAATGGATTTGTTGGTGTGGGGATGCACAAATGATTTACCAGGTACCATATGTTTACATGAATAACATTTAGCACACTTAAAACAACCCTTGCTTAATTTAGATATGGATAACCAGTTTTTGTCCTTTGTCCATTCCTTAAAATCTGTTTTCATCAAGAGGTCCTTGAGGTTTTGTCCTCTTCTATAGCCCATAATAGGCCGTTCCGGCAAGACCCTATTGAAAGTTTGATCCGGATGTTCCAATTTTTATAGATACTGGTCTTGATATTAGATCCCAAAGAGGAATGTCTAAAACTTGCTACCAATGGTGTAGCTTGTATAGAGGTAGTTGTACTGTCCTGTTTAGGCAGAGTTTTGTTTTTGGCTATAGATAATGCTTTATTTAATAGTCCATATGGATATCCGCAGCTCTCAAATTTTTGCCACATATCTTTAATTTGCAGCTCCAAGGTGACTGGTGATGAATTATTTCTAATCACCCTCAAAAACTGGGAAATGGGCAGAGAATTTTTTAATCGTCGTGGGTAGTCGCTGTTAAAGTGCAACAAAGTGTTGCGGTCTGTTTCCTTTTTTAACAGTGAGTAAGCCAATTTTGTATCTTGTTTATAGATATGTAAGTCCAGAAACTCAATATGTTCGTTACTTACAGTTATTGTGAATCTAATAGTGGAATCTAACCTGTTGAGTTCTTGGTACATGTTCTCAAGTGATTCCCGAGATCCGTGCCATATGAAAAACAGGTCATCAATAAACCTAAAATAAAGCAGCAGATATTTTCCAAATTTAGACACAATGTTAGCCATTTCATATTTGTACATAACCAAATTAGTGTACGCAGGAGCCATGGCTGCCCCCATGGCCGTCCCTGCCCTCTGTAGAAAGTATGTGTTTTCAAACCTGAAAAAATTATATTTAAGTGTTATTTCTAACATTTCCAGGAGGAAGTCTTGGAATGCACATTTACCGCAGTTTTGGACTGTTAACATGCTTTTTACAGCTTTGAGACCCATTTCGTGAGTAATATTTGTGTACAGGCTGGTGACATCCATAGTTACCAGCCACACGTCAGGACCCTCGGGTAATGTCACTTCCTTAATGATGGAAATCAGGTGTCCCGTGTCTCTTAAATAAGTAGAGAGGTTTTGAACAATAGGTTGTAGTTTACTGTCCAAAAACTAGCCCAATGGCTCTAATAATCCACCCCTCATCGAAATGATGGGACGTCCAAGGGGTCGTTTAGCATTTTTATGTATTTTAGGTAGTGTGTATATAATGGAACATATGGGGTGTTTTTGATATACCGTATATACTCGAGTATAAACCGAGTTTTTAAGGTAAAAAAAATACCTTAAAAACCTAGGCTCGGTTTATACTCGAGTCACTGGGTAAATCTGCCTGAAAAAAAACTTGTGTGTACCTTAATTTGATGACCGGGAGCTGTGAGACCAGGAGCTGTGAGTCCGGGGGCTGTGAGACCAGGAGCTGTGAGTCCGGGAGCTGTGAGACCGGCAGCTGAAGAGGCAGGGCTGTAAGATGCAGACCGGGAGCTGTTACAGGCAGAGCGCGTGGGACGTGCGTAACTTACGTCCCCGCGCGCTCTGCTGACGTCATCAGCCTGGACTCTTTCAGTACCGGACCCTTCCGATGATGGAGGAGACTGCAGAAAGGCCTACCAGAGAACCGGTTCCTTCTACCAGTAAGGGTGTCAATTTAATTATGCATGGGGTGGTTTGGGGGTGGGGGTGGGGGGGTGGGCTCACTTTACATAGGTATAGAGTAGAGCTTTACATAGGTATAGAGTACAATATCTATCTATCTATCTATCTAATCTCTGCCATTCTATCTATCTATCTATCTATCTAATCTCTGCCACTCTATCTATCTATCTATCTATCTAATCTCTGCTATTTTATCTATGTATCTATCTATCTATCTATCCTCTACCATTCTATCTATCTATCTATCTATCTAATCTCTGCTATTCTATCTATCTATCTATCTATCCTCTACCATTCTATCTATCTATCTATCTATCTATCTATCTAATCTCTGCTATTCTATCTATCTATCTATCCTCTACCATTCTATCTATCTATCTATCTATCTATCTATCTATCTTGAATGCCACCCTCACTTCGCTTCAAGATGTTTTGGAACTAACAACTCCCAGCTAATAAGCATGCTGGAGTTGTAGTTTCCAAACATCTTGAATGCCAAGTTTCTACCCTCGGTTTATACTCGAGTCAACAACTTTTATTAGGATTTTTAGCTGAAATTGGGTACCTCGGTTTATACTCGGGTCGGTTTATACTCGAGTATATACGGTAAGTACTCTCCCAGGTCTTGATTAATAATCTGAGCTTGGACCGTCCTAGTTATTCGGGCTTGGATTTGTTTCTGATAATAGACCATGGGGTCCCCCTCCAATCTCTCATATACAGACCAGTCAATTGGGTTAGTAACTCTTGTCGGTAGTCTGCTAAATCCAATATGACCACTCCTCCACCTTTATCCGCTGGTCTAATTACAATAGTATTATCCTCTCTTAATGTTTGTAATGCCGTCCGTTCCTCATATGACAAATTATATGTAGTCCTGGATCCTCCACTTCCTTTTACTATCTCATTCGCCACCACTTGGTTAAAGCATTTAAGTTGTACATTAGTACTCTTTGGTTCAAATTTACTTTTCAAATGTAGCTCTTTCATATTGTCCTTAGTGGGTTGATTACTGAAGAATTCCCTAAGTGCCATCTGCCTACTGAACTTATACATATCTACCTGCGTCTCAAATAAATTAGGTTTAACAGTTGGAACAAAGGACAAACCTTTTTGAAGTAACTTTTGTTCCGCAGGACCAAGTGTTCTGTTAGACAGGTTGAAAATAGGAATTAAATCCGCCTTATTCTGCGGTCGCTGACCTCCCCTGGGGAACAAACTGTTTTGCACTGATAACGGATCCACTTGATTAACACAGTATGGTTTTTAACATTTTATTAAGTAACTTATTCACAGCACTGGAAAGTTTTATCCAATTTATTGAAACAGTATTACATTTTATTGTGGGTAATGTATTTATAGCACCAGAGCACTTTTGTGATGTTTAGGATTGGTTCATGAGATCACATGTGACATGTTTTAGGGGTGGGACTTATTGCATAAATGCTGCACTAATTTGCACACTTAGATGTTGGCTTGATAAAGGCCTAAGACTAAAGGCCGAAGCGTTGCTGTGATATGTGTGAATAAAAACATAGGTTTGCTACAAGACCCTGGAGTGCACCTTAAATCTCTACCTTTGTTATACTATATTAGCGGGTGGCACCCGGGCAAGTATCCAGCTTGGAGTGAATATATATATATATATATATATATATATATATATAGTCCGATATCTAAAAAAGGTGCACTCAAGGGGTATTTAATGTGTTTAAATGTGCAAAAAGTCCAAGTCTGGGACCTTTATCAAGCCAACCAAAAGTTGGTTGGCTTGATAAAGGTCCCAGACTTGGACCGAAACGTTGCCTTTTTTTTGCACAATTAAAACACGAATAGACCCCTTGAGTGCACCTTTTTTAGATATCGGACTGTTTATTGAATTTTTGGGTAGCACCAGGGCATTGAAAGGTTGGAGTGGAGTGTGCCCTGATTTTCGTTCTATTTACTATATATATATATATATATACTGGCATACATTATAAACAAAGGGGTTTTAGTATACATTACTGTGATCACATGAATGAACACATATATATATTTTGGAGATCACAAATTGTAAGCCATTTTACTGGCATTATTAAAGGGCAAGTCCACCCTAAAAAAAGTTTGCTTTAAAATATTTAAAAAAAACCCCAAACCTAGGTTTGAAACCTAGGTTTCAAAGATTCCCCTGTAGGCAGTTACCAGACCAGGTCCCTTGCCATCTGGGCACGCCCCCTGTTTCTGTTACGAGCTTGTTTCGAGCAAAAACAGGAGCAGAGGGTTTCTGAGCTGATACCCACTCCACTTCCTGGTCGCGGCTTTCAGGTGTTGCACCTTTACAGACAGTCACAACCAGGAAGTGGAGCGGCTGCCAGCAGTAGGAGCGGCGGGGGAAAGTTTATTTGAGGGTTGACATGCCCTTTAATACTTTTTGCTTTAAGCCAAAATATATTTTCATGAATTAGCCCAGATACTGAGTCTATCCAAAGCACATGATATTTTGTTTAGTGTCCAGTTTCTGGGCTATAAGGCATGAAAGGGTGTTTGAGGCTGCAGCCACACTACAGCACACTGTAACGCGAGTACAATGTGCAAATGTAATGTAGCAATTTTGGTAATAATCTGTTATGGTGATCGCATACGCTCTGGAAATGCATGCTGCGCACAAAGTGTGGCCACCTACATTGTGATATGCTGTAATGTGATTCTCACGCGCTAATGGCTTGCATTTCCTTTAGTAAAGAGGAATAGTGACTAGAGATTATTGGTTCTGGTTTCACAAACTCCCAAAACCGTGTTCTTTTTTAAATACAATGATTTCCTACATAATAAATGCACAGTAGATTGCAGGCTTATATTGTGACAGGCCTCTCACTAAAAAAATCACTGTTCCGCCAGCCATATGTAGATCAATCAATAGAGCTGACAGTAGGGAAAGACAGTGAGCTTACGCAGTTGCAGAGATGGTGCACTAGAAAGCAGCCATAAGTCATTAGCTGACACCGGTACATAGAGAGGACCAGCGGATCTTGCAAGAAATACTGCATTTCCTGGGGAAAAGGTGAATAGTCTTACAGGGAGATGTAATAAAAGTTCTTATCGTTCAAAATGGTGCTAATTTTGCCCCAACCAATCAGATGTTAGCTATCAAATGTTAAATAAGATCTGATTGGCTGGTGCAAAATTAGCACCATTTTAAACATAAGAACTTGTATTGAATAACCCTGATTGTGTTTGGAGATCCTAACATAGTTATCAGGGCTTAGGGCGAGGGGTGCACTTGCACTTTTGAGATCCACATTGCTTGGCCTTCCTAACTGACATACAAATACCATTTTAAGCAATTTAATGTATGGAATGAGTTACGTTCTCCATTCTCTATTACAACAAACTCTGCCCAGAAAGTGTTATATAAGCAGATGACAAACAGCAGATGTTGTTTAAATTGTTTGTATCCTTTTCAGTGAACAGTAAAAACACCCTGCGCTGTTTGTTTGTTTGTTTAAAATGTTTTAAACCTTGGGAATTGTAGCTTATTTCATCTCTTACATACATTAAATACACTGTATGTGTGCCAAATCGCCCGACGAACAATCATATCTAGTCAATCTAACGTGTATTGACGGTCCTGTCATCACCATTTAATGATCCTCCTGCAGGATCACTAAACAACACTGGGGAAATAAAGGGTTCTCTCTGTCGTTCTTCCTTCCCTTTCCATTGAAAACAATAGGCTGTTTGCCTTGGCAGTAGCTCAGCAGTTTGCCATTTGGGGATAAGAAGACAACGATTGTTAAAATGATCTTCTAACTTAAAGGTGCCATTCACTAGATATTTCAGTTGACTAACTGATTCCGCCAATGCCCAATCTACTCTAACACCTACTGGACCGATGTTCCGGGCACATCCCCAAGCTGTAATGTTGGCAAGCTGCAGCAAATAGGCCTTGCGGGTTCTGGTTGCTATTATTCATTTTCATCCACTGAGAAGTATAATCCATAATTATGATGTGACATCTCTCTTCACTTGTATACCCACCAAGGAGGCTGTTGACATGGTGAGAAAACGGCTGGGCCAAGACAGCACTCTTACCAGCAGAACTGATCTCAACCCAGAAACGGTGTGTTCCTTGTTGGACTGTGCCTGAATACCACTATTCAAATACAGGGATAAGTTCTATAAGCAAAAACATGGATGTGCTATGGGATCTCCAGTTCACCTATTGTGGCCAACCTTTACATGGAGGAGGAGTAAAACACAGGCGCTTAATACATTTAAGGGCATAGCACCCAGCCACTGGTTCAGATATGTTGATGACACCTGGGTTAAAATCCACCAGAAGGAAGTACAAGCTTTCACAGAACATATACCATGACCTTGATGAATGAGAACCTTCACAAGCATAATCCATAATTAAGATTTGTTCAAATACAGTAGAAGCCTAAATAACAATTCAGGTAGATTTACTCTGAGCCGCTATTCGGAGGAATCTTACCATGTTTTATTCTTTCCTTCCACCAAAGCACAGTAGATTATTTCACATTCAGTAATTACTACTGTAGCTAATGTAAGGGTATCTATCTTTAAAGGGCATGTCTACCCCCTAAACAAAAATTTAACTCTTTACTGGCCCCATTGTGTAGTGTTAAAAAATCCTTACCTTACATCTCAGCTCCTTATGGTTCTCCTGCAGTGCCTGTTCAAAGTTTAGAAAAGTGAAGAGTAGGAGCTGTCTGTGTGTCATCAGGTCCCTGCTTCTTCCTTGTCCACCCTGAGGACACTGGCATGCGCCACGAATGGGGCAACATGTTGTAGTCCTGCCCTAAAATGTCAGACTCCACCCATACCCTGCAGATTCCTATCCCCAATTAACATAAATCCTCTGAATGATGGGATACAGGGACAAGCAGGCTGTATAAGCTTTGGGAGCACTTATGGAGCCTGTAATAGCAATGTTAATGTTTGAATTTAATCTAACCAAATATCTCAGACTGTATACAAACAATTTAGCATGTTTAGTAAGGTCAATAGGTATAATCTGTATGTTTTATATTATTAATATGGTTTGGCTATAGCACTACCCTGTGCAAACAGTGTAAAAAGTTCATATTTATCACCCTGACTTTCATGTATATAGCACAGACCTTTGTTCTGACAGGTTGTTTTACTCCCTCCTGTGTATTATTAGATACACATTCATCATAAAAGGGGTTTTCATTGTCAAAGTGCAGGTTGTCTTGAATGAAATAATAATATTTAAATTATGCTCATGATACATCACATTGTTTATATGTTGAGTGGATCCCACTTGTCAAGCAATCTGATGTTTAAAGGAATTTTAGTATGTAATACGTAAACACATTTACTGTACTTAGGTTACAAAAAATAGTAATTTTGCTTGGTTACTGAAATAAGTACACAAAAGAGGGTCAGTTTGCAAAATGGATCTTGTTTTAATGTTACAAACTTAGTGGGAAACCATTGCATTGCTTTCAATTGCATCAAGCAAGTTAGAATGATACTGCAGTATATATATGAAACATGGATATTTCCCAGATATCTTTTCTTTCATTTTCAAAATATTGATGGGAAAATATAGATTTTAAGGAAATGTCAACCATTCTGCTAAGAGGGTGGCTAGATGTTCACTTGAAAACATGTATTTTAGTGTCTTTGGGGGAAAGTGTAATTGCATTTACCGTATTACAGTATGTTTCAAGAATATTGTTGAATTCAAGTCATTTTAGTAGATGTTGTTGCAGGATTTCCATAATTAAACCGTCTTGTAGCTACTTTATCCAGCGATCCTCTGCAGTGGAGGGCAGTGCACATGACATCGGGGCCCAGACTGCTATGGAACATGCTTTAAAACTTCCCAATTTCCCATTCGAAACCTGGTTTCAACAATTTACATTTCTGTAATGTTGCATCAAAAACTTCATGTGCAGGAAATGTAGATATTTTATAGTTGCAGACATCCCACCATGCCTCGTCGTCCTTCCGGGTAGGGTGGACGAGGGGGTGAGGCAAGGGGGCTTGGCTACGTTGTGTGGCGTCATTGATGTCACACAGTGGGCGGGGCATACTAGCTAGAGGGGAGGTGGGGTTAGGGGCGTGGTATGGGTGTGACGTGGGCGGTCCGGGGGTGTGACACACATAAAGGAGGCGTAACGGGGAGGAGATTCAGAACTCTTCTGCGGGAGATCTGGGTGGTCTTGCGGGAGAGCGGGAGACCACCCCGATTTGCGGGAGACTCCCGGAAGATCCGGGAGTAGTGGGATACCTGTAGTTGGCAGGGCTTTTAGAACATTAAAAGAGTTTCAAGTGTACTGTGGCACACCGCTGTTGGCTGACTAGCCAGACAAGTTCGTAGGTGCAATCCTCTTAGCCCCCTACTTACAGGGCTCCATAAACCAAGCAAGGTATAGAATAGGAGGAGCACACTACTGTAGTGAGAATTTCTTTATTTTAGTGCAAAAACAGCATACAGCATACAACGTTTCGGGACTCTAGATACCTGAGGAAGGGGCCTAGAGTCCCGAAATGTTGTATGCTGTATGCTGTTTTTGCACTAAAATAAAGAAATTCTCACTACAGTAGTGTGCTCCTCCTATTCTATACCTTTTAGAACATTAAACCAGCTTGTTGCTAGTAGTCAAACAAATCTAAACATCAATAAGTAAACAAAAATGATGTGTTATGGTAGCGTTAGTGTTATGGTGGGAAAAAATTACATTTTCCTACGGTAAACCTGAATGCATAGTCCAGTGACAAAGATTTAGTGGATGCAATCAACCCTATACAATTGTAGAAGCAGTAACAGTGAACCTGCATTGTATGTATAGAATGGCTTTCCAGTTTATTTAAGTATATATCTTTAATTTTTATTAGAAAACCGTCTTTCTTCTCTGAATTGTTTCAGTATAACTTTTGAGAACACCATAATGTCAATGGAACAGTCTGGAGCTGTATAAATCATTGAAAAGGAAACCTTTTGTGATCTAATTTGCCTCTTGGCTGTTTGCAAACAGGACAAACATAAAAGTGACGTACTGCGCCGAAATTGGCAGTTTGTTTAGCTGCAACGGTATTTATCCTGATTTTATTTATGTTTATTGCTTTAAGTGAATAATGTTTTCATGGCTGAAAGCTCAGATGATATTGAAGTGAATTTACAGTAGTTACGGAAAGTGAAGTGTTGACTGTATTTTGGTAAGTAGCAGCTCTTATCTCTTTAACTTAAATAAATAAAATAAATGTTTTTGGAATAGTGCGATGTCCCTCTATATTAAATACGTCTAAAGCTGGGTAGACACAGGACAGATTTTTGAAAAATGCCAGACAGGATCTGCAAGATTCTTTTGTCATTTTTCAAAGATCACCATACACACAGTCCCGAGCATTCTCCTTATACACAGCATATACACAGCATAGGGAGGATGCTCGAGGCTTTGCGTTTCCCTCGACCACAAACGAGGGAAATTCACGGTCTTTCCCGAACAAGTGTTCGCCTGAATTGAACGTTTGCGGCCGCACACTCGTTCAGGAAAGCGGCCACACACAGTGCCGTTAAAGCCCTGATACTGTCAGATCCGATGGTATCGGGGCTTTATCGTTACTGTGTGTACCTAGCTTAATGCAGATTTATTTTGAATTTACTTTACAGCTGTGTTAAGGTGCCCATACACCTTAAGTGACATAAGATGTTCTCCAACCCACTTTATGTTACAGTTTGCAGGTAAGAACGGCTGGGCAAGAAGTGATTTGTGTTTCGGCTGGGCAAGAAGTGATTTGTGTTTCCAGAACAAATATTGAATCGACTTTTAAACCTAACCAGTGTACCGTATATACTTGAGTATAAACCGACCTGAGTATAAACCAAGGTACCTATTGTTACCTGAAAAAACTAGTAAAAATTATTGACTAGAGTACAAACCGAGGGTAGTGGCAAGATGTTTAGAACTGTAATGCTCCCTATAGTACAAGGGGATGAGTTGGCTTATGCACCATATGAAATAATAAATGAAATGCATTTACTACAGAGCCACCCAGCAGCCCAATAACCACCCATCCACCCCTACACCCACCCCTCCACTGCATAAAGTAGACTTAGCCCACCCCTAAACCCCCCATATACAAGAACATCCTTCTTACTAGCAGAGGGCTGAGGGTAAAGTTGACTGTTGACAGGTTCTTGATCAAGTTTGCACAGTGAGGGCTCCTCCATCCTCTATGCCTGGGACGGGCTGCTGATGCAATTGGAGCATTTTTTTAAACCTTAAAAACTTGGTTTATACTTGAGTATATAAGTTTTTTTCAACAAGGTTACAAAGATAAATGATGATGATATATCAGGCCACCCGCTGACTAGAACCATAGTGGCTATATTTAAAGACTAAAGGCAGGGAGTTTAAACATGTGCCAGGGAATTGGTCTAGACTCACTGGTTATTTAATTTGTGGTGGTTTAAGCACACTGTATTGATCTTGGGGGGAATCCATATTGTTTCAGGAATGACATTTAATATTAAAACACAGCTACATATAGTATAGTACAGGTTTATGTGGTTTCTTTGTGTAATTGTTTTAAGCTGTAAATACAAAAATGGATATGTCAGCATTTAATTCAGTTTGCTTACGTGCAATCAAAATTGGATGCGCACTAATATCTATCATTGTTTTTAGCATGATTTTTGTTCTCTTTATGGGGCTTATGAAAAAGCCCAGAGGACAGAAGACTGAATTTAAAAACAACACTTTATTCTAACAGTTTAAAATAGATATCAAAAAGCATGAAATGGCAATATAACACATAAGTGTGCAAAATCTCACAAGGTATGGCAAATAAATGTGCAAATACAGTTCAGCGGGAAAAAGTAATATTACCACCCCATATGTACTTAAAGAGGAACTGTGGTCCAAAAATGACTTTAGGTAAATTGATAGGAATTGCTCTCCTGAGAGTTATTTCCATTATTTATTTTGCATAGTTTTGAAGATATTTACATTTTTGTGTGTGATATGGCAGCAGCATCACCAGGTCCCCTGCACTCCCTGCTTCCTGCTCTGAAACCTGTCAGTCAATCTGCCCTGTGTCTCCTCCCCTTTGCAACCCCCCTGGTCCCTCCCACTCATGGACCCCATGGTCCATCCAGTTGCAGGCCCCCCTTGGGCCATTAACTTACAGCCCTATGTGCCCCCCCCCCGAAAACTCTGTGGAAACAGCCTTTTCAGGCAGAGTGAGAACTCTGCCTGAAAAAAGGCTCTTTTCACATAGTGAGAGAGAAGGGCTGTAGATTCCCTTACCTTCTCTGCAGCTGCAGGTCCTTCACACAGCAGAGAGGAGGAGGGACTTCCTGTCTCCCTCACACACTGAGGGAGTCTGAGGCTGTGCTCGCCGGCGACACTGTGCAGGAGAAGCTCAACTTGTTTGGAGACCACAGTTCCCCTTTAAAAGGTATCTCCACTGGGGAAAGTACACCATCCACCAACCATCCTCCTACCTTTTTTTCCCCAAAATTCCCTTTCGTTTGTTTGCAGCAGCATGGGAAAGTTGTGCTAGCTCCTGGGGGTGTGTCTTCCCCTGTGCTGGGAGTGCTGTCACTCAATGTGCATAATCTTGGTAGCAGACACACCCACTTGGCTACAGTAAAAAATCCTTTCCTCCCTGACTCTCTAGAATCATTTTTACAGCTGATCATGCAGAGAGAGACAGGGGAGGAAAAATTAAAGCCCTCTTTCCACAGTACTGTAACAAAGGCAGGGTGTTGTTTTTTTGTTACTAACTCTGAGAGGGGTGGTTGAAAAAGTGATCTAAGATTAATTTCATAGGGGATGCTGGGAATATGAGGCAATCTATTATGGGAAAGGGTGGGAGAGAAACACAAGCAGATGTGAGAGCGTGTATTGGGAGACAGAAAAAGGTAGTACCTGATTACACCTCCATTAATTAGTGAACTCAGCAAGCTGCTGTGATGGTCATGTAATTATTCCTCCATTAATGTGTGTGTGTGTGTGTGTGTCGGATCCCACAGACAGCAGTCTCGATGGATCCTCACACATTCTGCGCATGAACTAAAGGAACACGTGCGTCGGACATTTCCCAGGCAGGCAGTCACTGAAAGTGGGCTGACCTGCACCATCCACAGCAGTCAGGGAGAAACTCATTGGATTTCTTCTAAACTACTGCTCAAAGACACAGGATACTGCAGGAACATTTCCACCTTACACATATTTATCCTTACAACCCAGTTGACTTTTAACAGTGGAGATACCCTTTAATAGTACAAACACCCCCAACTTTCACCCTTCTCTATACTTATCGTCAGTCAGTAAGTCAGGTTCAGTCCGTGCACAGAAAGTAGGATTTGGCCGAGTATCAGGATAGTGGCCCACAGGCCCAATCAATCGTGCAGGTGATCAACAAGTAAAGAGGGGGGGGGGGGTAGAGCTCCCCAAACGCGTTTCGCTCACAGAGGCTTTATCAATGGCGCAGACACAAACTAACTGGTGGTCAGTATTTGAGCAACCGCTAGACAATCAGATTTCTGATGGATCCGCCGGTCATGTGAATATATCCACCAATCACAGCCTGATACTCAGTCAAATAGCGTTAGTATCTTAACACAAAATATCTTTGACACCAATTGGTGCTAAAATTATATACAAATCATCTACTTTGAATAGAGTAGCAACATCAAATAAAGCTACACATTGCAAAGAATGTAACAACATAGAAATGTCAGTACCATAACAGTGTTTGCAGACAGAAAGGAGCGTAACTCCAGAATCATAAGTGTTCTTGGCAATATAATCCAATCCAAGTGGCAATATAAGTTGTCCGGTAAATATCCCTGGGATTCCACCAACACCCCACTCAAAATATATATCACATAGCACTCCTAGCAAGAGCTATTATGCAGTGTCATACGGCCTTAGTGTATCCTGTGGGCAGAAAACGGTAGTACCCCTGGTGAGATCTCCATATTCACCAGAAATAAAACCGAAGCATCGGCTTGCACAGCCTTTGGTCTTAAAATACAGCTGACCCATCGCGCAGGAGGGATATGCAACCCAAAAACTACCTTGTGTGGATGTTTCCAAAGTCAGGTTGCTGGTTCAATGGGTCCTCTCTGGTGCATTGTCATCATCTCCGTCTGCTGTCCCAGGGCCATTCGGATATATGCCGCAGGTTTCTGTAATAATATATGCCACATGTCACATAAACCACAATTCAAATAAAGGTCCATTTCCTCATTCAGTCCATTGAGATTAAGGGTTTTTAGGGAGAAAATTAATCGGGTTTCTGCCCGTAGCAGGGCATTATCTATGCCCCCCCCCCTCTGATACTCAGACAGATCTTTGACAATCCCATACAACGCAGTCCATTAGCCCTACCCCCATGGTGGTTTAAAAAAAGGTGGGCCACACTTGTGAGTGTGGTCTCATCTGATGTCACCCTCAGGGCCAATCTAATGTTAGATAGGTGACTCGCCTATAGTTGTTTCAAATGTTGGCAAATTTTACCTATATAAATTCATCCACAGGGGCAGATTAGTGCGTAGACAATATTCTGTGATTTACAGTTAAATATTGTCTTTATAGGGCTTTACAGATTTTCTACACCGAATCCCAAATATTGCTGCTGTCTGTGTCTTAGTAAAAACATTCTGTAAAATTAGCAGTGTTTAGAAAAAGAAACACAGTAGTATTTAGAAGATTCAAGGGTAAAACAGCAGCAAAACAAATCAAACAAATGCATTCTTGAAACAAACTGATTATAAACCTACTCATAGTTATTTATGGCAGATTGCATCTTATACAATGCTGGAATTACTTGTGCCATGATTCTGAATAGGTCTGATCTCAAGGCTATGGATTTTACTGTTTCATTCACAAAGACTAGCAGAAAGGCAGATAACCCTTTTAAACATTTTTTATTATTTAGCTTGTGTTTGATTTGTTAAAATCCCACTCACTAAGGCACATTCATGATAGCTTTATTAAAGTACCCAAAAATGGATTCTGATATGATTATATAACCTGATCTTCTATGCCTCGTTGAAGAGTGTAACAGATTGAAGATCGGGCTTAGAAAAACACATTTTCTTTATCATTGCAACACAAGGAAACACCTAACCTGGCACATTTCTATATATATAGATAGTACCTCGTATTGCTCTGATAAATTTCAGCTACTTTCTGCTTTTCCTATTTATTAAGGGACAATTTCAGCATATCTGGTCGGATTTGATGGGATTTGCTGAATATCGGGCATGTGTATGGATAGGTTACAATGCCAATAAACTACAGAAAATTCCTGTTGGATCTAATAGGGAGGCGATAACATCATTGCCATGTATGCAGACATTAAAGGTTGTTCCGTATAAAGCCTATACAGAATGAATGTTCATGTGTATACAAATTCGCAATCAGATTCCAAATGATCAGGAATTTGCGGCTCATGAGGGCAGTGGCGTAACTACGGCTGTGTATGAAGGAAACTTACACGCGATCAGCTGTTTAAAAGCCCACACCCGAACGGAAGTTCAGGTCTGGTCGTTTAAACAGCTGATTGTGAAGGGGGGTGGGTCCTGGTATGAGCACCTTAACTGACATCAAAACATTGCAAAAAAACCTCACACGCACACTCACAAGTCACAGAAGCATGCTCTCTGCTCATGCAAACTGCGTTGTGGATAAAAACTATGGAGGATTAATTATGGTTGACCCAAGATTGGGAAAGGAAAGGAAATCATGATCAGTTTCTTCTTATTTACATTTATAATTACATTACAATGGTAGAGTCATTACCATTTTTTAAATCTGTAGAAAGCCTTTAAAAAATTAAATATATAAATCTTTTATATCAAAAGAAATAATGTGCCCCTTCACATTAAAATATAAGGATATTTTGTCACCTTGGAGTGGAATATGATAAATAGAGATGGCTGAAACTCACTAGTTTCGTTCCATTTTCGGATTTCTGGATCTCGGGAAAGTCCTGAAGATCCAAAAATCTAAAACCGGAAAGAATTTTTAATAATATTCGAAAGTATGGGACTATTTTTGATGATTTTCAAAAATAGCCATAAACGTTCGATAATTATCGAAAATACGATCGGAAACCATTTTCGAGTTTCTGATCGTATTTTCGAAGATTTTCGAAATGTTCAAGGCTATTTTCGAAAGTTTTCGAAAATAGCCTCGAACGTTCGATTTTCGAAAATACCATCGGAAACTCAAGAATGGTCTCTGATTGTATTTTCGATAATTTTCGAACATTCAAGGCTATTTTCGAAAATTATCGAAAGCCCCGTACTTTCGAAAATTAACAAAAATATCTTCCGAAGTCCCGAAATCCTGAAGATCTGTCCAGATTCGGACGGATCTTTCGGATTTCAGAACCGAGGGGTTCCGTGACGGAACCCTTCTCTAATGATAAATAAAATGAACTATATGTATTTGTTTGGGGATTTAGGTATTTTGTAGCTAACACTCAAATAAACAATTGGCTTACATACAGTAATGCTTGTGTATGCCGTCCTCTATCATTTGGACCTAATTCCTGTATCCATACTGATAGTATACTGTCACTCAAAATCAAAATGTAAAAGGAAAGAAATTGTGTGCTGTTTCCGGGCCTCATAGTTGAACTAAACTTGACAAGGAAAAACATAATGTTGATAATGTTAATCTTAAAGGGCATGTCCACCCTAAAGGTAAAATTTTAATACCTTGTAGACCCCCACTGCCCACCCCCAACCGCCGCATTAGTTCTTTAAAAAAAGCATAGTCATTCTTACAGCCCCTCACTCCCGCAGCTTATCCTCCCGGCTCCCTGTTTGCAAGGAAGTCGTAAACCGGCTAGACGTGGCAGCCGGCAATGGAGATGCTGTGGGAGAGACGGGCTGTAGGTATAATTTGGCTTTTTTTTTTAAAGGACTAATGCGGCAGTTGGAGGTGGGAAGGGGTTAGCTACACCATATTAAAAGGATTACACGCTAGGTGCAACAGCTGCAGAGGATGGACCCAGATGGTGGGAGGGAGGGGGGGTAAATGCTCCACTGCGCATGTCAGCATCCCTCTCAGAGGAAAGAAAGGAGGCAGAGACTTTTGGACAGGAAGACAGCTCCTACTCTTCAGTTTCCTGGACTTTGGACTGGCAAAGCAGAGGAACCATAAGGAGCAGAGATGTAAGGTAAGGATGTTTTTAAACTTCACAGTGGGGCAATTATGAAGTTAAATTTTAGTTTTGGGGCTGGGTATGCCCTTTAATATAATAATGTGTGTAATTGTCTGTTTTTCCTATCTATAGGCTAAAAACTGGGTTGTTTCTGGAAAGAAATGCATGCAGGACCAGGACCAATCCGGTCTGTTTAAAAATTGTAATAATTTGGTGATTAAAGTCAATGTCCTTCTTGTTCATAAATACGTTTGTGCTATGAGAAAGGGAGCACATTAGAATTAAGAACTAGCAAGCTTACAGCAATATTAGCCCAGTAGAAATTAATGTGTACCTTTGCCTTAAACAACTGGAGATATTGAGGAATGCAGGCAGAGGGCCAACACTGACACATGCCACTTGCTCGATTGCCAGCCTGGTTTTTTCAAACTGCACTGCAGAGTTTGTTAGGCCAGGAGCATGCAGAAAAGGTGCCACGTGAATAATGTTGTGACGTCATTACATACATCGAAACATGAGAACATTCATTGGCTTAAGTCCAGGCAGACTTCTAAAAAAGATTATGCTGGGGACTGGGAGAGCTCAGTGAGTGGGTCGTGCTGCCCTTAGGGATGTCTTCAATGTGCTGTAATAAGGGGATTACATTCATCCTGCCCCCACTTAGTTAGAAGGAAATAGCCCTGACTATTAGGGGTCCTGCAAACAGGAATCAGTATCTTAGAAGCATTTCTTTATGGACAGAGAAATCGCTGGATGGGAAGGTTTTGGTCTCTGAAATATACAAATACTTAATTTTTTCTAGAAAGCATGTGTACTTCCCCTTTAAAGAGGCAAACCAGAAAATCATTTTACCATTATGCAAAGTAATTCACATTAGCCATAGTTACATTCCATCCATAGAAAATCATTGATTTTGCATAACATTGAAATAACGCAGACAGAGCAGCTTCCTGATTTTACATGGAAAATCTATGGGGGGAAACAAAATCATGAAGAATATAATGAAGAAATCATGAAGCCATAATGAAGAACTGTGTGTTGATGGATATGTGGTCCCTGTTGATATTTACAGTAATGTTCAGATTAGGGGTAAATATACGTAGCTCTTGCAATGGGCAGAATGTGTCTATGCTGTTTTTATAGGAATAAATACAGTTTAGCTGCTGGCTGAGGAAATCAGTCAATTTACATCTGCTCATTCAGACACAAAATTCTATTGGACTCTTATAATCCATCAACACCATTGTTTGCTCTTCAGTGAACCTGGCAGGACATTGTTCTGGTTACAAAGGCTTTGATCTCACAGTGAAAATGTTGTGGCTCATTTATTTAATAGAAGCTTTACAAAGGATAACGTGCTGCTGTGTTTATAAGGAGATATTATTTAGAATTTTTTTTAAGACTGTAAAGATGGCCATACACTACAAAAGATTATTGCGATCGTAATTGTGATCGTAACAAAGACTGATATTTTGATGTACAATCAGGGTTACCTTATTCCGCCCACCTTGGCGCGGTCACAGTGGGTGGGCCGGGTTGGGCCCGGTATTTGGACGGGATTTTATCCCTGACTGCGGGACTCTGAAATTTATCCCTGCATGCCCAAATAGGGATTTCTGGCAACCCTGTTTACAATGTTAATTGTAAGTAGATGTACCATGCATATTATTCGGCATTCCATTTTTTTCTGGCAATTATTGTCTAATGTAACCTTGTGAGGTTAATTTACATTTAACTGGAACATCAGAAAATACTACAATGATTTAACTGAACGACTTCCAGATCAAAATTACCACCATTTTTACAATCCAAGATCACATTATAAGATCGGGAAAACCTACAATTTTAGAGCTAATGAATGGAAATATCTACTGGCATGTTTATTTGATTGTAATATCTCCCTAGTGTATGGGCACCTTAAGATGTGTGGCTATCTTACTAAAGCTACTTGGTGCTTTCACTCTTTAAAGGGCAAGTCCACTCTTAAAAGGAAAGTTAGGAGGGTATCATTATTTTTAAAATTCTTTAGTTTTAACTTTGCATACTTAGTTATTCTACAGATTAACCCAGTTGCTGGGTCAAGGAAAAGACCATAACTAACACTATTAGGGGCTCTGCAAACAGGAAATCACAGACAAAATGCTGAATGGGCAGATTAAGGTCATTATGATGGAAAACTACTACTCTTTGTTTTCTTAAAAGTATATGTATTTGCATTGAACTTCCCCTTTAAAAAAAAATGGTCCATTGTCAGTTACGTTCCCCCAACTCCAACTGATATTATTGTAACTACTGACATCACAACCACCGATCAACTGCTGTTTGACCTGCTGCCTCCTCTGCACATGCTCAAGCTTATAAAAAGCTTATTAAGTGGTGGGAGGAGGCAGATACCTTTGCCAGAAAGGAACACAACTTAGAATTCAATATCTCTCTATCAATGCATTAAATATACTGGCAAAACTAGCAGTTGGGTTTGTGGGAAGACAAATGAGAAGACACCAGATTTGTGTTTTAAGTGTGATCGTGCCCTTTAAAATGTGTTTGGATACATTCAGGGAGATTCAATAAAAGTTCTTATTGTTTAAAATGGTGCTAATTTTGCCCCAACCAATCAGAACCCACACCACAGCATGGATACACCAACATTACTACATGGCAGCACCTACACAACAGCATGGATACACCAACATTTCTACATGGCAGCACCTACACCACAGCATGGATATAACAACTAACCTCATTGTACAGCAGGTAATCTATTCTCACTGTCTCCCAGACTGTACCACTGTAGGACAGGTAACCCATCAACCTCACTGTCTCCCAGACTGTACCACTGTAGGACAGGTAACCCAACAACCTCACTGTCTCCCAGACTGTACCACTGTAGGACAGGTAACCCAACAACCTCACTGTCTCCCAGACTGTACCACTGTAGGACAGGTAACCCAACAACCTCACTGTCTCCCAGACTGTACCAGTGTAGGACAGGCAACCCAACAACCTCACTGTCTCCCAGATTGCAGATATACAGATGCCCTATCTATATTGTGCAAGAGTTATATACTATAATATTATAGACTTCATTAAAACACTGCACTGCACTAGTGGGAAATAAATTATCTTTAAAAAGTTTCCTTGCAACTTAGTTTAACTGGACAATGTAGTCTAATAGGTAATATTCCCAAGGTCTGATTGGCAGATAAAAACTCCAAGAATCCAGCAATGTTTATACCACGATGAGCAGGTGTCCCGTTCTACCATTGACAGCCTGCACATTGTCCATTGTGTTTGCTGCTTGGATTTCTGCAAATAGCTAGAATTCTGTGTTGCATATTGAATACAAAAAAATAATCTACACACAAAATGAAAACAGTGTTTTTTTGTGCCGTTAGAAAGACCTTCGGTCAAAACGGTTACTGGTTTGGACAAAAGTCAATAAACAATTTAATTATATGTTTTATCATCTTATTTTTGTAGAGAAGTTTGTTCGGAAAGTAAAACCGCCACGACCAAGTACCCATGTCTGAAATCCACCGGAGAATTAGCCACGTGCTTCAGGTAAGATTTCAGGTTGACTGAGCTGATTAAAAGTTTTTAGTGACCTTCGTTTCACCTTCGAGATCTACAAGATAATGAATCCCTGGACAAAACAGAAACAAAGAAATTGTGGTTTCAAAAAAGTTTTGTCAGAGTTTGTGTCGGAGTTTGTGATCGGTGGATCTGCATTTTAGTTTTGGTGTTTAAAAATTCATTTTTTTTTTAAATAATAAAAAAAATTATGATAAATAAACTAGTTTAATCTGAACACAACAGGGTTAATACTCGTTTTGCTTTTGTCAATAAAAGGGAAGTAAGATATAAGAAATTTGAAAGTTACTATTTTTAAGTCACTTCTCGTTTATCTTGTTGGATATTGTGATGTATAATTTTTTTACCCTTTGTGTATTATTCTATTTTTCTGCCCCTCCCAGCTGCGTTTTGTAATTGCGTACGGGTAATTTCTGTTATGGCAATGCCATCTTTCCAGATAAACCAATCTGGCCGTTTAACTCTTGGGGCAAATTGTCACTGTGACTTTTTTCCTCACCTTGATTATAAATGTCACAAGTAAAGGTTCCTGTCCTGCACATGTGGAATTTTCTGTGAATTACCAGTAATATTTAGAAGCGAGTGATGTGTTTAGTTTGGGAATTATGGAACGCTGAGCGGTTCCTGTGTCCGATGCTGTTTTGCATTAAGACTTTGCACAGAACGAAAAATCTACATTGAGAATCACACTGTGTTTTTAGATTTTTACATTTCTGGTTTAAACGTAACCTTTCACTTAGCCAACCTTCGTTTTATTGGAACGTCCATGCAGTTTTATAGAGCTTTTGTTAAACATTTGCTCGGTAATGTGTCTGCCCGTTTTGAAACTGGCAAAGCCAAGTTTATGGAGTTGCAGATTCTTGTGGAGGTGAGAAGACAGGAAGGTTAAAAAGAATGGATTTTGGCTTAACGTGATAGAAATATGAAGGTTTACAGATGTCCATTTAAAAAGAGTAGGTTGTCCTAACCCGAATCTTACATTACACCAGCCAGGGACACATAGAGGGGGCAGAGATTCTAAACATGTTTATTTTGAAATCCAGAAAAGAAAATAATCGACCTGTTCCAAACTGTTTCATTCTTCCCTGTAAATGTCCCTTAACGTTATTTACTTTTACTGTATCATTAATTACGCCTGGCTACTGAAGGATATCATGGAATGTTAAAGATATATTACAAGTCCTAATAGCCTTATAGGAGTTGTCTGAGATTACCAGTAAAATAGGTGACAATTAGGAGTTTTTTAATCCACTACATCTTAGTATCTGCGCTGCTTTTAAAATAATCCTATCGGTTTAAGAATTCATTAAATCACCGATCTCCTTCTGACATCCCTCCTTAATAGCTAACAGTTGTTTGTAGTAAGCTGGCTGGTGTTTAACCCTTTGCTAACTCACGCAGAATTCCTTTAAGGAGTTGTGGCTTTGGAATGTCGGGGGTTTGCAATGGAGCTGGGCAAAAACGAAATATCGCTCAGAAAGTGTTTAAACCTGTGTTTATTTTCATTTGAAATGTATTAAAGAAATGGATATGCAGTTAAGTTTGTGGTGGAGTTCGCACAATTTTCTTTTAATGCAATGATGTTGAACCTTGGCACACCAGATGTTTTACAAACTACAATTCCTAACATGCCTTGGTTGCATTCTGGGGGTTGTAGTTTCCAAGCATGGGTATCCTCTGCATTGTGTTCTTATAACTGGAAATGATTCATTATGTATGCATTCTTTTACTGAACTTAGGGCAACCACAACCAAACACATGTGAAATGACCATGCTAAAGGGCTGGTCAGTATTTACATTAGAAACACAGTGCAAGAAAAAATACAGGGTATCTTTGAGGTCTTACCATAGATCTTCACTTTGAGCTTCTCATTTGTAAATAGTCTATTTTCCATAGAGTTTTGTATTTGATACATCTAGGGAACCATTAAAGGCGGTGAATGGAGAATGACTTGCGAAGGCAATCAGTAAGGCAACTTCCACCGTGTAGACACATGGACACCAAGAAGGGATATTTTTGTGAAAACAATAATCATTTGCATTTATTATTGTTATAACAGGGATAAACATTAACTTACAGTAATGCTGTGCGCAGTTGGATGGATGGATAGATACTGTAGATAATAGATAAATAGATAGATATTGTAGATAAATAAAAAATATAGACAGACAGATAGATAGATATAAAGATATTGATAGATAGATAGATATAAAGAGATAGATAGATAGACAGATAGATAGATATAGATGATAGATAGATAGTTATAAAGAGATAGATGATAGATAGATAGAGAGAGAGAGAGATAGATAGATAGATAGATAGATAGATAGATAGATAGATAGATAGATACTGTAGATAAATAGAAAGATAGATAGATAGAGATAGATAGATAGAGATAGATAGATAGATAGATAGATAGATAGAGATAGATACTGTAGATAGATAGATAGATAGATAGATAGATAGATAGACAGACAGACAGACAGACAGATATCTAGATAGATAGATAGATACTGTAAATAGACAGACAGACAATGTGGATTGAACCATATCCCTTTAAACCTATGTTAAAATCCAAACGCTTACGGCCTATCTAGTTGTCAGTTGGATTACATTTTATTGATATGCCACAGATTGATCCCAGTTGTGTATAAAGACCAGATGCTTTGAAAGGCTGCATAGAAATTAGTGCAGTCTGCAGTATGATATGATAAGAGCAGTTTAAAGGTTTTTGTCTATTGCTGCTTGATATCCAGAACGTTCAATCTTCTCTTGAAACGTCTGCTGCATATTCAAGCTAGTTCACACATTATAAATACTGTATATCATTTCTATATACCATCAGCTTATAGCACCACACCATATAGTTCTGTCCTGTATAGCACCACACCATCTACACCGTGTATGGACTAGAGAGCCCCTCACAATTAATGTCCTTGGAATGGTTTATTTCATATTCCCACCACTGCCATTTTACATGTCCCTTTACCTACCATCTAGAGCCCAGCTTGGTTTGTAATTCGTTTCTACTCGCCAGCCTATGACGTCATCATGTATCTTTCCTTACTCATAGTTTGGATGTTGTAGGGAAAGTACAGGCCACATAATCAACCAATATCAGTGCTCAAACTGGAAAGTGTCCACATGACAGAGATGGTTGCGAAGACCTCATCGCAGATGGAATTATCCCTGCCGTCAGCCAATATCCGTCTGAGATGCTTTCTCAGTCTGTAAATTGGAAAATGATGGTGATTTGTATGGAGAAGGCACCGTGCTGGGATGTTCTATGTAGATGATCTTTATTGATAATAAGTTGTAATTTGTTTTACAGATAGAATGAAATGCGCTGTCAGCAGATATATTTCCCATAGAAAGAACCAGGTCATTTAATAGGAATATAGGGCACTTAAAGGGACAGTTCAGTGGAAATTATCAATAATTGTTAAATTGTTAGTTTGTGTAATGCCTTCTTAGTAGAGATGTCCGAACTTCGCAAAATCCGGTCCGCTCAAGGATCCGCGAATTTGAGAGAAAATTCGAAAATCCGCGAGCGGACCCATTAAAATGAAAAATACCCTTGAAATTACGATATTTTCCGTATTTTAGAAAATTTTCGAAATTACGGGTTTTCCCGTATTTTCGAAAATTTTCGAAAATATGAGAAAACTAGTATTTTCGGAAATTTTTGAAAATATGTATTTTCGAAAATACGAGTAATCCGCGTAATTTCGAAAATTTTCGAAAATACGTATTTATGAAAATAAGAGAAATTCTTGCATTTTCGAAAATTTTCTAAATTACGTGTTTTATCGTATTTTCGAAAATTTTCGGGAAAATTTTTGGGAAAATACGGGAAAACCCGTAATTTCGAAAATTTTCGAAAATATGAAAAATCCGTAAATCGGAAGTTCGGAAGGCGGAAAATCCGGAAAAATCCGCTGTTCGCGAACGGGATAAATCCGCGGCGGATCCGGGTTCGGATCCGCGAACCGGCCATCCCTACTTCTTAGTTATTCTACATATTCTCTCCCATTTTAAATAATCAGTTGATTTCATCCCCTTTGCTGTTCCCTGCTGTTCACATTAGTGAGCTGACATTTTAACTTCTAACGGTCCTTCTTCCCAGGAATATTCCTAACAGTAATTTCTACTGATTGGCTGTTGAATGGGTCAAAAACATGCTCAAATCTCTACTGAGCAACTGAATCAACCCAGGCGCTGGGTCAAGGGCAAGACCATAACGGTCTCTATTAGTCCTGCAAACAGGAAATCAGTATTTCGGTTGCATTTGTTTATACACAGACAAAATGCTGAATTGGCAGATTAAGGTCATTGGGATGAAAAAATACTGCTCTTTTTTCTGAAAAGCATATGTATTTGCACTGAACTTCCCCTTTAAAGGTTAACTATACTCACTGAAACAACTTTACATTATCTGAAACTACAATTTGAGAGAAGTAAAATGATGGTACTCACATATTTATCTGTGCTTGCTTTGTCATTAAATTATTAATGTTTAGTTAGTGCTCCTTATTGCCCCCCACCCTCCCTTACTCACTGCCTTCTAGTAGTGTCAGCGACACTTACAAGTTCTGCACAGCCTCACCATGGACCCTGCTCTGCTTACACATCTCCCCCTCCCTCCCCCTGCCTTCTTTTCTCTGCTGATTCTCTTAATTGTTGCAGAAAGTGTGCTGGCAGGCAGCTAAAGATCCTAGTAAGAGGTCATTAATGAGTTGCATATTACCATTTCTGCTTCTGGAGTGACAGGTCTGTCCCTGTAATTGCTGTGATTTTAAATGATGATTTTTTCAGAATCTACAGCTCAGATTTAAAAAAAAAAAAAGTTTTGAATTAGTGGAATCTTGCTGTATCTATAGATATATTTTTTGAAAATACAATTTTTAGAGTATAGATACCCTTTAAAAGTCCCAGGATTATATATATTATTATGTATTTTATTTGGTAATATTTTATATAAGGTATAAGGAGCATCTTTCCTGAATTTAAGGACAACTCCACCCTTATATGGCAGCAAATGATGCAGTAGGATACAACTGGGCATGCTTGTGCCTAAGGCATGGGGGGCGGAGCAATGGAGCTGGTGATGTCACAGCTCACAGTGCTAGCAGGAAACACCACACTTTATACTGCTGTAACTTTGGATAGACTGCAGCTAGAAGCATGATCCTGGAGTCATTTTAAAGGTATAATAAAGGCCACTTGTGTGGAGCTTCCCTTTAACGTCGCACTAACCTATATTAAATCTTCGAAAAATAGCCCAGCGCCCCTGGTTAAATAAGCCCGTAAGTTTTGCCTTTTAAAGCAAATTTTCAAACATATACATTGACTTCCGAGACACAGTCATGTTATTTAGAAGTGTAAGGCTAGGTATATGTGACTTGATATTTCGATCTAAATGATTTTTGATTGGTCAGGCTCATAATTTGGTCATGTCAGTAAATTTTGACTTCAGTAAAAGAGAAAATAAATCTTTAGGCAAAGCAAAACCAGTTTGCTCGATGAAATCTAATAAAGTTCAGATTTATTTTTAATTTAATATTTAAAGGGAAAGCGAGTCTAGTTTTACATAATATCAGCTTGTCTGGGTTTCTCTTGCTGAAATATGTTTCGCTTTAAGGCAAAGTGGTGAACGTGGAATTCTATGTTTTACTCCTTGTCTGTACGAAACTCGTTTACTGTGATCTCTCCAGCGAGAGGAACCTAATCCAGATGTATTTAGAGAAAAGAAAAACACAGTCTAATTGGAACCTAGGGAAATATTCATCTGATTATCTACTTGGTTCAGATACGAAGCCAGAAAACAGAACCCTCGGGCATAATTAATGGTCTGTAACCCCCAGAGAACTTGTCCTCTTGGTTGTAAAAAGAGCGTTGGATGCCAGAGGTGCAGTCCGAATTGTTTAGCTGGTGTTACAGATGATATTTATACAATAGATCTGCAATGTTTGTATCCTACACTAAGGTGCCACTAATGACCTCGTTATATAATAATCATCATGTCGATAAGTATAAGAATCTCAGGCTTCTGTTTACAGTCAATTTCAACAATAACTTTGTTTTTTTGGAGTCTGTTACGTGGTTGATGCAATAAAAAGGGCAACCAATTAAAAGTTATCTAACTGCAGTAATCCTTTAAAAAAATCCAGCATTTGATTGGATTGTCAGGAAAACTTTTATATCTCTGCACAGCACCTGGGCATGCTGTATCACCCAAACCAGAGCACAACACATGGGGGGTTATTCAATAAAAGTTCTTATCATTTAAAATGGTGCTAATTTTGTCCCAACCAATCAGATGTTAGCTTTCAAATGTTACATAAGTTCTGATTGGTCGGGGCAAAATTAGCACCATTGTAAACGATAAGAACTTTTATTGAATATCCCTGATGTTACTTTAATGTGGAGTTGTACTGGGGCCTTTTCAGATAAAATATCTGTGTTACGTTGCGCCCTATTATTTACATACATGTTACATGGTATTGGGGTATAAACCCCCTTTATACTGGCAGTAGCCAATGTGCCACAGATACTGCTTTGGGAAAAATCGGGGCCCATAAACGTGGCAATTCCCATCTTGGAAATATTCATACCATAGTTGGTTCATGTATGGCTGATGGGCCCCTTTGGTGTGATTTTCCCAGGGTAAGTGTGTAACACCACAATTTGCTCCTTATTGGTAGATTGGGTTTGTACATAAATTGCCAATCAAAAGGCATATTGATTTCAAATGAAATAAGAGTGGCATCTACATTCAACTCAAGGGGTTTTGAATTTGTAAACTTACCCTTGATACGGTGTGTGGCACAGACCCTGTTACATAAGCCTGCCGTGCTATTTCTAGGTAGCGCACTGTGTATGATAACACTGTCTCTATAGAGGAAAGTGGGAATGACAGCTGCTTTGCCAGAGTTGGAATCAAAGGGCTTTGCTGTCTACGAATGATGATTTATGAGCCCCTCTTCGGGAAGCTTTTAAAACCCTTAATAGCTGGTTGATAAGGTTTGTTCTTTAAAGTGGACAGGCCATTGAGTTCCATGGATGATGAATGAGTCTATCAATACTGGATTATAGCACAAGGTTTAACTTCTGGGAATGTCAATGTGTGTAACATATCAGTAGTGGCACAGACTATTGCAGGTTAACATTGCCTATTGTAGTAATTATATATATGTCTTACTAATGTGTATTAAAAGGCAAGTCCACCCTTAAAAGAAAAATATTGTTGCATGTTGGTTACCTGCCCCCCAACCCAACTGATATATTCAGCACGTTATTTGATGTATTACTAACCAGATTTTTAAGGATAATTATTGTCCCCATTCTGGCCCCTCCCTCCATGCAGTCAATAAAGGCGGTGCCTACTGACATCACAACCAATGATTGACTACTGATTCCCCAGCTGCCTCCACTGCACATGCTCAAGCTTATAAAAAGCTCATTGAGCAGAAGAAGGAGGCAGTTATCTGAAAGGAAGATAACTTATGATTAGATATCTGATAACAAATGCATGTAATAAACTGGTAAAATAGCAGTTGGGGATGTGGGCAGATATCTGACAAGTCAAATTTTTTTGTATATAGGGTGGACATGCCCTTTAATAACTGGCTTTATTACGTATAGACGTCTGTCTCCCAAACAGTTAGCTGCCTCTAGGAATCCCATCTATGATACACACAGTAACATTGAACTGTATGGGGATCTGTAATACACTGCTTGGTGACACACTTTATACTCACTCTGTTCACTTAATAAAGAACCAGAGGGTTTGACACATGTTGTACAACACATTGTAATAAAGCAGTAACCAGTCACCTTGGTGTATTGTCTGCATACTCTCCAGGTTCTAGTTATTCAGTGAATTACATACACGTTACATCAGGCCCAGATTTACCATTAAGCAGACTAGGCAAGGTTAATTGGTTATATAGAATTCCCTAACCTGTGGATTCCACATTTTCACTTATAGTCCAGACAGATTGGATGGAAGTTCCTTGTCTGCCTGTTGGCATTTAGGAGATTCAATAAAAGTTCTTATTGTTTAAAATGGTGCTAATTTTGCCCCAACCAATCAGACCTTATTTAACATTTGAAAGCTAACATCTGATTGGGACAAAATTAGCACCATTTTTAACGATAAGAACTTTTATTGAATCTCCCTGTAAAGGTTCGTACACCTGTGCGATCGCGGGTCCCGACCCACGGCCCGTGTGTGGGCACTTTATCGGCTGAAGGGGACGTTCGCTCAGAGATCCGCCAGGTCGGATGTATGTCCGCTTCGCCTGATAAAGTGCCTGCACACGGACCGATTATCGGCCGAAACAGTCGTTCGTACACATCGTGCGTTGCGGGTCGGAACCCGTGATCACACGTGTGTACGAACCTTTAGTCTGTTGTGCATTTATAATAAGGCCCTCCAGCCACCAATTTAACGCCATGTTGCACTCAGGGGCATAACTACCAGGGAGCAGGGGGAGCAACTGCAGGGGGGCCTGGGAGCCAAAGGGGCCCCATTGTCTTATTTTTCCTATGACAGATATAGCCTCCTCCCAGAAAACCACTGGATGAAGCATGTATAGGGGCCCCATCATAGTTTTGCTGGGGGGCCCAGTGATTCCTAGTTACCCCACTGGTTCCACTTGCTATTCGAAGCCCTGGTGGAAGGGAAAGGAGCCTTTAAACCCCAACCAATTAAAATACAGCTATGAGAAGTTTCTTATTTAGAGGCTGATTCACAGCTAGAAAGTCTCCTTGCCCCTGTGTCAGTGGTATCGTAGTTTAATTATTTTTTTAATTCTTTCCTGAATCAAAATTATTCCTAGTTTTAATGCTGATTGAGATTGTGGCTATAGTCCGTGAATGACATCACTTTAAAATCATGGGATACCAGCCACATGATTAGGGTGGTGCTTTACCATTCTCATTCTTTCTATTGGTAATCTACAGTCCGTGAATCCCTATAGGGAGAACGCTCGGGACTGTGTGTATGCAGATCTTTGAAAGATGGCAGACAGGATCTTGCAGATCCTGTCTGTCATCTTTCAGAAATCTGTACTGTGTGTACCTAGCTTAAGTTACAGCGGGTAAACAGGTACAGCAAACAAATACAATTCTCTTATCCACACAGTGTTCGTTATCACTGATTACTTCTTTGGGAAAGTTCTTACAATCCTGTGCTTTAATTACAGAGTGAGCTCTGAGCTCTGACTGCTCAGCTGAATCTGTGATTAAAAAATGATTCCCAGCCAATTCCATGATATTCTGCGCTGTATGGGATAGGGGGAAGCTGTGGCTGTCAGTTCCACTATGAAAGACGATGTGCCATTGAGCTTGCACTTTAGAATTAATCAGGATTCATTAGAATGTCTTATAAAGAAACAGTGGCATAACTAGGAATCACTGGGGCCCCCAGAAAAACGATGATAGGGCCACCATCTGTGCTTATCCAGAGTGGTTCTCCGGGAGAATATCTGCAATAGGAAAAATAAGAAGATGGGGCTCCTGGCCCCCCCCTGCAATTGCTCCCCTTGTAGTTTCGCCCCTACAAAAAAAAGTTTCCCACGCTGTACAATATGATGCACACTCCAATTTCTCCGACAGCCCAAAACAACAGGATCGTCACCCAATAGCACAACAGACCTTACAAATAGAAAAAAAAAATCTGGTCAGAGGAATAGGGACCAATAGGGAGCAGCTGGAGGAGACAAGGGAAAAGCTTAAAGTAACACAGTGGGAGGAAGAGAGTTACTGAGACATTAGGAGGAGGAGGAGAGAAAAAAGAAAAGCTAATCAAGAAGAGAGAAGAGCAGAGATCAAACAGCATCCAGGGAAGCCTGAAGGGAAATCTCCATAGAGAGGCGTCTGCTTTAACAGCACAGAGATAGAAATTCACTCTCCATATATGTCAATGTGCTGCAGGGAAAGTACAGCCAGACATCTGCACTGAGCTCCGAATGTTTATTAATTAAAAGAAGTGAAGAACCTGAGCTATTGGCACTACAGCTTGGGATTCCCCCTCGCCCAGTGCTCTGTACAGGTTGGTGACATTGGTAAAATGACAAGGGAATGGAATAAACCCTGAGAACCTCAAGGAAAGCTGTTCTGCAGCAGCTGAAAAGATTGCACTTGTGGATTTATTACACACACTCTTTGCACCAAGTAAGTTTGCAGCCAGTTACTCTGTTTCATCCCCAGCGTTACGTCTTCCTTGCGTTTCTGTCCTGTCAGTTCATGGTTAGGTTCCGTATTTTACAGGTGTTAATACATTAAACATTGGGTTTCGGTTAAAGTAAGAGGCTGAAATTTACAGAGCTTTAAAGCTTCAGTAGAGTGAAAGATTTTTATGTTGTTGGGGAGAGTCTGACATCTGCAGGATGGACAGAAATGACAAGAGGTTAGAATAATTATATAGGAACTAATCATTACATAGGATAATATCTCATACATTCTCTGTTTGTATTAGGTGCTTTCCTATGGGATAACCCTGAGCCATGATCCATGTTCATGCATAAAGTCTGCTCTCATTAGTTGCAAACAATATAGATTTATGTTGATATTTCCATTACCTGCATAAGGAACATTAAAAAAAGGAAAGAGAGGACAGATAAAACCGCCTGTAATATCATTACATGATCATGTTTGCAGACACAAACAGTTTTTGTGCCCTTGTGCCAATCGACAGAATTTCCAATCCCACAGAACTGATGGTGCGTAATCTGGAAACCGAATAGCAGATTCAGTAAAGAGACGAAAAGAGAAGTTCTCATATTCAATGTGATTATTCCATTTGTGGATCTGGCACTGAGCGAGCAGTGACATTCAAACAGCTGTAAAAGTGCTTGCAGAATGGTCGACAGCAGTTACCGTGCTGCTAATCCGAAAATAGCACATTGAATGGGATTTACAAAAGGTTTCACAGTTGGGAAATTGAGCGCTAGCTGCACTGGCATTTCCTTGCTCTTTAGAATTATTCTAAATCAATGTTGCAAGGCAACAGCACTGGAATCTCAGGATAGACAAATGCATTTCCTATTAATATTGGACTCCCCATCCCCCTGCAATCTATTATTCTGTTTGGAAACCCCCTTTATTCCTAGAGGAGATAGTAATAGATTAAATTCTATTACAATGTTTGAAAATGGGTACAGAAGTCAGGAAGTGAGTGACACACATAAAACATCCTTATTGCTACACACACTTACACCCTAACCTCATGCATGGTTGTTTATTTGGATACAGGTTGGCTAATCAGATTATTCTATGTATAAGGTCATCAACGTTGTCCTCTTCAGAACTGTATTTGTCTATTTAGAGAAACATGGGGAAATGTCTCATTCCTTTTTAAATTAAGGCTAGAGATCGCTTTAATGTGATTTAAATAATTCATATTCAGTGGTTTGATATGCATTGTACAGTATGTGTTGAAACATGAAGCGTGACTTGTTCTTTAAGGCACGGACAGGTACATTATTCTGGCTATATTTGGGCACTCTTCAACCTATTCTTCCCCATTCCTCCAGGCAGATTGAAAACAATGGCTTTATACTTGTTGCAGTTTAATAGCACAGAATTATACTCAGAATGTTGGCTTGGCTCCATTAGCGTTGCAGATTGCAGTGTTGGCAGTAAAGTCCATTATTTATCATATAGTGTGGCTAAGTGGTGCTTTATTTTTATTTTTTATTTTGCCTAGTCCGTTTAATGCAGTAAAAATCAAACTTTTCTTATAACTATATAGATAACAACTGTATAAATACAATACAACTTATAAAGCAAATATACTGTACCAAGGCCATGTTATATATAGCATGTTTAAATGTTTTATTAACCTTTGTGGTATTATTGGGCCTTTGTTTAGTTTCTTTAAAGACACAGTGCTGATTTCAAATGCGGGGTACCACCTGTTGTCTCTTGATGCAAAACTTTGCTGTTGATAGAGGTTTTTATTTTAACTATTAAAGGGAAAGTTCAGTACAAATACATATACTTTTAAGAAAGAAGAGCAGTATTTTTCCATCCTAATGACCTTAACCTGCCCGTTTAGATTTTGTCTATGTACTGTATAAATAAATGGTTCTGAAATACTGACTTCCTGTTTGCTGGACCCCTAGTAGAGACCGTTATGGTCTTGCCCATAACCCAGCACCTGGGTTGATTCAGTTGCTCAGTAGAGATCTAAGCATGTTTGACTCATCCAACAGCCAATCAGTGGAAATTACTGTTAGGAACATTCCATGATAGTGTGCATTCTGGGAAAAAGAAGGACTGTTACAGAACCTGAAATGTCAGCTCACTAATGTCAACAGCAGGGAATAGCAAGAGGTATAAATTCAACTGATTTTTTTTAAATGGAAAAGAATATGTAGAATAACTAGGTATTCATAATATAAACTAAGAATTTTTAAAATAATGATATTTTCTATTGAATTTTCCCTTTAAACTGGGTATTCTTTGCCCCGTGGGCTGGCTCAATGTCTCTCCTAGCTTTCACTTAAACTCACTTGCGCAGAACATAGAGGGACATCGGGCCAGTGCACCAGCTGTTAAAACCATTGACAGTGATGCTTGCATGTAAGAGTACAGGCCTCAGCGATCTATTTCCATTGCACACAGGGAGGTAGGAACAGGCGCTTCTGCCCCCCTGTGAATTATAAATCCCCTGACATTGTTTATTTAAAACCATTGGTGTAGTGTCCTCAAAGAACAAAACAAATTCAATAGGGGTTCAGGGAATCTAATGTTGCAGAGAGGCAAACATTTATAGCTCCAATGTATATTTCTAGTGTGGTAGAATGTTAAAACTCATATTGTATATAATGTAACTGTGTCTGTGAATGATAAACATTGTGTTCCTTATTTCCTAACCATAAACCAAAAACTTACTTAGTTTTACATATCAGGTAAAAAAAAGTTGCTTGCAGAAATATCTTGATTTATCTATTGCTAGAGCTAACTAATATCATGCCTCCCATATATATAGATGGCAAATAGTCATTGAGTTGAAATTTACACAATTTTTTTTTATAAAGAGCTGTGATTTTGATGCCTTGAATTTATGTCTTTTAAGTCGTTTCCTGGGAGGTGTTAAACAATTATCATAATTACAGTAATGTGTTTGCAGTCATTGTAAGAGTCTCAGCCAATCACAGATGCCGTTTCCTGTCCAGCCCCTTCTGTAGCTTTCATGCACAGAAAAGGCACTGAAGCTAAGCAGAAGAACTCAGGAGGTTAAGGTTTTGAGGGGAAATCAAGCTAGATTTTGTTTGGGGGGTGGACATACCCTTTAAGTTCCTCCGTGTAGTATTTGATTTTTTTACCTCGACATCCTAAAATTCAGCAGAACCATCTACTATGTTGAAGAATTGAAAACATATCTAGAAATCACAAATTCCAAAGGGAAGAATGATTATCCCTTGTACAGGTTTTATCTGGTCTGTTTACATTTGTATACAGTACTTAATTTATAGTTGGATGTCATTCTTAAGTTTGCCTTTATAATGATGTAGAGGTATTGTAATACAACAGACAGCTGATCTTTATTTCTTAATTTTTCTTAAAGGGAATGTCCACCCCTCCACACACAAAGCCTTACCTGCCTTAAAACACCCGATAAGCAGGACTTCGTTAACTTGAAATCTTCCAATTCGGCTACCACACTGAGCTATTATACTCACAATCTCCTCCTCGCTTCACTGCCGCGTCTCTCCACTTCCGGGTAAGGCAGTCCGTGTCGACAGTGATGTCACGGCCAATCACTGGCTGCCATTCCTGGAGCAGTCTCCACTGCGGGTGCGCAAGAACATAAAAAAAACACAGCAGCCGTAGTGGAGACTGACTGAGGAACCCGGAAGCGGCGGTGGAGCGAGGAGAAGCTTGTGAGTATAATAGCTTAGTGTGGGAGCCGAATTGGAAGATTTCAAGTGAACAAAGTCCTGCTTATCGGGTGTTTTAAAGCAGGTAAGGCTTTGTTTGTGGAGGGGTGGACATTCCCTTTAATAAATAAACAAGGGAGGGTCCTAACTGCAAAAAAAATGACAAAATAATAATAATAATGAAAATAATCTCACAATTTATCTGATTTTTGGTCCTCAAGGTTAGCAGATGCTTAACTACTGAACGGGACAATTACTAACTCTGGTTGAATTTAATAATATTCAATATACAGTTGGACCAAGGTGGCTGAAAACATTATTAACAAAATGAGCCAAAGTAACTGAAATAATAAAGTGAACTTTTAATGCAATTTCTCTTCTGTAACTCTTATTTAATATGCTTAATGATACATTGGTCTCTTCTAGTTTAATGGTGACATGTTCAAGTCATAATAGGACAACTATACCTCTCCTCCTCTTCCTCTCTGCCAATGAAAGTACCCTGGGTAAGGACCTAAACCAAAAGGGCCATCACCCCTGGGTTTACCATGTAGGAGCAGAACTTATCTTTTAAAGTTGAGATCGCAGTCACAGTTTGCCCTACCCTTGCTCCCATTGGCCAAGTCTCAGACTCAGTGTTGGGGCAGGGTTAACCGGGTCTGTGAAACAGCTTTCAAGGTTAAGTTCTGCTTCTAGGTTTAGGTCTTCTTTTTTCAGTCTGGGTACTTTAATTTGGTTGGTGGGGGGGGGGGTGGTAAGAGATACAGTTGCTCTTTAAAAAACTGTGTAAAACATGGCCTTTTTTTGTTTTTCCAAAATGAAACAATATCATGGCCACTGACAGAAACTCTTGGCTCTGTGAAATCACAATATTTGGGATCTCCACTGAAATGTAATCATGTTACTGTAGTTGTTGCTACAATCAGGTACATTATATCTCTGTCCTGGTTATCGCTTCTTTGCACAGTAAGACAGATCAGGGCATGAAGGAATGGTGTAAATACTATAGATTTTGATTTTCTATTCATATCCATAATAGTTAACACTCTGGATGTCAACGCACAAGATTAAATGCTAAAATGTTTTCCCTATGGGGGAAAAGTCTGCCTGCATTTTGGAAAACACGTATTCCAAGATGGACTGACTCCTACTAGAGTAAATGAGTAAAGGACAAGTATACCTTTTCCCCCCTACCACACCTAAATAGGATCTGGGGTGAGGACCTCACCCCTGAGTACTTTACCGATCAGCTGTAATACTTAAATGAACTTTTACACGCTGCTTCGGTCTGCTCGGGTTAACGGTCAGTGAATGTCCACTATGTAGCCAATGGGAAGACATGCCTTTTGAAGAGCTAATCTTACCATTGGCCACATCGCGAACTGCAAGCAGACAAGCAGAAGGAGTGGTGAGGGAATTTTCATGTAAGTATTCCAGCTAATCCAGTGCCCAGGGGTGAGGACTTAGTGGTTTAGGTCCTCACACTGGGCTCTATTAATAGTTGGAAGAAGAGGCGTGAAACGGAGGTGAGCTTAATTGTCGAGCTTCTGTAAGATTTAAAGTAATCCATTATATCAATGTAAGCTAGCTGTGAACAGACAAATATTGCCAACACATAAGTTTTTTTGAAAATAGCTGCAGTTTATTAAAAGAATAAGCTGGATGGCGATCAAAGCTCCATTACTCCATTTGTAACAGATTCTGTAAATAAATATAATGTTGCAGTAAATCGCTGTAAATGTTATCCAACACAAAGAGTAAATTAGCTGAGCTGTTACAGCTGGACAATACAGTGAACTACTACAATTTCCTGCCTCCTATCTTTAAGTTGATATTAGGTTTGGGTCTCACCACACAATGATTCAACCCCAACAGCAGATCTTAAAAAGTGGGACACCCCCCTACCCTTATTTCATTTCAAGAAAGGCAAGCATGCAGTTTGTCAGTTGAATATAAATCTCGGGGGTTGACTTTATTTTGAAACCTCAATATATATTTAAATATACAACAATTGAAAAAACATATTTGTGTGTGGCATGTGGATTGTCAATATTTAGTACACAATCAGGGAGATGTAATAAAAGTTCTTATCATTAAAAATAGTGCTAACTTTGCCTCAACCAATCAGATGTTATTTACCATTTGAAAGCCAATGTATGATTGGTTGGGGCTAAATTAGCACCATTTTTAATGATAAGAAATTTTATTACATCTCCCTAATTATGCTTAAAGTTTAGAATTTAGGTTTGGATTCGGCAAACATTGAAAGATAGAATGTACTATACAATTCGGCAAACATTGAAAGATAGAATGTACTATACAGGGCTTAAGCTACAACCAAACAATTTTGTGTCTTCATTTCCCAAGAGAGAATCAAGAGCTCAGCTGTTCATTAGTTATCATGCTTCTATATCCTCATTAAAAGCCAAATAAGACCAAAATGAGAGGACCTTTATAAACAATTAGATATGCAGTAATCTTATAGCAGACTTCTAAATCAGATGGTATGGTATTCTTTCCAGAAATTTATAAAGGAAGCCACACACATTTAGTAGGACCTAGCTTATACAGAAGGTATTGGGTGAGTTGCTTGGGCTTACAGAATACCTTCCAACATTCACCTTTAAATAGGTACGCAATTGAGAAATGGATTTGGTTCACTTTGCACTATGTTGTTTCTATAAGTGTACCTAAAGGGATTATATTGGAGGGTATGTTACAGTATATTCAGGATACAAGTTTTACAACAACAACAAAAAAATGAATACTGAAATAGCTGTTTCCAGGGCATTGTTTTCAGGTGGTGTTTTTACAGTGTCCAGTAAAACCCATAATAGTGTACATTTGTACAGTGATAAAATAGGAAGATAGAATTGTAGTAGAAAATAAATATTTTGTTGGCAGATATTAGATACAGATACAAATTATTTTTGTGCTTTATTAAATAGCCATAAATTGTAAGCTGAATTTGATGTAAAGAAGCCATTAAAAGAATATAAAGTGTAACAGAGCCTTCCTAAAACAGGAGGCACAATCTAATCTCATGCTATAAAATAAAATTGCCCAACCATTACTCTCAGAATTGTGGGCTGACACATGCATTGTTGCTTGGTCCAACACTTTACACAGCAGACATTTTTGCAATCCTCACTTTTAACCTGAGTGAAGATATCTTGCCTTGAATTCTTCTGGGCCTGACAAGTGTTACAGGTTCTGACCATCAGCCAAGGCAGTGCAGATGACTTATGAAGGCTGCCCAAGCCAACTGCTTTACTTGCACTGCTCACATTTAGTTCACAAAGATGCAAAATTGGTGGCAGAGATCAGTGAGGGACCAGAGATAAGATATCTTCACTCAGGAGCACCATGGGAAAGGTTAGTATTATGATATGGGGTTAGGGGGTGCATGTGTAGGTGCTAAATATGCCCTTTATCACAGTTTCTGTCCCATTGGGCTAGACCCCACTAATGCGATTCAGATCACATTTTGCAACCTACCATGCTACCACTGCAGACCTAAGTAACCCTATAGCAGGGGTCTCCGAGAAATTAAGAAGAATTTTCAAAAAACATCGTATCCCTGTCTGCTTTAAACCGAACAACACACCGAGGCAGCAATTGGTACATCCGAAAGACCCAATACCAAAACACAAGAAAAGCGACATCATATGCAGTGCAGTGAAGAATGCTCTGATTTGTATGTGGGGGAGACCAAACAGCAACTGCATCAACGTATGGCCCAGCACAGAAGAGCCAATTCCTCGGGTCAGGACTCAGCCGTGTATCTGCATCTTAAGGATAAAGGACATACCTTGAAGATTGTAATGTTAACATACTGGCGAAGGAACGTGACTGTTCAAGAGAGTGTTAAGGAGGCCATTTATGTGAAAATAAAGAAACCAAGCCTAAATAGAGTGGGGGGGTTCGACACCAACTGTCTGCCATGTACAATGCTGTTTTAACACCTTACTCTGGGCGTTCCTATAACACCTCTTAGCCACTATCTAATCACACCCTTAACACCTGGGTGTGATATGCTAATTGGGATTTTCCAGGGTACATAATTGCCACAGATTCTTGTACAAGTCATTCTGAATTGAGAAAGCCAGTCGGATGACTAGTGAAACGTCTTCAAGAACTACATTTCAAGTCCAGTTGATCTAATTGAATACAACAGATAACCCTATAGCAGCCCCAATACATGCGCTGCACACACCCGTATTGCATGTGGTTCAATACAGGAAGACAGCCAGCATGCACAATTGTGCATACTTCTGTGCATCCTCCTAGGAGATCCAACAGATCCCAGGAGATCCCAATCAGAGCTGTGAAACCCAGATAAAAAGAGAGCAACTCCCATAAAAAACTTAAAGGAGAACTGAACTTACATTTTTTAAAACCTAATGTGAAAGCTTTTCTCCCCAGAACACCAATACTTTGTAAGATTCTTCTCTAGTACATGTGAGAAATAGATTCTGTAAATAAGGCTTCCATGTTGTTTCCAGTACAACCCACAGCCCAGGTAGTCATCAAAGAACCACACCCCCTGACCCCAGTATTTACAGTCTCTATGCAGTCTCTAAGACTTTGAAAGCTGCTTGTTACCCTGCAGTTTATTTACGAGTTGCTGGTAAATAAACTGCAGGGTAACAAGCAGCTTTCAAAGTCTTATCAGGGATTCCATATTGGTGTATAGAAAACACTCTGTGCATAGAGACAGTAAATACTGGGGTCAGGGGGCGTGGTTCTTTGATGACTACCTGGGCTGTGGGTTGTACTGGAAACAACATGGAAGCCTTATTTACAGAATCTATTTCCATATTGGACTTTTTTTTTAATACTTTTCCTAGCGAAAGATAAAGCCTCCAAATGTAGTTGGATTCTCCACTTAATAAGTGTTGGCACATCGGGTAAAGCACTGTGTTTAAAAAAATACACTGTTCACAATGTCACAAGTTCAATACCCCAGATATAACTTTTTTGTTTCTATTATATTCCATGCCAAAGATAAAGCTTCTAATTGTACTTAGGCTTTCAGCTTATTCAGTGGTGGTTCATCTTGTAAGACGCCAGGTTTAGATTCATAAAGGTCATGAGTTTGAATGCCCAAACTTACCTTTATTTTTTGTTTCCATTTTGTTCCTAGTACAATATTCTACATATACCAAGGGTTTATATAGTGTCTTTCTTAGCCTAGAGGTAGGAGCTCTGCTTTTAGCAAGACAGAGTAAATGTACAAGTTGCAGGTTCTATTACCCAGACTAATTTTTATTTTTGCTGAAATGTAAGCTGTTTCTTACATCCATGCTATCTTTGAAATACACTGCAAAGATTACTTTTCTTTTTGTGTGATCATATCATTGTTAGGACAGGAGCCTTGAATGTGTTTGAAAACAAAAAACTGAAATCCCTGTTCTGTGTCAGGGAGAGGGAGGACCTCTGTGCTGTAATGTGATTGGCTGTCAGCTACTAGGAAGCAAGGCTGCAACTTCCTTGTTTTGATCTGTTGAGCTCTACAGAGCATGTGCCTGTAAACCCCCAGCTAAGGTAGATTGTGGGAGCTGACCTCTAGTACTCACAGTTTATTTTCATAAATTGCCCAATGGCCACAGCAAAGGGAGAGGTGATACAAAGCTTGTTGCATGTTTGTGAATGTGCTCTGTCTTTTGGGACAATGCTGTCTGGAGCCTTTATTTCCCCTTTAACTTTATTGAGTATCTACACAATATCTACACAAGTATCTACACGCGTATCGTGTGTCTCCACAATCAGAGGCAACTCCAATTGATCTCCTGGGAAGACTCAATATTTGTGGCTGAGCGAAGGGCCTGGGACGAAGGTGGGTAAGCAGCCTTTCCATTTATGCATAGGAACTATTTAATCATTGGAACACTCTTGAACTTGGGTTCACCCATGCGACAAGGGCCGGGGGTTTTCTACTCAACCCTTCAAACATACTAAGTAGGCTCCCTACATATATTTATATTGTATTTTAGTAAGTGGCTTAGAGATTTGGGTTACTTTTATGTGTATTGACAACGTATTCCGTGCGTCCTAGTGGGGCCTCAGCCCAAGTAAGAATAGTCTCCTCAAATGTTCTCTTTTAGGAAGAAATGTATGAATAATATTTTTTAGTAATGCTTGTCCTTTTATGACATTGTATTGTGCTGTTTAAGACACATTGGTATGCGTGTAATGTTATAAGCAGCTTGAGATGCTGTATTACCTCTAATACCAATTAAATATGTTTAGAAAACTGTAAACTGTATCATATAGCATACTAGTTCTAAAGAAGTTTAATTTCCTTATGTAGGTGGACATGCTGAATGTAAATATGCTAATGTATTGGGAATAGATGGGGCTTTGAGCTTTATGTACACCTTTGTAAAATGGTCTGTGTGCATAGTGCTAAATGATATTACTTTGCTCCTGTATTCCATGATTATTGTTAGTGTCCGTTTTTCCAGGAGTCTAGAATGACAATATATACTTTGTTAGCATACAGCAGACATACAGTCCAAAGCATCTACTGTGGAGGTAACTGCTGAAGGGAGGGGAATTAATCGCTTAGCAGTGTGTTATCAGGTGTGCATCTTAACTCCTTTATTTCCTCATCTCATGTTCCCTTCTCATTTTGAGGTTTTATTGTAGATAGACATGCAATGTCTTTCCTGTTATTTTATTGTGATTTCTTCATAAATAGCACCGAGTAACCAACCTAGCGTATCTCACTAACCCTATTTGCAGATTAGCCCCCTCTTGCCAAACAGATCAGAATTTTAAGAGCACTATGGGTTTATTTGCTAGTAGATTATCTTTTCAAGTACATCATTTGACTGTTTCTAGGGGTTGTAGACAATGCAGATGAATTATGTGGTACACCCCTTTCACCATTATTGTATTATTCATTCATACACATTCCCTTAGCCATTATTAAATTTAGATTGATTATTTGTTGAAAATTGTGGAACTGCAGGGAAATTAGATTCCTAAAAAAAGTGCTTGTTTGCTCCAGTTGTATCTGGTTGTAGTTGTTTTGAAGAAGGTTGTAAGTTGTACGTTTTTAAGCATGACCACACACTACTACTGATATGTTGCGTGATATTCGCAAGACTAGAGACTATCAGCCTCATTTACGGGGAGGCACTGAGCTCTTTTTCTGTGATAAAGTTGCAATAAACGATTTAATATTGGTTAGCTTGATTTTAACACCATCTTAGCACCGGCTGGAGGGTTTCAAAAGACACCCAGACAACCAGCATTCGTGTTTGTGCTAAATTTAGTGCAAGATTTTAATGCCAGTAAACAGCTAGTGTTAAACTCATGCTGTGAGTAAATCACTTTTGGCATGTACTCACAAATGCGAACACAATATTAAATATGCGTAGGGACATTTACCCAGAATAATTGTGGCTCTGGGTAAATGAGGCCCTATATGTCTAGTCTTGTTTTGAAAACCTGTCTTGAAACATGATATGCTAATTTAATGACAACAGGGAAACAGACCTACACTGAAGGGTACTCACATTCACAGCCGAGAGCACTGAAATAAAGTTTTTTGTAGTGGAATGCTGTGTGGAGTCTCCTTCCAACATTGCTGCTGGGACCAGGGCAGAGGGGAGTAGAGACCCATAAAGAGATACCGTGAGTGTGGGACACATTATACCGAAGGATACTCACACTGAAGGGTACTCACATCTACATTGAAGGGTTCTTACATCTACAATGAAGGGTACTCACACTTACACTGAAGGGTTCTCATATCTACAATGAAGGTTACTCACAGCTACACTGAAGTGTACTCACATATACAATAAAGGGTACTCACATCTACAATGAATCTATTGTATTACAATATTGCTGTAAGAAACTCATCACTCTGTTTACTTATATTATGTATTACCTGTGTATGTAATATGTATTACTTTGTATAACATGTATTACCCTGTATGTAATGTATGACTATGTAATTGTAAAGTGCCACGGAAGATGTTGGCGCTATATAAATCAATAATAATAAATACCTTTAGTATAAGTGTGAGTACCCTTCATTGTAGATTTTAGTATCCTTCAGTGTTATTGTGAGTGTGTATTGTGAGTACCTTCATTGTAGATATGAAAACCCTTCAGTGTAAGTGTGAGTACCCTTCATTGTGAGTACTCACACACACTGAGAAGTACTCACACCTACACTGAAGGGTACTCACACCTACAATGAAGTGTACTCACACTTACACTAAAGGGTAATGGGAGCATTGCAGTTGTAATCCTTAATACCTAGAGGAAATCTATTTACCTGTTGCATTCTAATACTTTTTCTCTAATACTTTTTCTAATACTTATTTCTCTGACTGTTCTATTAATGGGTTTTAAAAGATGACTTGTTGGCTGTCATCAAGACTCTGATCACCAATGATCTTTTACTAATTTCTTTTGACAAGCCTTCTAAGAAAAGTTCAGAGTTATACTTTTTCTATGTCAGTAAGAATCACTGTAGATTTCATGCAGAGATTAGTGTCAGGGTTACCGTAAACAGCAATTATGCAGACAGATATTAGTACTGAAAATACATCCTTTGTTATTTAATGTATAGACGTGTCCACAAAGAACCATTGCACATAATGTATATAAATATAGAAACAAATACTCAAAGAAGAGTAGAAAAGGAACTGCAGCACTCAACTTATAGTATATAACTATTTACAACTCTTTATTGAGCATGTAATAACATACATATTTGGGGTAGAAGATGTGCAAATGACAAGATAAAAACATTAAAAAAATATTATATACAGATAGCAGCATTCATGGAAATAGCAGCAATAGTAATTGTTTATATCAAGTGCATGCAACAGGATAGATACCAGACCAAGTGGATGGTATCTAAACAAATAGTAAATAGTACCTAGACAAGTAGTAAGTGGTACCAGATATAACTATACATATTATTCTTATCTGTCCCTGTGTTTAAGGCTCAGCACTTAAAGTTAGCAACCCATGGAGATATAGGTGTAGGTACTGCTAAGTCTCATGGCTACTGCTATTTGAACTAAAACGGCAGGTCCTCCCTTATGCGTTTCGCCCGGTACCCCGGGCTTTTTCAAAGGTGCATTCTGTGGCATATCGCAGCCTATTATATAGGCCCCATGTAACGCGCGTCCCATCCGAACATCTTGCATGATCGTGTAATCGCGCACTTGCGTCATACGTAATGGCGCAACCGTGTGATGACGTCAGCGCAACTATGTGCGCGCGTCATCGCGCTTCACTCTGAACTATGGTATTAACCCGTTCAGCTGTGTCTTGGGCTAGAAATAAGGCTGGGCAGTGCCACAAATGCTACTCCCAACGTAGGAGCTGATAATTTTGCAACAATCATATACAAATGTACAATACATAGAATGTAACATAGACAGAATATAATAACATGGAAAATAAAGTCTTAAAGAGACATTATCACGATTCAATTTGTATATAATTAAAAACAATAAATAACTGGACTTAAAAATGCAATCAGACGGTGTTGGCAAACACTGGAATAGGTCTATGTACACAGCCAAACGCTGTTGTAAGGTAGGTATCCCAGAAATTCATTTCCAAATTGCAAAAAAGGGGAGAATGGGTATTCAAAGTTGGTTTTACTTCTCTGAAGTGAAGGTCCAAGTTATTGATCCTGGAATGGAAGAAGGAGGATATTGACTGGGAGTGTCATACTGTACTAGTAATGTATCAGGTAGAGCACATAATACAGGTAAGCTTTGTAAATTATGGTAGAAATATATTTTCCTCGTATATTATTGTATAGACGTTATCCAGCTTGTGTATCATATACAGCTACCATAGAGAGCTACCATATATATTTATAAAAGAAAAATGCATGAATTAGCTACATACAGTTACAGTTGGTATATGCATGCATGTATGTATGTAAATGTGCCTGTGTGTGTGCACAAAGATAATTATAGAGAGAGGGAGAAAGTTTTTGATTTATGTTTCGTTCCGATTTTGGTTTAGCAGAACCAATTGAAGTTCCGATATTTCAATTAAATCATAATTTTTTGAATTTTCAATAGTAATTTTTATTTTTCGATGAAAAATTTACAGGGAGATTCAAAAAAAGTTCTTAACGTTAAAAATGGTGCTAATTTTGCCCCAACCAATCAGATCTTACTTAACATTTAAAAGCTAACATCTGATTGGTTGGGGCAAAATTAGCACCATTTTTAACATTAATAACTGTTATTTAATCTCCCTGTTAATTTTTGAAGTCTCCAATATTATTTGCATTTTCTATTTCTGAATTTTTTATTTTCTACTGAAAATTTTTGATTTTTGAAAATTTGGAAAAATCTGTTGGATTTTCAGAAACCAGCAGTTCTGAACTGAAACCAGGGCCGTTTTGAAATAGGAATTCATCACTATCCATACACAACTGATAACAGTATCCCTCGAAACTCACACATTCTCCGCAAATCCAGTCCTTACTTACATAAATTACATACATTGGTTAGCGAGACTTTAAGGCATCATATTTGCACTGTAGTTCTCTGTAAATGAGCACATGTGAAATTTTTTTCTGTGAAAATATTTAATACTATAGAATATAAGAACATCTTGGTTTCTCTTTTCACTATTTTCATTTTAACTGTTCACAGATGCGTTTTGTGTATCGACATAGCATCTGGAACCCCTGTGTATATAACTGGTCTGGTCTGGTGTTTATACAACTCTATGAATACAGGTTGTCCATTTGTGAGAGCCCTCTACGTTAGTAGTGTTCGAATGACAAGTAATGCACGCTGAATACAATAACAGCACTAGAGTCATCTGAAAATAGTTTTTCCTTGGGCACTAAATGGACCAAATATAGAATGGCATTCAGCACTTTGAGGCTCTGATAAACAGTAAAAACATCTGCAGCAATTTGGAATAATTATTTCCTTTTACTACCAGAGGAGCTGCATTTCGCTGTGATAAGTCTTCAGGAACCATTGTTATTGGTTTGTGTTTCCATTTCATTCTACTAAATGTAAGAGTTGCATAGTACTGAACATATTAGTCCTAAATAGAGACGAACGAGACCAGTTTCCGTGGAATTTAGTAAAATTCAAAAAATCCCTTTCAAACCCAAACGAAGTAGAACTTCTCAATTTTCATTGTAATTGAATTGATTTTCTACTTTTTGAACAAAGTTTTTGAATTTTCTATTTCTAATTTCTGATACTATTTTTGGATTTGCTATATTCGGACACAATTCGAAACAATTCTTAAACAAACCCTATTTGTTTTCTGCAGGGCTCTGTTCTTGGATCCCTGTTGTTCTCCCTCTATACTATTTCCCTGGGAGATGTCATTAGCTCATTTGATTGATGGTTGATTGTCAGGCTATGAATTTAATTTCCCAAACATGGGATTGATTTTTAGTTTTCAAGGATCTTGCATTTTTGACATCTTCCAAGAGCTTTGGCAATGAGAATTTGCCCACCTGATAAAATTTTTGCAACTGGAAAAGTGCACCTTAAAGGGGAACTGTGGTGGTTGATTAAAATGAGCCATCAACCATCTCTCTATGTGCTGCACAGCCCAAGAAATTAATAAATCACTGATCAGAAAGTTGGGGGGTGGGAGATTCTGAATTTGCAGTCACAACTACTAGTTCCTCCTTCTAATCTGTGTTTGGCACATGCTCAGTGCAGGAGCAAGCAGAAGAACGCATCAAGAGATCGGATTACAGTTACGGGGGGAGCGGGGTAACCGCACAGCCCACAGCAGAGATTGTGCAGCAGAGAACACTAGATCGGGAAGTACATAAACCTTGAAATAAAAGCAGTATACTTTCTGTGGTTGGCACATGCTCAGTGAAGGAGAAAGCAGAAGAAACCAGAAATCGATTGAATTACAGTGACGGGGGGGGTGTATAACAGCACAGCCCACAACAGAGAGTGTGTAGGGTGTGTACATTTTTGTCTGTTTTTTTATGGAAGAAGAGGAGACACAAGGAAGAGGGATTGTCACATGGTTTAAGAGCAGGAAGTGCAGGGGATCTGGTGATGCTGCTACCATATCACACATAAAAATGTAAATATATTCAAAACTATGTAAAGAAAATTTAAAGTAAATTGCAAAAATACTCAGGAAAGCAATTCCTGCCAATTTAAGGTCATTTTTGGACCATATTTACCCTTTAAAAGAACAAAGGATAGTGTTTGGTGTCTTGCCAATTGTAAAGAATATATAATATAGACCCAGAAAAAAAGATTCTTTTTACAAGTTGGTCTTGTCCAACATGCTTAAGGGTTAGTAAAAGATTAAATGCCGTTGCTTGCAGCAGCTTGGAGATATTGTGTTACTGGCTTGACTTAAGTAATATAAATGTTCCAATTTTATTAAGGTCAAACATTGCCCTTCTGCTTGATGACCCTTATTTGCTGGAGGACACAGTTGAGTAGGATCCTCAGAGCAACGTTGACAAAAACATGCTTAAATAACTGGTAACCTTTTTTTATTTTTTAGTAAAAACTTCCAATAGGGGGTGCTGGATTTCTATAAAACCCTTATTTCTTGTTCCCTAAAAAGTTGCGCCCCTTACTGTAACAACAATTCAGCCTACTTCTTCAAATATTTATAGGATTGAGTTATTCCTAGAGTAAAATCAAAACATTTTATTTGTTGGTATGAAAAATATGAAAAACAACTGATATTACACCATAGTCATTTGAAAGCAAATCGGCATAATATCTCAATTTTGTCGAAATGCTGCTTTGTTCAGCAGATAGTTCTACCTGAATGAATTCTTTTGTGTAAATCTGATTAAACGCTTTCGTTCACATGTGATAGATCTACAAAGTCAAACCAGGAAAGCAATTTCAATAAAGGTTCTGTACATTGGATTATATTTACATATGACAATGAGAAACAGATGCAACCCACCAAATAAACTGTTTCAATGAGGGATGCATCAGTCTGTGCACAGGAAGCAGCGTTGAGTGAAATCATCATTTATGGGTAGAAACTGGCCGACAGGTCATATCACTAGCAGGCAAGCTTTGAAAGATAACTGTGCATACATTGCCCAAATACTTTAAGCTAAAACTCATTTATACTAAATGCCTGACAGGTGTTCGTATGCTGATAAACTGCTTACTACTAAGGTTTGCCATGTGTATTCCTTTCAGGTATAGAATAGGTTTATGGATTTATTTAATATACAAATATATAACAGTTAAGAAAAATCACTTTTTTTAAATGAATGACTGTTTTTCACATTTTGTTATAAATACCTGCTTACAAAGGGAGTGGCTCAAGAGTGTCTTTGTATATGGAGCAATGTTCCAGCTGCATGCAGTAGTACATATCATCTGTGTGGACACAAAATAAGATTTTGTGCACTACATACATATATTCACCCAGATTGTTGTGTGCACTCTACTGTATATTAATCTGTGTGCGCAGGCCTATTGAGTTGTGTTAGCTCGCACGAGTGCACAGCTTAGAGGAAAAAACTGATATGGAGTTAAAGTACAAAATAATCTTACGAGTAATGAATATGACAGAAGCAAATATTTAATCAAGAAAGAAGTCTGTGTACAACATATAATAATAAGTGCTTGACTTTAAGGTTGATGGATAATGTAATGGAAATGAAATTAGATTAACTTTTAATCAAGTCAATGATAAAATGGAATTTAATTCAGCATCCTAAATATGCGAGCAGTAGTTATGGAATTTATAATGCATCTTTGCCGTTGTGTGATACAAGGATTGATTAAAGACAATACATTTATTTCCTGGGTATTTTGTTGTCTCATTGGATTTCTGCTTTGCAAAAAAATTCCAGCCCTAATATGGTCCATATATGACATTGATTTCATTGAATCAGATAATATCATTAAAGGGTAACTGTGATGAAAACAACATGGGCTTTTCAATGAAAGACTTTTGTTTTACCTTTAAAATGATATATAGGTGAGGCTTCTTCTGTACTTGCGAGTTCCATGGATATCTGGAGCTCCGATGTTTGAAGAAATCATCTACTCTTCCTGACCCAAAGCTCATTCCCCAGGCCACTCTGACCCCATTCGAGGATCGAGGCATATGCCGTGGCTATGCCCCATCAAGAGGGGTGGAGTATCTTAAAGAGGGATATCAACATTACCTGGTATTTTCCTCAGACATCATAGCTCCAGATCTTCATAGAATGTGCAAGAAAAAGTCTTGCAAAGGGACAATTTTAAAGGTGATCCCTTACCTCCAGTAAGACATCTCCTTGTGTACTAAATGTTAGTTTCTATAACCATTGTTGTAATGACAAAAGCTATACAAAAAGAGTTTTTCTGGTGTAAACACAATGTTTGATTTGAGAGAAATCCTAGTAATGGGTTTCTTACCCTGGTTAGCATGGGGGCAATAACTGTGTTGGCACTAATTCAAGAACGTCCAACCTGCGTTCCTCCAGATGCTTGCAAGTGCTCCAGATGTTTCTCTTGCTGCTAAATAAGGGTTTGCTAACTTCTGGAGGGTTGCAGGTTGGACACCCCAGCATTAATTCCTTCAATCACTTAGCCATGAGTTCCAATCCCCCTTAGGCTACACCTGATACAAGTTTGTATGTTGTACCTTACTAAACAGGTTGTGTATTATAACATGTATTTAGTCTGCGAGCTATATGTACAATGATTCATTGAGAAGTGCTGCAAGATATATTTCAGTTTACAGTAGCTAATAAATGTATTAATGTATTAGGATTTTAATTTGTCATGGGATTAATGGAAGTTTAAAAGTTCTAGAAAACAAAATGACTATGGCTACAGGGTAGACGAAATTACATTTCACAAAAAAAAGCACTAGGCTTCTATTTTTTGTATGTATTGAATTAATTTGGTCTCTAGTTGCACTCTGCATGGATGTATACTACCCCATTTCTATATATATATTGCGGGTTTGACATGTGGTTGATCATCTAGACAGATTATTGGATGGGATGGTGTTGACAAAGTTAGAGGAGGAGAGGTCCTTAAAAATTACCTCCAAGAGTTACGGCCATGTGATATACTAGGGAGGCAACAAGAGTTTAGAAATATAAATAAGTTGGTGTAAGGAGATGAGGTTTGGATTTTCTGTGGGCTACAGGCTCTTTAGTGCACCTCAATAGTGATGGTGCTGCAGTTTTGGGGGAGAAAATGGCTAGAGGGTTGGAGGAGATTTTAAGCTAGGTATGGGGGGTAGGGTATTTTGGACTACACATGTGGGAAATAGAGGGAGGGAATAAGATAATTGAGGGAGGGGAGGGGGAATATAAAGGATAGGGAGGCATCTACGTCAATAAATTAAATAATCTAAAACATATGTTTACAAATGCAAGAAGCCTGGCTGCAAAAAACTGGGTAACTAGAACTAATAGCTTTAAAAGAAAAGTAAGATGTAATTGGTATAGCAAAAACATGGCTAAATGATTCACATGACTGTGCAGTTAATTTGGAAGGAAACTTCTTGTTCAGACATGATATAGTAAATAATAAATAAGGGGGGTATTTATGTGTGTGTGTGTATATATATATATATATATATATATATATATATATATATATATATTGCACTAGATGGACACGTCTTTATTCAACTCCATAAATATGTTACTATGATCTTATTCCATATAGTCAATAAGTTGGAATCTTGGCATCAGATTGATAAGATAATGTTTCTATAATTTCAGCACATTTCCACATTCAAACAAATCCAAACGATTCCTTTTTAATATATACTATATCTCTAGTATATCAATAAAGTAATGTATTTGCAGTCCTAGGTAGCAAACTATAGAATTGATTGAACATGAAAACCATCTGCACAGCAATAAACTGAACACTCCATATGATTTGAATACAGCATCTCTGAAAGCATTTGAACTGATTCTATTACTCTGTATAAACCTAAAAGGTGTTGGGCTTTTTTTTCTCCTTAAATTTAGCTTTAATCACATTTCTTGATAAATTCCACCAATTGCTTCTGGCAAGGTTGTTCTGCTGCCCATTGTTATGCATTGCTTGTTAAATTTTACAATCTGCTTGCGCTTGTTATTTTCAGGAAAGAACTGTATTTCTGCTACAGACCATATTCTGATTATTTGCCCAGACTATGGTTTATGTAAAAGTTACTGAGTGACTATCTTCTTTTTGTGGCTCTAGAATATTTGTTAAACATGGAATTCTAAGGGGAAGTAATGTAATTTATGATGTATGGTAAAATATGAGCAAAATTGGTCCAATAACACACATCAGTCAATTATTTTCACCATATTTATAATGCAGATCGTTTTCGCCACTAAAAGTATTTATTGTGTTAAGTCAGGTATCGTAGCAAAAAGAGAAAATGGCTGCAAGGTAAAAAAGCAATCTTTGTAAAACTAGAAATCAACGATCAGATTAGATTAAATGCTGAAAAAAAAGTCTAACACTCATGGGCCCTTGGTATAAAGAAACACTCCACAATGTACTGACACCTTTCAAGAACCCACTTGTAGGCTACATATATGGGCAGCGTTTTTGCCATTTCAGACTTGGCAGTTTTAAATTTTAATGCATAACACATACTTTGCGCCATTTCATTAATATAATCGAGCAGTTACCACAGCGACAAGCAAAATGGCGTTAAGCAGCGGTAATAACTTACTGCCGGTTATCGCTGTTTTATAAATTGGATTTCTTAGAATTTGCCGAAACTGAAAAGTTAACCAAATTTTATAAAACTTTTATGCCCCCTAGACATCAGTGAATGAAGGGCTATTAAGACCATGATCTCATTGGTTCTTGTGAGTCAAACTTTTTCTTTGTATTACCGAAAAGCCTTTTATATGGTTTAAGATAAATAAATAATTTTTGCAATTTTAACAAAGATCATATGTTATTTAACTTAAATAACATAAAATAAAATTAACTTAAATAATATTTGTCCTAGATTTGGCACCTACAATGTCATTTTTCTTTGTTTTATTTTTGTTTTATTTTATTGGGTTGATAATGATTTGTTAACCTGTTAAAGTTTTGCTTATTTACTTTGACATCAGGCATTGAGGACGAAACTCCATTTGCTCAGTCCATTGGTAATTGGCAAGTTTATCTTTCCTTTGTGAAATGATGATCGTGTCAAGATGACATTTCTTGATGTGCTTTTCACAGCTATAAAATGTCAGGAAAGAAGGATAAATCATCTCCCCACCTTGGTGTTCATTTTACTAGTGAAAGCCGTTTGGCTATCTAAGGAAATACAAAATGCATTATAATTATTTGCATATGTCATTGTTATCAATTAATATGGTATTGAAAAGGGTAACTACATTTTAATAAAAATATATTTCACTTGATTTCCCAAATAATAAGTAACTGAACAGGGTACATTTTTAGCTTTAGAAATACTAATTCTTAAAGGGCAATTCTACTCTCAAGTCCAATTCATTTATAGCCCCAAATCCATAATACTTAGATTCCTGACATCAACGAATGGCGATATTCCTTTTCAGCCATGTCAGCTCTGGTTATCTTCTTCCTGGTTCTTTTGGGTAGCAGCAATGAGTCAGTGACATGGCTGTGACATCATAGCCATTGACTTTCTGCTACTTTCCATGCTGCCTTTTCTACGGCTTTGCCTGTGAGGATAAAGCTGAAAATCTCCATTGAGACACACCAGGTAAAGAAATAAGTATTGTGGTCCTGGGGTTTTGGGGGGTCCTGCTGGTATATATAAATTTGAGTTTTGGAGTGGAATTGCTCTTAAAGTCAAAATATTTGGTTATGTCCAACAGAGACTTTTTGTTGTTCTTTCTAGTAACCAGAAGATATTAAACATATATTTTACTGTTAATGTTAAAACTCAGACTATAGTGATTACAAAGCAGAAAAAATATTAATAGAAATCAATATGAATGCACAGCCACCAGATTATTTTAAAATTACTATGTGCAGATTACATTTTATTTGGCATAATTAATAAAAAAGGAACAAACAGAAGCTAAAATAACCAAATAGTATTTCCACATATTCCTTTAAACATGCTTCCTTTCTAATTAGCAGAAATATGTTGTAAGTGTTCATATTGTGGATATCCTCATGGTAACACAAGGTGGTAACTAGGGCAGCTGTGTGGATAGTCCCAATAAGTGCACTGTTCATTAAGCAAACAGTTGTAAGTAGGACAGGTATAAGGAATTATTAAATCTGCACAGTAATACACATCATATAAAATATTACCATGCGTTGGAAAATACTACAATTATTTCAACAGCAAGGGGGCTCTAGGGCATTGACATTGATATATATATATATATATATATATCAATGTGTGTATATATAGTTGTTGAAGTAACAAATCTGTGTGTTTGGAATGGCAAAATCAAAGAACAACTTGAGACAACTTGAGGGAAAGCGATTTCTGCTTAAGCAACATACATAGTTCTTCACTATGAAGCCAATATGGGTGTGGAATGCTCTGCCTGAAAATGTTGTGTTTGCTGAATCTCTGAACTTCTTCCAATGAGGCTTAGATGTATTCTGGGACAAGCACAATCAAAAGAGTACAACAAAGAGAGAGCAAAGTCCTTTGATGATCCTTTTCATTTGTTGTGCAGAGTATCATTTCATGGTCAGATTAAGGTATACAAGCCTGACAAGTTTTGGGTTTGCCATAGCCCTTACTCATAGACCTTACTCATTGACAGCCTTTCTATCAGTAAGGGCTTTTGCAAGCCTGTCCATGAGTAAGGGCTTTTGCAAGTCTGTCTATGAGTAAGGGCTTTTGCAAGTCTGTCTATGAGTAAGGGATTTTGCAAGTCTGTCTATGAGTAAGGGCTTTTGCAAGTCTGTCTATGAGTAAGGGCTTTTGCAAGTCTGTCTATGAGTAAGGGCTTTTGCAAGTCTGTCTATGAGTAAGGGCTATTGCAAGTCTGTCCAAGAGTTAGGGCTGTTGCAAGCCTGTCTATGAGTAAGGGCTTTTGCAATCCTGTCTATGAGTAAGGGGTTTTGCATACTTGAAGCGTGAAGGACTTGTACTGCTTGCATATCTTAATCTCACCATGAAATTCATTTTAATCTTACAAAAAAATCCATTTTTTTTTTAGGAACTTATAACCCTAAATAAATTGTTCAACAATGGGATCTTGCTTCTGTCTGGGCAGTGTTCCTACATAAAAGGAATATTGTATCGCTATAAATATATAAATAAGCATAAAAATCAAGCTCATGTTAAATATAATGGAATTTGCTCACAGGAATATGGAAACATTGGCAAATACAAGCACATTTTCATTATTTTAATGCACAGTTTTATTAAAGAACAAAAAGATCAATTCCTTAGAATATGAAGCATAAAGGAAAAGAAAATCGAAAGCTAAGCTTGTTGCCGAAACACTTTTCTAGCTGTCGTAGCTAATTATTATAAAGATGTGCATATAATCATAAATTCCCTTTATTCCTTCTGCCTAAAAGGTGACATTTGATCTAACTTTTATACAAATGTAGCACAAAGACAGAGTTCTCTGTTGTCTATTTGTATTTCCATCACTGCACTCAATCATTCTTTAATTATTAAGGAGTTTGTGAAAATCTGGTATATGTTATGGTAATCTGATGATTGAATTGTCATAGCATTTCCTACAAGTGCAAAGTATTTTATTTTATTAACCATCTCAAGAGAAGCTTTTAGTAGCGACTTCTGATAAAAATAGCCATAGGCGTACAGAGGAGTTGGCAGTTTATGGGCTAATCTTTTTCTGTAGTTAGTCAATCAATAGAGAGATTTTGGACACTTTGGTTTGTTTGACATACAGGCAAACTACACAAATATAAACCCTCTGTTTATACTCTTTTTAGTCAATGCATCTTATTGATTCATAATCATTATTATTTTAACATATGACTTGTGCTGGCCGTGCAATCATTCAACAGAATTAATCAGTTGATTAGAAAGTAATATAATCGTGTATAGAATTGAACATCAGTGCTCAACGTAAGATCGTAATATCAATCATAAAATGATCGGGCAAAAGTTCCGATCAAAATTAGATTAACACTTTATATACGATTTGAATAACCATAGTGCAGTGTCAATCATAAAATATATTAAAGGACATGTAAACTGGAGCAAATCATTTTTTAAGTAATCACACAGTAATTAGGATTAATTACCACCAATCTTAAATCTGCTTTTTTCTTCTTCTCTGACCTTCCTGTCCCTTGTTTTTTAGCTATGGGAGTTTTACTTTTTAAAGAGGGCGGGGAACAGCTAGTCAAATTAAGAACTGTCAATCACCCAGCCCCTCCCCCTGGCACACTACATGTAAAACTATCCATTCTATATAAGAAAAGCTTATTTCTCTGTCACTGCATGGCTAATTGATTCAGCATTATGATCGGGAAAAGGAATAAACATTATCTGTTTCTCTGTGTTCTTTCTGTGCAGATAAACCCAATCCTGCAGTTAGCTGCTGGCTATGTTACTGTGTCCCAATGTAGCACTGTACATAAAGATATCAATTACAAAGTGTGTCCCCCCCCTAACCCAACCACACACACCTTTAAACACCTACAGCTAAAAGAAAATCTTACTTGAATCAAGCAGTCATTACAGCTCCCAGTGCTGCTTACCTTCCCATAGCAAAGCAGTTTTACTTCCACTTTCACTATAACACACAAATCACTGGGTGAATGCTATTGGCTGTAGTGAGGCACAGATCACCTTCACTGCACATGCTCCACACTTTAGCTGTGCCTCAGTTTTGGGAGGGAGTGGTTACACAGAGAAGAGACATGCATACTAACTAGGAATGAGCTGAACAGGACATGAGGATATCTAGTGACAGGGAACACCGAGAGCAAAAAGTGGTCAAGTTCCTGGCAGCAATAAAAATAATGAAAAGGATAAAGGCAAGTCATTTTTTTCACTTTGGTGTCCCTTTAAATATCACATAAATGTATGGGTACCCTGAGCATGTAAATTGTACTATGTGGATCATAATGTCAATTGTTATATATGGATCTAAATAATATTAAGTTCCCTTCTAAATAATGTATGACCAGCATTAAAGGAAAACCACAGATTAAATGGACATTTACTGTATCTGAAGTACTTTATTTTAATTCAATGGTTTAAATGGTATATAATGGTATATATTTAAAGCTGTCTTAGAAAGGTGTATCTAGTCCATTTGAGGTGCTAAATTCCTCACACCAAGACTTTGATCAGGTGTATAGTACTATGTTCTTTGAAACCTTGTGCTGCTTTTGATTGCTACAATACACAGTAGACATGTATCAGGGTTATTTCATAAAAGTTCTTATCGTTAAAAATGGTTCTAATTTTGCCCCAACCAATCAGGTGTTAGCTTTCAAATGTTAAATAAGATCTGTTTGGTTGGGGCAAAATTAGCACCATTTTTTACGATAAGAACTTTTATTAAATAACCCTGATACATTTTATTGAATCTCCCTGTTTGTGTGCAAACTAAGGATAGCTACTTCTTAAAGGGCATGTCCACCCCCAAAACTATAATCCCCCCACTAATGGCCCCACCATGTAGTGTAGTAAAATCCTTACCTCACATCCCAGCTCCATAAGGTTCTCCTGTAGTCCCCCCAGAAAGTCCCAAAAACTGCCCACCAGGAGGATAGCAGAGTCTATATAAGTTTGGCATGCGTACTGCAGCCCTTCTCCCCCTCCCTCTCCCTCCCGTTTTGCTATCCCTCCCCCTACCATAAAACCCCTTGGCCAGACAATAAAATATGTTCCCCCAGCCCCAACCGCATAAAAATTATTTTTAGAAAGTACCCAGAACTGTACTTACCTTCCCTCGCTCCCCCGGCATTGTGAGAAGCCGGCAGCCGTGTCCGTGATTGGCTGCCTCTCAGGAGGAGGAGAGAGAGGGAAGGTAAGTAAATATTTGGGTACTTTCTGAAATTATTTTTATAGCGGTTGGGGCTGGGGGGCTGTATTCTATTACATGCTAAAAGTTTTTATTAAGGGTGGACATGCCCTTTAATGAAATCTGGCCTTCCCTGGTTTTATTTTGAGCTTGCATAACTAGTTTAATGGATATTAACAATTATGATATTGGAAAATAGTGACATAATTCTTGCTGTGCAGTTATTCTGCTGACTTTGCTCAGATACTTAGCCAAGTAAAATAACTGTACATAAATGTAGACTGGAGTATGTTAAGCTTTATTCAAGAAATAGTCTGAAAACACAATTTACTAACTATACTTCAGAAGATAAAAGCCAAGCAACCAGTTCTGTACAATGGAGAGTGGTTAAGAGATCTCTCGTTGCACAGGGGAACAATGCCTCTCGCTCACCCTTTTCATTAAATGATGTACAATGTCAGCTGATGGATCAACGGCCTCAGCCAATGAAAATCTTAAGAGAGAGATTTAACCAAACTCTGGACAAATTAGATGCACCTGAATAATTTCAGATACTGCATATGAATATATTATCTCTAAATTCACCTGGTGGCAAAGCTGGTTTACTCCCCCAGGTGTATTTACTATTAAATATTATTTCTAGCCATGTACTTCACTTTATAGCTGCATACAGTCAATAATCCTGTTGACCTTTGCAAAGCATTTGCTTTTCTCATTATTAGTTTCCTCAATCATTTTTTATTTATACTTAATTTCTTACTGTTAAGCAGTAATGGACCTGAATCTGTGGTTGAATTTGTTTAGTATTAGAAAGGATACAATGAAGTAAAACCTGCATGTTTAAAAGGGTTTCACCATTGAGAGACTTTCTTCTTTCTCAAGATGACTGAGGAATAATCCAAGTAAAAAAACATGGACTTTATATGCTGCATTGGCTTACTATTGATTAAAACACTTTATTAAGTCAATAACCCTCAAATGTATTGGTCGATTTCAGTAACCCTCGAAAGTATCATTCTGTAACCCTCCCAGGCACTACAGCCATACAATAAGTTACCGTTGTTTAACTATTATCTACCCATTGACTTTAATGGGTTAGTTTCTGAATTTACGACTTTACTTCAATAAGTTCGCCCATCTCTACTGTTAAGATGCAGTAATTAAACTGTATTATTCTGAAGACTTCATTTTTTCCTGTGCTATTTGCATTGCCATGTGCAATCCTCTAAACAACAGGTCCTGCAGGAACCCCACCCATCTAGCCTAGGGCACGCCTCTGACAATTTAACCCATGCCCATTCTGGAACATCATTTGATGGCCTTGGCCATCTGGATGAGCCTCTCAAAACAGGACTTTTGCACTAAAACTGGGATATTCTGGAATCCTGCAGGTGTTATTTTTTCTTTCAGGTGACATCTAGCAATATCCTCATTTCCTGCCTAATTGTTGATCCAGAGGAAGGCAAAAAAAAACCAACAAATTTATGAAGGGGGAAAAAATTCCTTCCTGACCAATCGGAAATTTCCCTGGATCAACTCTACTTTATGTATAAATACCAGTAACTTGCAACATTCCTTGTTTGCAGAAACTCATCCAGCTTTTTTTTAAAAACTGACCAATGAACCTGCCATTACAACGTCCACTGGAAGACAGTTCCATAGCTTTACCGTTCTCACAGTGAAAAACCCTTTCCGAGCTTGAAGCCTAAACCTTTTTTCTTCAAGTCTTAAGGGATGTCCTCGTGTCCTTTGACATGTTCTATTGGTGAACAATGCCCCAGATAGTTTATTGTATGGCCTGTTAATATATTTATACACAGTAATCATATCCCCACACAAGCGCCTTTTCCAGTCTCTCTTCATATTCAAGCTCCCTCAATCCCCTTATTAATTTTGTTGCCCTTCTCTGAACCCTTTCCATTTCAAAGATGTCCTTTTTGTACACAGGATTCCAAAATTGCACTCCATATTCCAAATGAGGCCTTACCAATGCTTTGTAAAGAGGGAGAATTACGTTTTCCTCCCTTGAATCCATACCTCTCTTTATACAAGACAATACCATGCTGGCTCTGGCTGTTGCCCCCTGGCACTGCTTGCTACATTTAAGTTTGTTATCCACCAAAACTCCAAGATCCCTTTCCAACAGGGATTCACTTAACACAGAGCCATTTATAGTATAAGCAGCACAAGGATTTTTAAGTCCAAAATGCATCACCTTACATTTATCAACATTGATTTTCATCTGCCACTTAGCAGCCCAATGTGACAATCTATTCCTATCCCCCTGCAACGATTGCACATCCTCTGAAGTTTTTAATGGTCGACAAAGTTTTGTGTCGTCAGCAAACACAGAAACCTTGCTGACAATACCCACTTCCAAATTATTAATAAATAGATTAAATAGATGCAGCTCCAACACAGAACCCTGTGGCACCCCACTTAGCACTTTAGTCCATAATGATGAAGCCCCATTTACAACTAATCTCTGCATCCTATTCATTAACCAATTTTTTATCCATGTACAAATGTGACTCCCCAGACCAACAGACCATAGCTTATACATTAGTCGCCTATGGGGGACTGTATCAAAAGCCTTTGCAAAATTCAAGTAAACTACATCTACTGCTATGCCAGAGTCTACATTTCTATTGACTTCCTCATAAAAGCCAAGCAAGTTAGTTTGACAAGATCTATTCCTCCTAAATCCATGCTGGTTACCACTTATAATGTCAGTCCTTGAAACATACTCTAGAACATGTTCCCTTATTAAACTTTCCAGGATCTTCCCCACTACTGAAGTTAAACTTACAGGCCTGTAATTACCCGGTTGTGAACGACTACCGCTTTTGAATATTGGAATAAAATCAGCCTTTTGGCTGAGGCACAACACCGGACATGAGGGAATCAGCAAAAATAAGAAACAATGGCCTAGATAAAACTGAACTTAGCTCCCTAAGTACCCGAGGATGTATTTTATCCGGTCCAGGAGATCTATTAATATTAACCTTATTTAGTTCTTTCTGTACCATATCATCGGTTAACCAAAGTGCATTTTAATCTTTTATACCATTATTGCTACTATACTCTATGATATCTGTACTTGGATCTTCTATAGTGTATATAGAGGGGAAAGAATTATTCAAGACACTTGCTTTATCGCCATCCTCCATAACTAACTTATCCCCATTAATTAATGGTGCCACATTCTCAGTCCTCATCTTCTTACTATTAATATACTTTAAAAAATTTTTAGGCTTAGTGATGCTTTGTTCAGCTATCCTAACTTCATTATTAATTTTAGCTAGTTTGATTGCTTCCTTACACTCCTTGTTACAGTTTTTATAATCCCTAAAGGCCCTTTCCATTCCCTCTGCCTTAAAGGTTTTAAATGCCTTTTTCTTCTTTTCCATTTGCCTCTTTACATTAGAATTCAGCCACATGGGTGTGGATTTATTTTTTTTACATTTGTTTCCCAAGGGTATAAATTTTAGATGTAAACTGGCTTAAAATCCCCTTGAACGCAGTCCACTTCTGTTCAGTACCTTTACCTGATAATACATTATCCCAGTTGACATTCTGAAGAGCTGCTTTTAACCTGGGAAAATTTGCCTTCCCGAAATGAAAAGTCTTTGTTAACCCAGCGCACTTTTCCTTTCGATAACAAAGTCCAAACACCACTATTTCATGGTCACTATTCCCTAAGCCTCCAGTTACCTTTATATCTATAATGCGCTCCACGATTTTAGATATTACCAGATCCAACAGAGCTCCTTTTCTAGTAGGAACCTCAACCACCTGTGAGAGAAAATTATCCTGCAGCAAATTCAGGAACTCATCGCCTTTTTCTGTGATGGCAGTTCCACCACACCAATCAATGTCAGGGTAATTAAAGTCCCCCATAATGAGCACACTCCCCAAACTTGAAGCCCTTGCCAACTGCATATGAAGTTGACTCACCTCCTCTCTGCTAGCATTTGGGGATAGCAGGTGTTAGCCTTTTCTCATCTTTTGGGGGTTTCCTCCCACAAACCAAAATACACACTGAGTCATGAATTTTTTTGAGAGGTTATTTAGATTGTGTGAGAATATGGATTGATGATTCTAAATTGCTGCTATGGATTCCTTTATTGCTCTATAAAAATATGTGCATATTTCCTATATCTCAGTGAGCATTAACACTAGATGATAAACACTTTAACATATTATTTTATACATTTCCAAACCATATTATATCGAGAGAGAGATAGACAGACTGATAATAGATAGAGATAGAGAGAGAGAGATAGATAGAAATACTTTGTTTTTAAACTTTATTTACTTAAAGACTGAACATATTCACATATTTTCTCCTAATAAAAACTTGTTTGTTGTATAGACCTTTTAGGGATATCACAGACTTTCTTTCCTGTACCTGTTGTGAAACCATAATACACTACCATTTACATTTTAACCATTTTATTTATGGCAACATTCATTCTACTGATATACTATTTTTTAGTATTAGATTTTATTTTGAATTATAGTACACTATTACCTTACAGGGCAACTTTGGTCTGAAAACAAGTTAGGGTTAAATGAAAGCCTGCAGTATATCCTTTAAAGTGAGACGACAATCCCATCTCTGGCTGGAGCCTGTGAGAAACTTAATTGGGGTGAATGTACAAACTTCCTGATTCCAGTAGGTTGAGTGACATCTCCTGACCTCTGCCCCGGGGCGAAGCATGCTCAGTTAAGACTTAATGCTGGGGAAATCAGGAAGTACAGGGGGGGGGGGGGGAAATTGACAGTTGAGAAGGGGAGCCTATTAATGCAGGCAGAGGCTGGTCACATGACTACAAGCTGGTCACATGGCTGAAAACAGGAAGTGTTCAAGCAGGAATTAATATTGCTAAACATTTCCAGCAATAACGTCTCACAAATTTTACCTAGAGATGTGATTTAAGTTTTATTTTGAAGGTGTGATGGAAGGCTTTTTATATAATTTTTACAAGTTCAAGACCACAGTTACCCTTTAATTAAAAACTGTTCTAAAGATCTATTAATAAATGTATTAAAATAGACTCTATCTACTAAAACTCTAATTGAGATCCAATTCTAAATTCTCGATTTGATTTGATTATTTTATTGTCACTACTCATAGAGTCAACAGTAGATGTTAAAACAGAATAAATATGGAATGAAACAAAGTAAAAATTCAGACATACAGCTACACAGCAAATAACAGTGTAACAGACTAAGAATTTAAATTTCGAAACCATCTCCCAGAGGGTAATAAAACAAAGAGTTCATGATTTGGATGGGAAGAGTCTGTAGTAATCTTATTTAATCTTGTACGTCTGCGTTTAAGAAATATACAGGGTTATTCAATAAAAGTTCTTATCATTTAAAATGGTGCTTATTTTGCCCCAACCAATCAGATGTTAGCTTTCAAATGTTAAATAAGTTCTGATTGGTTGGAGCAAAATTAGCACCATTTTAAACGTTAAGAACTTTTATTGAATCTCCCTGATAGTCTCAACTGAAGGGAGCTCCGCACACACAATTGTGCGTACCTTACAATCGGCTGGAGGCACTGAAGCTCTACTTAAGTGCAGTTTCCATACCAGACAAGAATATTGTACGTAATAATTCATTCAATGGTACATTTATAGACATTAATTAATAAAGCTTGGGGCAAATTCTCCTTTTTAAGTAATCTGAGAAAGAAGAGTCTTTGTTGGGCCTTCTTAACACACTCCTTAATATTTCCCCCCCAAAATAGGTCAGAACTAAGATGCATGCCCAGAAATAAGCACAATGTGAGTGCATCAGCTTGAGTTACATCAAACATTAAAGGGTATCTATATTGAAAAAATATATATATTTTATTAATTTGCCCATTACTGGAAGCTATCATTCTTCCCAACTATCACTGTAGCATTAAATTTTGATCTACCCCCTATTTCTCTAGATATCCAATCTGAACCATCTTACATTTTAGCTGTCAATCAAGTGACATATTATCAAAAACTATTATCAATTTAGGTGCCTTATTATCATAAAGCTGTTTTGCTGGTATGTGTGTATTGCATGATGGAAAATGGAAAATTCCCTTTTTATTGCTGCCTCGTAGTGATTACTGAGCATGCTTGCCCGGGCATGGGCTACTTATGTGTAGTAATTTAAAGATTAAGATGAAGCAAAGTATTTTTTTCCATTATAGTTGCCCTTTAACTTTTCATATACAAGTTAAATAGTTTTTTTTTGTAAATACTGTAACACTGTATATAGACTGTATAGAGCCAATCAGTCATTAATTGCTTTACATTTTGCCTTGTGCAGTATATAAAAAAAAAGCAGCATGTAATCAATTTGTCAGTATGAACAACACAAAACTCAAAGTACATTCCCTGAAGGTTCCACTCTCCTTACTCAGACTAATGGGACCATTATCAGCAGCAGTTTGTACTGAGAAGTTAAGTGCCTTCTGAAAGGCTCCCCCCACAAACAGTATAAGTACATCTCTAAGTGAAAACATCTGCTAGTGGCAACACATGGTATTTGCAGATTTGTCATTCACCACCTCAGGGTTACGATAAATAGAAATCAGGCTTTATCATCTCGCTCTTCTCTCTTTCTATACTAACAGACACAGCCTAGTTTTAAAGTGTGTCCGTGTAAGTTATGCAGATTTTTTTGTGTGGCACGGTCAGTTTTGTCTGTCAGTAAATCCACAAATTATTTTCTTGATGTTGGACAACTTTAAGTTTTCTTTTTTAGATTGATCCATGTAGAATCATTGATCTGAAACTAAACGTCTTGGATAATTATACAATGAATTTTATATGTATGGCTGTTATATCTAAAAATTCATGAGTACAGATGTTGCCCCGATCCATCCATCCATCCATAGTCATTCATACAGCTAGTGTAAAAAGGTTTTTCTGTAGTGTAGGGCATCTCGCCCACCCCAACCACCTTGTCATTTTGTTAAAAAAAGATTTAGAACGCCTTTCGTTTCTGCGGCACTCTCCATTGACAGCAGCCGTGTCTGTGATTGGCTGCTCTCAGCCATTTACAGACCCAGCTGCCAGTCCGGCCCCTGCTTGCAAGTTCCAGCAAGCAGGGAGCCGGATTAGTGCACTGGAGGATCGAGGGGCTGTAAGTAACATTCTAAATAGTTTTTTATCATTCCGATTGGGGGTGGGCAAGGGTGCCCTACATTATAAAACTTTTTTTTTATTAGGGTGAACATGTCGTTTAATGAAAGACAATAAGGCTAGGTTCATACTAGGTTCCTGTATTGCTGCATGCAATGTTGTGTGATGTTCCCCTGTGTTATTGCATAGCAGTGTCCATTGATTTCAATTGCAACCCTATGTGATAACGCAGCAAACTGCTGCATGTAGATGGGAACAGTACCATTCACTCCTATGAGCATCATTTTGGTGTAATGTCAACGCTTGACATTGCCCTAGAACTTTCCCTTCTCTGAACGAAGCCTATTTTTTTCTCCCTGTGACTTAAATACCAGAAACTTATGATAAAAAACATTATTTGCCTTTCCAATTAATTCCTAAGCAGAAGTCACTTACCCCACCTTCATCTCCCCAGACTGACTAAGGCATGCTCTGTGTGCTTTACCTTGGGAGTGAAAGGAGCTGTCCAAGTCATTACATTGTATTTCTATGCACTGTGTGTAGTCGGAGTAAAAGTGAAAGTAATTGGAGGACTTTCTATACTAAAATATCATTCACTGGGGCGTAGCTACCAGGGGTGCAGGGGATGCAACCCCACCAAGGCCCTTGGTCAAGAAGGGGGCCCCATCTTGTGCTAAGGTTCCAAAACTACCAGTCTCTGTGCCTATGAGTAAGAACCGTTAGGTTCGAACCGCGTAAGGCCATGCTTGTACTTTTTATCAGTGTCACGGCTCAATAAAAGTGATTTATTTTATCCACCCGAACTAGTTCTCGTTTCCAGTGTCCGCTTAAGCCTGCTTTTTTGCCCATAAGTCTGTAGCTACACCACTGGTTATTCATTTCACATAGTATTTTCAGTTAGTTTACTATTATTAGTTATTAATGCATTGTGTTAAATCTTTGAAATACAGTTAAATAAATATAATTTAGACTAAGTTTTCCCAGCTGGTAATATTAAAAGGTGAAACTCATTTATCAAATAATGAATAATAAAATAATTCATATCTGTTGTTCTTGCATTTTGTACCTGTAAGGTTTTGGTCATATTTACATGTTAACCTTGACATTTTCCAGCTTCCTATACAACATTTACACATCTACTGTATTAGTGCAATTAGACTTGAAATAAAACATAGTGGTCATGACATTTTGGGTCCTTGGATTCTCTTTTGCTGAAACAGACAACTGGTCATCTCTAGTTATCTATTCATATGTGCTGTCAGGGGTTGAATATTCTAAGTAATCATCTTAATTCATTAAAACATATCACAATCAGTAGATTCTATTTTGGTGGCATAATTAAAGACTATGTTCTGTAAGTTTTAAAAGCTAATTGCATATAATGATCATACAATTATAGTATTCTTATTCCATCTCAAAACGGTTGGGGGTTTGATGAAGATTTGAATTGAAATAGTCTTTGTTATATTTATCCTTTGAATTTCAGTAAACATGCAAATAAAAGATGGGGGAGCACAGAGCTGTATGATCCTTTAGTAGTCATCTCTCCATTGCTGTTCTTTGTCATGTACTGCAGGGCTTTAGCTAACCACATGGACAGCCAAAATGTCTCGGTTAATAGAAGTATTGGATATTGTTGATGCATTTTTTAAAGGCCTTGGGAAAATACTGTGTGCTATAGATTTACTTTTTTATTGTTTACAAACAACCATTGACCATTAATAGTAATTAGCTATGGCAGTTAGTGGCATCATACCAATTATGAAGCATTATTCTCATGTACTAATAATTTTTGTACATATCATTAATATGACATGATAATTTTACTACCTTTACTACTGTGTTATTATTGTTACTAGAGATGGACAAAAACTGTTAGATAGGGGGAGGGGGGTGAATAGGTTGGACCTTAATTAGCATGTTACTATGCTACTATGTAAAACTCCCCTTGGGCATGCACAATAGTCTGCTTAATGCTGCTTGCCTTGGCCTGCTTCAAATCAAGTCTGCCACCTGCACTTACTGTCTTTCAGTACTTATTAGTATGGCTTATGTGTGTTGGGGCTTTGTCTGTGTCATAGGGTGGTGCTGATAACCGGTGGGCTGTGGCACTGATACAAAACTTTGACCTACAGGTCCATAACCTAAGATGTCAGGATGGAGCCCCCCTGGTAATGCAAACTGTGTGGTCGCACAGGTCGCCCATATGAAAGGTTGGTGCTGGTTACAGACCATGTGACACTGTTACAGACGATCGATCTTAAAGGCAAAAACCTATTTAGCTGTGCAATACCTGTTTAATTAAAGATTATCTTCCAGTTTGTGCTGCCTATTAGTGTAAATACAAATTGAAATATAGAAAGAGATAAAGACCCTTGGGCGCACTGTGAAAAAAACATAATCTACTTTATTGTAACAAGGTGCCAAAAATTATATATGAAGTGTCCCATTAAATACAATTAAAAATCGTAGAGCCCCATTATCTTTCCTATAATTTGATCTGTCAATTAAATAATCATATATAGCAGTAATATCGCATATGTGGTGCAACAGACTCCCATTCAAATATACAACATTTTAACCAACACACGATAAGCCCACATGAAGTCAGGAATACAGTCACTAGAGGTATACTTATTGGAACTTCATCGGTATGCAAGCGAACATTGATAGTTAGAAAGGAGTCCAGATTCAAGAGAAGGGGGGTCTGCACAATGCTCCCACGCTGGACACGTTTCGCTTAAGGCTTCATCCGCAAGAAAGGAGAATTTATCTATTGATTTTCTCCCAATTTAAAAATACTGAGTCCACTTCTAATTGGACAATGCTTTCAGTGGCGTCACTGAACGTTAAAGGATGGACCCATCCCTCACAAACTGTCTGCATGTAAAGATCCAGTCCTCCTCCAACGTACAAAGTGTTTAGTGTATTCACTTATAAATTAAGAAATTTCAACACGTTACAAAATTTCAGCTTACCATCCTTACATCGATACATTCTTGCTGCTCATGACTTAGTGGAAAATAACAGGGTATATGTAAATTAACGCCAGAAGCACTATTAAGTGGGCGCAAGACCTGGTTAAAAGACGAAAAACTCACAAACAGCAGGCATAGTCAAAAATAGAAGAAAGAAAGAGCTGGATACACAGAAAAGAAACAAGAGGAAAAAGAGAACCAGGTTCTACTAGGAGCACAAAACTCACTAGGCACTCAGCACTGTGTACAGGGATAACCAACAGGGAGATTCAATAAAAGTTCTTATCGTTAAAAATGGTGCTAATTTTACCCCATCCAATAAGATGCTATTTAACATTTGAAAGCTAGCATCTAATTGGTTGGGACAAACTTAGCACCATTTTTAAAGATAAGCAAGGAGATATAATAAAAGTTCTTATCGTTAAAAATGGTGCTAAGTTTGCCCCAACCAATCAGATGTTAGCTTTCAAATGTTAAATAACATCTGATTGCTTGGGGCAAAATTAGCACCATTTTTAATGATAAGAACTTTTATTACATCTCCCTGAAGAACTTTTATTGAATAACCCTGTAAGTATCCCAAAATATACAAAGATAATACAGAGACACCCAGTGGCGGAAACTCAGAAAAATGAAAATACACAACCCCTTTATTATATATATCACCTAAAACTTCTAAAAACACTCACACTGTGCAGTGGACCCCCCTATTGTCTAAAATGGTCAACAAATACATACATTTAAGATATCGCTACATAGAGCCTCCAAAATAACTGCCCGGGGGATACTGGAACTTACCTTACCGCCGCTCCACTCACAGTTCCTTCTGCACTGACTGCTGTGCTGCCCGATCTCGTGCCTATCTTTTGTATTGGCGCGCATGTGCCAAAGATAATAAGCGTTCTCACCTCCCTGTGAATAATAGAAACATATGGAATGTAGTTAAAAATACCAGTTTAGTGTTCCTTGAAAGTCTTGTACATGTGGAAGCAGCTAAGGCAAGCAAAGTCTCAAAGCATACTACAAGTATAATAACAGGAATGATCTCACCCGCGAGACATGTTTCCATTCAAAGGCATCCAGGAGAGTTGTCAGTGTCTAGGCAAACGTAGCTATCAAAGAAGTTCCAATCAAAAATGGCCAGCAAAACCTAGGCTGAACAATTCATGGCTGACCTAAGCACGAAACAGTGTATAGAACTTAATTTACAAGATGATACATTTCTACTATCACAGAACTTCAAGTGTGTTCTACTCACAGGTTCCTCACATTGATAAAGTATTGCTATTCAGAGCTTTTCACATTTTGTCCGTATTTGAATGCGCAAGTGAGCCTATTCTCTAAAAATGGATTGTAGTCCCGGACTATCTGTCTTTACTTGCATGCATTACAGCAGTAACAAAGATCTATCCAATCTCTCCTTCGGTGCTTTACAATATTTTGACTTATCGCTCTCCGTATGACAATGGAGCAACCAGTACCCTTGTAAAAGCCGAGCGGCAAACAAAGCCCTTGACCGGACTGAATAAGCAATATTTTTCCAGAGTAGCACATAGCAATGCGGGAAAATCCCCTTAATCTGATCCTGCTTCTGTTCAGTTTTAGAATGCCAGCCTAAACCATGACCCTGTGCTACAGACCATGTGACCCTGTGCTGCAGACAACATGATCCTATGCGGCAGACCACATGACCCTGTGCTACAGACCGTGTGACCCTGTTACAGACCGCGTGACCCTGTTACAGACCGCGTGACCCTGTTACAGACCGAGTGACCCTGTTACAGACCGCGTGACCCTGTTACATACCATGTGACCCTGGGCAGCAGACCACATGACCCTGTGCTACAGACCGTGCGACCCTGTTACAGACCGTGTGACCCTGTTACAGACCGTTTGACCCTGTTACAGACCACATGACCCTGTTACAGACCGTGTGTCCCTGTTACAGACCGTGTGTCCCTGTTACAGACCGTGTGTCCCTGTTACAGACCATGTGACCCTGTTACAGAACGTGTGACCCTGTTACAGACCGTGTGACCCTGATACAGACCATGTGTCCCTGTTACAGACCATGTGTCCCTGTTACAGACCGTGTGACCCTGTTACAAACCTTGTGACCCTGTCACAGACCTTGTGACCCTGTTACAGACAGTGTGAGCCTGTTACAGACCGTGTGTCCTTGTTACAGACCGTGTAACCCTATTAGAGCCGTGTGACCCTGTTACAGACCGTGTGACCCTGTTACAGACTGTGCGTCCCTATTATTGTAACGGGCTTAATGTCTAGTAAGAAATAAGTTGATAAATGCAGAATAACAAAATGATGCAAAAACTAATTTGCCAGTGTACATATTCTTTAAATTCCTTTTACTACAACAATATTCCCTAACATGAACATTTACCACAATCTTTTATTTATAATCTTAAAAACAACGTTCAGATTTTATTTCATGGTTGATTTTTGTTCATTTCAGGAAGATGGTTCTGGACAACATAATTCATAATGTTTAATTTTTATGACCACTTTTTTGCATCTAAAGTACTGTAATACTGTACAGACCTTTCTGAACTAACGTCCATAATTTTTTATACTAAAATAGCCCAATTCCTTTAAGCCAACGGTAATGCAATATTGAGAGGTTTTCAGTGAAACACTGTAGTTGGAACAGCTGTTACATTTAAAGCCATAAGTCGTTTTAATTATAATGATCAGTTTAATAGCTGAGTGTGCAGAAAGAGTTTTTGCAAACGTTGATGCAGACATTGGCTCTGATGGAATTTAAACAAAACCAATAACAAATTATTTAATGTAAATCACAAGTCTTATTGTCCTGTGTATATAATTGAATACATATGACAATGGGGCATAATGGATTAAATTAAACAGAACACATATGCCAACCTTTGTTTTTAAATCTAACAGAGTCAAATACTTAATAAATCAACGATATAATATACTGTCTATTTTGTAAATATCTTCAATAAAATCTCTGTCATCTGTTCCATTACATTAATATTGGTGCAATATGTTTTACTGAAATATAAGTGCTGCAGTTGCTTTCTGGGAAATGTTATCAATGGATGTGATTCATCTTAATGTCATATGTTTAGCTAATCAGATCAGAGGGCTAGCCATTCACGTCTGGACTGGTGTAATTTGCAGATTGATTTATTGCTCCTACTCTAGACTTTATTTATACTCAATAACTATTACTGTGTCTAGAACCCAGTGCTATAGCATACTCAGTGGCTTTTGACTTACATTGTAACATAGTAATGGAGGTTGAATAAAGACAAACGTCCATCTAGACATAATCTTCTTTATCATTCTAAGTTGGATGGCATCAAAGTCGATTGGCATTCAATGGAATCCCGTCTGCTTGTGATGTGATCTGCGCAATAGTTCACAATCGGGAGCGCATGCAATGCACACAGAAAAGGTGATTGCATGTGCTCCGATAAGTGGATTGCAGCACAGCACACCTAGTGTGGCCAGACCAATTGACAATCACTAGAGTGCGCTTTTTAATGCGCAATCGGATCTCAATTACGTGTTGTGGTGTGGCCTAGCCCAAACGCTTTACATAAAGGGGAATGTAATTAATTATCTTGTTTAAATGAAGTAAAATTTTAAAATCTTGAATCTATTAGAAATCGGACTCTCTATATATCTTAGCGCCAGCTAAGGCGATTAATTACTAAATTAAGCAGACTTCACTATCAGCCTATACAGTAACTTTACCTACAGAAGTACAGCAAATATTTGTGCATCAGATGAACTCTGGCACATCCCTATTCCCTAATACTGATAGATATACCGTTTCCTACATAGAAATTAATAGTATGCGGTTGTGTTTGAGTAAAACATATATCCGCTCCATCTGTATTTTTGTCAAGGAATGATATTGCATATAATGGATGATCACTAAGGTCAAAACAAATTACAACAAAATTCTGTTATGAGGTTAATGTAGGGAACTGGTAAACTAGTTACGCTTTCTTGTTCTGGCAGGATTTGGCCAGTAGGGGCCACTGTGTAAAAGTATAAAAGGGAGATCGGCCATGTGCTCAGCCCCTCTACTTCCTGAAGTTTCCCCGGATGATAGGGGAGAGCCTGGGACCTTAATAACAGGTAGGCCCAGTTAATATGAGATTAGATTCTGTTATAGATCATTCCAGGAGTGATATATAGGAGTAGGGTGGCTAGTGAGCAGCCTGGGCTCCAACAAGGAGGTTTAGTAATCACTAGAGGCCTGGGTATACCACCCAAGTATAGGAATATAGTGCCAGATACAGGGGTAGAATATTCCACTACAGTGACCTGAGAGCTGGATGGCACTAACAAGCTGATTGTTATTTATGTTGTTTCTGATCCCTCTGGTTTTTGGGTATTTATGTTATATCTGTGCCATACTATTTCACCTCTGTTGTGTTACTTGCAATGCCTTATCAATATTGTTCTGTTAATAAATAAGATACTGTTTAAGTTCAAGAACCACTGGCGCCTATTTATTGCATTCTTCCCAGAGTGGTAGTTCAGTACCAACCTGCCTCAAATATATGTGAGAGCCCACTTCTGATAAATAAGAGTCTTGTGCATAGAATTTGGATAAGGCTGACAGTCTCTGGAGCAAATTAAGTACCCATTTTACTATCACCTTATATTAAGATAAGATCATCAAATTTGCCTTTAAGAACCAGATTGCATCCATGTACTTTAAAGGTATACCAAGTTCTTCTTCCTGTTTTTCTGGTATAACAGGCAGAAAAAAAAGGGTGATGTGTATTTCATGGGAAATGATCTTTTACATTTGAGTTTGCATAATTACAGTGCTAGATTTTCCAACTTTTCGCCCCGCAGAATACCCAACTGATTCAAAATTGCAGGTGTTCAGTGCAATTAACTGTAGCCACAATCTGTAATGAATGGACTTTTTGTAGTCGTATTGAAATTCCAATGTGGATACTAGTAGTTGAAAGAGTATCAGTGAATCTTGCTTTGTTTTTTTCATGTCTAATATCTTTATTAAAATGCATTGGATAATTAATATTAATCTATCACAGACTAACATGGTTTAAGATCCTTCTTTTTCTTGTAGCTCTGAATGAAAAAAGAGGATTTTTTAGATCCAACACGAGTATCCGACCCCTCCTGGCAGTCGCAAGAGTCTCCCTGATTCTGGGGTGGTCTCCCCCAGTCCCATGAGCCCACCAACTACTCCCGTGACCGCAAATAGCGGGAACCTTCACCCCTGGGAGGCACCTTACCTGGCCATCACTGCCCCGGAATCATCCCCTTACCTGGCCGCCACACCTCGGAACACCTCTAACGCCACTCCTGACAGACCACCTATGGGTCTACCCAATGACACGCCCCTTCCGTGCCTCCTTCTCGCCCACCAACATGCCCCTACCCCACCCTGGTGGAAGCCACGTTTGACATGGTGAAATGTCTGCAAACATGAGCCTGACCCCTGACACAATGTTGGATCTTTTAATAAAGATGTAAATATAGTGTGTGAGCTTATAATGCTGTGAGAGCACTTTCATTTTTGTGTGGCCTTTTCTCTTGGTATTCAAATGGTAATATCTTTATTGCACAGCCAATGCAATTTCTTGGATTTATTACTTAGACTGGATAGTGAAGAATAATGAATTGAAATACTATAAAAGACTGGGCAGTAAAATAGAACAGCATTGACAAGCCTTCTGAATTTATGGCAAAATGCGTTGTGTTTTTTTCTAAAGAATCCTGCCAAACACAAAACTTCTTAAATTAAGCCATATACATAAAATATTCTCCAAGTCCTTAACAGAAAGCCAATGCTCTTTAGATGGCTTGTTATTATGTAGCTTCTTGACTTTGAGTTCTAGCTACAAGTGACTTGTTAAGGAACCCAAATGATCTACCCTGTAGTGTTAAGTGAGGGCAGTACAACTGGTCAAATGCCATCTACATTTTCTTTACTAAGAGGTACATCAATTATACTCACTATAAAGACACATTACATAAAGAAGAACTGCAGACAAACATGTCTGGTTTATAGAACTAGAAAATAACTACAATGTTAAAATGTCTGTTAAATCCTTTTTAACACTGAGCACAAGCTGGTGAACCCTTTTTATTCCAGCAGGCTTCGAAAACGTTGTCACTCCTCTTTCTTCCAACCACACTACAGCAGGTCATAACAAAGATGGGGTTGGCATAAATCAACACAGGGCTGTTGCTGTGATCATCATAGAAACATGTGGCACACATGTTTCTATAAATAAACCTGCACTTTGATCCATTCGAATGTTTGAGCTATTTTCGAAAATTCTCAGAAAATTCGAGGATTATCGAATATTCAAGGCTATTTTCAAGAACTTCGAAAATAGCTGGAACGTTCGATAAAATTGAAAACGCTCTCCGAAGTCCCAATTTTAAGTTTGGGATTTTCCAGAGATCCAAAAACCCAAAAATGGAACGAAACCCCGGCAGTTTCGGCCATCTCTAATGCCAAACCCATATTCGTTGTATACTGTATCCGGTGTGGTGGAACCCATCGGCAAGACATATATTATTGTTTTGCTTTATTTTCTGGATACCCAAATCTACATGTACACAGCAGGTTATGTCATGCTCAGTACTAGCAATGGAATGGGAGAAGCAAGCTAAACTGTTCCTTAACATAACAATAGACTAATGACACCTCTAAAAGCTTTATCATCGAAAAGGAAATATTAAAAAATTACTATTCCATTAACCAATTCCTAAAATGAGATATAAATATATATGGAAACAAGGGGACCAACACTTACCAAAATACATGTTCAGTCTATCGTTTAAACAATGGGGCTGGGGAGAACTCTATAGAAGTGTATTGAGAAAGAAACCTCCAAAGAAATCCCTATTAACAGTCAGTCACAGCATCTTGTAAAAATGTAATATAGGGATCGCAACCAACTAAGGAAAACCTCCCTTAGTTTCACACAACTGCATGGGACACAATGGTAGTATCAGCTCATACCTTTTCAATATAAGCACATTATACCTTTTAAAAACCAACAAACTTGGGTGTGGGGTGGTGGGTTGTTTTTAAACTTTGATTTCCCTTTAAAATTTTACTAGGGGTTATTTTCAGTAACATATGTAACATATCTTATTAGAGAGTGACCTAAGGCTCCTTTGGTCTTTTAAATGTTAAACTAATTTGTATGTCTTGTTTCGAATCGAATCTGAGGGTTTCGAAGTCCCGACAAAACTTTCGAAAATCGAAACTCGAACTTTCAAAATTTCCGAAAATTTCGAAAATTCGAAAACGAAATGAAACTCAAAAGTTTCGAACATCTCTAATGTCTAGTAATTAACGACAATGCATATTTAAAAACAGATTCTCTTAAACCTCTTAAATAGTTGTCTTATTCTTATTTGTAGCAGATGCTTAGTATTTCACCATAGTCAGAACTGTAGGAGACTGTAAAGCAGGGGTGGGCAATTCATTTTCACAAGGGGCTCATTAGAAACTCAGAATGTTGCGGAGGGCCAGACCAAAAAGGTTTAACTCAATTATACTTGACATTAATTTGTTCTCATTATTAAAAGTGATAAGTCATTACTTTTTATAGAGATTAAATAATATCCAGGGTTAATTGAATGTAATTTTATTATTATCTGTGGCAGAGACTCTATAATAATCAGAATACAAATACACCATTTTAAAAGAAGTGTTAATATTTTTAGATACATTTATTTATTCATTTTAATGAATTCATTGACTACCTCATTATTTTTTTAAATTCAAGGAAGACTTTTGTTTTTACGTACAGTTCTAGTACAATTGGCTGGTCAGGGACAGCTGGACGTGGCCCCAAGCTATACTGAACAGGTCTGCATTACAGAGAATTTTTCTATTCATTTGTAAAAGGTTCTCTAGTGCATCATACTGCATGGCCCATACTTATAACTAGAGATGGACTAGAATTTCAACTCAAACAACTTTTCAAACTATTTGTCCCAACGGAGTCCGTTTTAAAACTTCCAAACTTTTACTGAAGTTTTTATGAAGTTTGCTATGCTTTAACAAGCCCTATTGTTATTTTGCAATATGAGTGTAGCTTTATTTTATGACACGGAAGTACAATAATGACTATGAGCGTGATTTTATGATGCAGGTGTAAACTAATGACTGTTATTGTTATTGTACTACACAAAGCAATGATGCAGTCACATGTTAAAGAACAATATCAATAAAATATGTTTATTAATATGAAATACCAATCATTAGTTAAATATCAATTGTTAGTGGTAAATATCGATCGTAAGGCTATTTTCCCATAAGTGTGTTTTCCCTTACTGGTAGTTGCTTCAGATATTTGCGGCTAGATAAATACTACTGTCAGGGGACAGCTCAGAAAAGAGCAACCTGCCATTCATGTAAAAGTAGGGTTAAGCTGGCCATGAACCTTATAAGATAATTACAGTATTGGTTGTGGGTTCTAAGCGGAGTGCCACAGGGTTCCATACTGGGGCCACTTCTGTTCAATCTGTTTATAAATGACTAAAGGTTCGTACACATGTTCGATCGTGGGTCCCCACCTGTGATGCGCAATGTGTACGAACCTTCTTTTCGGCCGATAATCGGCCTGTGTATGGGTCCTTTATCGGCCGAAGCGGACGGTCGTTCAGAGATCTGGTCGGTCGGGCAACGATCCCGACCAAACGGCCATTTCGGGGCCGATTATTGGCCGAAACAAAGGTTCGTACACATTGTGCATTGCTGGTCGGGACCCGCGATCGCACGTGTGTACGATTAGAAGGAGGCATTGAGAGCAAGGTCTCTGTGCTTGCTGATGACACTAAACTATGCAGAGCTTTGGAAACTTCAAATGATGTGCAATTGCTGCAAGCAGACCTAGATAGATTATCAAAATGGGCAGCAGAATGGCAGAGGAGCATATTTGTGAAATGGCTAAAAGTGTTTTATTGTGTTAAGTTCATAATTCATTCAAATTTGCCAAGTGGGAGGTGACGAAAACGCATAAGTGGCCATTTATTTAGCCTGCTAAGATCTCTAAGAATCTTTTTTTTTTAAGATTCATATTTTCTTTATTTACCAATAAAGTCAAATGGGGATCTAAGAGACATATTTATAAAGGGGCATACTTCCCCCCCCCTTTTTTTTTTGCCGCCACAATTTTTTAATGTTTCAATTTTTCTTCTAAAGTTATTAAAAAGCGATTTTTCATCACAGGCGAAAATTATGTAGAAAAAGTAGCACTAGTAATGCTAGTGGCAAAAAGTTAAGTTCAGCACAAATAATGCTAAAGTCAAATTGGTTAATACACACTGAACACCTATCTTTGTTATTTGAAAATAGCCTAACACATGTGGTGTTTTTTCAGCCAAAGATAATAAATAGTGTAAAACTCAAAAGGCGAATTTTCTCTATTTTATTAATAGGACATTTCTTAGTATTGTTTATTTTCAGCAAACTGCAGCTAATTATAAAACCAGTGACATTAATATGGGAACATACCATAGTGCTGGGTAAGAAATAGTCATGTTAATGGAACATTCCAGTAAATAATGATGTTTGGCGAAAATTCTGGTAATACTGCAAAAAAATGCAACAAATTTCTTAAATAAAGAAATGACAAAAATAGCACTGAAATTTCACCCTCTGTGGTCTGGTAATGGCCGACGCTAGAGAGCAATTTCTCTTTTCGCGTGATTCATACCACACGTAATGCAGTGAATAAGGCGAAGACTACCCTCACACATTGCCGTGGCGATACTATTCCGCGAAACAAGCGTTTTTATAAATACAGCAAAATGTCCTGCGACAGCGAAAGGCCGAAAATAGCGATAGTTTATAAATATGTCCCATTTTCTAGTACTAAGAAGGGAATAGATTCAAGGAGAAAAATATTATTCTCCCTCTTTACAAGTCACTGGTAAGGCCTCATTTGGAATATGCGGTGCAGTTTTGGAATACCATATACAAAAGGGACATCTTGGAAATTGAAGCAGTTCAGAGAAGGGCAACTAAATTAATAAGGGGAATGGAGGGGCTTGAATATGCAGGCAGATTAGACAAGTTAGGGCTGTTTATATTGGAGAAGCGAGATTTGTGTGGGGATATGATCACTTGGGCCATACAATAAACTCTCAGGTTAGGAAAGATTTCTTTACAGTGAGAACGGTGAAACTGCAGAACTGTCTTCCAGCAGATGTGGTAATGGCAAGTTCATTGAATAGCTTTAAAAGTGGTCTGGATAAGTTTCTAAAACTAAAAAAATATAGAGAATTACTGGTATTCATACATATACTGTAGTTCTGGTTGATACATTGATACTATATAAACTATTGAGAATTACTGGTATTAATACATATACTGTAGTTCTGGTTGGTACAGGGATACTATATAATATTGCGAATTACTGGTATTAATACATATACTGTAGTTCTGGTTGGTACAGGGATACTATATAATATTGAGAATTACTGGTATTAATACATATACTGTAGTTCTGGTTGGTACAGGGATACTATATAATATAGAGAATTATTGGTATTAATACATATACTGTAGTTTGATCCAGGGATACTTTCCAATTGCCATTTGAGTCAGGGGGAATTCTCCCCTTCTCCCTTTTCACAGTAGCTGTTTTTTTTTTAAATAGGAGGGTTACCAAGGTTGGACTAGATGGACATATATATGTCATAATTCAACCTCAATTACTTTGTTATTCTGTTCATTCTGACGAATGTCTAATCATCTTTAACATCTTCCTGTCCAGCGGTTCTTACCTACAAGGTTCCCCGGATGGATTAAACTTTACGGTCGACATTACAGCTGTAACTTCAGTTTTAAAGTGGATAAGGAGGTCCGGTCTGGGAAACGTTTCAGGTAAAGAAAGAACTAGTGTAGGGAACCTTTAGTGTTAAATAATGACAATAGTGGTTCATGATGCAATATACCATCACAGAAATCTCTGTACTAAGGCTTTATAAATATGCCCCTAAATTATAAAATATTCTAAACACATGTGTATGTATTTTATTTCTTATATAACGCTACATATTCTGCAGCACTTTACAATTATTTACTTGATTCACATCAGGCCCTGCCCCGAAGAGCTTACAATCTAATCATTTTATGTACACATAAAACCTATCAGTATGTCTTTATGATTGTGGAGAAAACCTACGCAAGCACAAGAAAAACATACAAACTCCTTGCAGATGTGTCCAAGGGTGGAATCAAACTCAGGACCTCAGTGCTGCTTAACACTGAGCCACCGTGCTGCCCAAATAACATGTATGTAGTTTAGTGATTTATTATATAGGTAATGAAATACACAACATTTAAAAAGTGTGGTATTTACCACAGTGTTAAAAACATCGGGTAAATATCAATATCAATGAAAAGTAATTTTGGCATTTTGTTTAGTTAGTATTTACTGTAACCATTTGATTCCAACTCTTTTTATACTTATGCCCCAATTCTTGTTCATCATTGTTCATTACACAAGCATAGCCAAGTGATAGACAGTGGTTTGCCACGCCAACAATGAATACAATGTCAATTATTTCAAATATTTATAGTGGCGTGTATACACACTACGCAGTTAGCTCTTCACTCCTGTCCTTGGATATCTCTCCTTGCCTTGATTTGACATTTTATATAATCATTTGCATGCTATGACTTTGTGAGCACATTTCACAATGTGAAATGTAGTCTGAGAGGTTGAGTGTGTAAATGTGGTAACAGGATAAAACCAGGCAGAGACTGTGTGCAGCTCTTGCAGGTACAGTACAAAGGACATGTGTTCCCTTTAGTAATTAGTTATGGTGGAACTACAGATTTCATGTTAAACAAGCCTAGCATGTTACATGGGTAGTTTGCGAATAGATCAGTGGGCTGAGGTGCATTAGAAGCCAATATTACTTTAAACTAGTGATAGACCGAACCTGAGATCGGATAAACTCAAACTATCCAAACTAGTTTGTTTTTTCTGAACTCGGACTAATTTTGATAGTTATCGAAAAATTTGCTAATTATCGAATTCTCAAATCGGTAACCCTCAAATGTATCCTTAGTTTTCAGTAACCCTCGAATGTAGCCTTTGATTTCGGTAATGATCTAATGTATCCTTAGTTTTCAGTAACCCTCGAATGTAGCCTTTGATTTTGATAACGCTCTAATGTATCCTTAGTTTTCAGTAACCCTCGAATATAGCCTTCGATTTCGGTAACCCTCGAATGTAGCCTTCGATTTCGGTAACCCTTGAATGTAGCCTTCGATTTCGGTAACCCTTGAATGTAGCCTTAGATTTCGGTAACCCTCGAATGTATCCTTAGTTTTCAGTAACCCTCGAATGTAGCCTTCGATTTCGGTAACCCTTGAATGTAGCTGTTGATTATCAGTAACCCTCAAATGTATATTTCCGTAACCCTCGAATGTTGTGGTCGGTTTTGGTAACCCTCGTATCTATTGTTTGATTTTGGTCACCCTTGATTGCATCATTCGGTAACCCTTTTTTTTATAACATCATATTTTATTGTTTTTTTCACAGAAATGTATATACAGTAAAATAAAATAAGATACTTTATATTGCAGGGACAGTACTCGTATACAATATAATATATAAAAAGAAAAAAAATGATATTGAATTTTACACAGTATGTTTACAAGGGTAGGTAATTAGTACATTATAATCACATATCGTAAGTTGGTCCTTACCTCAATCAATGTTGCTAAGGCTCCAAATCCAGCTGCCGCACCCTCTGTAAGTCCTGTGGATTTGCTAGCTGACGTCACCACTTGGCGACTCTCATTGCCTGGCATCGACTACTGATATCAGCCGGCAAACCCACAGGACTTACCGAGCGAGCGGCAGCTGGATTTGGAGCCTCAGCAACATCGATCGCGGTAAGGAAGACCTTGACTCGTGTATAAGCCGATGTAAGGTTTTTAGGTTTATTTTGAAATCTAAAAACCTCAGCTTATACTGGAGTATATACAGTATATTTTATAAGTTACTCTCTTTTTTTACATAGATCTTTCATCCGTATACCAATATTCCCAGTGTTTCTATAAAACTTTACAAACATTCCTTGGGAGCATGCAAATGTTTTTCATATATCATATTATTTGTTATATAGTGTTATATATTTAGTGTTTCTTTTAAGGTTGGAATTTTGTTTGTCATCCAATATTTTATAATAAGAGTTTTCATAATGGTGAATAAGTGGTACATTATGCATTTTTTTAAAGGTTATCCATGAAAACATTCAATCCAATATTTAATAATGCTAATGCAGGGTCTAGTTTAATTTTAGTTTTGAAAAGAGTGTTGATGAAATATTCAATTTTAAACCACATTTTCTTGATTTTAGGGCAATGCCACCATATATGAAGGAGAGATCCTTGTTGTTGGCATTTCCTCCAGAAAAGTGGTGAGTATGTGTCTAACCATTTAGATATTTGCAATGGATTCCTGTAATATCTGTATATTATTTGTTTATTTCCCAGTGGGTTACACACTTGGTTAACTTAAATGTAAGTTTTCCTGCTTCCATCCATTGCTCTGGTGTTATATTTATTTGTAGGTCTGAGGACCATTTGTTATAGTTACTTTGGTATTCAAATTTGTTTTTATTATTCAAGTGTTTGTATATCTTTGATATTACTTTTCTTTTAGTGTCAGTGGTAGTTATTAAATCTATTAGGTTCAATTGTTCTTGAGCCATTGTTCTTGAGCCATGGGTGTATTGTATATACAAGTTATAGTTTTTGATATAAGAGTTTGGTAACTCTTAAATGTAGAGGTCGATTTCTATAACCCTTGAAAATAGAGGCCGATTTCATTAACCCTCATATGTGTCATTTGATTTTGTTAACCCTCAAATGTATCGTTCGATTTCAGTAATTCTCAAATGTATCATTTGGTAACCCTCAAATGTAGCGGACGATTTTGGTAGCCTAACCTTCAAAACATCAATGTAAAAACCTAATATAGCTCTGGTAAAAGTTTTTCTCTGATCTGAACTCTGGTATTTTCTTTATCTGTAGGTCAACATTATACAAAAATGTATTTGAATTAAGATGGATTCACACACAATTATGGTCTGTTTTGCATTATTGTCACGTAGACTGTCCATTCAACAGAAGGATGCTCCCCTGATACAAAGAGATATTTACATTTCTATACCACATAAAGCAGATTGATGTAGCCTTTATAAACTTCCATAATGTACAAGGAAATCAGTTAAAGAATTTGTAAAAAAAAATCTTCTGGAGGTGTTACATGGGAATTTTTAAAAAGAAATCTTTGTGTCTGTAGACTTGCTATTGAATTATTGAAACTGTTAACAGAATTATACCATACACAAGTATTTGCCTTTCATTTGTAGTGGATAACAATTATTGTTTAGTATGCTCAGAGACTGTTGGATTTGATTTGCTTATGTGGAGCTGGGAATAATCTAATACGCTATACTGGAGAGCCTTGTCCTGTTTCCAATTGACTTAATAAAGTGTTTTGGTAATCCAATGCAGAATTTTAATTCTGTGCTTCTTTACTATTCTCCAGTTATCTTGAGAAAGAATGAAGATTCAATGACCAAACCCTTTTAATGGAAATTAACATAAAAAATTACATTTGTTGAGTATTAGAAAGGATACAATGAATTAGAACCTGCATGTTTAATAGGTTTGGTCATTGGGAGACTTCCTTCTTTCTCAAGATGACTGAGGAATAATCCAAGTAAAAAAGCATGGACATTATATGTTGCGTTTTTAATTTTAATTTATTAAGATTATTCACATTCCAACATAAGAAAAGTAAAAACACACCATCTGGGTGATTTATTGAGAGCCACAGTACCCAGCCACACATTTGCTTCTTAATTTGGTTAGAACAGTTTAATATTACACTTGGAACTTTTTAGGGCATGTCCACCCCAAAAATAATTTTTTAAAGGGCATGTCCACCCCCAAAACTACAATTTAACCCACTACTGGCCCCACTGTGTAGTGTAGAAAAATCCTTAACTTACATTCCTGCTCCAAATGGTTCTCCTGTAATGTCCCTTTCAAAGTCCAAAAAAGTGACCACCAGGACCCTGCCTGTGTCCATATAGGTCTCTGCCTCCTGTCTCTCCTCCAGGAGAAAAATTACATGCTCAGTGCAGCCCTTCCCCCCCTCCCTCTCCCTCCCATTTCTCCCTCCCCCTAACTCCAAATCCCTTTTCTGTAGTGTAGAGCTCCCAACCCCAACTGCCATAGTTATTTGCAGAATAACTCCCCCAATCTCTACTTACATTGCCTGTTTCCCCCGACATTCAGTACAGTCGGAATCCACGTCCGTGGATTGCCTCTCAGCCAATCACGGACGCAACTGCTGATCCGGCTCCCTGCTTGCATTTTCATGCAAACTGAGGGCCGGGACTGAACGTCAGGGGAAAGAGGCAATGTAAGTAGTGATCGGGGGAGTTTTGCTTCAAATAACTATAGCATTTGGGGTTGGGAGACAGAGCCCTACACTACAGAAAAAGTTCTAAAAATGGGTGGACATTCCCTTTAACACGGAGTTCTGCCTACCTCACTGACCCTAAATGCATGGTAGGAAAAAAAGATTTCAAGTGCAAGTTCTATCTCCAGTTACCTGCTCCCCCCCCCCTTTCCTCCTCCTCCTATCAATCATTCTCTTGACCCTACACATCACACACAGTCTAATCAGCTAGTCTAATCAGCTCTGAAAATGACTTTTAGAACATATACCTGTTGTTTAAATCACAATCCACATGTAAGAGGCATGATGCAGCCACCAACAATAAATTCCAGCTCTGTTATAGCAGATTACTGGATGCACTGTTTGTGGGGGAGTTTTTCTGCAAGTCCTGAAAATGGCGCATGCTGATTGGCTACCGATGTAAGCCACCTGACGGGCTGAAAGTTCCCTGGTCTTCCTGGAAGGTAGTGGGGGAGTTCCTTATCTGCAGTAAGCACGCACATTTTTATTTGTAACAGGCACAAAACAGAGGAGGGGAATGTGCTTATGCAGATGTCATTCCCCTCCTAGTCAGTAACTAAACAGGAATGGAATGACCGTTACACAGAGAATATAGAAGTCAGAGTAAGAGCTTTAAACTTATTTTAAAGGACCTTTCTTTTCAAACTATGTTTTTTTAGAAACTGGACATGCCCTTTAATCACGACTTTCTAATGCCAGAAAGTAGCTGGTGAAAAAGTCACACACTGGTGAGGATCGGATCAGGATTTAACCAGAGTTACAATATTAAAGGATATATGCACCATAAAAATATTTTTTTTCTGTAATGTAGCTTCCCCCTCCCAACCCTAACCACAAAAGTCCCCATAACTTACCATGTAAATATCCCTATATGTATTTTCTCTGTGTGATATTGGTGATCATTTTACTCCCCTCCAAGAGAGAACCGGCAACCTGATACTGCAGTCTAACCTTCTTTTGACCTTTAAATCTTTTCACTCTGCTGCACCCCCCGACTTATCTACTCTTTTGGTCCAATATGTTTCTGGCCGTGCCCTCCATTCCTCACAATGCAATCTTATCCACAAACCTCCAATGAACACTGACTTCCCCAAGTTTCAAATCTAAACTGTTATCCTACCATTCTGATCACAAGCGCAATAAATGATTGTTAGCCATCTTGAGAACTTTGTATATGTTTGTTGTCCCTCCCACTTAGATTGTAAACTCTTTGGGACATTCCTAATGTGTCAAAATTTATACACAATTTATATATGTATTTTCAAATAATTTATGACATTTTTATTGATAAAATTGTATAATTAAACTTATTCCCTTGTTTGTATACTCTGTATTTTATCATGTACAGCGCTGCGTACACAAGTGGAGCTTTATCAAAAAAATTCTGCATACATACAATATACCGTAGTTCTCCTTTAACTGTTGCTAATTTTAGTAAGATTAAAAAAGATCAGATTATTGTATGTTACAAAAAAATCCCAGCACAGCAATATTAAAAGCTGATTGCAGACCAAATTAAAGTTTTTAAATGTATACTTATCAATAGAAAGTTAAATATATATGTCAAATTAGTATTTGGCAACAGCTGAACACTTGGCTAGACAGGAGTCTACAGTAAAAGTAAATGTATCAGTTTCATTGATTGTTTAGGTTTCCAATGCATTCCAATGCACTTAAATAAAATGAGACCAGAGCAGTTAAGTAATTAAATAGGAGTTGCATTCATTTGTATTTGATATATATGTTATCAACTATATTGTTTTTATAGTTGTATAAATTCCTGGGAGGCTCAGAACAATTGAGTCAGAATGAATTGTACCAGAATCTGTTGGCAATTATGTACCCTGGAAAGTACCAATTAGCATATCACAGCCAGGTGTTTGGGACCTTCTGATTGCAAGGCGTGATTGCATTAAGGCTAAGAGGTGTTATCTAAGCTGCCCAGGGTAAGGTGCCAACAGATTCTGGTACAAGTCATTCTGAATTGAGAAAGTCAGTCAGATGACTAGTGAACTAAACTTTAAGGCTGGGTGTACACGGGGCTATTTTTTGTCCCAGCAGAGCATTCACTGTGAGCACTCGCCCGGGACAAATGACTGTTGGTCGCAGCAATAGTGGCCAAGGACGGTAGTGTACGCGACCGATTGTACGGCCCCATTGGGAACCGCACAATTGGCCGTGATTTACCAACGCCCCACACCATCAGATATTTACCGTATCGATCCACAGCACTGTTGGCAGGAAATATCTGCTGGTGTGTACCCAGCGTAAGTCCAGTTGATCTAACTGAATACAACAGATATACCATAACCATCACAAGCTTATCCAATCTGTGTTCATATTCAAGCTCCCCATCCCCTTATTATTTTATTTGCCTTTCTCTGAACCCTTTCCATTTCCAAGAAATCCTTATTGTACACAGGATGCATGTATGTATAATTTTATTTATAAAGCGCCAGTTGGGTACGCAGTGCTGTACATTATAAAATACAGAGTATACAAACAAGGGGATAAGTGCAAGTAGTTATACAGATAAATAAAAATTAAGTACAATTTCATACATCAGTTAAGAAAGCATATATATACATTTTGTATAAATTGATATATAAGTGCAGAATGCCTTGACACATTAGGAATGATATCACTGCCCGAGGAGCTTACAATTCCAAAATTGCAACATATATTCCAAATGAGGCCTTACCAGTATTTGTAAAATGGAAGAATAATCAGGGAGATTCAATAAAAGGTCTTATCATTTAAAATGGTGGTAATTTTGCCCCAACCAATCAGATCTTATTTAACATTTGAAAGCTAACATCTGATTGGTTGGGGCAAAATTAGCACCATTTTAAACGATAGGACCGTTTATTGAATAACCTTGAATATTTTTTTCCCTTGAATTCATACCCATCTTTATAGAAAACAATATCATCTAGCTGCCTCCTGGCACTATTTACTGTACTACATTTTTCCAAGATCCTTTTCCAACAGAGATTCACTTTAGACAAATCTCTTTTGTAAGCTCAAAATGTATCAACTTACATTTATCAGCATTGAATCTCATCTGCCTGTTCTGCAAACACAGATACTTTGCTGTCAGTACCCACTTTCCCAAGCCCAACAAACCTTAGCTTATACATAAGTGATCGATGGGGGATTGTAAGAAAAGCCTTAGCAAAATCCAAGTATACCACATCTACTGCTATGCCAGATTCCTACTCAATTTGTTTGACATAGTCTGTTCCTCATAAAGCCATGCTGGTTACTACTTAATTTGTTTGACATAGTCTGTTCCTCATAAATCCATGCTGGTTACTACTTAATTTGTTTGACATAGTCTGTTCCTCATAAATCCATGCTGGTTACTACTTAAGAATATGTTCCTGAATAGGGATGACATAGAACTCGAACTCGAACCCGAGTTCGATCCGAACTGTTCGAGTTCGAACGGACCCGGACTTCTCGAACTATCTCGGACGCGGACTTTCAATATTTCCCCGACTTTCGATGATTTATCGAATGTTCGAACGGTCAAGTATCGAATCCGCGAGTAAAATGTACATGGTATCTAGGCGCGAACATCGAATCTGCGAGTAAAGTCTCCATTACAGCCTATACGCGAGTATCGAATCTGCGAGTAAAATGTCCATGTTACCTCGAACGTTCGAACGCGAAGTTCGAAAGTTCGAAAACGGACCGAACTTTCAATAGTTCGACCATCTCTATTCCTGAATAAAACTTTCCAGTTTCTTTCCCACCACTGAAGTTAAACTTATAGGTCTGTAATTAAAGAAACCTGTACAAACATAAAAAAAAAAAAAAAAAAAAACAATCAGCTTTGTTCCAATCCATTTCTGGACATGAGTGAATCTCAGAAAATAAGAAACAATGGCCTGGATAAAATTGAATTTTGTTTCCTAAGGACCCAAGGATGTATTTTATCCGGTCCAGGAGCTTTATTGATATTAACCTTATATTGTTGTATCTGAACCTTATCCTCAGTCAACCAAAGTGCATTGCATCCTTTTTACCATTACTGCTACTATACTTTATGCTATCTGTAACTGGATCTTCCATAGTGTACAATACCTGTTAAATATTGGGAATTTCACTGCTTGCTATTTGAATGTGTCATTAGTAGAGATGGCCGAACTTACTGAAGTTCAGTTTGTTTCCAAACTTCAGTAAACGTTCAAAAATCCGGAAGTTCAGAAACAGACCTATTGAAGTCAATGAGGGGAAAATAGTTTGAAAAGTTTGGATGAACTTTCCGAAATACAGTAATGGTAACTTACCGTCAATTCCTCTGGGACCCGGGAGATGGTCTGGGGAACATGTCCCTGTGGGTAGAACTGAAAAAAATGTACTCCCTGGCACTTATAAGTGCCCTTGTGACCCTTGGAAGGGCCCTTGTGGCATTGACAAGTGCTCTTTGGAGTTTAAGGGTGTGACAGACAACACCACAACACTCAGCCCAGGGGCGCTCTGAGCACACTTAGCTCACTGCGAAAACCCCTAAACCCGACCGAGAGTTGTCCGTCACTTGTATATATTTACCATGAACCATCGGTAACTGCCACCAGGTGTGTTTAAACTGTACACCAACCTACCCTGTATGCACACCTGTACAATAAAATAATGACCGTTATTTCGCTACCACGCATAGATAGGAATATAACAGGATACAATAGAATATAATATAGTGGTAAAACGTAGCGTCTCAGAATCAGAGTTCCTTAGTTCTAATTAGAGCAATCAGAGATTCAGCTAACGATTTGAATATCGTTTAATATAAACAAAAACAGTGCAAACAACAAACTACAGAAAAATATAACAGACAAAACACAACACATTGAGTTACAGCAGGCCCACTGCAGTTTGCCACCATTGTTGTGGGACCAGGCAGGCTTGGCCCCACTGGACATACCCCTCACCCCATTGGCTACTCTCCCTCAAGGTATGCTTCGTGCAAGGGAAAGCAGGTGAAAGGGTAAGGCTTCATAGGAACAGCACCATTGAGTTACAGCAGGCCCACTGCAGTTTGCCACCATTGTTGTGGGGCCAGGCAGGCTTGGCCCCATTGGACATACCCCTCACCCCATTGGCTACTCTCCCTCAGAGTATGCTTCGTGCAAGGGAGTGCAGGTGAATGGGTAGGAACAGCACCATTGAGTTACAGCAGGCCCACACTTTGTAATATGGAGTACTGCTCTCGGGCTAGGCAGGCCAGAGCTGAAAACATTAGCCACAGAGTAGCTGTTGCGGCTGTATGAGATGGTCAGAGTAGGTGACACCACAAAGGTGCCTCATGGAGAGAGAAGGAAGAACAAATATGGAGTACTGCTCTCGGGCCAGGCAGGATTGAACCAGAGCTGAAAACATTAGCCACAGAGTAGCACTGTCAGCTACACAAAACACACAGACACTGACACACAGATACACTGTGACTGTTCTTTATAGTGGAACCGCTTTACTAGTTGGTAAGAGGCACACGCTGTACCAGGTGAGGTGGGCGTGTATACATACTTTTGTATGAATGCAGCGACACTGGCCACAAATGAAATACTAATTGAAAGGACAGGATTGAATGGATGTGCGGTATGTGGCACCAGTGTTCTCCCCAGAAATTGTTTCCAGTCGGGTAGGGCAGAGCAGGGAAATGCCTTTTCAAAGTCTAGGAAACTGAAGACTCCAGGCTGTCTGTGATGCTTCTGATCCACGCTGATTCCTTGTCCTCATCAATGTCTGGAGCATGCGCAGTAACCCCCCCACACACTATCCGGATCCATCCTCAGCCATCGTTGCACCTAGCGTGTAATCCTTTTGGGGGAAGGTAAGTAACCCCTGCCCGTACCTAACCGATGCAATATTTTTTTTAAAAAATACCCCCTCATCCGTACTTACAGAGCCTTTTCTCCTGCAGCATTTCTAGTGACGCCAGCTGCGTATGTTATTGGCCGCCTCTCAGCCAATCACAGACGCGGCTGAGGTCCGGCCCCCGCTTGCAAAGAAGTAGGCCGGAATGGAGGGCCGCAGGAGAGAAGGCAGTGTAAGTAGAATTCAGGGGATTTTTTAAAGAAATATGCCGGCGGTTGGGGGTGGGTAGGGGTTACCTACCTTACCCCCAAAGTTGGTTTAGGGGGTGGACATGCCTTTTAACCCTTCAGTGCCAGCAGACTTCCCCATAGTATTGCTATTAACACTTTCAGTGCCAGAAGAGTATTACCATGAACAATTCAATGGAGGAGACATGGAAAGCAGGTACATACTGGAACTTTCGAACTTTTACAATAGTTCGAAAATTCGAAAACGGACCGAACTTTCAATAGTTCGACCATCTCTAGTGTGTACCAAGCTTAAAGGTTGGGTTATCATTTTTCACCTATTTTGTTACCCTTGTCTATGGTTAGTAATGCACTTATTGGCAATTCAGTAACAGATGTATCATTACAGTTTGAGCCTAATCTAAAAAACAGCTATAAAACCTTAGCTTACCTGTTCCCATAGTTTACACCTAAAAGCCAAATCCTGTGCTGATTAGTGCCTTATTGATTATCTGTATCAGATAAGGCCACTCTAATGATTGACCTTATTGTGTGACCTTGGCCCTGTGCATGACAACATACACAGTGATCTAAATGGGGAAAGTATGAAATCAATGTCATGTAAGTCTGTCAGCAGAGGTGTGGTTTTGAAACAAACCTGTTCGATTCACAACAGCTGGTTTCATAAATCTGCAGGATTGTTGACAAACTGGACTCAACATTGACTTGAGCCATTTAAATCACTATCAGACACTTTTATAACCACTCTCTCACCTTACCAATTATTCTCTACCCCAATTCACATTCCAATTACCCATCCCTTATCTATTACTGTGTGTTTATATTGCTATCTTCACCCCCAATGGCATTATGTGTTCTTGTATATTGTAAAAGTTTGTTATTTTGCCAGATGATGTAAAGATCTGAAGAAGGGGGGAGCTCCCGAAAGCTAATCTATTAAGAAAACTATTGTTAGTGCAAATAAAAAAAGTATCACATACTATACTTTCTCATCTTTTTGCAGGATTATTGAGAAATTTTAAAATCGGAACTTATAGAAAATTTCAGTTGAAAAGTGGAAAAATGCGGTTGAAAAATTTAAAAATGTCGCTTCAGTTGGGTTCAAACTGGATTATCCGAATTTCAATACATTTTGCAGATCGGCTGAACTCAACTATCTTTTATGTCTGTTAGAGAATATTTCTATTCTGCTATAGGATTATGATAATTAAGTACAAAACAAGCTTGTAACTAGATATGTCCGAACTTCGCAAAATCCGGTCCGCTCGAGGATCCGCGAATTTTTGAAAAAATTAGAAAATTCGAAAATCCGCGCTAAAATGAAAATATTCTCGAAAATTACGCAATTTCTCGTATTTCCTAAAATTTTCGAAATCACGAGTTTTCGCGTATTTTTCGAAAATGCTAGTAATCCTCGTAATTTCTAAAATTTTTGAAAATACGTATTTACAAAAATACGAGACATCCTCGTATTTTCGAAAATCTTCGAAAATACATGTTTTCGAAAATTCTCGTATTTTCTAAAATTTTCAAAAATACGAGAAATCCGCGGTTCGGAAGTTCGGAAAGCGGAAAATCCAGAAAAATACGGCGTTCACGAATGGGATCCGCGAACCGGCCATCCCTACTTGTAACTGCTGTCTGTATAAAGGACCAAACACTTTTTTACAAAAAAATGTAAACATTTTTAATACTTTATTTTTCATTCTGAAGAGCATCAATTTATTTAGAATAGAAATTAAACGGATACATCTCTTCAACATGATTTCGTATTTTTGCTATTTTATACAAAGCATTGATTTTATGTGATTAACTTTACATAAATGCAGTGCCAACCCCATGGCTATAAACATCTCCTTGTCAGACACTATTTATAGTGACAGCAGAACACAACACATACTAAGTTTGATGTAGCCTCCTTTCTCTTTTGTCATTGTAGAGAGCATAGTAACAATATTGCAGGTTCAGGGCCATTTCACCCTGACTAAGGAGATGCATTGGGGCCGGTGGCACGCGCACACACGGATGACGTCACATCACACGCCTATATATTTTCAGGCCCCAAGCCTTTTAGGGAGGTAGTGTTCCTCAGAGGGGCGCGGCGGGGTGGTACCAACCCACCCTTGCGATGCGATGGATGAGACCAGCAGCCCCTCCCAGCACCCCGCCCCGTACTCTCGCGGGGAGGGAAGGACCCGCTGGGGGGGTTGGAGGAACCCTCCAGCGGGGGCACTGAAAACTGCCTTTTGGGGCTTAAGGGGTCCCGCAGCTTGAGCCAGGACCCCCCTCCCCGGCACTATCAGGGCCCTTATGGCACTTACAAGTGCCCTTGCAGCCCTGAGAAGGGCCTTTGGGGTTTAAGGGGTCCCGCAACTCGAAGCGGGACCCCCCTCCCCGGCCCTTATAATCTGATTGGTTAATGTAAACCATGAAACCAAGCATTAAAAAATTGACCAATCAGAAATGGATTAGGGTTTTCTGCAAACCTATATAAAGAGGTGCACTCCACCACGGACCTCACATGCCATCGCAGTTGATGGCTGAAGAGAGAAGAAAGAAGCGGCTGGCAACATCAGCTCCGCTGAGGCCGGTGGTGCCAGCGGGCTCACTGGCGGCCACATTGAAAGAAAGAAGTCGCCACCAAAGGGCTCTTTTAAGAGCTGCTCACTGGGGGTCCTGGTTGAAGCTGCGGGACCCCCGCCACAGGCACGTGTAAGTGCCGCAAGGGCCCTTATAAGGGATGGGGAGGGGGGACCTGGTTCGAGCTGCGAGACCCCTTAAGCCCCAAAGGCCCTTCTCAGGGCCACAAGAGCACTTGTAAGTGCTGCAAGGGCCCAGATAGGGCCAGGGAAGGGGGTCCCGGTTCGAGCTGCTGGACCCCTAAGCCCCAAAGAGCTCTTGTTAGAGCCACAAGGGCACTTGTAAGTGCTTCAAAGGCCCTGGTAGGGCTGGGGAGGGGGGTCCTGGCTCGAGCTATGGGACCCCTTAAGCCCCAAAAGGCACTTTTCCATGCCCCCACTGGATGGTCCCTCCACCCCCCCAACAGCCCTTCCCTCCCCCTCCCCGTGAGAGTACGAGGCTGGAGGCTGAAAGAGGCTGCTGGGAAGGGGTCGTGGCAGCATACCACCCCACCCTCGCCACGGGGGGGCCCAATGGCTGGGTGGTACCACCCCGCTGCTCCCCTCTGAGGAACGCGACCAGCCATGGCGATCCTTTCCCAGCATCCCCTCCCAGCCCCCTGTAATCTCTGCCATTTTTGCCACCTTGAAGTGAAATGGCCGAAATGAACGCAGCGCATCAGTTACCGCTGCTTTATAAATAGAAGCGAGCGGTAACTGATGCCAAGTTAACGAGGCACTAATTTTTTGCGGCCGGGTTTCACCCGTTTGTAAATCGTGTTATTAGTGATTTTTAGACTTTTTAGAACTCCCCAAACTTTAGAACTTGCCGACATATTTTCGATAATTATCCAAAATTCAAGGATTATCGAATATTCAAATTGATATGCCTCGACTTAAGCGCTCCACAACCCTAGAATGTGTCAAAAGCCAAATTCGAGGGTTATCGACGAAATCGAGGGTTAGCAAATGCTACACTCGAGGGTTAGAAACAAATTTTAGGGTTAGCAAACGCTACATTCAAGGGTTATATGGCCAGGGTTTTTTGATGCAGATAATGATGCTCTGTCCCAGCAGTGGGCATGCTCCAGCCTTAAACATGGAGGCAGACCATTGGTTCTGGGGATGTAATAGCTCACGGTCCCATTTAACATTGTTGTCACACATCACATCTCCAGATACTATAGAGTTCCTGGATTTGTGGGTCAAGAAGTACCAGGGGACCCTGATAACAACACTGTACCGCAAATAAACAACTACAAATTCCATGCTCCATTTCTCTAGCTCGTTAAAGAATTACCAAAGGGAAAATTTTGGAGTGCGATGTATTGTGTATATTGCTAATTTTGCCCCAACCAATCAGATGTTATCTTTCAAATGTTAAATAAGATCTGATTGGTTGGGGCAAAATTAGCACCATTTTAAACAATGAGAACTTTTATTGAATAACCCACAACAGGGCCCTTGGCCAAAAAGGGGCACCATTTTGTGCTAAAGTTCTAAAACTACCAGTCTGTGTGCCAACTGTTTTACCAGTGGTCTGTGTACAAAGCATTTAACCAGTGCCTGGCTGTGTGCAGTGCCAGTTTCCCAACCAGTTTATCAGTGTCTGCATGCCAAGCATTTAACCAGTCTTTGTGCCAACTATTTTACCAGTGGTTATATACAAAGCATTTTACCACTCTCTGTGTGCCAAGCATTTTACGAACGTCAGTTGGTTAGTTATTTTAGAAGTTTTGAGGATCTAAGTTTAGAAATACTGTTTGAATCTGATTGAATAGTTTATGGGTAAAGGATGTTTGTCTGTTTTAAAAAGAGTGCCTTTAAAACAAATGTTAATGATGAATTAGGATGTTTTTTATGGAAATGATTATTTGGTTTGCGGTGCCGATTTGTGTTTGCGGTGGTGTTGGGGGGGTCCATGCCTAAATTTTGCATCAGGGCCCATAATTATTATTATTATTATTATTGATTTATATAGCGCCAACATCTTCCGTGGCGCTTTACAATTACATAGTCATACATTACATACAGGGTAATATATGTTATACAAAGTCATACATAATACATACACAAGTAATACATAATATAAGTAAACAGAGTGAGGAGTTTCTTACAGCAATACCGTGATACAATAGGAAAGAGGACCCTGCCCAAAGAGCTTACAGACTAGAGGATATGGGGATGAGACATTAGGTTGCGGGAATCGGTAGGCTGTAAATAGAGTGGCAGTTGAGTGTGAAAGGTGGGTTGGATCATATTGGGTAGTAAGGGGGTAATGTTTAGGCCAGGTTATATGCTTGCCTAAAGAAGGTGTTAAGGGATAGTGAGTGACGGACAGACGGAGGAAGGGAGTTCCAGAGCAGAGGGGCAGCACGAGTAAAGTCCTGAATGCTGGAATGGCAAGAGGTGGCCAGAATGGATGAGAGGAGGGTATCCTTTGCAGAGCGGAGGGTGTGCCTCAGACGCTATCGCTGAATCAGCTCTGAGATATATGGAGGGGCTATGTTAGATAGTGCTTTATAAGATAAGGTAAGCAGTTTGAACTGGATCCTTTGCATGATGGGCAACCAGTGGGGGAACTGACAGAGAGGAGAGGCATTAGAGAAGCAAGAAGAGAAATGAATGAGCCAGGCAACAGTTGAGAATGGATTGAAGCAGTGCCAGGCGGTTGTTTGGTAAACCACACAAGAGTTGCAGTAGTCTAGCCGGGATATGATTAGGGCATGGACTAGGATTTTTGTAGCTTCCTTCGAGAGGAAGGGTCGAATGTGGGAGATGTTTTTTAGTTGGAGCCGACAGGAGTTGGCAAGCGAATTGACATGAGGTTTACTACATAAATCTGTAGTTACGCCACTGCTTCTCCCCCTACCCTAACCCCATTGACAAAAATTAGTCATCTCTCTGTAATACATAACATATTATAAGACATACTGCACTACTGACAGTATAGTGCTTACAGTGCAATATAAGAATTTTTGTCACCTTAGAGTACCCCTTCTGTAAAGTATATTAGAAGTCACCAAGACCATATATAAAGGGCACGGAACTCTGAGGTGACTTCTAATATCCTGCCTATTACTAGAGATGTCCGAACTTTGCAAAATCCGGTCCGCTCGAGGATCCGCGAATTTTCGAAAAAATTCGAAAATCCGCGAGCAGACCCATTAAAATGAAAAATATCCTCCAAATTAAGAGATTTCTTGTATTTTCGAAAATTTTCGAAATTATGTGTTCACGTATTTTTGAAAATTTTCGAAAATACGAGAAAACGCGTAGTTTCGAAAATTTTCGAAAATATGTATTTTCGAAAATACGAGTAATCCTCGTAATATCGAAAATTTTCGGAAATAAGAGAAATCCTCGTATTTTCGAAATTACGAGTTTTCTCCAAAAATACGAGAAAACTCGTAATTTCATACATTTTCGAAAATACGAGAAATCCGCGGTACGGAAGTTCGGAAGGCGGAAAATCCGGAAAAATCCGCCGTTTGCGAACGGGATAAACCCGCGAACCGGCCATCCCTACCTATTACATTGTTGCCGAATTTCTTAACAATCCATCTTGTCTCATAGCCCATTTTATACCAAGATAATGATGTTTTTTCTTATTAAATATAATAATGGTGATTTTAATTAAATTCAATATTAATATAATAATGGTAATTTTATTAAATATATGTCTACAATTTTTTTTTTAATGTCTAAATAAATTATATATTCTCAGACATAATGTAGGGCAGTTCTTAACCTTAAGCTATTCTTTTAATTTATATAGCTCCTTAGAGGGAGCTAATATTTTAATTATATTAATTTATTCATTTTCCCCCAACCTACAGCATCATGTAAGATAATGTAGCAAAATCCTACGGCAAACATTAAAATCCTGTTTATCTATATAGTTTTATTTTGAATACGATTTAGAAATGTGTTCTAAATTTTTGAGCCATGATAAACAGAACATGAAAAAAATGCATCTGTTTTAATGAATTAGAACAATCATAGTTATGAGGCATGGTCCTCTTTAAATTACTGAAAAAACACAGCTAGAGATAAGAAAGGGTGCACGGCCCACATCTTGTGATTTTAGAGTTAGATTTGGCCTAGTGAAGGGCCTGGGGCTTTGGCTGCACCTGGGCCACCAATATACGGGGGTTAGTACTTTTAAGCACCCCATTATACACTGTGTTTACCAAACCCAGGATACATCCCAGGACTCCTTCTTACTTCACAATAAGGGCCGGGGGTTGTTCCACCTGGACCTCTTATTTGGGCAAGTAAGGCTTCTTCCTTGAATGTCCCATTTTGGTGGTTTGGAGATTGCTCTTAAGTTTATTTGCAGCTTGCTTTTCTGACTTTGCTGCCTACCTTGTTTTATGTGGATTTATATCACTTTACTGACATGCTTATCTAGTGATTTATTGGTATAGTAATGACCAGTGCTGTACATTGTACAATAACTTACAGCATGCATTGTTCCTTTTTTCTGTCCTCATCTGTATCCTTACTGTTTGTGCAGTTAGCTCCTAACCAGAGCCAGCTACCTCAAATCTACTTTTTATTAACTGCCACTGCAAATCCCATCTTAAAGTCACAATAACGTTTTGAAATTGTTGCAAAAAGGTTTGAATTCCATTAAGATGGGTTGTTAATGAGTCTTGATAAATTCCCATTAGTAATATTAAACAGAAAATAGACTGCATCATCAGTGTGGTGTGACCATACTTGTCTGATGTACAGCCCTAGTGATCAAATAATACAATCAATGGATAAAGAACAATCTATAACATTTCTATGTCTATTTCAATATATATTGTCAAATGGTTTATGCAGTGTTTTGAGGAACATCAGGTAATAGACAATCAAATAAACATACAGTAACGGCAAAGACAGATTTAAACCCTTATACAGGGAAATTACATTACAAGCATGCCAATTGCCTACAGCTTTACCCAGCAACCTGGACAAATAATAATTCACATATGCAGATTTAACATTTACAATGCATATTACAAAAAAAATGCTGATCATAATCCCTGTTGGAGATAGTGTATTTATGTATTTTTTCCGGCCAGCCCCCCCCCCCCCCCCATCTACACAAAATCTACCATGCTATGCCCCTTCTTAGTAAGTGTTGTAAAATTAGAAGCTTCATTTATATTTTGATCAATGTAGTACAATTTAAAATTTTCTGTATCAAATAAGTGGAGGAGCTTGACATTCAGGAAATTCTCATATATTCAGTAACAATGCACTATTTAGTGTATATTAAACCTCAGATATGTGACTTTGCCTCAATTCTTTAGGGTCTTTAACATTAAAGGGGAACTGTGGTCTCTAGACATGTTTTTAAATGAAAGGCCGGGTTCCTACATTTGAAATGAGCCATGAACCACCTATCTACATGCTGTACAGCCCAAGATATAAAAAAATCTCTGATCAGAAAGTTAAGAGGTAGGAAGATGACAGATGAAATCCCAAAGGCTGCTCCTCCACTGCCACCAGCATGCACAGCCTCAGAATTCACAGTGTGTGTTAAAATTCCAGGAAAAAAGTTAAGGGAATCTACAGCCCCTACCCTCTTTATGGTCCTTCCCACACATGGCCCCACCCACTGACCCATGGGCCCCAGTCATACCTCAACCCCCCCCCCAGAAAACTGTGTGAAAACAACCTTTACAGGCAAAGTCAGAATCAGACAGAAAGTTTGAAACTGCTGATACTGACTCTGCCTGTAAAGGCAGTTTTACACATTTTTCTGTAGGGGGCATGGGTCTGAGTTATGAGTGGGATGGGTCCATGGGTCCATGAGTGGGTGGAGCCAAGTGAGGCTGCAAAGGACAGGAGCAATGGGGGCCTGCAAGAGAAAGGGCCAACGGGGGCTGCAAGGAGAGGGGCCACAGACCAATTAGTGGAAGGGGCCATTGGACCCACAAGTGGGAGGGGCCATGGGGGCTGCAAGGGAAGTGGCCAAGATAGTGCTTGCAAGGGGATGTGGCCAAGGGGGGTTTGCAATGGGGAAGAAGAGACACAGGGAAGAGAGAGTGTCACATGTTTTAGAGCAGGAAGCAGGAAGTGCAGGGAATCTGGTGATGCTGCTTCCATATCACTCACAAAAATGTAAATATCTTCAAAACTATGTAAAAAAAAATAATGAAAATAAATTGCAAAAATACTCAGGAAAGCAATTGTTCACCTTTAAGGGGGAAAACACATTGCTCTGTCTACATTAATAACTAGTCTCTTAACATTAATAACTAAGCCCTAGGCTTACAGGTCTATTACTTTATTACTAGTTTACTATATTTAGTAGTGTTCAGAAACTCTAAAAAGATGAGTACAATTAAAGAATTCCTCATATAAATATTGTTAAGCAAAAGTTGTTGAAGATATCCCAGAGTCTTTATGTTTCTGCATTATTTTTTAACTTAATACTTGTCTTACTTGAAATGAATATAGTAATCCTACTGAAGCTCACAATAGGAATTTAAAGGACAATTATACTTACCTCCTCATCTTCTTATATGCACATTTTCTACCAAGGGTGAGGACCTAAGTTGCTCAGTTCTCACCCCTGAGCTGTTTGCACTTAGTCTGTTATGCACTTACAGGGTTATTCAATAAAAGTTCTTATCATTTAAAATGGTGCTAATTTTGCCCCAACCAATCAGATGTTAGCTTTCAAATGTTAAATAAGTTCTGATTGGTTGGTGCAAAATTAGCACCATTTTAAACAGTACGAACTTTTATTGAAACTCCCTGTTAGTCTGTTATACTTACACAGCGCTGCTGCGCTAAGCTCTGCCCCCGCATCTCCGTTGGCGACTTGGCCAATAGGAAGATACACTCTGCAAGGTGTGTGCCTTCCTATTGGACCCATTGCGGAAGCAGACATGGGAGCGGAGCAGCGCTTTGTAAGTATAACTGTGTAAGTGGAAACAGCCCAGGGGTGAGGACTTAGCGACTTATGTCCTCAGCCTTGGTAGAGAGCATGCATATAAGAAGAGGAGCAGGAGGAGGTAAGTATAATTGTCCTTTAAAGATTTTCCAGTAATATAAAAGCATCCTTTAATGTAAAAAAAACTTTCCATATGCCTTTGCTCTAATTCCGATTCAGACTGGCAGAAAAGTCCTTGGGCTGAAATTTATAGAACAGGCAACGAATGGGCAGCAGCAAGATATGAGATCATGTAATGGTAGGGTGTGTGTGTGTGTGTGTCTGCTGATTTCACAAAAAAAATAATCAGAAGATAAATAAATTAAATTAACTAAAAAATGAAATAGAACTTGTATGCCAAGTTGACTTGCCATGTTAATTTAGATTCTCAGATGTGAGGTATGCTAACAAGAGTCTTATAAAAGGAAGCAGACTTCATCTGTTTAACAGACCAATATCATCCCTGAAATTACCTGGAAATAATACAATTCTATTGATTGAATAAAAATAGTAATATTTAGAAATTATAGTACCATTAAATTTCTCCCCTTTTAACAGATGTTTTTACATCCTGCTTATAATCATCTCTCTCATCATTTTTCTCATTCCCTTTCCCTCTCTAAACTCTCCAGCCAACTGCATATAGCAGTATTATTTATATGAGTAAAATATAATCTGTGTTTAATAAAATATCTACAGTATATCGACAGTATATACATATCTATAGTTACTAAACCTATTTAAAATACTCTTTTAAAAACAGTGTAGCAGAGTTAGACATTATGAATTTCCCAGCATCTTTTAAAGTAGATCTGTTGTACTCCTGTCTGAACTCCTTTCCCTGTTTATAGTTTTGTTGTTTTCTGTATCCAGGACAACCTGTTGGCATGTAATTCCAGCTCACATATTTTGGTTTGGCATGCACTCTAGACTATAACTGATCTTTAGTCAAATCATTCTATACCACAGAGAAATACTAAAACATCCAAGCAGAACATTCTTATCTTGCATACGACACTGCATGTTCTGTACCATGTATACTGTATATACAGTATATACAGTATATATATATATATATATATATGTTACACTTGCACTAAAAATTAAAGATTGAAAGAGACCCTTGAGTGCACTTGTATTTTATAACATATAGACATTTTTGTTTATGTAGCATCAGGGCAAGGAAAAACTGTGAAGTGTTTGCCCATTCCACCATTTTCTGTTTATATGTATATAAACTGCTGGCACTAACCTCTCTCACCCTAAGTTACCCAGGTGCTACTGTATGATCCAATATGTATGTTCAGTAATCAGTGCACTCTTGGGAACTTTTTAGAACGTGCTTTATTATACAATATTTGTGTCACAGGCAATGTTTCGTTCCTTGTCTTAGACCTTTCTCAAGCATATATATAATAAAATGCCAAGCGTGTGCCTGTTGGTGCACATTGGGAATTATGTGTGTGAATAGCCTAACACAAGGCTAGTTTCTTTATAAATATTATTACTGGAGATTATTATTTGGAGTTGAGTTTGTATTACTGAGCTGGTCTGAGGATTTTATTATAGTTACACACTATCAAGAGCCACAATCTCTCTTGGTAAATATTTGTTCTGGTGTTTAGTACCAGAAATCCCAGCGTGATTTTAACACCAGCAATTAGCGCAATTTTCCTACCTTAATACCTTATTGCAGCTACACAGGTATCTATCATGATATCCCTCCCCCATTCACAAGGGGAGGGGTGAAACTCCTTCTAATTTTTTAACCCCTTATTTAGAAACAGCATCCAGTGGTAAATGAGGCCACAAATGTTTAAATTCTACATATGAGTAATGAACTTTGTTAGTGTCAGTGGATGGGTGGGAGGGCTATTAGAAATGTAGACAGTGGTTAGTTGCACAACACTAAACATTATTATTGTACTTGGGCACCCTCTGTAATGTATGGGACATTATAAAACACCATAACTAAAGATATTTATATATTTTTATATTTAGGTAGAGACATGTGTAGGGTGTATGGGGCTGTGTGGGCATGTGTACACTGTTTATATAATTATTACTGGAGATTATTATTTGGCTTGTAAGTGTATTACTGAACTGGACTGAGCATTTTATTACAGTTCACCACACAATCAAATTTATGAAGAGCAGCAATAGCTGTGAGTAAGTCTCAGTTTGAAAATTCAACATGTTCTTTAGCTGGCTTTAAATAGTCTTGTTGTTTTATGCGCAATGCACTTGTATGTATATGTCTATTTAGATAATGCCACTTGGGGACGCAGCGCTGTACAATATTAGAACACAGAAAGTCATACAAGGGGGACAAAAACTCTAAATTAATTCATAAATATATTAATATGTGCATCGTGCTTGAACCATGTAACATGAAGAAATAAGTCCCTGCCCCGTAGAGCTTACAATCTAATTAGGTGGGTGACATACACATACATAGGAAAGGGTAGTAGTCACATATTAAATTAGTTGCGCAGACTGCACAGGTGTTTTTTGCTATACTTGTGCAGCCAGTGCAATTAAGGATTTATTATTGGTTAGTGGTTTAAATACTCCATATGAGTACTTAAATACTACATATGAGTAGTGAACTTTGTAAGTGAGTGTGTGTGTTTGTGTGTGTATGGGGGGTATGTGGATATGTGGACAGTGCTTATTAATATTATGATGTATGTGCTAGGTTACCCACAGTAATGACTGGTACGTGCAGGTTGGCCATGGTAGTGACTGGTGTATGCAAGCTGCCCACAGTAGTGGCTGGTAAATGCAAGTTGCCCACAGTAGTGACTAGTACATGCAGGTTGCCCACAGTAGTGACTGGTACTTGCAAGTTACCCACAGTGACGGTTAATTTAAGTTTAGCCCCACCTTCACCAGAAAGTCTTTCTATAGCCTATGGAGAGGGATGGGGTGGGTTTTTCTTTGTCTGTCTGTGCCTTTCAAATAATAGTTTCTGATACAGAGACACAGACTTCCTATTTGCAAATTGAACTTTTTTTTATTGGCTAAAGGTGGCCATACACTACAAAAGGTTATAACAATCTTAAACCAACTGATACTTTGATAGAGAGATGTACAATGTTAATTGTACATAGATGTACCATGCATATTGTTCAATTCAATCGTTTCGTGATTAATGTCATATGTTGGAGAAATCCAAAACTTCTGTATATAGTAAAATATGTAAGTATAAATATAGAACCCAAGTATTTATTAAAAATCCCCCTCTGTATGTAAAATACCATCATATATAGCAAAATACAGTAAACATATTAGAACCAGAACATATGGTATACAATCAAATATAAAAGAAATGTATAAAGTCACATAAATAAAGGGACTAGATAAATATACAGCTATATTTGTAATGTCAAATGTCATCTATAGTGAGGTTACATTACATTTAATCGGAACTTCAGAAAACACTACAATCATTTCACTAATCGACTTTAAAAAAATTACTTTTCCGATCGTAATTACGATCGATTTTACAATCTAACGTTGCATAATAAGATCGGGAAAATGTCAAATTTTTCGCCCAATCAATGGAAATGTCGGGTTGTACATAAAATCAGCCTAATGTATGGTCACCTTAAGACTGACACATGTTTTACAAACAGCACATAATTGGGTGTAATACAGGAACCTCTTTGATTATTCCATATTAAAATAGGGGTCTCAGCGCTGTAAGTACAGTTATAAAGTTTATATATTTTGTCATTTACTTAATATAAGTGAGTGCTATACTTAGTTCTAAATAACTAAACAACTCCTTTGGTTTACAAAATATTGATTAACTTAAAATACACAATGTTAGAATAATTTACTTCATAAGAATTAAATTAATAGAGAGATCTGCTGCAGATAAGGTACCTATATACTTACAGCTTACCTGACAATGCTCCCATAATGTTCTGGACAACTTCTTTATCAATTTTTGATCACTGTTACAGACATAACATTGAATGTAAATTGTAATCTGTCCGTAGAACTTTGTCAGTTAAGAACTGCTGGGGTAGTGGATGTTACAGTTAATTTAAACTAGTGTATGGCCACCATGAACTAGTTATATATACTTTAGCAGACTCTATTTATATATGATGTCATTGTAACATTACTGGCAATTAAAAATCAATAATCTACGAAAATAAATTAAAAAGAAATTACATATAACTTATATCTTCTACAAAATCCAGCATAACCAACTCCAGACATACCATTCCCCTTAGCACAGAAGGTAAATTATTAGCTTATTTAAGAGTTCCTTGCTAGAAGCAAACTGAGCATGTCTGCACTACTGGTTAAGAGAAGGGGGATGAGGAAGAAACTGCTGGACCTTTGTGTAAAATTAATTAATAAGTAGTTTCTTGCCATGATGGGCAAACACTTTTTAAGCCTGTAGTGTTTTACACAATATTACATAATATTTATGTTATTATGTATATATGTTGCAGTGTATTATAACATTAAGTTATTGCTTTAGTATAAATGAAGTACAATAATATGTCCACCGTGTTTTTTTAATTATCAATGGTCTTGTTCCTTATTAATTTAATTACTGGGATGAACCTGTATTTTTGTTATCATGAATAAAATTGAGTTGAATAATAGGACTACTCACGAACCATAACAGAAATAAAGTTTATGCTGTTATGGTTCATGAGTAGCCTAATCCTATTATTCAACTCATTTAGTTCTGTAGTGGATTTGCATAGAGATTTGAGAGCACAGTGAGACTGACATGCTGGTAACTTTCGATCCCCAACAAGATCATCAGTCATAATTCCCCTTATTGTATCTTCACATAATTAATTTTATGTTTGATATTTTTAGTTTCCAATGTATCTTTTACACAGCATCAATTCAGCCATAAGGTAGTTTGTGCCAAACTATGGTTTCTCAATACTGGTAGCAAACTGGGAATTTTATTATACTGATAGCAAACTGGGAATTTTATTATACTGGAAGCAAACTGGGAATTGTATTATACTGGTAGAAAACTGGGAATTTTATTATACTGGTAGCAAACTGGGTATTGTATTATACTGGAAGCAAACTGGGAATTGTATTATACTGGTAGCAAACAGGGAATTTTATTATACTGGAAGCAAACTGGGAATTTCATTATACTGGAAGCAACCTGGGAATTTTATGATCCTAGTAACAAACTGGAAATTTTGTGATACTGGTTGCAAACTGGGAATTGCATTTTCACTTTATTTTTTAATACTCTAAACAACCAGCATAACATTTTGTGTCTTTGACCCTTTTCTCAATTGAAAATTCTCTTACATCCAAATTGACAAGAAATTACATATAGGCTTTATCCTATAAATGGTTTAAAATAACATTACAGACAATCTCACATATTTATAGATCATTATGTATGTTTAATGACAAAAGAATTATAGCCAAGACAAATTTGTCACAAAAAAGATAAAAACCGTAGACAAACCGTAGTCTTTTAGGCTCTATGGAGCAAGCGTTCATAGATGCTTAATCCACCTGACCTCCCTTCTCTTCAGTTTAAGCTTTCATAAAACGTTACTGGCTAGCATCATGCCCTTTTCCACAAAGTGCTTAGAAAGCAGTAAGTGGTTTTGCTTAAGGGAGATAGAAGATTTGTGTTTGTATTTTTTAAGTAGTTTCACCAATGTATATTAAGCAAAAAAGAGGGCACACTCTCCCTCAGTCTGATACAATCCCTGCCCCACTGGGCCTTGCAATCTAGTTTTCCTACTAAAGACTCCTTCACTTCCAACCCCCCCAACTACAATTTGCCCCACTGTGTAGTCTTAAAAGATCTCTACCTATTCTGCTTCTTATGGTTGTCATGCAGGGCCTGATGAAAGTTCAGGAAATGGAAGAGTAGGAGCCTCTCTATGTGTTATCCATATATGTCGCTTCCTGCTCCACTGTTCATAACAAGATTCTGGAACTTCGGAAAAGGTACAGTAGGGAATTCCCCCCAATCTTAAATGCTATGTTTAAAACAGCTAAACCAGCCCCTTACTGTACTAACTCATCCTCGTTCCCTCTGCTTCCTCTGCTGCTCTTCTGCACGAAAGCAGCAGAGGGGGCTGGACAAGCAGCCACGTCAGTGATTGGCTGAGACTGTCCCCTTCTGCTTTTCCCTTCTGCAGCAGAGGAGGCCGTGAAGGAGGCAACAAAGGCTGTTAAGTCCATTTAGGGAATGATTTAGGTGTTTTAAACCTAGCGAGGTCTAGGTTAGGGGGGATTCCCTACCTAATCTGAAGTTTTTATTTTGGGGGGTGCTGGGATAACATAAACATTTGTTTAGTGAAAGCAACCAAAGTTATATTATTTATTTTACATTCTCTGAATTTTAGATTGTCTTCTTTGTAATAGACCTCATCCTTATTGCTCTGTTGGAGTTTTTCTTCTAATTCTTTCTTAGAAATAAGCAGCTATGGGAAACGTGGCAGGAAATATTGATAGAGCCCATGAATGATTAATAAAGCCTCTTAGATTCACAATCAATACTGTTTCTCATTACAGCTATCTCACTCCAAACTATTTTCTTACAGTCTGTACCCCTATTTGTATTTATTTTACATCTATTTGCTAGTTGTTTACTAGAAAAACATTTGCAAACAAATGTTTTTATTGGAGATGTGCTTTAAGTAGGAGACAAGTCAAAATCAAATCGATCTTTGCTCCTATCTTATCCCCGTCATTGTACATTACTAGAATTCCAGAGGTATCATGTTTAAAAATAAATTGTAAAAAGATAGGTAAATTTGTGGCTTAAGACAACAAACTGTCATGTAAAAAAGGAATTCCTAGAATTTTTAGATATTGGAAATCCATTATCAATCTAAATTTAGTTAAATTATTTGTGACATTTGGCAGAAATTTTGAAATGTCTCCACCAGCAAATTTAGCAAATCTATTGCTAAATACAGCATTTATTGACCCAGAGCTGTCAATATTTAGTGATGCAATAGTTAATTGGGGCTATACCATGTAAAGGAATATTATAACTTTTTTATGACATGCTTGTTAAAAAAGGATATCATACTGTAATAAATTACCAATTACAATTTCATCATGAAATACTTGCCTAGAGAAAATACCACAATTTAGCATAATACAGTTCAATATTGGTATCTTACATTGTAGTCCAATAACATAGTTATTAACATTAGTATATATAGTGCCAGAGTCACAAAAAACATAGTAATGGAGGTTGAATAAAGACATGCTTCCATACTTCCAAGTATCCCTGGATCAAACATATTCACAATATATGTATTAATAACAGTAATTCTCAACCAGAGCTACAATATATGTAAAAATACCAGTAATTCTCAATATTATTATCCAGTCCAATTTTAAAGTGTTGTAAGGCACAGTATCTCAGTTAAGTGATATTAGATATTAGACATGATATTGTAATAAATAATAATAAAGCTTAATTTCAATGTACAATTCCTCAACTTTATATGCTTTCCACAAAATAAATTTAAAGGTGATTACATAATGTACAGTCTACGAAGTTTCGTGATAATTGATTTGGGAAACCTACCTAAATATATAATAATATGAAGTCCAGATATAGAAAGAATTTGAATAAATTGAGCAAACCTTTTCTTGAAATCTGGACAGCTGCGTTTTCTTTTCCCATTTTAGGCATCATTTAGGATGCAATTGCTATAACATAGCTAGTCAAAGGTTAGGTGTATTTGACACATGGCATAAAGTCATTTGATTCAGGTCATAGGCCAAGTGCTTCCAGCCTGTAACTGCTTGTTAAAACAATGTACAATGTAACCAAAGGGATGTTTGCCATATACAATTGTAAATTTTGAATAAACAAAGTCATAGATTCTGACTGTACTTTACATAGTTTGGTCTTAGATAACATCTCGTCTTTTCTTCTTTAGATACTGAACCAGTTTATGTAAAGCAGAAAGCTAATGCTCATGTATAATTTCAACTCTTTTTCAACAATTTTTTGTTAGTTTCCAAGCTTTAAATGTTTAGCTCCTATGTTTTTAAAAATGCATTGTAAACACAACATAAAGGATTATTATTATTTAATTATTTCTGCTTGGCATTGTCAACCAGGTTACACTTGTCATATCACTATGTATAAAGATTGTTTCCTTTTTACTGTTTGCATAAACATTCCAAGAGACAGTTTCTTTAATAAAACAGTAATTTTGTCTTAAAGGATATGTACACAATTAGTTTTTTTTTTAATTGTCTGGAATAGTTACTGGAAACTATAATTCTTCCCAACTATCATCTGTCCCATATTTCTTTAGATATCCAGTCTGAAACATCTTTCATTTCAGCTGTCAATCAAGTGCCTTAATATTATAAACTCTTCGGTTATGTATAGTTTTGATGGAATGGTGACAGTTGGTACATGAACTGCATGGTAGGAAATTCCCTCGCCCAATGCTGCCTCATAGGGATTACTGAGCATGCTTGCCCTCACAGAGATTCAGAGGGACTGTGCAAAACAAGTACTGGAATGAAGTCATGCAGCAACACAAACATGAGGAATATGTGCTGCTTACATGTATTTATTTATAGATTGAAACAAGGCAAAGTAATTTTTTCAGTGTACAATTCCTTAAAAGTAATTACTACGTCAATGCTTAAGGAGTCAGTTTACAGTTTAGTTCCATGTGAATCAAGTGAATGAGATTTTGGGAGCCAAAATGTAATTTATTTTGATTTGCAGACACACTGCAGCTGTTATAAAGAATTCGAACAATGATTTCAGTTTTATTTTTCAAATCAAAGTTTAATGAATATATTATTATTATTATTATTATTGTTATTGTGGTAATAGTACAGTGAGGGAAATCATCTTTTAAAACCTTTCTTTTCTACATTAATAGGGCACACTATACATTGCTCTTTTTTATGGCTTAGTAGTGGAATACTGAAGTTGTCCATTAGTATTCTATTATTATTCTGCAGTGTCTTTTTTTATATATACTACCAGCTCCTATACCATTTAACAGATTACATGGGAATAAATGTTTTTCTAAATTATTAATGTCAATTTATCAGTTTGTCTTTCTAAACAATAAAAATGTTCTTCTATTAGGCAACAAAAGCCAGATTAGCTTTTACAGTAGATTTAACTTACAAATAGCACTCACACGGAAACTCTAAGTTCTTCTTTTAAAATGAGCATATTTTTACACATTATTATTTTAGATACTATAGTATACTTTCCCTAAACAAGTAAGAAAAACAATTAAAAAAAAAAAAAAGACAGTTAATACTAAAGGAGAACTAGTCTCGCCAAAAAACAAAAAGAGGAATATAAATATAATAAAATAGGATTAGCCCCCAATATTATTATGCAAAGGCCTCACTGGCAACCAAGCATTGCATTGTGTGATATATTAGCTTGGGCATCAGGTGCAGTATCAGATTTGTATATGAGGTTTAGGCTAATATGCTTACTGTGTGTTTGGGTACTATCTAGTATGTACAGTATCAGTATGTCATAAAGACATTTTTTAGGTTACGGGTTGGCTTAGATTGTAAGGAGTTGGCTACTTAAATCCCCATTGGCTGCATCATTCACATAGCAATCAGTGGGCTCATTACCTGGATCGCTATCCTCTAACACTTTCTATGTGTTATTAAACTAATAACTCTTTTTTGTTACAATTAATTAAGTCATGCACAACATATTCTATATTTGTAACTGTTGATGTGAATTTATTTGTCCTCATCATCCTTCCATGGGTTTAGTTGATAAAATACCCTCTAGTGTGTTTTTGCTACCACTCTGATACCTGGTTTCAGTATCTCCTCTACCTCTGGATTTCATCTTAGAATAGAAAACTTTTGTAAAATGACCTGTTTGATCTTGTTTAATTGTGCTTTTAAGAAAATGTAAATCCTTGAGATGTTTCTTTGAGATTTGAAACATAAGAAAGTGAATGTGCTGGTATATGCCTTTGAGAAGAAAATTGAGTAAAGTGAGGGCTAAATTACCCTGTGATTTGATTAGATGTTAAGTTTTAAATGTTTGGAAAGGGCTAATGTTCAGGACTTAATATCTGCCTGCCTGTCTTGATTAAACAACAGTCTATAGTCAGTGGTGACGTTCTCTTCACCCTTTTCCTCTCCGATGGCTTAAATTGTAAGCTTTTCTGGGCAGGACTGCAAAATATGGTTAGTGCTATATATAGGAAAATAAATACATGTACGGTATATGTACAGCAATAGATCTGCCTCACTCCTCCTGCCTCTTTGTATTTAATAACTTGTAATTTCACATTCTTCCATTCTTTCCTTACCTCTATATCTAAATTAACAGTTTTCATGGGTGATAGTAGCTTGCTAGGTACTCAATCCATTCTATTATATACTGGAAAGAAGAATATGAGACAGAAAAATGTATCATAAACTGCAATTTGAAAGAATTAGTGATCCCAATGTGGCTCTGTGTAAATCTCTCTGTTGTTGTGCAACTGTAATAAAATGTCAGTCTAGTTTAGTAATACAAACTTAAGCCCAATAATAATCTCCAGTAATAATAATACTGTACACATAACCACATAGACCCCAAATAAAATAATTTGTAGGACTTTTTACAAATCTGAAATCTTTTTAAACTGAATTGTAATAAAAACAATAAAAAGTTTCTTGATCAGTTCCCTGATGATCGCTGATAGAGAAACACTACATGTAGCATTTCTCTAGTGGCAAACATCAGGAACGGCTCAAGTTTGCCATTCGTCTGCAATAAATATTTTTTAGATGCTCTGTCTTGTGATTAACATCTCTACAAAATACAAAAATATCTTCAGAAAAGCAGATAATGTCGGATCTTAGGGACTACAGAAGTCAGTCCTCAAGAAGTGACCATATTGAATGCCTACACTGTTTGCTGATAAAGGTTTGTAACTGGGGAGGGAGTTTAAACACCAGTTGCCCTATTGAAATTGGTCAAAACTACCAATGAAATTTTATCACAGACCAACAGAAATTTTAACAGTGGAAACCAACATGGAATTTTAAATTTAGATGGCAGAGTTTTGACATCAAAATGCGGCAAATTTCTGTGAACATGCCATTGGAATGGACCCCAGTGGGTTTATGTATCTTTATTCATAACTAATATTAATAGTCTAATTTGCTTTCTTTTAAAAATTGATTAATAGTTTAAATAGATTAGAAATTAAATGAGCACTTAAGATTTTAAAGTGTTTTTCTTTGTTAAAATAATTTACTTAAAAATGATAACATGGTACATTATTGCTCCTTACCAAGAGCCATGAAAACAATGATTATTCAGTAATTAAGCCTTTTATTCACGCTGCATTGCTTGATCAGACTTTAACTTGGCTGAAATAGAGTGTAACAGAATATCATATACAATATTTTCTCGTTTTATTGACTAAAAGGCTAAAAGGTGTAAAACAGCTTGCTTTAGTAAGAAGCAATGGTCCTATTTCCCCATTCATGTATTTTGTATTAAAAAATGACTCTCGTTGTCATGGCAACAAAAAAAGGCAGCAGATCTCATTACTGGGATCTGACCACATTATTTTCTCCAAGGATTTTTTCTTTTCATTATTTCTCTCCAAAGGTCAGATATCCTCTGAGGCAGGGTGGGAGAAATCTGCAAAGGTGAACCATATTCATGACAGAATTCCCCTGGTAGAATTTACAATCATTTTGTTTTTTCTTTTTTTTTTGTACTTATCAAAAGTGTCCGTTTCTGTACACTATAATTTAACTCACTCTTCAAAAAAGAAAGGCAACAGATTCAGGGTTAACGCACACTATAAGCTCTGTACATAAGCTATAACATAGTTATAGTGCAAAATCAGTGTGTTAGCCTGTTTGAAAGAAACACATTGGTACTGGATGAATAAGACATCCTAAGAATACAAATCACACATACAGTACATATTGATGCATAAAGTGTTCCTAATCTTTCTAATTCTTTTTCTCTATCCTTGTACAAATGTGTTTTTGGAGACCAACACTCCTTAGTTTATGAATTCATATATATCATTTATCAGTATCAAAGCTAAGTTCACTGCATCTACTACCACACCAAGGTCTTACCTAATTCTTATGGCAAAACCCGAAACCCACCCCACAAATCAGGTTTGGCTGGCAAGACTCATTTCTCATAAATCCATGCAGATTATGAATGGAGCGAGACTTGGTTTCCAGTGAATTTTACCCATTTTCAATTTGCTCCACACAGCATTCTTCAAATGTTTGCAATAAGGGTGAAAAAACAACCAGAACCTCTCTACTGATCCAGAAGATGCATCTTTACAATGTAAAGGGATGCCCCTAAAGCCCCGAGAGTCATCTCATTTGTGGTCAATTTTATTACTATTGGGGTACCATATGGTATGTCCCTGAAGCTCTTTGTGCCATTTTATTGGTGGTTTAAAGGTTTACGTCTGATTTTATAGCACAATTGACTATACTGTACTACAAAGTAGCACAAAACTAAAAGCAATTGAATTGGGTGCGATGCACCACAAAAACATTTGGAAAGGGTGCAGCCCTGTAAAATGACTTTACACCCCATGCCTACCCAAAATTACACCAGGAAGCACAGATTTGCCCATAATTTTTTCAAAATTTTACAATACTACATCTCACTGTTATGAATGGTAAGGTTTTGTGAAACTGATTGAGAATCATACAAAATGAATTAATTTTGAGTGAATTCCATTTATTCCATCCATTGAAATCATGAACTCTCTATTTATTTACAGTTATGTGGCTCCAGGTTTTTAAAAGGTGAATATATATGCCGTTCATGGGAAGGATTTATTTAAAAATTCTTAATAATATTTCTCACAGAATCAGTACAGGTCTGCATAATAAATGAAAACTTAATTCTCACATACTTTATATTGGGGCTTTCTGAATTAGCTGCTGTACATAGTACAGCATAGAATGCTCTGATCAAAAATCTAAAACATCCATTAAAATGTATAGTTCTGAAAAAGCTCTTCAAAATAGGTTTGCCTTCTTTTTCTCTTTTATAGACTATTTAAATTAAATAGAATAGAATAGAATTAAAAACAATAATAATATAAGAAATTTCAGCAGTGAATGCCTTTGTGCAAAATAAAAATGTTTGTGTTCTTTATTTATTTCTTGATGTTGTTTATAGAAACCAGAGACATTTACAGGACGATACACTGATAAACACTTTTCCCCCCTGTTAAAATCAGGTGTGCTATGTTACGGTGCATTGTGTTCCATTATGACTTTTGCAGTATTTTTAAGCCAAACATTAGCTGTTAAAAAGTTGCGCAAAATTTATTGCAATTGCTTTATAACATCACTACCGGTGGCTGCGTGGGAGCAGCGACAAAACATTACTGAGCATGACTTCCCAGCATCCATTGGTGCATTTGCTCTGTTACAGTATGCTGTTATTTGCCAATGTTTTTAACAGAAAACACCCAACACACACTTACACATGCACCCGAAGTTGCAAAGTGACATCATTAATATTTGTCAACTAACATTGAAAAGTCTTTAATGAGATGCATTTCCCTTTTTCTCTTTGGGCATTATCTAAAAATATCTATCATTGTTTTTATATTTACAGTCACTTTTATTTATGAAAAGCATATATATTATTACCATGTACTAATGATCATAAGATCCCAGTGAGCATGTGAATAAAAAGACAAAAGCAAACAATGTAAAATAGTTACATTTTGTAGCTGATATAAATTCTTATTGTATTAGCTTCTAGGGAATTGTGATGTGGGTGGACAATCAGAAAAAACAATAGATTAATCTGTCCTACAGTAATTCAGTATATGTTTCATATTGTTTTAGTGCTTAAAATGATACTTGGATTTTTTTTTCCATACTCATGTTCCAGGGGAGCCAGGGAGTTTAAAGAATACTTAAATAACAAACACAACAGGGAGTTCATATCTCCCCATCCAAGTACACCAAAAAGGGCCAAGCACTGTTGAACAGCCAAAATTTAACTTTATTTATTTAGCCATACAGAAAATAAACACCAAAACCAAACCATAAAAACATGTATACTAACCCCCGCACCTAGTCAATACCAAACGGGGTGTCCTCCATACATAAAACAAGAGGCAAGGGATCCCAATGGAGTTGTATAGCATCTTCATTAACAATGGTCCCCAGAGTTTAAACATGGTAATCCATATATGTTAGAAAAAAGTTTAGTTTAGATCTATAGGTAGGTGCGCTCGTAGATTTATGACCATTATTGTTAATTTACAATCATTATTATTAAATCGCAAATTAACGATTGTTAAAGCGTTCAGAAATTAACGATCAGTTTAACAAGCAATACTGTGCTTAAACAGCTTCTTTTCCCCCTAGAAAACAGTGTGATATTAATTCGTTTACACTTATGCTGTAACCAAAGAATAATTGGTAGGTGGGTAGGAGGCAGCATTGCTCTACTTGATCTTAAACTCTGGGGGACAGGGCCTAGAAGCACCAAGCTTTAAGATTTGCCTTGGATCCATGTGCCCTTAATCCATCTCTGAAAAAAGTCATACTTTATTGAATTGAATTGCTAAGCATTTTTATTCTTATTTATTAATATTAACAATAATAATATGGATCTGAAGTATCTAGGTATTTTAAGAACATCTAGACATCCATACTTCTAGTAATCAGATCAAAAACATCTAACCTTAATTTCAAACAAGATGCCATTTACAAATATTTATTCTAAAAATTAAAAAAAGAAAAAAATATCAGAACAAATCTCTTTTTGAATTCAAAGGGTATTTCTTGTCAGAAAATTACTTTGGCTGAAAATTACATACTGCATGGCATAGCACCAAATAAAAAAGACTTCTGCCCTAGAATAGTACTGTGGAAGTTTTCCACGAGAGATCCCCATAATTTTTTATGACTATGCACATTCTTTGTGTGGCTGTAAAGCTAAGCTTTGGGATTGTCGCTAAATACAACACATTGTAAGACATACTGTACAGTTTAACTAGATAGTGACATTATCTAGATAATGGAGAAAGTTCCAAAGTTTACCTCAGCATTTTGTAAATTTTGGGTAAGAAAAGATGAAAACCTTATCATATTATTATTCATATTCTGAATCAGCCATTTAATATGGATATTTAATTTGTTTTGTTTCATTCAATGAATTCTGCTAAGAACAGATTAGTCAGCTAATAAAATAGACGTGTTTGTGAAGTAATAAAAATACTTAACAAATATTACACAAAAACAACCTGGGATCAACTGCCAAGGCTATTAAGTGGCTATAAAATAGGCTGTATGAATATTCAGCAAACACAAATAATAGGAACCCCAGACAGGAACCCTTAATTAATCCTACATTAAATGGGAAGTTCAGTGCAAATGTACTTTTCAGAAAAAAGAGCAGTATTTTTTCATCCCAATGACCTTAATCTGCCAATTCAGCATTTTGTCTGTGTATAAATAAATGCAACCAAAATACTGACTTCCTGTTTGCAGGACCCCTAGTAGAGACCGTTATGGTCTTGCCCTTGACCCAGCGTCTGGGTTCATTCAGTTGCTCAGTAGAGATCTGAGCATCTTTGACTCATCCAACAGCCAATCAGTAGAAATAACTATTAGGAACATTCCAAGGATTTGGTGCATCCTGGGAATAAGAAGGACCGTTAGAACATGAAATGTCAGCTCACTAATATCAACAGCAGGTATGAAATCAACTGATTTTTCAAAATTGAAGAAAATATGTTGAATAAATAGGTATGCATTACACAAACTAACAATTTAACAAATATTGATAATTTCCACTGAACTGCCCCTTTAAAGCTTTGAACAGCCATAAATATATTATATAGTAGATCTGTATGTGTGCAGTTATAACACACACTTTGGTAACCTTTCACATATTTATGTCAGTATAAACCTTAGTCTCTAGATTTATAAGCAATTCACTAAGTACAGAGCCATCCTGTCTGATTATTTTGTAGTAAGCCATTCTTATAAAAACCCTTTCACACACAGGGTTGCTACCATTTCCGTAGAAGTTTTTATATCTACCATCCTTTATGCCTTCTGGAGATCCTAAGTGCTCTGCCCAAGCACCCAACAGTATCCAATATAGAAAAGCGATAAGAACCAAATGGACAATCACATTCCAAAACAGGGAAATGTGTTTAATAGCAAGTGTGATTTTTTTTGCTATTAAATACAAATCCCTGCTTTGAAATGTGATTGTCCTACAGGTTCCTACAGGAACCATATGAACTTACCATGTTAAAAGAATGGTCTGTATTTCCATTAGAAGCATCTGCCCAACCAAAACATATTGTGAAAAGATTATGCTGATTCAATAAATTATCTGACCATCTTATTTTACTTAGCTCACTTTACCTGTCAACATTACCTTTAAGAGCTGTGAAAAATCACTGCAGCCCCAATTCAGATTTTTTCAAAATCCTCACTGAAACGTATGATCTGATGTCAGCCTGTTTCATATCTCAGCATCTACCGTCCTGACCTACAGTATAGAAAGAAATGATACATACATTTCACATCAAAGAGAACCCAATGTAAAAGATGCAAACCTTTTAACTGACATTGTGCAATATATCAAATACATTCAAAATCTAGAGGATAATCATACCAATGCCAATCATGCCCTCAACCGAGGAGACCTACAAAACTAAATGATGCTGGAAGACATCCATCACTGATTAAATCTTTGATCTGGTCAGAATTCTTGCAGCTTAAAGACAAAGATGAACCATATCTATAAGGCTGGGTACATACGGTAGGATTTTTTGTCCAGACCGAGTGTTCACTGCAAGCGAGTGCTCAGTTAGGACAAATGACTGTCAATAGTCAATAGTGGCTGCAGCCCACAGTATGCATTACCGATCGTACGGTCCCATAGGCAACTGCATGATCAGCCATGTTTAATGGACAGATTCGATTGCCCGTTCGTCCAATACGGACAAACTGCCGATTGAGCTTGGTCACGTCCAGTCACCCCACACCATCAGATATTTCTGGCCGACCGACCGATACATGGCACTATCGGTCGGCCGGCAATAGACGATGGTGTGTACCCAGCCTAAGACCTCAGCTATTAACACAGGGAATGATTTTAAAATATATACATTCCATATTGGCCTAAACTTCCTAATCACAATATTGAGTAGAAACCAGCATTCATTTTCTGAAACTACAAAGAGTTCTGTGAGATAGACTTAAATTGCAAATTCACCCCTCAAATTGTATACAGGTAAATCATATCCCAAACCCTAAAACTGAGATAGTAAATAACTTGAAATTACTCCTGATGCTCTGTTACCTTGTTTGCTGCTTCCTGGTTCCAGGCATCAAAGTCAATGACTGAATGTTATTCCCTTAGCTGCCTCCACTGAGCATGTAAAAGCTTGTAAAAAAGCTTGGAGGGGTTGAAGAGGAGGCAGAATTATTTGGAAAGAGAAGGGGGAGAACATAATTCCACTGCATAACAGATAATCTCTATATTTTTGTCTCTCAGCTTTCTAACATTTAAAAAATCTAAAACTCCTTATAATTAGCTAAAAAATATACATAACTATAGAGAAGAATTAATAAGCTAATAAGCAAATGTACATCTCTGTAATATTACTAGTTCGCACCGCATTATTGACAATATCAGAACACATTCACCTGCTTAGGTGAAAAACAGATATAGGTAAAAACCAATTAAGATGCTTGGCTTTTTATTTAAAATATCAGGGCTTTAAATACTATGTTTATAACAGGTCAATTCACTCCTATTTGATATTGATATATGGAGATCCGTAGGGATTATTGTAATGCATTTTTCATTAAGCTGTGATAGCATCATATAAGGAAAATGGGATTGACTGTTAAGTACAAATTGAAAAAGACATGGTCATTTAAGATAACTTCTTATCTGTATACACGGAAATGATATCAAGCAAATAGACCACCAGCTGTAAGAGATAAACTCACCCTTTGGCTTTCATTTCCTTTGTACCTATTGATTTTGTTTGATTTTTATTTTTGGCTCATTATTGTAGCTACTTTATTTATTTAAAAACAAATTCTGACCTTCTCTTTGCTATTTTCATATACTAAAACCCAAAACAACTAAGTGAAAAAAGTATTGTCTTAAAAGTCTTCTTCCACATGATTCCCTTCATCAAATAAAATGACATGTGCAAAAGAAGACTGCAAGAAGAACTAAAGAAACAAAGAAGGCAAAAAAAACAACACACAAAATGTGGATTCACTTCTTAATGGCAGCCAATTACTAAGGCTGTTTACACGCCATGCAACTTTTCGTGCCAGTCGATCCGAACACTCGGAGGTCAGTCATGGCCGGGCCAAAAACCCATGCAGACCTCCGGCTGTTCGTCCGAATGGGTGATTGGATGCATCCTCTATGGACCGCATGCTCGGTCACAGATACTTTTGCGTGACTGACAGTCCTTCGCCCTGGCAGACCGGTTGGAAGTGCCAAACGGTTGGTTAGGTGCGTACCCATCTTAACAGGGGTTCAAGGGGTTTTGTGTATGACGACCAATACTATATTTAATTGTTTTTAGGTAATTGCATGATTGGTATTAGTGAAATAAAATATATATTTGAATTCCTTTTGTGTATTCTATGTTAGAAGTACACAATAAGCCCTTATTTGACACAGACTCAATGAGTCATTGTTAAACTTGGCTATTCTAACTCCCTGTTTATCACATAACATAACTTGAATCCATGAGGAAATATCTGATATAGCAAGCCACATATTCTCATTGCCCACACATGTTTTTCATTTTCATTTCTAAGGATAAGGCAATATTTTACTTATATTTTATGGTAAAGAATTTTTCCCATCACACGAGCTGATACTTTAAATCACTTTTTTCTAAATATTGAAAACTATATGCACAAGGGGGGATCTTAACAGGGCAAAAGTATGCTAATCTGTTTCATATTAGATGTAACTATGTCAAACGAGAGCTTTGAGAATTTGGAAGAACTTTTAGAAAAATAATTCTCTAGCATAATAGAAAGTATTCTTAAAAACACAAGTACTTATTTTTCCTTTCCCATGTAAAAATGTTTTATTTACAGTCTACGAAATATATAAACATTAAATGAAAAATGCACATGCTCTTATTCATTGTGTTATTTAATAGCTTATTTCTGTGTTGATTATTATTGAACAGAACAAAACTCCTTGTAAATAGGATACATTTACTTTTTTTGTTTGACTGAAAAATTATTTTTAGATGTTTTTAAGATTTGCAATAAAATGCAGGGGCTGATGTTAAAAGGGGCAAAATGTCCCTTTGCTATTAATCCATCGCAACCAATCATGTTACCTAACTGCAGTAACCCAGCAAAAAGCTAACATCTGATTGGCTGCTGCAAATTAATAGGACAGGGAAACTTTTGTGCCTCTCATTGCATCATGTGTTTGCACATGACCTGAGAGCTTTCAGCATTAAAAGCAGTGCAGGAAATTCCTGGTAATTCAGTTTCTTAATAATATTGCATAGTTTTTGCCCCAAACCCCATGATTACATTTTTTATGAGAATGCCAAAGTCAGGGAGATTCAATAAAAGTTCTTATTGTTAAAAATGGTGCTAATTGTGCCCCAACCAATCAGATGTTAGCTTTCAAATGTTAAATAAGATCTGATTGGTTGGGGCAAAATTAGCACCATTTTTAACTATAAGAACTTTTATTGAATAACCCTGTAAAAATTAATGGTATATTGATGCAAAACAAGTCAGAATTAACTTAATTTACAGCTCAGAAAAACTATTACAGCTAATATGTTCAGAGAAACTCTATTGAAGTTTAGAAACACCCATCCTCCCTTCCTGTATCTGACAAGGGTTTTTTTTGTGTCAGAAACAGGAATACATTTTAAGTCAGGACTATCGGTGACCAAAAGAGAGAGAGATAGGACTGTGCATCAGGATTTTTCCTTAACAGGTATGCAGAATAAGGTAATGCTAGGGTAACCAACCTCTGCTAGACCTATAGTTTCACGCACGTGCACAGAACTCACAGGCATTACTGATTGAGGCTCAAGCAGGACAGTGAACGGAACTCACAGGCATTACTGTTTGTGGCTCAAGCAGGAGAGTGCACGGAACTCACAGGCATTACTGTTTGAGGCTCAAGCAGGAGAAAGCAGAGGAAATCTCAGAGGGGCGGAGCTTAACATTCAGCAAACCAGTAACAAAATGTCAGCAACTTCCAAGGCACAAAGCTAGGCTCTGGAGGGGCATAGGTAAAAAAAGATATATGGCAACGGTATTTTTAAAGCTGCAGCTTCCAAATGAACATAACTTGATTTTACAGTGCACTTATACTTTAAGATTAATTTATGGCTTGATAAAGGGTGGAGGGCCACCTGAAATGTTGCCCTAGAGGTTTTATTTCACATGGGTGAATAAAAGTTTTTTTGCAAATTTACAAAAGTCTGGAGCGTTCATTTGCACATTTTCTTTGGATGATACTGGAGGGACTGGATGGCAGTACAATCCTGGAAAGAGTAGTGTGCTCAGTGACTGTGAGTGTTATTTATCTACAAATACATACAAAATGTTCATCCCAGAAAAAATATGATTTTTTTTTATAATGAAAAAAAATCCAAATGCTGCCCCCCCTCGCCGTGGGGTGTGGCTTGTCCAGAAGTGGGAGGGGTTTTATACAAATTACTGGTAATTTTGCCCACAATGACTGGTAAATGAAGCCCACAGTGACTGGAATTAGATGTTCACAATGACTGGTTAATGATGCCCAACATTGATTTTTGATCTGCATGGCTAACAAACATTGATTTTGATTAAATGAATTGCCAGTCAGAAGGGGGGGGGGGGGAGTAGTCGTAGATGCATTCTGTTGTGCAATAAAAGTCACAGCTTTCCCTGCTATTTAAACCAAAGTTTGTGGCAGTAGTCTAGCTGGGATATGATTTGGGCCAGTACCATTTCTAGCCATTTTAGTGCCCTAGGCGCCCTCCCACCTACGTGCGCCCACCCCCCCCCCCCCCGAGAACTTTGCCCCCAAAAAAAATACTGTTTGGAAGGACAGAATAGGTTTCTGTGGATGCGCAGTATGTGGCACCAGTGTTCTCCACAAAAGATGTTTTACTCTTTCAGTGCTTTTCCAAGAATATTGGCATTAACAATTTCAGTGCCAGCAGAACATTACCTTTAACCCTTTAGTGCCAGCAGACTTTCTATTCTATAAACTTACTATTAATACCTTCAGTGCCAGCACCTTTCCAGAGAATTGCTATTAACTCTGCAGTGCCAGCAGACTTCCCCATAGTATTGCCATTAACACTCTCAGTGCCAGAAGAGAATAACCATGAACCATTCAATGCCAACAGACTTTCCTATTAACCCTTTCAATGTCAGCACAGTATTACCTTTAACCCTTTCAGCTGCTAGCATTGACATGATATACATTATGTACCTGCTTTCCATGTCTCCTCCATTGAATTGTTCACTCCTCACCTACTCTAAGCAGTGGTGTAGCTAGAAATTGCAGGGCCCCATAGCAAGATTTTAGATGGGGCCCCTGAACCCTAAAAAAAAACAGTTTGGTGCAGTTCAACCCAACCTGGGCAGGTTTATTTAGTCCACCCTCCTATGAAAAATGTTATGTCACATAATTTAGCCCCACAAACCCAGTTTTCGTTTCATGTTTACCTTTTAAAGATGCTCTCAGGCTCAGATATTCTACTTCTAAAACCCCCGATCTCTTGCTGGCGTGAACACCCCTCCTCTGATGCTGTTGCGAGCTGGTTGGTTACGAACATGCACAGTAGCAGATGAGTCTCGTTCTATAACTGGCATCAGCCATTGGCCGTAATGCCATTATCACGGATGAAGAGAGGAGCCGTGTTTTTTAAGTAGAATATCTGACCCTGGGAGCCTCTTTGAAAGGTTTTATTAAAACGAAAAGGCGGTTTGTGGGACTGAACTATGTGAGGTAAAATTTTTGGGTGGACATGTCTGCAGGGGACCTGGTAGGGCCCCCTTTGACACTGGGCACCATAGCAATCGCTATGGTTGCTATGGTGATCCCTACGCCCCTGACTCAAAGTTCTAATTGGAGAGTTGGATGGAAGAAAGAAAGAGGCAGGGATAGGGATCTCATGGCTGCTAGTCACAGGGGCCACTGTTATAAAGTCTGCAGCAGCTTTTACCTGGCATTTTAGAACTGTTCTCTTCAGTGCTATTAGCTGAGCTCATCCTCCCCCTCCTTCCTTCACCTTCAGTTCATTTGCAAATTGCAACATGTAGAGTGTGTGGAGTTCAGGCTCTGTACTAGATACAATGTTGCAGGTTACAGCTGAACAAGGAGAGCAGATCTAACACAGCAAGTAACAGCTGACAGGGAGATGCTAGGGAGAAGAACAGGCGCCCTGGATCAACCTAGGTGCCCTAGTTCTTTGCCTAGGTGGCCTATGCCTAAAAACGGTCCTGATTTGGGCATGGACTAAGATTTTTGTAGCTTCTTTCGAGAGGAAGAGATGAATGCGAGATATGTTTTTGAGCTGGAGCAAGCATATTCTGCTTTTATCAAGACAGAAAACATAATGATTCCAAAAATAGATTTTTGATCTGCAGGGCTGATAAACATTGATTTTGATCAAAGGAATTGACAGTCAGAAGGGAGGGGAGGAGTTGTAGCTGCATTTTGTTGTGCAATGATGCCCCAGGCACATGATGCTATGAAAAAAGATATATATATATCTTTTTTTTTTATTCTGGCATCAAAACTGCTGCCGTCCTACAAGGTGCTTCTCTGTTATGTGCTTCACCTTGCATCATTAGAGAGTGGGCCCTGGTTAGTGCATGTATAGATTTTAATCTAACATTATTATGGCCATTATATTCAAGAAATAGTACTGTAGGTTTATTAAATGTTTTGCAGATTTAAAAATGTTATTAATAATAATTGCTGTGCATGTACAGCCAATCTGCCTATAACCATAGACATCACCTCTGAATTATTTTGCTAACTGCCAATAATTCTGGAATAGGAACAATAGTAATCTTTACATGAATGCTTGATTCCATACTTGGCATGTACGACTGACATTCTATCTTTTATAAAGGTAAAGATCAAAATTCGGTATGGTTTAAATAACAATGGCTGCACTCTCAAAAAAAGCTTAGCGGCCTATAACAGACTGTCACAATATTTATAATTATGAAAGGGACTCAAACAAAAAATAATTTACGACAGTATCTTTATTTGTATACTGGGCATTGCACACTCTACTTTTACCAAGGATACCTTAGATTTCTGCACTGCTTTTTTTTCAAAGGTAAAGCCAATTCCTTACAATAGCTATTGATGCACAGAAAGCCAATAGTTACAGGTATCTGTTATGTATAATTTGGTTTAAAAAAATTTTTGCTCTAATAATAATTGGAAGCTTCCCTGTAAAGGTCAAAATAATAGGCTAACAATTTTAAACAAAACGAATGCCAAGGTTAGCTACATACACACAATACAAAGTGCAATTGATAAAGAAGCCCTTGTATTTTTATTTGTGAGAACATTTTTTTTAAGTTATAAAATAAATTGCAGTTTAAAGAAAAAGAGAGCTTTAAGTAAGGGGGGGGGGGCTGAAAAGCAATGGTCAAAATGTAACTGTGATTTACTATGAAATCCTCTGCTGCAGGAAGAACATTTGGCTGGCCATATGCCTAACTGCATTGCTGTTTGTTATAAAAGAAAAAACACATCATTGAATCCATGGATTTTTATAGATGAAAGTAGTCACCTTGGAGTTCTGTGACCTTTATAAAAGCAATCAGTGACTTTAAGTGGTCACAGAACTTTTTTGCCAACTTCTCATATCCTAATAAATTATAAAAACCACGGAAGGTATTGCAATATACAGTACATTATCTACTACATGACAACTAGCAATGCAACTAATGCAGAGATTTAGTAATTACATGGTTTGGGACAATAATGTCTTGGCATACCTAAAAATCACACAATACAGTATGAATAATTCTAAACTCTTGTCATAAACATAAAAGTGTATCAGTCTACAGACATACTCTATGCTTAAATTATAAATATACAATAATGATTGATATTTTAACTGCATAGTTTTAGAACAGTTAATCTCACTAGATGGTGCTACTGTACATTTTACATGTTTGCCATGTGGCCAATTTTTTTAATTAAAAAATTTGTTTACTTTATGATCCTTGCTGTTCCATTCCACTCTTTTCTGCCATGTGGCTGCATTAACGAATCCTTGTGCATCATTACTGAGCAAGCTTGTGGACAGTTATACACAGATATACAGTTTACTTAGTTTGTTTAATCATTTATTTGTATAGTTATGCAGGTGCAAAACTCTTACCTACATATATCTGTATTTGTTTGATAAGCTAAACATATTAGATAGACAAAAGAATTTAGCGATGTAATCAAGGTGGCTGTGTGTGCACTGTGCAGGTTATAAATAAATGTATACCATGGGCATGTTTAGCAGGGCCGGATTATGGACAAGGCATCTGAGGCAAGGGCCTGCATTTTCCTGCACTTCCCTTTAAATTGCACCCAAGTCCTGTGGGGGTATGGCCCTGGCTTCCAATCAGGAGTCTTCACAATCCTTGCCACCCCACTGGTGTTGGCGCGCAGCGCATCACTATGCGCCGCGGGCATGGTCACGTGGGGCCTGCAACGTGCGTACATTTTTCCTGCTGCTGTCTGAGCTGGATCTGTGTCGTGGACCAACGGACACTTTGGGTAGTTTGGTGAGGCCTTCGGATTCGCAAATAACATGCTGAAGGTCCCCTCCATGGCAGTGACAGTTTTGGGGACAAGCTCATGGTAAGGACGGGGCAACAGCCAGCAGGCTGTGCATAAGGAACAGGCAGAAGTGTTTAATAGCGAGTGCAAAGCCCTGGCAGGGAAACCTCCACACATGGACCTATTTATAACACATTACATTTTTTTTTGGGGGGGGGGGGGGATTGTAGCAGCCAGGCTGTGTTGTGGAAGGTTTGGTTGAGGTTTTGTTGGACTTGGTCCTCATATTGTAGCAAATTGTGCCTTTTTACTACCAGCTACACCCTCAACTCTCAGATCTGTGTGTTCCCTGTTATAAATTCCATTATCCCCCTCTCCCTATCATTTTCCCTTTTGCTTTTTTTAATACAGGCATCCTTGTTATTGTATGTTTTTTTGTATTCTGTCTATAGTGATCCTGCCCATCTTCTTCTCTCTGCTTAACCTGTTAATCTGCGTGCACTTTGCCATTCCTATTTATCTCTGTGCTTTTTGCCAGCCCTATCCCTTTCTGTGCACATACACCAGCCCTGCCCTGTCTGTCTTTGTATCTAGCTTTTTACTGTCCATCTCTGTAGTGTACCCTCTGTCTGCCCTCTCCAGTTTCTTTACCCTCTGTCAACCCTCTCCAATATCTTTACCCTCTGTCTGCCCTCTCCAATTTCATTACCCTCTCTGCCATGTGCTGGTGGTGTCCCTCCATTGAATTGTTCACTCCTCACCTACTCTAAGTTCTAATTGGAGAGTTGGGTGGAAGGAAGAAAGAGGCAGGGATAGGTATCTCATGGCTGCTAGTCACAGGGTCACTGTTATAAAGTCTGCAGCAGCTTTTACCAGACATTTTAGAACTGTTCTCCTCAATACTATTAGCTGAGATCATCCTCCCCCCTCCTTCCTTCACTTTCAGTTCATTTGCAAATTGCAAGATGTGTTGCTATGTAGAGTGTGTGGAGTTCAGGCTCTGTACTAGATACAATGTTGCAGGTTACAGCTGAACAAGGAGAGCAGATCTAACACAGTAAGTAACAGTTGACAGGGAGATGCTAGGGAGAAGAATAGGCGTCCTGAATCAATATAGGCACCCTAGTTCTTTGCCTAGGTGGTCTATGCCTAAAAACGGCCCTGCATAAACCAACCACACCAAGTAGACCAGGGGTGTTTAGATTCCAATAAAAGAGCTTTTACCATTGAGTTTAAAACCAGTTCATGTAAATTATGCTCACAGAAAGGAGATATGAATCCTGATATATGTTTTGCTTTCTAATATGAATATGAACTGGGGATGGAGTCTTTGTAATTAACCCCTGCTGATTTCTAAGTCTGGGGTCTGTTTAGCACCTGACAGCTGGGACCACAGGATATCCTTTCATCCTGGCTAACTATACATAATGAAATTACCTGTTAGCTGGGTACACACGTAACGAAAAGCCCCGATACCGTCGGATCGACGGTATCAGGGCTTTATCGTACTGTGTGTACGTTCGTTTCCCGAACGACGCGCGAGCCGCGAACGATCGGGTCGGCCGTACGCTCGTTGGAAAGGCCGAAAATTCATCGGCCGCGCTAGACTCCTTAGGAGTCTAGCGCGGCGATGGAAACACACAGTCCCGAGCATTTCCCTATAGGGAGAACGCTCGGACTGTGTGTATGCAGATCTTTGAAAGATGGCAGACCGGATCTTGCAGATCCTGTCTGTCATCTTTCAGAAATCTGTACTGTGTGTACCTAGCTTTAGTCTCCACATTAACCAAATACACAAATACATAAGAAATTGGGGAATCATATACAAATATACAGATTATAATATACATTTCCCCATATAAATATACACAAATCACATGAATGGGACCCCCCTCCCCGGCACTTAGAAGTGCCCTTGCGGTACTGACAAGTGCCTTTGTTGGGGGTCCTGCAACATAAAACCAGGACCTCATTGGCTCTTAGAAGAGCCCTTGGGGGCATGTCTTCTTTCTTCCATCTGACGACACCAGCACTGCCAATGACGCCAACACCGGGCGATGCCACTGCAGTGTTGCCAGCATCTTGATCCAACATCTTTTTTCTTTTCAGCCGGTGACAGCCGGTGCTGGCGACATCAGCGTCGTCGATGTTACCAGCGTCTTCCTTCTTCTGTTAATGTGTGATCATATGATTGCAGGAATTGAAATATAAACCATTGTATTTGGTCCTTCAGCAAACCTATATAAAGAGGTGCAAACCCCGCTGAGCTCAGAAGTCATCACAGTGATGGCAGAAGAGGCTGGCAACACTGGTGATGCTGATGTTGCCAGCGCTGGCAGTGTCACGCAGTGACATTGCCCTGTGTTGGCGACATCAGCAGAGTTGGTGTCGCCGGCAGAGAAGAAAGAAGACGTCTGATCAATACGCTGGCAACACTGGTGACATTGATGTCGCCAGCGCCGGTGGTGTCACTGGCGGCCACAGTGACATCACTCGGTGTTGAAGAGCCAAGGGCTCTTCTAGGAGCCAGTGGGTGTCCTAGTTTTGAGGTGCAGGACCTCCAACAAAAGCACTTGTCAGAGCCGCAAGGGCCCTTCCAAGGACCACAAGGGCACTTATAGGTGCCGTGGAGGGGGGCCCCGTCTCGAGCTGCAGTGCCCCTTAAGCCCCAAAAGGCACTTATCAGTGCCACGAGGGCCCTTCCAAGGTACAACAAGAGTGCTTCTAAGTGCCGGGGAGGGGGGTCCCGGGACCCCTTAAGCCCCAAAGGGCACTTGTAACGGACACAATGGTCCATTTAAGGACTCGGGAGGGGGTTCAAAATAGGCCGCTTGGGGCTTACCGAATGTTCGGAATATCCTCGTATGTTTAAGATTTCTTGAACATTTGATGATTTTCAAAAGTAAGTCAGAGAGTTCGGAAAACCAAACTAGTTCGGATTCATCCGGGTTCACTAGTCATTAGCAAAGCCCATACAAAACCACTGAGTTGTTTTCATCTGCCTTAAATAAATAGAATAAGAGAATAATGGACCCCATTATTGCCCCATGGACATGGTAATTTGCAACTAATAATGGCTGGAGGTTATCTAGTTATACTGCAAAGTGGACATTTGAGGTGTTCTGCAGCCTAGACTTGTATTTTGTATCATTTCACATCATTTCCAATTATTGATGTATATTGTGTCTAAGGTCAGTTTGTTAAAGATTCATTTAATATAGCTTTACAAATACATGGAGTAGTAAGGTGATGTAGCAACAGGCAAAACATATTTGACTGTATTTGACAGTATAAACTCTTTAGCTTATATCCTTTGTAACAATATGCCCTTGAGTTTTGTGTTATTTTCCAAAGTTCAAAATAAGCAATATGCTCTACTGTATGCAGCAGCTGTTCCTGAAAAAGATAATATGACTTCTAGAATGTACAGATCTTACTCCTGTATATTGCAGATGTTTCAAGGGAAAAAAAATGATCTAAATGAGGAACCACTTCCTTTGCATTCTAATGTTTTTCATTATATCATCCCCCATTACTTCTAATTAAATAGCTATATCTACAGTTTGTCCTTGGACACATGCTGTAGTAAGCTCTGTTTTTAAAGTGTCATTCAATGCTGTCATTATCTTTCAATCATCCCATTCCATCTGCTCAGACTCCTTCAAGCATCAACATGACTTTTAAACCACTTATCTTGTGTTCATTATGGACTAAGAAATCATTTTTACAGATTAGCTTAAAGGGCATGTCTAGTGTACAAAAATCCTTACCTCCCATCCCTTCTCTAAATGGCTGCTCTGCAATGTTTAAAGTCCCAAAAAATGAAGACCAGGAGCCTGCCTGTGTCCCAAATCGTCTCTGCCTCCTGTCTCTCCTCCAGGAGAAAATTGACATGCGTTCTGAGGCCCCCCATGCCTCCCTCTCCCTCCCGTTTTCCTCTCCCTCCCCCTAACTCCAAACCCTTTTTCTGTAGTGTAGGACTCCCTCTCCCACCCCCAACCGATATTGTAGTGTCAGACGATCACTACTTACTTTGCCTGTTTCTGCCGGTGTCCTGTATAGCCAGAACCCGCGTCCCTGATTGGCTGCCTCTCAGCCAATCACGGACGTGGCTGCTGGTCTGGCCCCGCTTGCAGTTTCATGCAAGCAGAGGGCCGTATCAGATCGCCGGGGGAAAGAGGCAAAGTAAGTAGTGATCAGCTACGTTTTTTGACAAAGTACTGTAGCGGTTTTAGGTGGGAGAGGGAGCCCTACACTGCAGAAAAAATTTAAAAAAAGGGGTGGACATTCCCTTTAAATAATACTTATTTAAATAATAATAATAATTTATACTGATTGGTTAGGAAAAATTAGCACAATTTTTAACGCTAAGAAGGGCAATGTAATAAAAGTTCTAATCGTTAAAATGGTGCTAATTTTGCTCCGTCCAATCAGATATTAGCTTTCAAATGGAACCTAACATCTGATCGGTTGGGGCAAAATTAGCACCATTTTTAACAATAAGAACTTTTATTACATCTCCCTGAAGAACTTTTATTGAATCTACCTGATAGCGTTTAGAAGCCCTAGTAAGGCAGGAATGTAAACTATCAATTTAGCTTACTGAATGAAGCCCTCTCTAATATCATAGTGGTATGATAAACAACCAGGCACAGCAAAGTGAACATTCATTGCAAGAACAAGCCAGGATTGAGACAAATATTCTTGATAATGACCCAAGGACTGTAAATAAATGCTACTAGAGCACAGTCCAACTAATTAGGAAACCGTGTTTGTTAACACCACAAAACAAGGGCTAAGGGAAACTCTAAAATACAGAAAAAACAGGGTGCCAAGAGGCCTGAAACCCAAAACTTCTTTGCACTCTTCACTTATCTTCTAGGCATATAAGGGAAAAAGAGATGTCTGAGTAGTTTCCATAGTAGCCCATAAGGAAATACTAAGACGCTTTAACTGACGGTTGTGGACCAGTTAATAGTCATATGAAAAGTACACAAATAGCTTAGGAATCTGAGAAATGGGACAGAAAACATACCAATGGGTAAAACTTTAAAAGAAAACATTTACATTTACAAGAACTGTGATAACTGTTCAAATCTAAGGAATTACTTAATAAATATAAATTTACCCTGGTTAAACCAGTGAATATTTCACTGCAAAATTCAGCTTGCAAAATGCCAATGAATACGAAGCGCACCATACCTTCATAGGTTTAGCATGCAGTAACCACCACAAAGTGAGTTTTGCAGGTTTGATTCTAATGATCTTATTATTCATTTCAAGTATTCCAATTTGAGATCAAATGGTACATGTAGGAGCACCACTAGGGGGAGTGCTGAGAGTAGATTGCCTCCAGTGCCGTTCCCCTTATAATAGAATTTAATGACGACATTGACTTGTAAAAGACAGGATCCCGACGCCCTGAGCAGGATTTTCAACCTGCTTCATGGGTGCAGCGGCAATGAGTACATGGTGGGCACGGAACATACATTAAGAAAAAACTATCCTACAAATGAATATATGTGCACTATATATATATTTAACTTAATACTCGCAAGATTTCTATTCAAAGACAATACAGTAAAAATGGTTTAAATAATCAATACGTGTTACATTTCATCTCTCTCCTATCTTCGCATGTTCTACATCCTGCTTTCTTGCTGAATTTACTGTTTTGATTGGTGCAATGCTGTAGAGAATTTGATCAAAGTTGCTGTTTCGATGCCTGATAAAATATTTTTGGATTCATTCACTTGAATCTCTATGGACACCATCTGTTTGATTAGAAGAAGATGTTTCTTTTTTTAATTTATTAAAGGATAATGATAAAAATAAAAGACTGGATCATGCTGGTGTGTAACGTCCTTGTCCTGCGGTGTTTTGGCATCTGTAAATATACGACTCTTACCGAATTTCCAAATTGCAAGGTTTGTTATGCTGTGTCCGTTATGCCTTTATGACAGCTGGTTGAATAATTCTGTATTGGCACCGTGGGCCTGTGTTTACAGAGGTTTGGATAGGATGTTTTTGAAAGCAGTCTCATAATTCTAAATTCCTTTAGCTGTTAATGAGTATCAATTCCCACAGGGTGAGTCACACTATTTATATTCATACGCATATTTGACTTAGAATACAATTAATCATTTTATGATGCTTAATACTAGAAGAGACTTTAAAAAATATTCTTTCAGTGACTGACTTAAGCTAGTAGCAACAATTGTATGTATTTATTTCTCTTTCTATTGGCTCAAGCAGCAATATAAATACTGTATCAATGTGTTGGGGGTAGTGACGAGTCCTGGTTTCTATAAAAAAGGGTTTTGATTTGGAACTACCAGTTTAGGAAATCCAAGGATCCTATGGAAAAATCCAAAAAGTAAAAAAATTGTGTTTGTGTAGAAATTGCAAAACAAAAGTTCCATTGGGTTAGATTTTTAGAACTTAATTTGGATTTGCAGAAATGGAATTGGTTTACATTGTTTTCTATGAACTATACTGGGGCTACGCAAGGAGATAAAGTGTGATTGCTGGATAAATACAATATAATATGTGATGAAAAAAGTACAGTACCCGACCCTGCCAAATGTGACTTCCAGGCATGGTGGGGGAGGGGCATGTTGGTGGGCTGTGAGAAGGTGTGGCAGGGGGGTGATGTCGGTAGAAGTCCATGAGAGGCGTGGTCTAGGTGAAGTTAGAGCGTTTCGGGATGTGGTGGGCAGGTAAGGAGCATTTCCATGGGCATGGCAGCCAGGTAAGGGGTGTTCTGGGGGCAAAGGTTCCTGGTCCTTGCGGCCGCTGGAGTTTGCGGTGGTCTCGCGGGAGACCATGCCAGAATCTGGGAGACTCCCGCGACTGCCAGGAGGGGTGGAATACCTGCAAGTGTGATGACTGAATGGAAAGACACATTACAGAAAATAGAACTTTCCTTAGAACATTGTATTTAACCCCAGTTCACTCTCTGACCAAGCAGTGCCAGTGCAGGATAATTTTTGGCTTTCAGGCAGTCCAGTCATTTCCTCCTTGACTCATTCTATTTGCTTGTGGGAGAGAAGGAGAACAAACATTAATGGAGTCAATCAAACTTTCCATGGATGCAGCATGTCTATATTATCTGAGCAAGGAGATGGCTGGAGGTCTGGAGTCAAATATTTTCATCACAATGTACTGCTAGATAACTGGGCTGAAATCAATTACTGGGATATAAATCAGAAATAAAATATACCATATACACGGCCTGAATCGAATTTGTGCAATCACAATGTTATCAATTGACCGCTCGATCGACGAGCAAAAAATGATTTCCCATAATTTTTGGTCCAATTTGACTGCACTTGTTATTAATAATATTATTAATAATAATAACAACATACACAGTTCAGAAATTATCTCCCAATAAGGGAAAAAATGTGTATAGGGAGGATCGTTGAGTGTCAACAAATGTACCAACCAAATTATAAGGAGATGATAGTTGGCAATAGAAGTTTTTGGTTAAAACAAACTGATCCCCACTGATCTTCGTCTTTTATCATCCATGTGTGTACCCATTTTAAGATAAATTAATTTCTATTCTCTCAAGAGAGAAGGAGAATGAGGATTTTCTCACTACCAGGTTTTCTTTTCAATTCCTAAGGTTGCCCTATTTGGTTATGCTTTCACTTTAAAAAAGTCTTAACAGATTTGTATTCCGAACTTGTTAATCCGCTTGGAACTAAAAACATAACAAGCTTAAAATGCATGTCCACCCAAAACTAAAATTGAACTCATTTCAAGACCCAGTGTTAAAAAAATCCTTACCCTACACCCCAGCTCCTTTGGTTCTCCTGCAGTGCTTGTTCAAAATGGCTGCCTCATCCACTAATTTAGTGTCTGGGGTGAGATACCCTTTAATTACACTATTTTACTCTTGCTCTGTCTTGTCTCTTTCACTTTGAGGTTTAAAGTAGTTCAAAGTAGTTAATTTAATGAGAAGCAGATATGACCCAAATGTGAAAGGGGCAAGACCTTTTTGAAGGACTATGCACTGTATAAGGTAACCCTGGGTTGTGGTTTTTTTATTGTCTAGACAATTTGTTTTTTAAACACAGATTAACTCAGAATATTTAGGCTAAATAAATGGTATTGCTATTTACCTAGACATGTGACTTACATAACATTTTTGGAAAGGAAGACTGAAAGAATTCTACTTCTGGAGAACTATAAAATATTAAGAACATGATAAATAAAACAGTTCATTTCGAATAAATAATTTACAGAAAAAAGAGAGTTGGAGGAATTTTTTTTAAGTAACATTCTTTTGACCCACAACATCAGCACTGAACATTAATGTTTGTTTGAAGAAAACAGCGTTTACAAATTGCTGTCAGCTTTAATAAATCCACACTATATCAGGGTTATTCTATAAACGTTCTTATTGTTAAAAACGGTGCTAATTTTGCCCCAACCAATCAGATGTTAGCTTTCAAATGTTAAATAATATATGATTGGTTGGGGCAAAATTAGCACCATTTTTAAAGATAAGAACTTTTATTGAATCTCCCTGTTAAAGGGGATCTGTGGTCCAAAAATGACTTTAGGTAAATTGAGAGGAAATGCTCTCCTGAGAATTTTTGCAATTTAATGTCATTGTTTATTTCGCATAGTTTTGAAGTTATTTACATTTTTGTGTGTAATATGGCAGCAGCATCACCAGGTCCTCTGTGCTTCCTGCTCTAAAACCATGTCAGTGGATGACAATCAATCTGCCCTGTGTCCCTTGCAAGCCCCTCTGGTGGTCCCTCCGGTCCCTCCCACTCATGGACCCAATGGCCCCTCCATTTACAGGCCCCCTTTGGCCCCATGTGGTCCCACTCACTCACGGGTGCCATGAGCCCGCCCACCCACGGGTGCCGTGGGACACTCAAACCCCCCACAGAAAACTGTGTGAAAACAGCCTTTTCAGGCAGTGAGAATTCACATAGTGAGAGAGTAAAGCTAAAGATTCCCTTACTTTCACTGTGAGGATCTTCACTCCACACAGCAGGGAGAGGGAGGGACTTCCTGTCCTGTCACTGAAGTCTGAGGCTGTGCTCGCTGGCGGCGAGGTGGAGGAGCAGCCTAAGGAATGTCACATGTCATCTTCCCACCTATTAACTTTGTAGTCAGTAATTTCCTTATATCTTGGGATGTGGAGCACGTTGAGAGGAGGTTGATGGCTCGTTTTAAAGCTAAGAAACTGGCCTTTCATAAACTCACACTTATTTGGAGACCACAGTTCTTCTTTAATTAGCTGGGTTTTGCATGGAGGGTTTAAACAAAATGGACAATTGTCTTTTTACAAACTGATTTTTTTTTTTATAAATGATTATATGATGTTAAAGGGTAATGGGTACTGTGGGAGTGTGACGACATTGACTTCTATTGTATCAGGAGAGGTACCGGTAATTTGTTTATGGCACCGCCCCACTAGTGGCGATCTTGATTATCAACCATTACATTAAAGGGCATATCCACCCTTAAAACAAAAAACGTGTGACTTTTTGGTTATATTCCCACAAATCCAACTGTTATTTTTACCAGTTTATTACATGTATTTATTACCAGATATTTAATCCTATGTTATATTCCTATCTGGCAAAGGTATCTGCCTCCTCTGGAGCCTGTGCAGAGAAGGCAGCAAGGATAACCGCAGTCTATCTTTGACTATGATGTCAGTTGTCACAGCCTTGATTGACTGCTTGGAGGGAGGAGCCAACTTACTCTGCAACAATGGGGATGATCATTATCCTTAAATATCTGGTTAGTAATACCGGTAATAAATGCAAAATATATCAGCTGGGTTTGGGGGCAGGTAACTGACAATTGACCAGTTTTTTGTTTTAAGAGTGGACATGCCCTTTAGTGTTGTGATATAGATTTAAGACATTTTTCAAAAATTCCAAGTGATGTGATTCAGGAACAAGAATGTACAATGCCATCAAAGACCTTATCCCTAAAGCAGGACTGAGTTATGTGCAGTCAGTGGAAGTTGAAGTAAGTTATGTTGTATAATCTATTTTAAAGTAGGGTCATGTCTTGGGCTCCTGCAGACCAAGACCTGATCCAGTTATTTTGGTAATATGTATACGAATATTTCCTTTTCACTGTGTGGTGGCCTTTTCACCACCATGATGCCATTGGCTGTGATGCAGGCCCAAGGATGTCTTCATTTGTCTAGCTGAACCCCTCCTCCTGTAGATTTTTTTCCTCTCTACTCGGGCTAATTTAATATAACTTACTTTAGCTTGGCTAGAACTAGACTGGTGATGATTCTTGTTGTCTGTCCTGACCTGTCACCTGTTTTCAGAACCACATTTTGTGCATTTTGTTTGGGAATTGAGATGCCTTTGGCTTCCTCCTGAAGTCCATCTAAAAAGTAATTGATAGGTGACTGACAATCTGAGAGTGTTTGGATAACATTCATTCCCTTGGTCTTCAGGCAAATAAACTGGAGAATAAATTTAAATCAGTCATTTAATAACCAATCTGCCAATTCCTTTTCATACAAACAATTTTATTCTGTAGTTTGTTCTTTACTACTTTTCCTAAATATTTTTTTTATCACTAATCTTCAATGTTTAGATAATCTTCATAAAAGCTAAACAAGGACATAATTCTAATAAATAAATAATAATTCTAACCGTAATAATTAAAATAATCTTCCAATATGACTATGGGAAATGTTTTGAGTTCCTTTTTGGGCAGAACAGATGTTGAGTTCCTGAGAATAGGTTTGCACTTGTCGAATGGTAAATCGAACAATTTAGATACCAACTAAACAAAATGAAGATGTAACAAATCAAGTTCAAATTGAGTTTCTATTCCACTATTTTACTTTATTTGGAGAAGCTGTTTCCCTCTATCTCTGTTGTGCTGCACAGCATCAGCTTGGCTTGGCAGAGACGCTGGTTTCAAACTGAGCAAAGCCATCTAATTGTCAGTGTTTAACAAGCCTTACTGAAATAGGACATTTGCATGCCAAAGTTAAAAACACATTTCATTAACAATGCAATGCAAGAGATCTAACAGATCTCTTAACAGGAAACTAATTATTTTCTGTTGTGGAACAGGGGCGTAACTACCAGGGGAGCAGATCCTGCAACTGCAGGGGGCCCCGTCTTCTTATTTTTCCAATGACAGATATAGCCTCCTACTAGAAAACCACTGTAGATGAAGCAGGGATAGGGGCCCCATCATTGTTTTGTTTGGGGGCCCAGTGATTCCTAGTAACGCCACTGTAGTGGGATATTTTAAAATCTTTTTTTTTTATGAACAATCGTGAGAATTTTACCAGTTATTTGTTGTAAAAAGCTGTTTATAAAGCAGTGACATTGTGTTGCATTGTGTTTTACTACTTTTTAAGCACTTTGGGTAGATGCAATAAATTACCTTAACGCAACTTACCTGCAATTGTTCCTGTAAGGCAGTAACCACTTTGCGGACATTTTTACATTGTGTGACCATGAGTGGCAAGTTGCAATCTTTTGCAGGATATTAAAGGCACAAATAGAAAAGGCTTTAATTTTTGCACAAAAAACTAGTGGAAAATTTTTGTAATGTTTAAAATATTGTATTACTTGTTCTAAAAATCTTTGGAAATGTCTCAGGCAATGTAAAATGAGTTTAAATGCTAACCCAATAGGACAAGACGTAGGTTTTGCACTTATTTTTTCCACTTACTTTACTTTAGCTTCCTTATTTTCATGTGGTATTTATAAAGCATTGCCTTGATTTACACCAATATCATTTGCCAAGTCTAAAGTGATGTAAATTTATTTCTGGGTACTTTTTGTGTTGTTGTAGTGGAAGGAGTCATTCCTTTATTACTGTAAGGAAATGGCCATAGAGGGGTTGATTTCTTAATATAAATGTAGGAAAGAGTCTAAGGTGTGGTTCAAGTTATTGCTAATTTGTTTCCCCTGGTGTGAAGTTATTATCACAACCAAAGACTATAGAATTGTGTCAGTTATTTACCAGCAGTGGTACCTAATGTGCAGTAGCATTTCTACTGATCTTTGTTTTAGGTTCATTTGGGGTATTTATGTCGCTTTGCCAATTATTAGTTACAATTTAGACTCCAAAATAACAATTTAGCAATTTATATATCCAGCAAAAAAAAAAAAAAATTAGACAAAATTTAGGACTCATTTTATTAATGGCAAATATGTTGAATGTTCTCTTTCTGATGACAAAAGCCCAACAAAAACTGCTTATCAGTGAATCTGAAAACAGAATAAATAATGTGGCCAGTGAGACCCAGTGAGTAATTTATACCAAGCCCCAGAAAAAGCACAGGACTTCTAGGGGGAGATATAATAATTCTGCTAATGGTCAAAAAAGAGTTAATCCCACTCTACCGGATGTAACATCGGGTTAGTGAGGATTTAACCCTTACTGTGCAGGGCCTGCACCATATTCATTAATGACGGAAGGCACTGGATGCAAAGGAGGGTGATTCAATAAAAGTTCTTATCATGCAAATTTTGCCCTAACCAATCAGATCTTGTCTTTCAAATGGAAGCTAACATCTGATTGGTTGGGGCAAAATTAGCACAATTTGTAATGATAAGAAGTTTTATTGAACCTCCCTGTTAGTATATTGCATCAGACATGCTTCTCTGGTTCCAAAAAGTTTTGGAAATGATGCAGTCATTGCAAATTGAGTGAAAAACCCATGCTAACTCAATATTACATGGGGTTGTATGGATTTTTAAATCATTTGAGTGACTAGCATCAGGGCACCTTTACTGCATCTCCCCCTCAGTTTGTAATGTCATTACTGCCTGAACTTTCAAAATATCATTCAGCAGTAATTGGACTATATATTTCATCACCGGTGTCTCCTCCTAATAAGAATGGAAGATTTTTTTGGGCTCTCTTGATCCTTATTCATATAGTGCACTTCTGCAAATCATCTTGATCTCCTCAGCATCAATTTTAGGACCTTGCCTTTCCTCTATTGCTTTGTAATTCTTGTCCTTGCACACATCTTTGTACTTTTTCTTGTCGTCTTGTAGCATGTTGTAAACGTTACAGCAATTTTTCTTATAAACCCATTTGTTTTTATGGAAGAAGCAATAATACTTGCTTTACAAAAAAAAACCACAAACAGGGAGATTCAATAGAAGTTCTTATCGTTTAAAATGGTGCTGATTTTGCTCCAACCAATCAGATGTTAGCTTTCAAATGTTAAATAAAATCTGATTTGTTGGGGCAACATTTGCACCATTTTAAACGATAAGAACTTTTATTGAATAACCCTGAAAGTATTCTATTTGATTTTATAGATTAAGTTTTATGCAATAAAATCTATGATAAATACATAGATAGTTCAGTACATAAATAAACTATATATAACTATAAGTGCTAGAGCTTTGCCACAAGAGGAAAGAAGGTCCCTGCCCCGTAGAGCTTACATTCTAGTTAGGTGGACAATGGAATGGGTATAAGGGCTGGAGTGAGACGTATGCAGTGTAAATAAAACAATCATACACTGTGCTGGTTACCAGATAGGTAGGATGTAAGGCTAGATTTAAACCTGCTAATTGAGGTTTCTTGACGTAGAAGGAGGGGAATAAATTCCAGAGGTTAGCAGCCAAGGTCCATTTTTCTATGTAATTCATTGGCAATCGTAACAATCTGCATTTCTTATCATTTGAAATGAATTCTGAATTTTCAGAAATGATATTGAAAGAGAACATTAAAATTAATATTTTATACAAATGGTCAAAGAGGATTATGATCTTACTACTTTCAACTCAAGACATCAAATGAAAGCCTTAAGCAGAATTGAAATGATCCTGGGAATTAGGAAAAGCAAAGTAAACAACTGTCGAGATGAACAACTGAATTTTTTGGGGGTAAAAAAAATAAATGGAAATTTCCATTTAATTAGACAATGTTCCCATTGAATGTACATACTGTACTTTATATGTAATTTTAAGAATGTGGCCCTGATGCTATTTTGACTACAAATTATAGTAAACTAATAACTGGATTTATTTCATTTTTGAAGGGCAGATGTATCAGATTTAGCACCTCGATTTTCCCCTACATGACATATTGTATTTGCAGTAAGATCAAAATGAATGATACAAATCTTACCCCAGGAATCCCTTTGACATATAAATGCTGCACTTCTTCGGCTTACTGTAAATTACCGTATTCTTTCATGTAATTGACATAGAATTGTAATCAAGTACTTGCTTTAAGTGCTTTAAGTGAAATGAATACACATTCTTGGCATTTGCTTTGGCCAAACTTTAAAATCCCTTTTATAACCAGAACTGATTTTTCCCTCTAGCAAAAGTAATGGATTATTTCTTTATCTAAAGCAGTTTCTATTGTTTAATGCAGTTGCTTCTCTTTATCTGTGCAAAGCCCATAAATCAATTTGGGGATTACTACTGAGTAGATTATTTAAAATATGACTTCTTGGATATTTAAATGCTAATAAATATACAGTAGGGTTTATCCCATTTCCCCATGTTCAGTCAATGACGCTGCTACTGTTACATTCACCTTTACTGCTACTACACCCATTTTAACTTCACTTTAAAGGGCAAGTCCAGCCCTTAAATGAAAACTTACATACAGGTAAATCACCCACCAAAACCCTAAACGGTAATAGTTTGAAAGCTGAAATATATAAGTCTAACCTGAAATCCTGCTTAATGTCCTGTTTCCCGTTTCCACTTCCTGGTTCTTCCAGTTAGCAACTGTCATTTATGGATTTGACAGTTGACTTCACAGCCAATGACTGAATGTTAATCCCCTAGCTGCCTCTTCTGAGCATGCCCAGGATCAATACAGGCTAAGTACAGGTTTCTAAATTGCTCATTTTCCATGAGGCACCCAGAAGCATAGCAGGCATACAGTAATGAAGTCATAGGACAAACTATGATATATTAACATATTTTAAAGAGGCCATTCTTTCTAAAAGATGTTCTTATGAGGGTGGAGTTGTCCTTTAAAGAAAACGGAATCTAATTATTCTTACGCACACCTAGAGTTGCATTGTTTTGCATTATATATTTAAACATAGATTATGCAGTGTATATGTAAAATTGTCATTGTCCTCCTTTTTGGGTTAATATATATTGTAAGTAAAAGAATCCGACCACTAAGTATTAAGAAATACTGTTCAAAATAAAATATAGATTATTATTAAAATATATATTTATTGACCATATATACTGTAATGGGTCAATAGTTCATCACCTTGACTACATTATGTTTTTTAAATGTCACAATACTGGGTTCAAATTACATTATTTTGGTATTTCTCATTGGGTCTTCTTTGTTTTAACCCAGTTATATCCTGGCTCCTCTTTCTCATAAAATGATTTACTTCTTTCTGTCCATGGCAAGCATTCTTTGTACATACACACTATTATATCCTTCATTGTGTATGAAGCTTTCTAATTTAGTTTGCTTAAAAACCATTTAGTAATATATAGCTCTAAGTAATAATATTAGCAAAGTTGTATTATATTGCTATGGAGATTGTGGTGCAATCCAACAGCTCAATTTCAATATCAGACAGGAAAATAAGGATCCTTGCCCGCTGTTTACAACTCCTGTTTAAATTATTGGACTACAGACCTGATGACAGTGAGTAGAGTGTTTTAGTGATTAACTACCGTCTCCTATAAAAAGTGCTTTTGTTATTATCTTTGGTTGGTTATATTTATAGTGTGCTAGTGGTCTTTTAATCTAAAATGTGTGCACCTTACAAGTCTATCATCTTTGGATGTGCACAAGTCATTTGTTCTTTCATACCAGCTTGTCTGGTGGGCAATATATGGTGCTACTACACCACTATATACTGAAATTAGAGGCCTAGTGCACATCCAATTAATTTGTTTACATTTTATTTTACCATTGCAATGCAACTTAAATGCCTTCTTAGGAGACGTAATTCTCAAACTTTATCTTTATATCAGTACCTGCCTTTTATGAGATGAAAGTCCCTGCTGCTCTTTCGCTTGCTTTCTTGAGACTAACTCTCCAGCTCTAAGTACTTGAGGCAGGTACTTATATAAAGATAAAGTTTGAGAATTACATCTCCTAAGAAGGTAAAAAGTTAATATGGTAAAAAAGGTTAAAAGTTAGGACCCAGCAGAATAAAGCAAACAGTGAAGTAGTTGCTGGGCTTAAAATAATTTGTCCAAGTTATTGAACTAATTGCATTAATTTATCCAGATAGAAAGGCAAGCTTTTTAAGTCGCATTACAATAGTAAAGTAAAATGTAAGCAAATTAATTGGATGTGCACTAGGCTTCTAATTTTTGTATGTATTTAATTAATTTGGTCTCTAGTGGCACTCTGCGTGGATGTATACTATCCCATTTCTATATATATACCACTACATACTGCCCATCAGTATGAAAATATCAACAATACCAACACAGTCTAATCTAATTACCAACTGTCACAATCACAGATTCTCCTGTAAGCATAGCTAGCCCTAATCAACACCTAATACTCCGTTAAACACTTAGTCCATCAAGTTGATATTTTAAAAGGTCAATTAACCCCCCTTTCCCCTCCCAAATACTCCTTTCCTTTGTTGTACCCAGGGCAAGGATCTAACACAAGGCCCTCACCTCCGGAGGTATATTATATTACCATGCATACTTAAACAAACAGAACTCTGCATCTGCTCTGGCTTTACCACCTCCCTAAGGCCAAGACCTGCTTTTTGCAGAATTTGTCTTCCCAGACGCCAGGTCCTGAAAGGGGTCAACTTTAGGTAAGTATTGCTGACCATCTAATGTACCCCCAGAGGTGGGGACCTACTGATTTAAGTCCTCACCTTGGGTAGGAGAGGGGGTTCGTTAAGAGGGTTTTTTTTTCACTTCAACAAAATGCAGTTGAATTTGACTTGAAATATATCATAATCATAGTTCTTCTCTGTTTTCTGAGAGATACAAAGATAAAAACACTATTGCCTAGTAGCATATTCACATGAGATATTATTCTAAACAGAATGATAAAACTTTGCTGGTTTCCCAATGGTATCAGAATCTTCAATATCCTCATGTTACTTAGAAATGCATTGGCAAACAAAGCGTAATATTCAGAACAGAATATATGCATGAGAAATGTTTCTTAACAGATTGATAAAATTTGCTGGTTCCCCAGAGACACTCGAAAGGCTTACAGACAGTCTAAGTTTAAACCTGAGAAAAGATTTTTCTTATTCATAGCATTATTCATAATATCAGCCTTATTTAAAGCTGATTCATTATGTTTCTACATGAGTAGTTGGACCTTTTGCAAGAAAATCTTAAACAGAACATTGACATAATGCGGCAAATAAACAGTTCATAGTTAACTGCATAAAAACAAAATCTACATAGTATAAACTTTCAGTAGGCAGTTAAAAAATGACTGTTTTCTAAATTAAAAGCTGAGAATGGTCCTGCCTGCTTAATAAACAGTGGTACTCCCAAATAGATAATAGAAGCAATAACGCTGACATGATTAAGAAGTCAACATGTGTATAGGTGTCTGCTTCATAGACTGCCCATGGAGAAGGGCATCAGACCATCCAGAAAACTTTAAATCTATGGCTGCAGATTTTAATCTACTCAGCATAGTTGGTACAAGATGGTGAATTTGATTGCATCATCATGCAGCCATGGTAGTGCATGGCTGTCATTATACAGGTTCTTTTCATAGTCATATTGTTGTATAAATAAGGCATATCGTAAGTATTAAAACCAATTTATTTTTTACTACACACATTTACAGGCCATTGTAGAAAGGAACAATGCACGTCTTACTTGACCGCAATGAGGTAAACTCCTTTGTGAGAATTACTGCATCGTGGATGCTGGTCAGGTAAAACATCCTTTTTTAAACCTACATCGACCCGTACACCTCCTTATTAAAGGTGTTTAGATTTGAGCAAATCTTTTGTACATAGGCTACACCGCGCTATTTCCCCCCAAAAAATCCATATTGTGGATTTTGCACTAATAAGGCCCAAAAATGGCCGATAGAGAATTGTCCCATTAGTATCTACAGATGAGAGTGATCTGCATTTATAATATTGAATATTAAATTTGCTTTTGAAGCCTGATATGTTTACATGATCTTTGACACTTTAAGGAGAATTAAAGGAGAATTAAACTCACCACATGTACAGTGCTGTGTCCCCAAGTAGCGCTATATAAATAAACATATCCATAGAGTACATAAATACATAAATGCTCCTCGTTTGCCTGCCATGTAAAGTACCCAGGGCAAGTTAAACCGTAAGGTCTTTGTCACTGTGATCTTTGAATCTCCCTAGAACTGAAGCATTACTTACCAAAATTTCCTTCATTGCTCTAGTCCCTCTTCCACCTTTGCAATGTGGCCAATAGGTAGATACGATCCTTACAGAGCACTTTGTCTCATTGGCCTGGTCACCGATGGACTAAAAGAGGCAGAGGTTTGGACCAACAAAGGAAACTTTAAGGATTTAATGTGTTTTTTCAATGAGAAATATTCAGGGTTTGACTACCTAAACTATTGCTGTAACATGGAGGTAGGAAATGCAAATACATGCACATATGTGAACACAAAACTGTTATCATATGACAATGTAAAATATTCTTCTTGTGTAATAACACATTTTTTACAATTTTTCTTCAGATTCAAAAAAAATGGCATGAAATATGGCTCAGTTTTATTATAAAAGAAGCGCCAATTCACCCTACCAAGATCGGATTCCACTTCGTATTGTGCGTGCAGAATCCGAACTCTCTCTATCTGAGAAAGCCTACCTGACTGCTGTAGAGAAAGGGGACTACGCCAGTGTAAAACAGGCACTTGAAGAAGCTGAGATCTACTTTAAAATTAATATTAACTGTATTGATCCTTTGGGAAGAACTGCCTTACTTATTGCCATTGAAAATGAGAACCTGGAACTTATCGAGCTACTCTTGAGCTACAATGTCTATGTCGGTGATGCCTTACTGCACGCCATAAGGAAAGAAGTAGTGGGTGCAGTTGAATTACTTTTAAATCACAAAAAGCCAAGTGGAGAAAAACAGGTAGGACTAATTATTTACTAGTGATTATATGTAAGAAGTTTTTATCATGTTAATACTGTCCTGTCCAATAGAGATGTCTGAACTTCACAAAATCTGGTCCGCTCGAAAATCCGTGAATTTTCGGAAAAATTCGAAAATCCGCGAGCGGACCCATTAAAATCTATTAAAATGATTTCCCGCATGTATTTTCCCGCATTTTCAAAAATACGAGAAATCCTCATAATTTCGAAAATGTTCGAAAAGTTCGGAAGGCAGAAAACCGGAAAATCCGTGATATCCGCCATTCGTGAACGAGGTAAATCTGCAGCGGATCCGGGTTCGGATCCGCGAACTGGGCCATCACTACTGTCCAACACCAACAAGAAAAGCCTACTATGAAACAAATTAGAAACATGATCTTTTGCTTCTAAATAACACAGATGTGCACTAGCCACATGCTAAATAACATCATATTGATAGCTTATATCCTATGATTTCTCTGTGTAATAGATTGATTGTAGAATATATATTGTTATATATGTTTAGATTGTAAGCTCTACAGGGCAGGGGCCTCTTTCCTCGTGTTACATGTTTCAAGTACTTGTATATTTCATGATGCACATACATTATTTATATATTTATGTATTTATTTATTGCCCCCTTGTACGACTTCTTGTATTCTATATTGTACAGTGCTGTGTGTCTATATGGCGCTATATAAAAAACATGTATATATTGTACATACATATAGGAACCAGTCTATTACAGGATATATAAAAGTATATATATACATGAAAAAAAGAAGGATTTTGTCACAGGAACAGAAGATTTCAATTACAATCAGAATAAATGATATTGCCTTCCTGAAGTATGTGGCCCACTACTAACTGGTAGCATAGGTCACAGTTTACAGAAGCATTTTAATTTTACAATATTTACACTTTTGCGCTGTTACATGGTATCTTGGTGGCTATGAGTATGTTCACTGGAAAAAAAATACTCATTTCAATCTATAAATAAATACATGTAACCAGCACTTACTCTGAGGTGTTTGTGCTGCTGCTTGACTTCAATACAGTACTTGTTTTGCCCAGGTCCAGTATCCCCCTTCCCTGACTAATCTGACTATCAGGTCAGGCTTATTGATCCCTATGAGGCAGCATTGGGATAAGGAATTTCCCATGAAGTTCACATAGCAACTGTCACCATTCCAGCTACAGCAAAACTATACATAACAAAAGTTTATCATGATAAGGCAGTTGGTTGAAAGCTGAAATGTATTGGAATGAATTATAGTTTGCAGTAATGGGCAATTTAAAATAACACATTTCCAGTGTATTTACATACCCTTTAATACTGATGCCTTTAGAGACGTAGATTTACAGCAATAACTGCAGGGAGTAATTATGTTCTACCTGTGCTTGCTTGGGTTTTCTGGGCACTTCAGTCCTAAAAGGTCCTAAACACATTCTGATTGGTTGCAACAGTGTGTATACACAACCCCTAGACATAAGACAACATTGGATTGGTGATATTGTGCTAAACATTGGTTTGTAAAATAAATTTACATACAAACAGTTCCCCAAGCATTAAAAAAATGGCTGAATAAAGTATTTGGAATTTTAGTTCTCTGTTTTACTGTGATGTTTGTACATGATACAAACCTATTCTATACAATATAAGAAGTGGAGATCTGCTCTCTACTATTATCCATTTAGGTGACAAGGATCTTATATCATTGAATACTAAAAATACGGTCTCTGTTTTAGTAGCTCTGGTTCCCTGACATTGTAAAGTTAATGATCTCTGAGCAAAATGCAATTTGTGTTTATTTCCGGCTAACTCAGAATCAAGGTTTTAATTTTACGGAGTTCTGCATCTATTGATTGACTTCTCACAACTGCTGTGTAGCTAAGATGATTCTTAATTGTTCCCATGATATATAACAATTAGCTCAAAGCTTCAATAGTTATGCAACATGGTAAGGATTTAAATAGTTTGGCTGTGAAAGATTCTTTACAGTAAATGCAGCTTATCTATTTTGTCATATTATTATTTTTTATATCCGGTTATATGGTAAGGGTGAGCTGGCTTACACTACCTTTCTGTGCTGACATTGGTCTTGTTGTGGGCGGATATACAATTAATTTTATCACGGTGCTAATAGTTGACTATAGAACTAATTTCTGTGAAATTAAAAGCCATGTAGGTATCCCAGTCTCGTTTCTCTTCATAAAAGACAACCAGGCCTATGTAACAAAAGTTCTTATTGTTAAAAATGGTGCTAATTTTGCCCTAACCAATCAGATGTTATTTACCATTTGAAAGATAACTCCTGATTGGTTAGGGCAAAATTAGCACCATTTTTTTTACAATAAGAACTTATATTACATAGGCCAGCATATGTCTCTGTGTAAACTGTTTATTAGATAATCTAACATTAGAAGCTGCCTCAAGGCATATGACTGCTAAATACAAATAAATGCACAGCAGCCAATTAACATAAAAATGAGAAAAGGGGGAAATTCTGTGTAACATGAGGCTGTATCACAGATTAAGTAAATATTGTCGCTGCATGATAATGATTTGTCAGCAAGAGGCACACAAGTTGGTCCTGCTAGAATCAGACACCTGGTGAAATAGGAGAGCTCTGTGGTAGCTGGTATTTAATAATGACCTGAGGAATTGGTCTTCTATGCTGGGCTATACATTTGTGCAGCTACTGTTTAGTCTCTCCCCCATACAAATCACATCATACGGTCACTGCACTGCATTGCTCTTCTTGTGTTTCGGTATTTTGGCTGCACCAGTTTCTTTCCTGAGTTGTTGGGGTTAAAGAAACCCATTTCTTGCAGACCATATGGTAAAGATCTTGTGGGGTTATTCAATAAAAGTTCTTATCGTTTAAAATGGTGTTAATTTAGCCCCAACCAATCAGATGTTAGCTTTTAAATGTTACATAAGTTCTGATTGGTTGGGGCAAAATTAGCACCATTTTAACCGATATGAACTTTTATTGAATCTCCCTGCTAGTGGTTGAGGCCTCATATTATGTACTTATATTAACAGCTGTGACAAGTGAATAATGTAGTAATATAAGTGTATGTTGCTGGTGCTATAAATGGATAGGTAACCTCTACATACTGTAATAAGGCTAGTCTATGGTATAGGGTAAGAGAGTGGTATGACATTAAAATTAAATATATGGATCAATAATAAGGTTTAAGGAATCACGTGATTAAACCATTGCTTTTAAACTAAAATAATTTAATCACATTTGCTTCAGTTGTTTTTTCTTTATTGAGGTTTTTTGGTTTTTAGTGTTTCTTCATTATAAGGACAGGGCTAAGAGAAATGATATCCTACAGGCATAGTTGCTCTCCTTTTGTAGGCATTTACGAAGAATTGCAGGTTTACCAACGTGATTTGGCTCTCTGTACATCACAATGTCATCAACTTTTACATCTCTCTCTGCATCATGAATGGTGTTAACCCACTCTGACTCTTTAAAGCCAGCTATTTGCTGACAAGAAAGATTCCATCCTATAAATGTTGTTAAACACATATTGTTTAACATCTGAAAGCTAACATCTGATTGGCTGGGGCTAGAGATGGCCGAACTTTCGAAAGTTCGGTCCGTTTCCGAAATTTCGAACTACATGGAAAGTTCGAAAGTTTGAAAACGGACCCATTAAAGTCAATGGGAGTCAAATAGTTCGAAAAGTTTGAATGAAATACAATTAAAATATCAACGGTAACTTAATATAAATGGCTGTGGGACCTGGGAAATGGTCTGGGGAATACGTTTGAATATCCAGGACTTTTGAAAAATCGATTCTATTCTCACCCGCGCTACTTTCGAGCTCTCGTGTTCGAACATTCGATAATTATCCCATGAGCAACTCGCAGATTCGAGAATTCGATATTTACTCGCGGATTGGTATAATAGACATTTTACTCGCATATTCGTTAATTCAATATTTACTCTTATATAGGTAAAATAGACATTTTACTTGCGGATTCGTTAATTCGATATTTACTCGCGTATTGGTATAATAGACATTTTACTCGCATATTCATTATTTACGCGCGTATTGGTATAATAGACATTTTACTCGCAGATTCGAGAATTCGATATTTACTTGCGTATTGGTATAATGGGCATTTTACTCATGGATTCTAGAATTTGGTATTTACTCGCGTATAGGCATAATAGACATTTTACTCATGGATTCGATATTTACTCGCGTATAGGTATAATATACATTTTACTCTCGGATTCGGTAACTCAATATTTATTTGCGTATTGGTATAATAGACATTTTACTCGCATATTCGCATGCCTCGAACATTCGATAATTATCGAAAGTCTGGAAAATATCGAAAATCCGGGCCCGGGATAGTTCGAGAAGTCCGAGTCCTTTCGAACTCGAATAGTTTGGCTCGAACTCGGGTTCGAGTTCTAGTCCACCTCTAGCTGCATTTTTAATGATTATTTAATTTCCCTGATAGTTTCACAATTTGTAGAGAGGCGCACTCCCTTAGCACTAGCATTTGCTTTGTATATTTGCAGTGGTGCTGGTGTCCGGACATTCTGCCACGTCTCCAAGTTAAAGGGTATGTCCACCCCAAATAAAAATTTTTGATATAAGATTCCCCAAGGGCTCCCAGCCCCAACCGCTATATTTGTATCTTTAGAAAGCCCCCCAAACTCTACTTACCTCCCCTCTTTCCTCGCCGCGCTCCCGGCCCTCTGCTTGCGAGAAAATGCAAGCAGAGAGGCGGGACCGGCAGCCGCGCCTGTGATTGGCTGAGCGGCAGCCAATCACGGACGCGGCTGCCGGCAGCTCACTTCACCGGAGGAAAGAGGAGAGGTAAGTAAAGTTTGGGGAGCTTCTAAAGATACAAATATAGCGGTTGGGGCTGGGAGCCCTTGGGGAATCTTATATATTAAACATTTACGCTAGGGGGAGGGAATCGGGAAGGAGGGGGAGGAGGGAGAGAAGGGCTGCAGTACGCATGCCAAACTTCTCCCGAGGCCAGGTAGGAGGCAGAGTGCTATTGGACTCTGCTAGCCTCCTGGTGGGCAGTTTTTGGGACTTTGGGGGGGGACTACAGGAGAACCCTATGGAGCTGGGATGTGAGGTAAGGATTAGACTACACTACATGGTGGGGCCAGTAGTTGGGGGGATTATAGTTTTGGGGGTGGACATGCCCTTTAAGTATCAAAGATGAAGGGTGGCTGATGAAGGGTGGCTGAGGTCCCCTGAAACGTTACATGGTTGTATATTAACTAAATAAATGGGTTAAGGAACCAAAGAAGTGCGTGCGGTTCCAAACTTCTTTGATATCTCCCTGATAGTACCTGTGGACATTACATTATTTAACTTTCCGATAAATTTTGAGTAGTAGAACAGTAAAATGTGGTGAACGGCCTCCTTTTACCTGCCTTATTAAATCAGGTATGGGGAATGCTCCAGTTTTCTTAATACCACATCTTCAGTAAAACATCTGATAAAACAATAATTTTAACATTGGCATATGAGAGTGACAGTGTTGGAACATTGAAAGCTTTGACAGAATTTTTACCTTAAAACAAGTCAAAACATACTTAAAAGAAATAATATCTAAGTTTTAGAGTGTTTAGAGTGTTGCAGATTTATTTTTAATAAAAACAGCATTACAAGTAAAGCAGTTTTCTTCTCTTTGTATAGTTATATAATTAGTGTGGTTATAGTGCGGAAATTCTTAGGATAACGAGATTACACTGTAAAAGCAGGCGTAGAATAAAAATAATAATGTATAACATAATTAACTTTTCCATCAATGAAACCAATGGCAAAGCTGGACACTTTTGTTCATAAAGGTTACCTGTTTGATTTATGATCGGCTTAGAAAAGACTTGTGTGTAATGAACAATTCTTGATTAACTGACTGCTTGCCATTTATTAGTTATTCATCAGGTGTGCTAAAAATGAAAAATAGAATTTAAAGTGAGCAAACACAAATTAACCTAAATTCCCAACCTAAATTACGTAGCCAGACAGTTAAATGACACTTTTACAGAACTTTCAGACATAAAGTAATAATTATAGGAAAAAGTCTGCAGAAACACAAATTAACCTATTTCAATTAAATCTATACTGTTTACTCATTGAGGGCAATATTTCTTAAAGGTGCGGCATTTCACTTTTTAGTGATACCACGTCTTTAATGATCATTATCGCGATCGTTAATTTGCGATCATTAATTAATCTCTATCATAAATGTATGTTACTGTAAGACCACGGGCATACATTTACGGCAGTGGTATTCTATGGGCCTTAGTGCTGCTTAAAGGGTAACTGTGGTCTCGAATCCTCCCAAACTAGTAAGGATTATATAAAAAGCCTTCCATCACACCTTCAAAATAAAACCTAAATCTCATCTCTAGATAAAATTTGTGAGAAGTTATTGCTGGAAAGGTTCAGCAATGTAACTTCCTGGTTGAACTCTTACTGTTTTTAGCCATGTGACCAGCTTGTAGTCATGTGACAAGCCTGTCTGCATTAATAGGCTCCCCTTCTCATCTGTCAATTTTTTCCTCAGGTACTTCCTGATTTCCCCAGCAATAAGTCTTAACTGAGCATGCTTCTCCCCTGGGGGAAAAGGGCCGGCAGAGATCAGGTGATGTCACTCAACCTACTGAAAGCAGGAAGTTAGAACATTCACCCCAATTTAATTTCTCACAGGCTCCAGACAGTATAAAGGATATACTGCAGGCTTTCATTTAAACCTAACTTGTTTTGATACCACAGTTTCCCTTCAATGATTGGAGTTGCACATAGAGCAACCTACATGTAGATCTCATCTAAAAAACCTTTATATGGTTAGGTCCAAAACCCCATCATCCAGAACTATTTTTATTACAAATTGAATATGCAATTTTTTTCATCAAAGCTAGTAGAGATGAACGAGCGAGTTTTGTTCCAACAGCAGTTCAGCAGAGCCTATTAAAGTTCGGGGGATATTGAGTTTAATCTGAATTTTTACAATTTTTCTATTGCAATTTTTTAATTTTCACATATTCAATTTTTTGATGATAAGTTCCATGTTTATAAAAAAAAATTAAAATTCCATCAGATCCATGGATTTTTGAAATTAGCATCTCCAAATCGAAACAAGATTCATTTCAAAACTTTAAATAGTAGGACTCTGGGGGGAAGTAATAGTGTTATTAATATTATTGATTTATATAGTGCCTACATCTACCATGGCACTTAACAATTACATAGTCATACATTACATGCAGGGTAATACATATTATACAAAGTCAAACACAGAGTGATGAGTTACTTACAGCAATATCGTGCTACAATAGGAGAGAGGACCCTACCCAAAGGGCTTACAGTCTAGAGGAAATGGGGGTGAAATATAAGGTGATGGGAATCAGTAGGCTGTAAATAGATTGGCAGTGGAGTGTGAAAGGTGGAGTGGATCATATTGGGTAGTAAGAGGGGTAAAGTCTAGGCAAGATTATATGCTTGCCTGAAGAGGTGGGTTTTAAGGTTATGTTTAAAGGTATTAAAGGATGGTGAATGACAGACAAACGGAGGAAGCGAGTTCCAGAGCAGAGGGACAGCACAAGCAAAGTCTGGAACATGGGCATGGGAAGAGGTGACAAGGGTAGATGAGAGGAGGATATAATTTGCAGAGTGGAGGTTGCGTCTGGGATGGGTGTCGGTGGATAAGCTCTGAGATATATGGAGGGGCTGTGTTTGATAGTGCTTTATTGGATAGGGTAAGCAGCTTGAACTAGATCCTTTGCGTGATGGGCAGCCAGTGGAGGAGAGGCCAGGTGGTTGTTTGGTAAACCACACAGGAATGTGTTGCAGTAGTCTAGCCGGGATATGATTAGAGAGTGGACTAGGATTTTTGTAGCTTTTTTTGAGAGGAAGGGACGAATGCGGGAGATGTTTTTGAGTTGGAGCCGACAGGAGTTGGCAAGCGAATTAACATGGGGTTTGAAGGAAACATCTCAATCTAGTATTTTTCTCAGGCAGTGTACATGAGGAGATGGGGATATAGGTGTGTTGTTATATTAATACTAATGATAGGGAGGGGAATAGATTGTGAGGGTGGGAAAAGGACAAGTTAAGTCTAGGGATGGCATAGAACTCGAACTCGAACCCGAGTTCGAGCCGAACTGTTCGAGTTCGAACGGACCCGGACTTCTCGAACTATCTCGGACGCGGACTTTCGATATTTCCCAGACTTTCGATGATTTATCGAATGTTCGAACGTTCGAATCCGCGAGTAAAATGTACATGGTATCTAGGCGCGAACATCAAATCTGCGAGTAAAGTCTCCATTAAAGCCTATAGGCGAGCATCGAATCTGCGAGTAAAATGTCCATGTTACCTCGAACGTTCGAACGCGAAAGCTCGAAATTAGCGTGTGAGAGTAAAATCGATTTTACGAAAGTCCTGGATATTGGAACATGCTCCCCAGACCATTTCCCAGGCCCCACAGCCATTTACATTAAGTTACCATTAATATTTTAGTTGTATTTGACTCGAACTTTTCGAACTATTTGCCTCCCATAGACTTTAATGGGTCCGTTTTCGAACTTTCGAACTTTTACAATAGTTCGAAAGTTCGAAAACGGACCGAACTTTCAATAGTTCGACCATCTCTAGTTAAGTCTTGTCCATGTGTTGTGATTGATTGCTGTTGATTAATAGGTATCTTGTGATTAATTGCTGCTGATTAATAGGTATGTTGTGATTGATTGCTGCTGATTAATAGGTATCTTGTGATTGATTGCTGTTGATTAATAGGTATCTTGTGATTAATTGCTGCTGATTAATAGGTATGTTGTGATTGATTGCTGCTGATTAATAGGTATCTTGTGATTAATTGCTGCTGATTAATAGGTATCTTGTGATTAATTTTAATTTTCATTAAAATGAAAAATTCCCTTGAAATTACTAGATTTTTCGTATTTTCGAAAATTTTCGAAATAACGGGTTTTCACGTATTTTCGAAAATTTTCGAAAATACGAGAAAACTAGTATTTTCGAAAATATGTATTTTCGAAAATACAAATAATCCTTGTAATTTCGAAAATTTTCGAAAATTGTATTTATGAAAATAAGAGAAATCCTTGCATTTTCTAAAATTTTCGAAATTACATGTTTTTCTCGTATTTTTGAAAATTTTCGAAAATATGCGAAAACCCGTAATTTCTAAAATTTCCGAAAATATGAAAAATCCGCGAATCGGAAGTTCGGAAGGCGGAAAATCCGGAAAAATCCGCTGTTTGCGAACGGGATAAATCCGCGGTGGATCCGGGTTCAGATCCGCGAACCGGCCATCCCTACTCGGATCCACTTTTGGAACTGAGTGATTCTGTGTCAGATCCAGGTCCAAGTCAGACATGGATCCAATTTCTGTTTACCAGTATAAAACATAAATCAGTTAGCTCAGTAAACATTAAATGCATATTAAGTGATGAAGTGCTGTGTCAGATTGTCACACAGAAAGGTGTTATACAATGGGGGGTGTATAAACGCAGCACTAGACAATAATTCTTACATTACTGACATTATAGTAACTGGTAATTGTTATTTATCTGGTAGAGCAGAACAAACATCCTCTGATGTAATGATTATGTCATGGGGTGCAGTGTTTCTCTGGCGTCTGGGAAGAATATTTATTATTTTTTGCGTAAAGATGAAATCTCTTTCACCTCTTCTGTGTTTTCCTCTAAATTCCTAAATATAGAATCATAGAATCCCATTTAATGCAACAAGATACTTAAAGCATTTACAACGCATGTCAAGATTACTGTATATAAAATGGTTAATAAATATTTTCCTGCCCAAGTGTAGCTGGTGGTTTAGGGATTTCATTTTTTTTCTTTCCAGATGCTTTAGCTGATACTCCCGCCTTACAAATAAAATGTTATGATAATAGATGATACAGTAACACAGTAGAATGTGACAGATAGGACAGATAGGATCTGAGATAATGATAATGTGTTTGATATGTTGTACCTTACAAAGGCTCTTACCCTGTATCAGGAGGCCTCTAGCTGCTTAGCTAAGTGGCTCAACAGTGTTATCATCATGGGAATAATTCCAAGATGATAAATAATTTCAGGGAGATTCAATAAAAGCTCTTACCATCGTAAAATGGTGCTAATTTAGCCCCAACCAATCAGATCTTATTTAACATTTGAAAGCTAACATCTGATTGGTTGGGGCAAAATTAGCACCATTTTAAATGATAAGAACTTTTATTGAATAACCCCCTTTATTTTACCAAGGCAACAATTTGTAACTTTTTGTATTTGGACTTTTAGGGAAGTCCAAATACCTGTTTAAAAGTTAAATGAAGCAAAAGATGTTGGTCCTTAAGTTGATTTTAATTAAGATGCCAATATCACAAAGACAGAGTGTTTATATATTGATACTTACAAATAAGTTAAAATGGACACAAAGCTTCATATACAATAAAATATGTTAGGAGATCATCTGAGTAGCCAGTAGTTAGCAAAGGTCACTTCTGTCACTAATATGTGGGCTGAACCAGCTGGTGGCAGCTCTGTTTTGGATAAAATACAACCACCCAATGATACAGTATATAAATTGTACAGTTTGTGGTGGTTGGTGGTAAAATTGGACCAAGAAAATGGTTTGTTTTTACAATCGACATGCTCCAAAATGTTAATTGGAGCAAGTAATTTGAAAGTGATTGGACGATCATTTAATAATCTTAATGGATTGGCCCCTTAAACAAACGTTCGTACACATCATGCGTGTTTACAAACCTTTAGTCTTCACAGTCCAAAATGATTCTAGTAAGCTCTGTTCCTACTCTACTTAGATAAAATACTAACTAGAGATGGGTAACCGGTTTCAATGAAAATGTTTCGATATCAACAACACCGGGAATTTGTTTTTCTGAAACTCATAACAGAATGTCCAGTTTCAGCACTAAAACTTCATAGTCCAACATTTGGATGCCCACATTTTGTCTGTACATTCCAACTATGCAATTTCATCAACAAAAATTACCAGAATTTTGCCATTTGTGTCTAGTGTTGTGGTGATTATCAAACCCATTTTCCCCAAACCAAGTCCCATTCTTCAAACCCAGTGCTTGAACTATAGTCACTGTTATTTGTTGCTTACACCCCAGTAATAATCAAGCAATACCACCTATGCTTTGTATTCAGTATTAATTATTTTACTTATTTACTTAAAGGATTAAATATAAGCAGTAATCTTTGTCTCACCTCTCATTTTGATAAAGTTGTTGAGAAATTTACCTTTCTAACATGGGGTTAGTTTTTTTTATTTTCCAGCATTCCAGCATCACAAGGTGTGGTCACTGACTATTATGTTCTTTTACATGCTTAGTCCTAATATCCTACAGGAACTTGTTACAGTTAGTCACACCCACTAGTAGCCTCTAGCCAATCCTTTAACAGGACATATTAGGCAAGGAAGCATGTGACTGAGATTAGGGGTGTGGCCCAGTTCTTCAGGGGGCTACTTTTACTTTAATGCCATTTACTGTAGTGAGAATTTACATTTTATTATTGTTTTTAGGTATATTTGGGGAATATTTTCATATTTTGGAGTGTAAAAATGTGGGTTTAGTTTATAAAAAATACTTCATAACACATAAAAATAGTTATTTACGTATATAAGTAATATATATTGAGCAAATTTAACCAAATTAAATTGAATATCAAATATAAATAACTTTTCTGGGTGTGTTTTATTGACATTAATATAATTTTATTTGTAGTTTCCTCCAATACTTCTAGATAAACAGTTTTCAGAATTCACTCCAATATCACTCCAATAATATTGGCCGCTCATACAAACAATTATGAAATCATAAGCATTTAGTAACGAAGGGCGTTTCTGTGCCTAGACCCAGAAGTTCGTTGCAACTGTGTAGAATGTGTGGCAGGATCTGATGTGGATAGTCTCCGACTTCTCGGTCAAGATTAAACATCTACAGACATTGGCGAGTCCATCTTTAATTGCATTATCAAGTGAAGATCCATTTCTAACAGCATTTCAACTGAGCTGGGAGCTGCAAGAGTTAAGCAAAGTGGAAAATGAGTTTAAATCTGAATACGAGGAACTGTCAAAACAATGTAAGCGTTTGCAAAAGACCTATTAGATCAGACAAGGAGTTCAAGAGAACTGGAAATTATTCTTAACTACCGGATGATGGTGGATTGTTAGATGAACAGAATGGAAATGATCTTGCACGGTTAAAACTGGCAATTAAATATCGCCAAAAGAGGTAAAACTTTTCCTATTTATCATGTGGGATTACTGTAATAAAATTTAATACACAGCCTTATAATACACCCTTCTATCATGAAGCAGATTAAGTTATTTTTAAAGGGGAAGTCAGTGCAAATACATATGCTTTTCAGAAAAAAGAGCGTATTTTTTCATCTCAATGACCTAACCTGTCCATTCAGCATTTTGTCTGTGTATAATAAATGCAACCGAAATATTGACTTCCTGTTTGCAGGACCCCTAGTAGAGACCGTTAATGGTTTTGCCCTTGATCCAGCGCCTGGGTTGATTCAGTTGCTCAGTAGAGATCTGAGCATCTTTGACCCATCCAACAGCCAATCAGTAGATATTACTGTTAGGAACATTCCAAGGAAGTGGTGCATCCTGGGAAAAGAAGGACCATTAGAACCTGAAATGTCAGCTCACTAATGTCAACAGCAGGGAACAGCAAAGGGTATGAAATCAACTGATTTTTCAAAATGGGAAGAATATGTAGAATAACTAAGACGGCATTACACAAACTAACAATTTAACAAATATTGATAATTTCCATGAACTGTCCCTTTAAAACACACACCCAGTGCATACATTTGTACCACATCTTTCTGTTAAGGCTATGAGCATACTAGGGGTATTTTTACAATAACCTTATGGTCGAGATTTACCTAGAACCACTATCACTCCCGGTAAATCTCCCCTAATATAATAAAATATTGCGCTTAAAGTAGCACAAACGCAATATTAAATCGCGAGTGCTGGATGTGCGGGTGTCTTTTGGGAAATCTGTGCATCTGGCACACTAACCGATAGTGAATTGGTTAGCTCGACTTTCACTCCATAAAAATGCCCAGCGGATCTAAGTACATGAGCCACTATGACTCTTGACGTACCTTAATGGTTCTTTTGATTCTCCTTTTCCTACATATTGCATTTCAATGATCATTTGATTAACACATTTAACTTAAAATTTCACCATTCATCATTTCAACTACTGCAGAGCAGACCCTTTTTGATATGAGAGATATAGCTCCTCCTTCCAGAAAACCTCTGTAGAGAAAGCAAGGATTGGGGGCCCATTTTAGTTTGCTGGGGGGCCCAGTGATTCATAGTAACACCACTGTCTCTTAAATCATACTCTTTGTATTCAATTAGATCAACTGGACTTGAAATGTAGTTCTTGAAGACGTTTCGCTAGTCATCCGACTGGCTTTCTCAATTCAGAATGACTTGTACAAGAATCTGTGGCAATTATGTACCCTGGAAAACCCATAGCATATCAACAGCCAGGTGTTAAGGGTTGTGATTGGATAGTGGCTAAGAGGTGTTATAGGAACGCCCAGAGTAAGGTGTTAAAACAGCATTGTACATGGCAGACAGTTGGTGTCGAACCCCCCCACCTCTATTTAGGCTTGGTTTCTTTATTTTCACATAAATGCCTCCTTAACACCTCTCTTGAACCAGTCACGTTCCTTCGCCAGTATATTCATTACAATCTTCAAAGGTATGTCCTTTATCCTTAAGATGCAGATACAGGCTGAGTCCTGACCCGAGGATTGGCTCTTCTGTGCTGGGCCATACGTTGATGCAGTTCTGTTTGGTCTCCCCCACATACAAATCAGAGCATTCTTCACTGCACTGCACTGCATATATGATGTCGCTTTTTCTTGTGTTTAGGTATTGGGTCTTTCGGATGTACCAATTGCTGCCTCAGTGTGTTGTTCGGTTTAAAGCAGACAGGGATACGATGTTTTTTGAAAATTCTTCTTAATTTCTCGGAGACCCCTGCTACATATGGGATGACCATGTCCTTCCTCCTGTCTTGCTTTTCCCCTTCACTGTTGATATTTGTGTTCTTTTCTTTCCTTCTACTTCTTTTACAAGGCCCATTCTGGATATCCACAAGTTTTAAGGGCTCCTCTGAGATGTTTCATTTCTTTAGCCTTCGCCTCTGTGCTAGTGGGGATGTTCTCGGCTCTGTGTTGCAGGTTCTGATGACACCCAGCTTGTGATCTAAAGGTGGTGGGAGTCAAACATCAAATACTGATCTGTGTGTGTTGGTTTTCTGTAAACCTCTACTTCAGTTTACCATTTTCCTTAACTTCTACCAAGCAGTCCAAGAAAGCCAGTTTGTTGTTTTGTACCTCTTCCCTTGTGAATTTAATGTTTGGTCTACCGCATTAATGTGTTCTGTGAAAGCTTGTACTCCTTCTGTGGATTTTAACCCGGTGTCATCAACATATCTGAACCAGTGGCTGGGTGCTATGCCCTTAAAGGTATTAAGCGCCTGTTTTTCTACCTCCTCCATGTAAAGGTTGGCCACAATGGGTGAAACTGGAGATCCCATAGCACATCCATGTTTTTGCTTATAGAACTTATCCCTGTATTTGAAATAGGTGGTTATTCAGGCACAAGTCCACAAGGAACACACCTTTTCTGGGTGATAGCAGTTCTGCTGGTAAGAGTGCTGTCTTGGCCCAGCCGTTTTCTCACCATGTCAACAGCCTCCTTGGTGGGTTACAAGTGAAGAGAGATGTCACATCATAGGACACCATAGTTTCTTCTCGCACCAAGTACTATACTTCAATCTTGTTGGTGAAATCCTGAGAGTTCTGGATGTGATGCTTAGAACTTCCCACCAAAGGTCCTAAGATGTTACTAGATATTTGCCACCTTGTTGTTACAGGTGGCAAAATAAAAATTAAACATCTCAGAGAACCCTTAAAACTTGTGGATATCCAGACTGGGCCTTTGTCAAAAGAAGTAGAAGGAAAGAAAAGAACACAAATATCAACAGTGAAGGGAAAAGCAAGCCAGGAGGAAGAACATGGTCATCCCATATGTAGCAGGGGTCCGAGAAATAAGAAGAATTTTCAAAAACATCGTATCCCTTCTCTTTAAACCGAACAACACACTGAGGCAGCAATTGGTACATCCGAAAGACCCAATACCTAAAAACAAGAAAAGCGACATCATATATGCAGTGCAGTGCGTGAAACTCTGATTTGTATGTGGGGGAGACCAAACAGCAACTGCATCAACGTATGGCCCACACAGAAGAGCCAATTCCTGCGGCGACTCAGCCGTGTATCTGCATCTTAGGATAAGGACATACCTTTGAAATTGTAATGTTATATACTGGCGAAGAAACGTGACTGGTTCAAGAGAGGTGTTAAGGAGGCCATTTATGTGAAAATAAAGAAACCAACCTAAATAGAGGTGGGGGGGTTCGACACCAACTGTCTGCCATGTACAATGCTGTTTTAAAACACCTTACTCTGGGCGTTCCTATACACCTCTTAGCCACTATCCAATCACACCCTTAACACCTGGCTGTGATATCGATTGGGATTTTCCAGGGTACATAATTGCCACAGATTCTTGTACAAGTCATTCTGAATTGAGAAAGCCAGTCGGATGACTAGCGAAACGTCTTCAAGAACTACATTTCAAGTCCAGTTGATCTAATTGAATACAACAGATATCCCATGACCTGGATAAATGAGAACCTTCACAAGCATGTCTCTTAAATCATGACCGATTCCACAAAGATATTATGGCATAATATAAACAATGCTTAATTGATGGCCAATCATGAGAAAAAGAGTTATCAAGATCTTTTCTAGAAAGACTAACACAGTGTTTTTTTAGGCTTTTGGTTGTGATTCCAGGTGGTTATTATACCAATATGAGGTTTAAGTTGATCCCTATTATAGTCTATAGAACAATGTTGGACTATTATTCTGGAGAAGTGTGAGAAGAATAAAAAGGTCCCTGTATATGCTTAAGTCTGCTCGTCGCTGTACTTTAATCTGCCATGACCAATCTGATGTTAGCAAAATGCAAGGGATAACTTTCACTGATTGGTTGCTGCAGATTAATAGCTACAATATTACAGATATACTAATCCACCAAGACAGATGCAGAATGAGAAACTACCAGCTATAGGATTGGGAGAGGCACTTGTGATATTGTCAAAATAACTGTGTGGGTAAAGGAAACCTGTATCTATCTGATAAAACAAAGACTTTCTTTCTTGTGTTCTGTATGGAAGTATTTATTTTATTCATTTTTATAATGATTCTTTTATCTTTAGCGTTAGAAAATTACTAAAAATGTTATGCCCCTTAGTTAACATTAGTTTAAAATGTTGAGGTAGTAATAGAAGGATGCCTCTTCTCTTCACTACATTTATCCCTTTACTAGCACCCCTTGTTGTTGGGTTATAGAAATACATTACTTTATCTCCATCGCTCTCGAAACTGGAAAGGGTAAATACACAGAGAATTTCATTTTGTACAAACTACCAGATGTAACCAATATGCCTGAGGTGTTAGATAACATCTGTAAGGCCCCTGGTCAGATTTAGTGTTGGGTCTTTATTGCTTTTTGTTTTTAACACATCACTACAGGTGGAAAAACGATATAACTGTTGTCTGTATTTTAGTTTTGGGTTTTTAGGACTACAGTAAATTTGAACTATAACACAAATGCAATGAAAATCATGTAGTTGTTAGATTATAAAATACAGAGCAGTGTGAGACTTTCTACTGCTCTGGGCCCATGTAAGAGAAAATTGCTGATCCACCGCTGGACTACTGTACCCTGGCGTTTTGCTGGCAAGTACATGTGCAAGGGACCACACACTGACCCCGATAAAACGTGACAAAACCATTGACACTAGTTTATTTTAAATGTAGCTTGTGATTTGGCCCATTAAAGCTGACGAACCACCAGGCTCCCCAGACCACCCACTAAAACTGCCAAGGTTGAAGACCTAAACCGCTAGGTCCACACAGCTGAGTGAATCTTAATTACCAGAATCTTTAGTAGAATTTTCAATTACAAGCCCATTGGAATCTTTGTCTTCGTTTGACCCAGGGTGTAATCAATAGGAAGCAAGTAGCATTGTGTTCCCATTGGGAAGATCTTTGATGGGGTGGGGTATTGGTTTTCTTTTATTCATTTTCTACACAGAAATATAAGTGGTTCAGCAGTTTTATGTTGACAGTTCGTAAGCCTGTAAGATTTTTCTGCTCTTAGAGCCTAGTCAGAAATGTTCCTCAATTTTCTGTATCACAAATGACTTAACCCAAAGGACCTCCATGGGTATTTTTTTGGAAAGGCGTGAAAAAAGCAGAACCATTTTAAGAATTCTCAAAACTTTTGAAAAATTTTAGAATGTAAAAATCGTAAATGTTCTAAATTTCTCAAACCTTGAAAATACTAATATGAATACATCAACTTTCTGGTACTGTACGGTGTCTTTTTAGATTTGGGGGCATGACTATGTGATCCCAGGTCCCTGAGCCATTAACAGTAAGTTTACCATTGTTATTTATTAAATTCATTTTAGGTGGAAACCATGTCCCCCAGCCCCAACCGCATTTTTTTTTTTCAAAAAGCTCCCCAAACTCTTACTTACCTCTCCCATTTACTCTGTTGCACTGAATGACCGGCAGCCGCGTCCGTGATTGGCTGCCGCTCAGCCAATCACAGACGCAAATGCCGGTCCCCGCCTCTGCTTGCATTCTCGCAACAGAGGGCCGGCAGTGCGGTGGAGGAACGAGGGGAGGTAAGTAAAGTTTGGGGGGCTTTCTGAAAAAAATATTTATGCGGTTGGGCTGGGGACATGGGGGGGCGCGCGCATATTAAAAATCATTTTTATGGGGTGGACATATACCCTTTAAAGGGTCTCTCCACCTTCCTTTTTATGTAGTGTAGGGGACCCTATCCCTCCCCCAACCGCTGTGTTTGTTTACAAAAAAACATCAGAAAGGTATTTACAGGCTTCGTTTACCTGGCCTTCTGATACTGCCCTCTGCTTGCAGGAAATTGCAAGCAGGGGTCTGACGGCAGCCACGTCTGTAATCGGCTCCAGAAACCTCTCAGAGGAAATTTAGGGGAAACCTTTTCCACTCACAGACAGGCTCCTTCTGTTCCATTTCTGGGACTTTGGCTAGACACTGCAGGGGAACCATTTGGAGCGGAGTATAAGGGAAGAATTTTTTAACACTACACAGTGAGGCCAGTAGTGGGGGAAATTTCAGTTTTGGGGGTGGACAGTCCTATAATGGTGTCCATGCCAGTGAAAAAATCTACAGAGAGGCTTTTGTTTGATAATATATTTAGTTTTTGAAGTATAATGTCCCATGTATTGTAGTTTTTTTTCTGTACTCTAAATCCCATGATGGCCCATGTTTCAGGGTTTAAGCATAGTTCAAGCAAAAAAAAATCTATCTGTTTGCTCATTATTTGAAAATGTGAGTAAAGGAGTATGTCTTCCTCCTGATCTTGAATAATGTAATAGGAGCTGAAACCCAAGCAAGAAAAACTTACTCAAGAGCACAATCCACTGATACTAGGGATGGCATAGAACTCGAACCCGAGTTCGAGCCGAACTGTTCGAGTTCGAACGGACCCGGACTTCTCGAACTATCTCGGACGCAGACTTTCGATATTTCCCGGAGTTGATTTATCGGATGATTTATCGAATGTTCGAACGTTCGAGCATCGAATCCGCGAGTAAAATGTACATGGTGTCTAGGCACGAACATCGAATCTGCGAGTAAAGTCTCCATTACAGCCTATAGCGAGTATCGAATCTGCAGTAAAATGTCCAATGTTACCTCGAAAGTTCGAACGCGAAAGCTCAAAGTACGCGCGTGAGAGTAAAATCGATTTTACTTAAGTCCTGGTATTGGAACATGCTCCCCAGACCATTTCCCAGGTCCGCAGCCATTTACATTAAGTTACCATAATATTTAGTTGTATTTGACTCAAACTTTTTGAACTATTTGCCTCCCATAGACTTTAATGGGTCCGTTTTTCGAACTTTCGAACTTTTACAATAGTTCGAAAGTTCGAAAACGGACCGAACTTCAATAGTCACCATCTCTACTGATGACTCCTCTAACAGTCCTGACTGCTTCCAGGTTAAACTATACAATATTACAACCAGTTCATATAACTTAGCCTACAAAATCATTATTAATGACTATTAGTTAAATTCACACCATACCCTGACACCATGCTAGTTAAATTCCACTGTACAACAATGTATAATATATATATAATATAAATACAGTATATGTATTAAGATCATTTCTTTTGAAGAGCATGCTCTACCAGTTATAAATGTTTGCGTGTGACTAAAGCCAATAAAAGGAACTTCCTAATAACATAAACTGAACTTTTTAGTCTGTTGATATAACACACTTTATACACTTTTATACTCAGATAATATCTTACTGTGCACAAACACCACCAGTAAAGTTTACACGGTATGAGCCCTAATAACTGTAGTCATATATTTGATAACCACAGAATATGTTTTCAACCAGAGATGTGGCAACTTGAATTTCCAGTTTCTTGTGAAAAACCCTCAGTAAGTAGCTTCATCTCTTAAAATAACAGGCTTTGGGTCTGGTATTAGTACTAGATAGTGTTGATTGTACCAATCTAAGAATACTGCAGGAAGATAGATCGACATTTGTTTTATGTACCTTTTAAGGAGTAAGGGGAGCAATGCACAAAAAAAAGGTAAATTTTTATTACAACTCCATTAGAACTAACACCTTTTATAGGTATGTTTTTGTTTTTTTTAAAAAAAAAGCTCTTACCACAGTTCTAATATTGGGATAATGAAAAGTACAAACTTGCAAGCCACATCACTTGACAAATAATGTCTACAACCCAAATATTGGGTAAGACTTTGTTTATATTTCACATGAGCATAGTCAAATAAGTAAATGGAAATAATAAAAAAAATATTTAAACCCACTGCCGCTTGGCTGTATATAAGGTGAGATTTCTGCTTGTGGAAGTTCTAAAGCATCTACTGTAAATGTTCTTAGGCTCTAACACAAGTAAAACTGATTTAAATCTGATTTCATAAACAGAAAAACTATGAAACCTGCTCAAGTATGTACAGGAGACAAAATGCTAATGTGCTACATTTTATAAAAAGGATTTAGCCAGAAACTAGCAAGTATTCTGCTCAACTTCTTTTATTATTGCTAATAACCAGGGACTAAGCATGATACTATATATTATAGCATGTGTTTTAATAAGCTGAAGAAGATATTTCAGCAGTGTCATTGGGGACAACCCAGAAAGAAAATTGTTTTTAATAATTGTCTTACTCTTTTTTATATTTCTTCTACTTCTTATATTCTTCTCTTTTATTCTTAGCCCCCCTCTCTGTCCCACAGCCAGTCGCCCCCTCTTCCCACACCAGTCGCCCCCTCTGTCCCACAGCCAGTCGCCCCCTCTGTCCCACAGCAGTTGCCCCTCTGTCCCACAGCCAATCCCCTCCTGCCCCACAGCCAGCCCCCCCTCTGTCCCACAGCCAACCCCCCCTCGCCCCCACAGCCATAGCCCCCTCTGTCCCACAGCCATAGCCCCCTCTGTCCCACAGCCAGTCCCATGACTGTCAATAGTTAACTTAAGAAATAAACCCAGAGCAGCCACCAGCTGCATTGCTTGCCATAGCACCCCCACAGTAACATTCCAGTGTCAGTCCTCTGTAAGTGTGGCTCAGGCTCCTGTCTGGAATTGAAATAAATCCCTCTCTTAGTCTCTGAGGTCAGAGGCTGCGGCTGGCACATTCTCTCAGTCTCCCTGTGCTGCTGTAACTCCCGGTCCAGTCCTGTCCCGCCCCTAAATGCACCCTGTGTGATCTGATTAGGTGCTCTGCTCTGGAGTGGAGAAGCAGCCAATCAGGGTCCATGCCACGGCTGCACAGTGCATGGACCCTGACTGGCTGCTTCTTTCTATTGTAAGGGAGGAGTGGGAACATCTAGTGGCCAGAAGAGGTATTGCAGGGACGCACAAGGATTCACGCACGCAGATTTAGGGTTTTATAATATAGAATATTTTGTAGTATATCTCCTGCACAGCTTTTGGCCATAAATACAAAATTCATATATGTCATACAGACATATGGGATAAGAAGGTGTTGTTACCTAGCTAAGGAATCTTCGAAGAGTTCCCATGTAATCCAAAATTTGGGGATATTTTCCTGTTACTATAATGGGTACAATACCTAAACATTAATATTCCGATGCTTCGGCGTTTATATAATCATCTCACTTTCCTAATTAAATGCACCTGGGTCCAAACTAACAAACTCACGCTGATCTCTCTGACACAAACACACCAACTACACTAACACAATAATAAAAACATTTGAAAAAATAATTGTTTTTAAAATGTAGTTTTAAATTTTAGTCATAAATATACCCCCACACCCCTATACAGACAGTTACACACACCAAATGAACACCCCTTACGCACCTCAACCATCCTTTGTATGGCAACCAAAACCTAATTATCACAAAACATAATTTTACAGTAATAAAATTAATGTTATGGTCAATTGCAGAAACCCCTTCCACCACACACAGACACAGGCACCACTACACAGACCTTCTGATGCACCACTACACCAACCCCACTCTTACGTTTCCATGTCAACTATACTTAATTTAATACAAATGAGTTTTACAGTCATAAACACAAAACATACCCCTAACATCCACAACGCAGTGTGTACATACCTACTGATTCACTTGTGAAAGGATGGCTACACTACTAAATGGATTTACAAATGTAATGTAATGATTAATGATTTAAAAATGATCTTTAAAGAATCTGTGGGTAAGAATTATTTTCAATAAGTCCACTTGTATAAGCATCCAAATTGAAGATAAATGGAATAATTCTTAAAATAAACATGACAAATTTTTAAAAAATGATACCTACCTCCCCACTTCCCTCTTAATATTTCCTCTCGGTATCCTGGAAGAGGGTCTAAACACGCTTGTCTGGATCAGCTGTTCTGCTTAATTTTCCTTTGTTGGTCTGGTCCACTTTTTATTTAAATTAGTGTGAACTCTTGCAGAGCACATCTTCCCATATTTATCATTGCTGACAGATGACAGGTGGAGCTCTAACTGGACCGGCAAGGCAATTTGTGTAAAGTAATACAGCTGATCCAGACCAAAACCAGGGGATCAAGCAGATTAGGTCCTTAACCTAGTACTTTAAGAGGAGGGTGGAGTGAGTCAGTATAGTTCTCCTTAAGCAGACTAGATTTCTGTCTATTTTAAAGAAGAAAACTAGAATGAAGGACACAGCGTTCATCTGAAGCTTTTAATTAACACACTTCCAGTTTGTTTTTTTTTTGTCATATGGTATTTTGGCTCTTCATAAATAATAAGCCCCGAATATCACCAAGGGAGCTGTGAATTAAATGCAGCTAGAAGCCTCTGATCCGAAAGTTTTTCAAACATGTCACTTGCTACCTTTCCAAGAGACATCTCGTTTGTGATTCCATGAATTTATAGCACCCCCTTGACCTCAGTATAGATAAATGCATTAAATTGTTGAGTGAGATATATACCATGTGCTTGATTCAGAATGTTTTCTGTCTTCTCTTGTGCTGTTAGAGATTACGTGCATGTTATCTCCCTGCATCCTGTATTATGTGCTGCCTTGCTTTTTCTTATTTGTAGAGATGGGATCTGGGTCCGAGTCGGATTAAAGGTTTGTTCTTGAATAGAAATGTACAAATTCCCAGGCACTAGGTTTGAGAGAATAGAAAACAAATTGCTTCCTATGTACCTAGTAAATTTACTGTATAATTAAACAATAATTAAACAAACCAGAGAACCAGTTTATTCTAAATATGACTAGAGCATTATTATTATTTCTAAAATAAATGTTTAATAATCTTTAAGATAAAAGTCACAGTTTTTAAGATAGACCAGCCAAATGTCAGTAGTATTTCTATTATATCTATATAAGTAGAGTGGCCAAAACTTGTAAGTTTTGTTCTGTAATTTACAGATTCTCTGAAAATCCCGAAAATCCATAAACGGAAACTTTCAAGGGTTTGGGACGCATTTTTCCGAATGTACAAGGTTATTTTCAGTAAAGCTTGAGGTTATTTTAGAGGGGGTACCGAAAATAAACTTATACAATGCAGAAACCCTTAAAAATGCGGTTCGAAGTCCTGAAATCCAAACGATCCATTTCAGGACCGGATACGACACGGAACCCCTCGGTTCCAAAATCCATTGTTCCGCCTTAAATGGATTCTTTGGATTTGGACCGCATTTTTGAGGGATACCAAATGTACAAGGTGCTATTTATAATCCTTGATATCCTTGGTGCTATAAATAACCTTGAACATTCAATAACCTCGAAAAAACGATCAGAAACTCAAAGTAGTTTCCAATCGTATTTTTGAGGGTTATAGAACTTTTGAGATTATTTTAGAGGGTTACTGAATAAACTCATACATTCGGTAACCCTCGGAAATGCAGTCCGAACCCTCAAAAGTACGTTCCGTTTTCGGATTTCGGATCTCCGAGTTTTTTCAGAGATCTGTAATCCGAAAACGGAACGGCCATCTCTACTTGTTTGCAGAGATATAATAGAAATTGTAATACTTCCAGGGATTAAGAGGACATTTGGCTGGTCTATCCTAAAAACCGTGCCTTTCTTTATGATTTAGCTAAAAGATTAATGAAACATTTTATTTTGGAAATAAATAGCCATATTTAGAAAAAAATGGTTTCTATGGTTTTGTATTAATTATCTGTTTGATTATACAGTCAAATTTACTATGTACACGGAAGCAATTGTTTTCTATTGTTTCAAACCAAGTGCCTGGGAATTTGTAATTCCTATTCAACAACACAACCTTAATTTCCATCTTGATTAGAAAAATTGCATTTGTATTCTCTCACTGATAGCACTGCTGCAAATAACAGCATAATAATTACCCAGAAGTCTCTCCTTCCTTATCTGTGTATGCAGAATTGTGCAAGATGTTGACAGACGTACTGTAGTCCATTTTCAGCCTTCTATTAGTGTCTATATTTACTGCAGGGCTTAGGAATCATCTTTAAATTGATATTTTGTGATGATGGTTTAATCGTTCCACATAGTTAATGTACCATGAATGCAGTTGATGTACTTAGTATTTGTATACTTAACAGTGAGGGAATCCCTGTGTGGTTATCTGTTTAGTCACAGATAATAATCTTCCAGGTTGTGAAGTTGTGAGCATGACAAGTATTGTATGTACCAGGCGATAAATATACATTTATAAATTATTATAGTTATAATTGTTACACTATCGGTTGACAATCGTATGCAATCGGTAGACTATGCGGATGACTATCGATGACTATCGGTATACTTCGGTAAGGACTATCGTATGACTATCGGTATGACATCGGTATGACATCGGTATGACTATCGGTATGACTATCGGTATGACTATCGGTATGACTATCGTATGACAATCGGTATGACAATCGTATGACTATTGACTAGGTGATGATGACTATCGTATGACTATCGGTATGACAATCGGTATGACTATCGGTATGACAATCGTAGACATCGGTATGCTATCGTATGACTATCGGTATGAACTATCGGTATGACTATCGTATGACTATCGTATTAACTATCGTATGACTATCGGTATGACTATCATTATCATCATATGACTTATACTTTTTATGTTGGTTGTGAAACAAACTAACTTGTTTGGGAAAGGTGAAGGTGAAGTGAATTACACTAAAGATATCTCGGGATTGAATAGTCTGTGCAATGATGTGTTTAAAAAAGAACCAGGCAATTACCTATTTAAACTTGCTCTAATACTTAAATACATTCCTCAATATATTCTTTCTTTCGAATTTCTTTCTGAATTTCTTCTTTTTTTTTTCTGCCTTTCTTTTTTTCTGCCTTTCTTTTTCTTCATTCTTTTCACATACTTTTTCTTTTCGCTCTCCTTTTTGTTTCTTTCCATTTTATTATTATTATTATTATTATTGTGTGGATTTATATAGCACCAACATCTTCCGTGGCGCTACAGTTGCGTTAATACATAAGGAAAACATAATGTTACAACAAGTTTAATGCAAGTAATACAAAGTGAAAATAATTTAAGTGCTGGTCCAGTACAATAGGATGGATGACCCTGCCTGAGAGCTTACAGTCTAGAGAGATGGGGATGAAACATAAGGTGAAGCAGATCAGTAGCTGTAACAAGTTTTCAGTGACCATGAGTGTCCATGTTATAACATTTTTGAATTTTAGAAACTTATCCTGCCCACTTTTAAAGCTATTTATGAACTTGCCATTACCACATCTGCTGGAAGACAGTTCCACAGTTTCAACCGTTCTCACTGTAAGAAACCTTTCCTAACCTAAAGATGAAACTTCTTTTCTTCCACCTTAAAGATTGTCCACATGTCTTCTGATATGACCTATTAGTAAACAATGCACCAGAGAGTTTATTGTATGGCCCATTGATATATTTGTGATCATATCCCCACGCAATTGTGATCTTCTCCAATGTAAACAGCTTTAAAGCATGGTACACACCATGCAATGGTTCCTCCTGACCGACCGTTTGGCTCTTCCAACCGGTTAGCAGGAGCAAGGACTGTCGGTGCGGCAATAGTTTCCATGGCTGACAGTTTACTGCGACCAAGTTTGCAGTCCAGAGAAACCATGCGATCGGACATGATTTTTCCTCCGTGTCCTATCATCCTTTCGTCCGATTTTGATGAACGGTCGGTCAGACACGGCAGTAAACACCCATCGACCGGTCGACTGATAATCGGGACATCGGTCGATCGGGCTGAAATATTGCATGGTGAGTACATACCCTTCCTTACATGTCTAATCTGTCAAGGAGAACAACCAAATGATTTTTGATTAGAAACTGTATTTTTTATAATAAAAGTAGAATTGAAAGTATTGATCTGACAAATCCTACCTACAGTAAAAACAGCTTTACAATTAATGATTAAAGGGCATGTCCACCCCAAAACTATAATTTCACCCAACCCGGCCCCACTATGTAGTGTGTAAAATCTACCTTACTACATCCCAGCTCCAATGGTTCTCCTGTAATCCGCCCCCCAAAGTCCCAAAGACTACCCAGCAGGAGTACTGCAGAGTCCATATAGACTATGCCTCCTGTCTCCCCTCCGTGAGAAAAATGTCATGCACATTCGACCCTCCCTCTCCCCTCCCGATTTTGTCTCCCTCCCCCTAGCTACAAACCCTTTTGATATTTTGTATGCTTCGTCCCCCGCCCCAACCGCATTAGTATTATCACAGAAGTGCCCCGATAGTAACTACCTTACCTCTTTCCTCCTCGCTGTTCTGAACTCCCGGCAGCCGCATCCGTGATTGGCTGCCTCTCAGCCAATATGGGCGCGGCTGCCGATCCCGCCCCCTGCTTGCAGTTCCGTGCAAGCAGAGGGCCGGGGCAGTGCGGCGAAGGAGAGAGGCATGGTAAGTAATGATCAGGGGACTTTCTGTGAATAATACTAATGCGGTTGGGGCTGGAGGAGGAGCAGTACATTATATCAAAAGTTATGTAGAAGGGTGGACATGCCCTTTAAAGGGCATGTCCACCCTTATTATTAACATTTGTTATATATAGAGTCATTCCCCCAGCCCCAACCGCTATAAATAAAGTTAAGAAAGTGCTCAGATGTTTACTTACCTTCCCCTCTCTCTCCTCCGACACCCGGCCCGGCCTTCTGCTTGCAAGACACTGCAAGCAGGGGCGGGACCAGCATTCTCAGAATACCGGTGGAGAATGGAAGGTAAGTACAGTTCTGGGGACTTTCTAAAAATTCTTTTTTGCGAATGGGGCTGGGGAACATATTTTATTAGGTGGCCAAGGGGTTTTATGCTAGGGGGAGGGAGGGAGGGGGAGAAGGCTGCAGTACGCATGCCAAACTTCTCCCGAGGCCAGGTAGGAGGCAGAGTCCTATAGGGACTCTGCTATCCTCCTGGTGGGCAGTTTTTGGGGACTTTGGGGGGGACTACAGGAGAACCTTATGGAGCTGGGATGTGAGGTAGGATTAAACTACACTACATGTGGGGCCAGTAGTTGGGGGAATTATAGTTTTGGGGTTGGACATGCCCTTAAATAAGTGTGCTAAAAATATTCAAATAAAGCGATTTTAACCTTTATCTACATTCAGTAGACTCTACAATCAGTTTAGGGCCTTACCACAGCCCACAAATGGTTGAAGTATAACATAGAAAGCATTAGAGAGAGCCTCAATTGGAATTCAGTCTTCTCTGTGTTAAATTTATTTCAGAAGATGGTGGCACATGTTCCTTCCTCGGGTGCATTTGAAATAAATATTACTTTAAAATCACTTTTATGCAACAAGCTTTAATATAAAACTCTAAAACACTGTCACTTTGCATGGAAATAATATACTGAACATTTGATAAACATTAGAGCTAGAACCTATGGTTTATTTTTGATTTGAAACACTAGATCTAGATTGCCTATATGTTTTGTACTCTGGTACATGTCTGTTTTTTATTTTTGATAGGAAAGTGCTTGTGTATAACGGAGCGTGCTGTCAGGGGGTGTTCTTACGGCAGATGTTTGGCACAAGCTAATAACAGATTATTAAATCTTCCAGAATGTCACTTGGCCGAAAAGCATATAACTTAAATGACCCAGATGACACAGTACAAGCTGAGATACCATGCTTTGTAAACACAATGCTGTAAGTTACAGGTAAACAGAGGAATAGCTTGACTAGATTGAAAGGGAAAATCTAATGCATTTCTGACAAAAGCCCAGGGTGAGGGTTGCTCAAAACCAAGAGGGATGATAGGATCCATGGTCTAAAAGCTTCTAATATCCTCAAAATATTTCCATTATCTACTCCCTTTTGCTGGGAAGTTTCAAACTTGAATGGCAGTATGAGCTGAGACTATTTCACCACAAAACACATACAAAACCCCCATAAAAATAAATGTTAATGGCGAAAGATGAATCAGAGGGCACAAAACAGTCACAAAAACATTAATTATAAGATTAATATATAGCTGTAATATGAGTGCAAGAAAGCAATTAAACAACAGAGATAAATAGAAAAGTAACGATAGCGAACAAGACCAACCTGAAAAGTTTTTTAAGTATGTATATATATAAAAATAATGACAGAAGAACATTAATAATGGCTAAATAATATAGTTTAAGAAAGTTAAATGTGGCTAAACAGTGTTTTTCTGTGTTACAGACCTAATTAGCGCTGATTACCTCTCTTGATTGCATCAGCTGGTTCAGACCCAACACCTCTAATTCCTGACACTTGATTGTCTTTAGCTGTGTCACAGATGTAATCATTGCTGATTGCCTCTTTCCTGATTGTTGTGATGCAGGTTTTAAAACTCACAGCGTACACACCTCACATTTATAGAACCCTTTGAAACCTTTCAGGCCAAATTCAAAGTTTATACTGATGTTTTTTTCTAGTTTTTTGTGTTCTCTCTTTATGTCATTTACTCTAGTTGTCCTAACAAACTGGCTGGTAGATTGTCCTTAAAGGGTAGTGTATCAAAAAATTTGGTTTCTATCTGATTTACTGGAGGTAAATGCACTATCTCTTACCTCCCATTCTTCAGTAAATCTTACAAGAGAGGAGGAGAAACTTACCCGCGACCGCTCCAGCGCTGAATTCCAGACACCTCTGAAGCATCTTCAGTCCTTTGCACTGTGCCCGCATGCGCCCCAGTGCGAAGTAGTGAGGACGCGGCGAGACTGTCAGTGAAGTCGCGCTGGAGCGGGTATGCGGTAAGTGTCTCCTCCTCTCCTGTAATTTACTGAAAACAGGGGGTAAGAGAGTGCATTTACCTCCTGTTCTTCAGTATCAGATAGAAACCAACTTTTTTGATGGACATACCCTTTAAAATAAAACACAACTGCTATGTAGCAAAAAAACAGGTTTATTGTTTATTCCTTTAGAGTAAGGAAATTAAAAACAGTACTCCTCAGAGCTGTTTGGTACTCATATTACCTAGCCAATAGGAAAGGGTAACGTGAAAACAATACTGCTAGTATTGGTCTTGTTTTCGACCACTGTGCTCAATTTCATAGACAGAATGGGACAATACAGGTGTTATTGTAATATTGGCTGGTATTGGCTTTTTGACCGAGGCTCTATCAAGACTAGAAATGTACAAAACTCTGAAGTTTCGTCCCATTTTCAGATTTACCGAATGGGAAAAACCCGGAGATCCGAAAATGGAACTTTTCATTCGCTGTTATGGCTCACCTGTTATTGTTTGAGAAGCACACAGCCCACAAGTTCACAGGCTCAAAACCCCACACTTGCTTTTATTTTTTACTAAAAATGTAATATTCTGTTTCTTACATCTAGCCTATATAAGAAATACACGCAAATATTACTTTTTTTTTTGTATGAAAAGCAAAGGATTATATAATTTGTAAGGCCAGAAATGCCTGTTCCTGTGTCTTTGTCTGAGAGGGAGGATTTCTGTGGTGTTACATGAGCTGCGTCAGCTTCTAGGAAGCATTCTGCAGCTTCCCTTGTTTTGACCTGTTAGCAGCTAAGGTGGATATGGGAGCTGACCTCAATACCTACAGATTAATTTCATAATTAACCCAGCAGCCGCACAGTAAAGGGAAAGGAGAAAAAACAGCTTGTTGTATGTTTGTGAATGTGCTCTGTTTTTGGACAACTTTAGTTCCCTTTCAAGCCTTACCAAATAACCAAGTCTGGCATTTTCCTAGCCTGGAATGGGTCACTGGAAGGTGTTATGATATAAGTGGGTTTCCCAATACAAACACAGGTCCAGGGGGTGTTAGACTATTCTCAATCATTCACTGTAATACTATTGGCAAATTTTCAGTTCAGTAGTCATTTATGTTGATGCTGTTGCATTTATTACATTATTTTCTATCATGTGTTTGCAGCTTCTTTTTCAGAAGTTCATCCATACTAAGCAACCACCATAAGAAACAATGACATTTCATAGATTTTATACCAATGCAAATTCAAGCAAGCTTTCTCTTCTATTGAGAGAAAATGGCATATAAGAAGAAAATAGTGTATGTAGAGTTTATTGGCTTGTTTTATTGCATGTGAGGTGGCCCATGACGCTTGTTACAGTTAGTCACACCCACTAGTAGCCTCTAGCCAATCCTTTAACAGGACATATTAGGCAAGGAAGCATGTGACTGAGATTAGGGGTGATATCAAATAGATGATTTCAGGAAGCAGGTGTATAGAGGGGTGGTATAATGGTGGGTGGGCGACAAAAAAACGCGAGAACGGGTCGGGGCAAAAGGAGAGGAAGGGCCGAAAAGAGAGAGAAGGTGTCAAGACAACAATCAAGAACAGTGGGGAGCCAAGGGAAAAGAGTAAGCATCAAGTGTGGTCTTGAAGTCGGTGGAGGGAGAGACAGAAAATCGGTAAGTCGAAGACCGAATACTTGTTAAATCTGAAACAACATCATGAGTTAAAGGTGGAAAAGGTAACCAGATAAGGCTGAAAGAGGGGTAGCAAATGTAAGTTTTTTAGTGCTCACCGGTGAACCAAGGAGGTAAGGCTAAGACTTTGGTGGGGGGGAGTGGTGAAATACATCTAGACTAAAACGCGGAAATGATATCCTAAGATCCCGAGGGAGCAGTTGCGTGAAAAATTGGGGTATACAAAATGCGCAATGTAAGAATGGCTGATGGGGTTTCAAGTCGATAGCCAAGGGATTCCTAAAATGTAGCGGGGGTCGTTGACTTGTTACCATGAATTAAATTGATAATCAGCGATTAGCAGCCAATTTGGGGAGAAGAATTTCTGCGAGACATGGAATAAATTCTGTGGATAACCGGTTGATTGTCAATAGCCACACTGCGGGGAGGGATGGGGCGGAAGGGAAATACAGGAATGCGTACCAAGAAGCATGTGGCATACTAAATTCCCGGCTGCTCCAGTCGTCTAGGAGGGCTTGGTAGAGAAGGTTCGGACTTTGAATGGGTATCAGGCAGAAATGATTTGGACTTCTTGTGGAAAGAGATTTGAATCTACCTAGAGAAGTACTCCTTATTCAGGTCGTAGGGTTTTTCAGTTTTCCCGGCTTGGGAAGGGCAACCTTTAACGAGAAGTGGTCCTGGCGGCACAGTACTTCAGAGCCCATGAGTCCTCTCCTCAATTTTGTCTTTCGGCCGAAATTTGTGTACCCCCAATCTGCATGGTTCCTCCAAAGGTGGAGCAGCATCAAAGGTCCGGGTCCCTTGAGGACGAGAAACAAATTTGGGGGGAACAAGACGTTACTTTGGACGTTTTTCGGCTTGCCTTTCTCTAATACAGTATCCACCCCCTATACACACAGAAAATCTTTCCTCTAATATTGTGGGAAGTTCCCGGGACGAGAAGGCCAAGTCGTCCTTGATAACGGACACGACAGTGCAACCTGCAAAAGGGCTCAACAGGGCCTCATGTTCCAGGCAGTCTCGGCAGCCAAAGTCCGAAAACTCGATGGCGTATTTCCCTACCGAACGGGCAGCCTTGCGTAATTGCCTCAGCCGGAAAGGGCTGCAATTGTTCTGCTGCCTGGAGCGTCGAAAATTTTCGCGAATTTTTCAGAAATCAGGAGTATCATTTAACCACGGGTCATTCTTCTCCACACAGGGGGATGCCAAGAGCCAATGGCATTGCCTCCAATAGAGCAATAACATATCCGACTTTGGCCGGCGTCCGAACAAATGGAGGGTTGCATTTCAAATGTAAGGCCACTGGTTAATGAATCCCGACAGATCTTGAGGTCCCCTTCATACCGCACCGGAGGTGTATGGTACCGTGCTCTCTGGGGGGGAACGTTTTCTCTAGGCAGCAGGAGGAACAGGGGGATCGGGACCCGGGGATACGAGAGCAAAATGGAGTCCAGAATGAGCTAGTTGGATTCTGCTGTGCTCAAAGGGCGTCCATGCGGAGGAATAGGTCTGAGTGTCTTGCTTAGACTGGCTGCAGCTTCCTCAGTACTGTCCATGGCCTATTCGTACTGTAACGATTGAGTCCCGAGGGACGAAGTACTGTACCTTTTAGGAGGAGGAGTGGTCAGTAGGCTACGAACAACTCGTGGGAGTAGACAATTCAACTGGAAAGCAGGATACAGAGCCTGGGTAGATGGGAAAGGACTATGGATAAGACAATGGTGTATGGCTGATAACAGGACATGATGAAGACAATGGTTGTTTGGCTGGAAACAGGAACACTGACTGAAGACAATGGCTGTTTGGGGTGGTAACAGGGGGAGGAACAATGGCTGAAGACATGGTTTGGTTTGGTGGTACCAGGAACATGGCTGAAGACATGTTGTTTGGGGTGGTAACAGGAACCAATGGCTGAAGACAATTGTGTTTGGCTGGTAACAGACAAATGGCTGAAGACAATGGGTGTTTGGCTGGTAACAAGAAACAATGGCTGAAGGCACAATGGTTGTTTGGGCTGGTGTACCAGAACAATGGCTGAAGAATGGTTGTGTTGGCTTAAACAAGAACAATGGCTGAAAGACATGGTGTTTGGCTGGTAACAGAACAATGGCTGAAGACATGGTTGTTGGCTGGTAAACATGAACAATGGCGGAAGACAATGGTTTTGGGGGGAAACAGGAACAATGTGAAACAATGGGTGTTTGGCTGGTAACAGGAACAATGGCTGAGACATGGTTGTTTGGCTGGAAACAGGACCAATGGCTTAAGACCAAGGTGGCTGTTTGGCTGGTAACAGAGAACAATGGGCTGATCAAAGGCTAAGGCCGAACCCACAGAAGGGGAAGCTACTAGGCAGACAACCAGTCTGTCCTGTACGACTACGAAAGCACATCGCACCCTCTGCGGTGCCTATTTGAATCTTCGGCGCCGATCGGCGTCCCGGACGTGGGGACGTCATGACGCGACGTCCGCGCCGGTGACGTCACCAGTCCCAGCGCGAGGGAGCGCGGTCAGGGTAAGATCCTTACACAATGTTATTGGAGCGTAATTGAAAGTGATTGGACGATCATTTAATAATCTTAATGGATTGGCCCCTTAAACAAACGTTCGTACACATCATGCGTGTTTACAAACCTTTAGTCTTCACAGTCCAAAATGATTCTAGTAAGCTCTGTTCCTACTCTACTAGATAAAATACTAACTAGAGAGGGGTAACCGGTTTCAATGAAAATGTTTCGATATCAACAACACCGGGAATTTGTTTTTCTGAAACTCATAAACGAATGTCCAGTTTCAGCACTAAAACTTCATAGTCCAACATTTGGATGCCCACATTTTGTCTGTACATTCCAACTATGCAATTCATCACAACAAATTACCAGAATTTTGCCATTTGTTCTAGTGTTGTGGTGATTACAACCCATTTTCCCCAAACCAAGTCCCATTCTTCAAACCCAGTGCTTGAACTATAGTCACTGTTATTTGTTGCTTCCACCCCAGTAATAATCAAGCAATACCACCTATGCTTTGTATTCAGTATTAATTATTTACTTATTTACTTAAAGGATAAATATAAGCAGTAACTTGTCTCACCTCTCATTTTGATAAAGTTGTTGAGAAATTTACCTTTCTAACATGGGGTTAGTTTTTTTATTTTCCACATTCCAGCATCACAGGTGTGGTCACTGACTATTATGTTCTTTTACATGCTTGTCCTAATATCCTACAGGAACTTGTTACAGTTAGTCACACCCCTAGTAGCCTCTAGCCAATCCTTTAACCAAACCTCATATTGGTATAATAACCACCTGGAATCACAACCAAAAGCCTAAAAAACACTGTGTGTCTTTCTAGAAAAGATCTTGATAACTTTTTTCTCTATGATTGGCCATCAATTAAGCATTGTTTACTTATGCCATAATATCTTTGTGGAATTCGGTCATGATTTAAGAGACATGCTTGTGAAGGTTCTCATTCATCCAGGTCATGGTATATCTGTTGTATTCAATTAGATCAACTGGACTTGAAATGTAGTTCTTGAAGACGTTTCGCTAGTATCCGACTGGCTTTCTCAATTCAGATGACTTGTACAAGAATCTGTGGCAATTATGTACCTGGAAAATCCCAATTAGCATATCACAGCCAGGTGTTAAGGGTGTGATTGGATAGTGGCTAAGAGGTGTTATAGGAACGCCAGAGTAAGGTGTTAAAACAGCATTGTACATGGCAGACAGTTGGTGTCGAACCCCCCCACCTCTATTTAGGCTTGGTTTCTTTATTTTCACTAAATGGCCTCCTTAACACCTCTCTTGAACCAGTCACGTTCCTTCGCCAGTATATAAAATACAATCTTCAAAGGTATGTCCTTTATCCTTAAGATGCAGATACACGGCTGAGTCCTGACCCGAGGAATTGGCTCTTCTGTGCTGGGCCATAACGTTGATGCAGTTGCTGTTTGGTCTCCCCCACATACAAATCAGAGCATTCTTCACTGCCACTGCATATATGATGTCGCTTTCTTGTTTTTAGGTATTGGGTCTTTCGGATGTACCAATTGCTGCCTCAGTGTGTTGTTCGGTTTAAAGCAGACAGGGAACGATGTTTTTTGAAAATTCTTCTTAATTTCTCGGAGACCCTGCTACATATGGGATGACCATGTTCTTCCTCCTGTCTTGCTTTCCCCTTCACTGTGATATTTGTGTTCTTTTCTTTCCTTCTACTTCTTTGACAAAGGCCCAGTCTGGATATCCACAAGTTTTAAGGGTTCCTCTGAGATGTTTAATTTTTATTTTGCCACCTGTAACATACAAGGTGGCAAAATATCTAGCTAATATCTTAGGACCTTTGGTGGGAAGTTCTAAGCATCACATCCAGAAATCTCAGGATTTCACCAACAAGATTGAAGATATGTACTTGGTGCAGAAGAAACTATGGTGTCTATGATGTGACATCTCTTTCACTTGTATACCCACCAAGGAGGCTGTTGACATGGTGAGAAAACGGCTGGGCCAAGACAGCACTCTTACCAGCAGAACTGATCTCAACCCAGAACAGTGTGTGTTCCTTGTTGGACGTGCCTGAATACCACCTATTTCAAATACAGGGATAAGTTCTATAAGCAAAAACGGATGTGTGCTATGGGATCTCCAGTTTCACCCATTGTGGCCAAACTTTACATGGAGGAGGTAGAAAAACAGGCGCTTAATACCTTTAAGGGCATAGCACCCAGCCAGGTTCAGATATGTTGATGACACCTGGGTTAAAATCCACCAGAAGGAGTACAAGCTTTCACAGAACACATTAATGCGGTAGACCAAAACATTAAATTCACAAGGGAAGAGGTACAAAACAACAAACTGGCTTTCTTGGACGCTTGGTAGAAGTTAAGGAAAATGGTAAACTGGAAGTAGAGGTTTACAGAAAACCAACACACACAGATCAGATTTGATGTTTGACTCCCACCACCCTTTAGATCACAAGCTGGGTGTCATCAGAACCCTGCAACACAGAGCCGAGAACATCCCCACTAGCACAGAGGCGAAGGCTAAAGAAATGAAACATCTCAGAGGAGCCCTTAAAACTGTGGATATCCAGACTGGGCCTTTGTCAAAAGAAGTAGAAGGAAAGAAAAGAACACAAATATCAACAGTGAAGGGGAAAAGCAAGACAGGAGGAAGAACATGGTCATCCCATATGTAGCAGGGGTCTCCGAGAAATTAAGAAGAATTTTCAAAAAACATCGTATCCCTGTCTGCTTTAAACCGAACAACACACTGAGGCAGCAATTGGTACATCCGAAAGACCCAATACCTAAACACAAGAAAAGGACATCATATATGCAGTGCAGGCAGTGAAGAATGCTTGATTTGTAGTGTGGGGGAGACCAAACAGCAACTGCATAACGTATGGCCCAGCACAGAAGAGCCAATTCCTCGGGTCAGGACTCAGCCCTGATCTGCATCTTAAGGATAAAGGACATACCTTTGAAGATTGTAATGTTAATATACTGGCGAAGGAACGTGACTGGTTCAAGAGAGGTGTTAAGGAGGCCATTTTGTGAAAATAAAGAAACACACTAAATAGAGGTGGGGGGTTCGACACCAACTGTCTGCCATGTACAATGCTGTTTTAACACCTACTCTGGGCGTTCCTATAACACCTCTTAGCCACTATCAATCACACCCTTAACACCTGGCTGTGATATGCTATTGGGATTTTCAGGGTACATAATTGCCACAGATTCTTGTACAAGTCATTCTGAATTGAGAAAGCCCGTCGGATGACTAGCGAAACGTCTTCAAGAACTACATTTCAAGTCCAGTTGATCTAATTGAATACAACAGATATGATTTAAGAGACAGTGGTGTTACTATGAATCACTGGGCCCCCCAGCAAAACTAAAATGGGCCCCCAATCCTTGCTTTCTCTACAGAGGTTTTCTGGAAGGAAGCTATATCTCTCATATCAAAAAGGGTCTGCTCCTGCAGTAGTTGAAATGATGAATGGTGAAATGGTTAAAGTTTAAATGGTGGTAATCATAATGATCATTGACAATGCAATATGTAGGAAAAGGAGAATCAAAAGAACCATAAGGTACGTCAAGAGTCATAGTGGCTCATGTACTTAGATCGCTGGGAGTTTTTTATGAGTGAAAGTCGAGCTAACCAATTAACTATCGGTTAGTGTGCCAGATGCAAAGATTTCCCAAAAGACACCCGCACATCCAGCACTCGCGATTTAATATTGCGTTTGTGCTACTTTAAGCGCAATATTTTATTATATTAGGGGAGATTTACCGGGAGTGATAGTGGTTCTAGGTAAATCTCGACCCATAAGGTTATTGTAAAAATACCCCTAGTATGCTCATAGCCTTAACAGAAAGATGTGGTACAAATGTATGCACCTGGGTGTGTGTTTAAAGGGACAGTTCAGTGGAAATTATCAATATTTGTTAAATTGTTAGTTTGTGTAATGCCGTCTTAGTTATTCTACATATTCTCTCCCATTTTGAAAAATCAGTTGATTTCATACCCTTTGCTGTTCCCTGCTGTTGACATTAGTGAGCTGACATTTCAGGTTCTAATGGTCCTTCTTCTTCCCAGGATGCACCACTTCCTTGGAATGTTCCTAACAGTAATATCTACTGATTGGCTGTTGGATGGGTCAAAGATGCTCAGATCTCTACTGAGCAACTGAACTGAATCAACCCTGGCGCTGGATCAAGGGCAAACCATTAACGGTCTCTACTAGGGGTCCTGCAAACAGGAAGTCAATATTTCGGTTGCATTATTTATCACAGACAAAATGCTGAATGGACAGGTTAAGGTCATTGAGATGAAAAAATACTGCTCTTTTTTCTGAAAAGCATATGTATTTGCACTGAACTTCCCCTTTAAAAATAAACTTAATCTGCTTCATGATAGAAGGGTGTATTATAAGGCTGTGTATTAAATTTTATTACAGTAATCCCACTATGATAAATAGGAAAAGTTTTACCTCTTTTTGGCGATATTTAATTGCCAGTTTTAACCGTGCAAGATCATTTCCATTCTGTTCATCTAACAATCCACCATCATCCCGGTAGTTAAGAATAATTTCCAGTTCTCTTGAACTCCTGTTTCTGATCTAATAGGTCTTTTGCAAACTGCTTACATTGTTTTGACAGTTCCTCGTATTCAGATTTAAACTCATTTTCCACTTTGCTTAACTCTTGCAGCTCCCAGCTCAGTTGAAATGCTGTTAGAAATGGATCTTCACTTGATAATGCAATTAAAGATGGACTCGCCAATGCTCGTAGATGTTTAATCTTGACCGAGAATGTCGGAGACTATCCACATCAGATCCTGCCACACATTCTACACAGTTGCACGAACTTCATGGGGTCTAGGACAGAAAGCCCTTCTGTACTAAATGCTTTATGATTTCATAATTGTTTGTATGAGCGGCCAATATTATTGGGTGATATCTGGAGTGAATTCTGAAAACTGTTTATCTAGAAGTATTGGAGGAACCTACAAATAAAATAATATATAATGTCAATAAAACACACCCAGAAAAGTTATTTATATTTGATATCATTTAATTTGGTTAAATTTGCTCAATATATATTACTTATATACGTAAATAACTATTTTTAGTGTTATGAAGTATTTTTATAAACTAAACCCACATTTTTACACTCCAAAATATGAAATATTCCCCAAAATATACCTAAAAACAATAATAAATGTAAATTCTCACTACAGAAATGGCATTAAAGTAAAGTAGCCCCCCTGAAGAACTGGCCACACCCCTAATCTCAGTCACATGCTTCTGCCTAATATGTCCTGTTAAGGATTGGCTAGAGGCTACTAGTGGGTGTGACTAACTGTAACAAGTTCCTGTAGATATTAGGACTAAGCAGTAGTAAAGAACATAATGTCAGTGACCACACCTTGTGATGCGGAATGCTGGAAAAATAAAAAAAAAACCCCATGTTAGAAAGGTAATTTCTCAACAACTTTATCAAATGAGAGGTGAGACAAAGATTACTGCTTATATTTAATCCTTTAAGTAAATAAGTTAAATAATTAATACTGAATACAAAGCATAGGGGTATTGCTTGATTATTACTGGGGTGTAAGCAACAAATAACAGTGACTATAGTTCAAGCACGGGTTTGAAGAATGGGACTTGGTTTGGGGAAAATGGGTTTGTAATCACCACAACACTAGACACAAATGGCAAATTCTGGTAATTTTTGTTGATGAAATTGCATAGTTGGAATGTACAGACAAAATGTGGGCATCCAAATGTTGGACTATGAAGTTTTAGTGCTGAAACTGGACATTCGTTATGAGTTTCAGAAAACAAATTCCCGGTGTTGTTGATATCGAAACATTTTCATTGAAACCGGTTACCCATCTCTAGTTAGTATTTTATCTAAGTAGAGTAGGAACAGAGCTTACTAGAATCATTTTGGACTGTGAAGAACTAAAGGTTTGTAAACACGCAGATGTGTACGAACGTTTGTTTAAGGGGCAATATTAAGATTATTAAATGATGTCCAATCACTTTCAAATTACTTGCTCCAATTAACATTTGGAGCATGTCGATTGTAAAAACAAACCATTTTTGGTCCAATTTTACCACCAACCACCACAAACTGTACAATTTAATACTGTATCATTGGGTGGTGGTATTTATCCAAAACAGAGCTGCCACCAGCTGGTTCAGCCACACATTAGTGACAGAAGTGACCTTTGCTAACTACTGCTACTCAGATGATCTCCTAACATATTTATTGTATATGAAGCTTGGTCCATTAACTTATTTGTAAGTCAATAATAAACTACTTGTCTTTGTGAGATTGGCATCTTAATTAAAATCAACTTAAGGACCAACATCTTTTGCTTCATTTAACTTTTAAACAGGTATTTGGGACTTCCCTAAAAGTCCAAATACAAAAAGTTACAAATTGTTGCCTTGGTAAAATAAGGGGGTTATTCATAAAAGTTCTTATCATTTAAAATGGTGCTAATTTTGCCCAACCAATCAGATGTTAGCTTTCAAATGTAAATAAGATCTGATTGGTTGGGGCTAAATTAGCACCATTTTACGATGGTAAGAGCTTTATTGAATCTCCCTGAAATTATTTATCATCTTGGAATTATTCCCATGATGAAACACTGTTGAGCCACTTAGCTAGCAGCTAGAGGCCTCCTGATACAGGGTAAGAGCCTTTAGTAGGTTTTTAAGTTGATCCCTATTATAGTCTATAGAACAATGTTGGACTATTATTCTGGAGAAGTGTGAGAAGAATAAAAAGGTCCCTGTATATGCTTAAGTCTGCCTGTACTTTTAATCTGCCATGACCAATCTGATGTTAGCAAAATGCTAAGGGATAACTTTCACCTGATTGGTTGCTGCAGATTAATAGCTACAATATTACAGATATACTAATCCACCAGACAGATGCAGAATGAGAAACTACCAGCTATAGGATTGGGAGAGGCACTTGTGATATTGTCAAAATAACTGTTGGGTAAAGGAAACCTGTATCTATCTGATAAAACAAGACTTTCTTTCTTGTGTTCTGTATGGAAGTATTTATTTTATTCATTTTTATAATGATTCTTTTATCTTTAGCGTTAGAAAATTACTAAAAATGTTATGCCCCTTAGTTAACATTAGTTTAAAATGTTGAGGTAGTAATAGAAGGATGCCTCTTTCTCTTCACTACATTTATCCCTTTACTAGCACCCCTTGTTAGTTGGGTTATAAGAAAATACATTACTTTATTCTCTCCATCGCTCTCGAAACTGGAAAGGGTAAATACACAGAGAATTTCATTTTGTACAAACTACCAGATGTAACCAATATTGCCTGAGGTGTTAGATAACATCTGTAAGGCCCCTGGTCAGATTTAGTGTTGTGGTCTTTATTGCATTTTGTTTTTACACATCACTACAGGTGGAAAGAACGATATAACTGTTGTCTGTATTTTAGTTTTGGGTTTTATAGGACTACAGTAAATTTGAACTATAAACAAAATGCAATGAAAAATCATGTAGGTTGTTAGATTATAAAATACAGAGCTAGTGTGAGACTTTCTACTGCTCTGGGCCCATGTAAGAGAAAATTGCTGATCCACCTGCTGGACTACTGTACCCTGGCGTTTTGCTGGCAAGTACATGTGCAAGGGACACACACACTGACCCCGATAAAACGTGACAAAACCATTGACACTAGTTTATTTTAAATGTAGCTTGTGATTTGGCCCATTAAAGCATGACAGAACCACCAGGCTCCCCAGACCACCCACTAAAACTGCCAAGGTTGAAGACCTAAACCGCTAGGTCCACACAGCTGAGTGAATCTTAATTATCCAGAGATCTTTAGTAGAATTTTCAATTACTAGCCCATTGGAATCTTTGTCTTCGTTTGACCCAGGGTGTAATCAATAGGAAGGCAAGTAGCATGTGTTCCCATTGGGAAGATCTTTGATGGGGTGGGGTATTGGTTTTCTTTTATTCATTTTCTACACAGAAATATAAGTGGTTCAGCAGTTTTATGTTGACAGTTCGTAAAGCCTGTAAGATTTTTCTGCTCTTAGAGCCTAGTCAGAAATGTTCTCCAATTTTCTGTATCACAAATGACTTAACCCAAATGACCTCCATGGGTATTTTTTTGGAAAGGCGTGAAAAAAAGCAGAACCATTTTAAAGAATTCTCAAACTTTTGAAAAATTTAGAATGTAAAAATCGTAAATGTTCTAAATTTCTCAAAACCTTGAAAATACTAATATGAATACATCAACTTTCTGGTACTGTACGGTGTCTTTTTAGATTTTGGGCATGACTATGTGATCCCAGGTCCCTGAGCCATTAACAGTAAGTTACCATTGTTATTTATTAAATTCATTTTAGGTGGAAACCATGTCCCCCAGCCCCAACCGCATTTTTTTTTTTCAAAAAGCTCCCCAAACTCTTACTTACCTCTCCCATTTACTCTGTTGCACTGAATGACCGGCAGCCGCGTCCGTGATTGGCTGCCGCTCAGCCAATCACAGACGCAAATGCCGGTCCCGCCCCTCTGCTTGCATTCTCGCAAGCAGAGGGCCGGCAGTGCGGTGGAGGAACGAGGGGAGGTAAGTAAGAGTTTGGGGGGCTTTCTGAAAAAAATATTTATGCGGTTGGGGCTGGGGGACATGGGGGAGCAGCATATTAAAAATCAGTTTATGGGGTGGACATACCCTTTAAAGGGTCTCTCCACCTTCTACTTTTTATGTAGTGTAGGGGACCCTATCCCTCCCCCAACCGCTGTGTTTGTTTACAAAAAAAACATCAGAAAGGTATTTACAGAGCTTCGTTTACCTGGCCTTCTGATACTGCCCTCTGCTTGCAGGAAATTGCAAGCAGGGGTCTGACCGGCAGCCACGTCTGTAATCGGCTCCAGAAACCTCTCAGAGGAAAGTTAATAGGGGAAACCTTTTCACTCACAGACAGGCTCCTTCTGTTCCATTTCTGGGACTTTGGCTAGACACTGCAGGGGAACCATTTGGAGCGGAGGTATAAGGTAAGAATTTTTTAACACTACACAGTGAGGCCAGTAGTGGGGGAAATTTCAGTTTTGGGGGTGGACATGTCCTATAATGGTGTCCATGCCAGTGAAAAAAATCTACAGAGAGGCTTTTGTTTGATAATATATTTAGTTTTTGAAGTATAATGTCCCATGTATTGTAGTTTTTTTCTGTATTCTAAATCCCATGATGGCACATGTTTCAGGGTTTAAAGCATAGTTCAAGCAAAAAAAAAAATCTATCTGTTTGCTCATTATTTGAAGAATGTGAGTAAAGGAGTATGTCTTACCTCCTGATCTTGAATTAATGTAATAGGAGCTGAAAACCAAGCAAGAAAACTTACTCAAGAGCACAATCCACTGATGACTAGGGATGGCATAGAACTCGAACCCGAGTTCGAGCCGAACTGTTCGAGTTCGAACGGACCCGGACTTCTCGAACTATCTCGGACGCAGACTTTCGATATTTCCCGGAGTTGATTTATCGGATGATTTATCGAATGTTCGAACGTTCGAGCATGAATCCGCGAGTAAAATGTACATGGTGTCTAGGCAGAACATCGAATCTGCGAGTAAAGTCTCCATTACAGCTATACGCGAGTATCGAATCTGCGAGTAAAAAGTCCATGTTACCTCGAAAGTTCGAAAGCGAAAGTCGAAAGTAGCGCGCGTGAGAGTAAAATCGATTTTACTTAAGTCCTGGATATTGGAAAATGCTCCCCAGACCATTTCCCAGGTCCCGCAGCCATTTACAAAGTTACCATTAATATTTTAGTTGTATTTGACTCAAACTTTTTGAACTATTTGCCTCCCATAGACTTTTATGGGCCGTTTCGAACTTTCGAACTATTGTAAAAGTTCGAAAGTTCGAAAATGGACCGAACTTTCAATAGTTCGACCATCTCTACTGATGACTCCTCTAACAGGTCCTGACTGCTTCCAGGTTAAACTATACAATATTACAACCAGTTCATATAACTTAGCCTACAAAAATCATTATTAATGACTATTAGTTGAAATTCGCACCATACCCTGACAACCAATGCTAGTTAAATTCCACTGTACACAAATGTATAATATATATATATATAATACAGTATATGTATTAAGATCATTTCTTTTGAAGAGCATGCTCTACCAGTTATAAATGTTTGCGTGTGACTAAAGCCAATAAAAGGAACTTCCTAATAGACATAAACTGAACTTTTTAGTCTGTGGTTATATAACACACTTTATACACTTTTATACTCAGGCAGATAATATCTTACTGTGCACAAACACCAGCCAGTAAAGTTTACACGGTATGAGCCCTAATTAACTGTAGTCATATATTTGATAACCACAGAATATGTTTCTCAACCAGAGATGTGCCAACTTGAATTTTCCAGTTTCTTGTGAAAAACCCTCAGTAAGTAGCTTCATCTCTTAAAATAACAGGCTTTGGGTCTGGTATTAGTACTAGATAGTGTTGATTGTACCAATCTAAGAATACTGCAGGAAGATAGATCGACAGTTTGTATGTACCTTTTAAGGAGTAAAGGGGAGCAATGCACAAAATAAAAGGTAAATTATTATTACAACTCCATTAGAACTAACACCTTTTATAGGTATGTTTTTTTTTTTTAAAAAAAAAAGCTCTTACCACAGTTCTAATATTGGGATAATGAAAAGTACAAACTTGCAAGCCACATCACTTGACAAATAATGTCTACAACCCAAATATTGGGTAAGACTTTGTTTATATTTCACATGAACATAGTCAAATAAGTAAATGGAAATAATAAAAAAAAAATTCACATGAGCATAGTCAAATAAGTAAATGGAAATAATAAAAAAAATATTTAAACCCCACTAGCCTGCTTGGCTGTATTATAAGGTGAGATTCTGCTTGTGGAAGTTCTAAAGCATCTACTGTAAATGTTCTTAGGCTCTAACACAAGTAAAAACTGATTTAAATCTGATTTCATAAACAGAAAAACTATGAAACCTGCTCAAAGTATGTACAGGAGCATAAAATGCTAATGTGCTACATTTTATAAAAAGGATTTAGCCAGAAACTAGCAAGTATTCTGCTCAACTTCTTTTATTATTGCTAATAACCAGGGACTAAAGCATGATACTATATATATATAGCATGTTGTTAATAAGCTAGAAGAAGATATTTCAGCAGTGTCATTGGGGACAACCCAGAAAGAAAATTGTTTTTAATAATTGTCTTACTCTTTTTTATATTTCTTCTACTTCTTATATTCTTCTCTTTTATTCTTAGCCCCCCTCCCTGTCCCCCCGCCCGTCCCCCCCCCTGTCCCACAGCCCCTCCCCCCTCTGCCCCACAGCCATAGCCCCCTCTGTCCCACAGCCATAGCCCCCTCTGTCCCACAGCCAGTCCCATGACTGTCAATAGTTAACTTAAGAAATAAACCCAGAGCAGCCACCAGCTGCATTGCTTGCCATAGCACCCCCCACAGTAACATTCCAGTGTCAGTCTCTGTAAGTGTGGCTCAGGCTCCTGTCTGGAATTGAAATAAATCCCTCTCTTAGTCTCTGAGGTCAGAGGCTGCAGGCATGGCACATTCTCTCAGTCTCCCTGTGCTGCTTGTAACTCCCGGTCCAGTCCTGTCCCGCCCCTAAATGCACCCTGTGTGATCTGATTAGGTGCTCTGCTCTGGAGTGGAAGAAGCAGCCAATCAGGGTCCATGCCACGGCTGCACAGTGCATGGACCCTGACTGGCTGCTTCTTTCTATTGTAAGGGAGGAGTGGGAACATCTAGTGGCCAGAAGAGGTAATTGCAGGGACGCACAAGGATTCACGCACGCAGATTTAGGGTTTTATAATATAGAATATTTTGTAGTATATCTCCTGCCACAGCTTTTGGGCCATAAATACAAAATTCATATATGTCATACAGACATATGGGATAAGAAGTGTGTTGTTACCTAGCTAAGGAATCTGTCGAAGAGTTCCCATGTAATCCAAGAATTTGGGGATATTTTTTCCTGTTGACTATAATGGGTACAATACCTAAACATTAATATTCCGATGCTTCGGCGTTATATAATCAAGTCTCACTTTCCTAATTAAATGCACCTGGGTCCAAATCTAAACAAACTCACGCTGTATCTCTCTGACACAAACACACACAACTACACTAACACAATAATAAAAACATTTGAAAAAATAATTGTTTTTAAAATGTAGTTTTAAATTTTAGTCATAAATATACCCCCCACACCCTATACAGACACAGTTACACACACCAAATGATACACCCCTTACGCACCTCAACCATCCATTTGTATGGCAACCAAAACCTAAATTATCACAAAAACATAATTTTACAGTAATAAAATTAATGTTATGGTCAATTGCAGAAACATACCTCCACCACACACAGACACAGGCACCACTACACAGACCTTCTGATGCACACCTACACCCACCCCACTCTTACGTTTCCATGTCAACTATACTTAATTTAATACAAAATGAGTTTTACAGTCATAAACACAAAAACATACCCCTAACATCACAAAGATGCAGGTGTGTACATACCTACTGATTCACTTGTGAAAGGATGGCTACACTACTAAATGGATTTACAAATGTAATGTAATGATTAATGATATTTAAAAATGATCTTTAAAGAATCTGTGGGTAAGAATTATTTTCAATAAGTCCACTTGTATAAGCATCCAAATTGAAGATAAATGGGAATAATTCTTAAAATAAACATGACAAATTAAAAAATGATACCTACCTCCCCACTTCCCTCTTAATATTTCCTCTCGGTATCCTGGAAGAGGGTCTAAACGGCTTGTCTGGATCAGCTGTTCTGCTTAATTTTCCTTTGTTGGTCTGGTCCACTTTTTATTTAAATTAGTGTGAACTCTTGCAGAGCACATCTTCCCATATTTATCATTGCTGACAGATGTACAGGTGGAGCTCTACTGGACCGGCAAGGCAAATTTGTGTAAAGTAATACAGCTGATCCAGACCAAAACCAGGGGATCAAGCAGATTAGGTCCTTAACCTGAGTACATTTAAGAGGAGGGGTGGAGTGAGTCAGTATAGTTCTCCTTAAAGCAGACTAGATTTCTGTCTATTTTAAGAAGAAAACTAGAATGAAGGACACAGCGTTCAATCTGAAGCTTTTAATTACAAACATTCCAGTTTGTTTTTTTTTTGTCATATGGTATTTTGGCTCTTCATAAATAATAAGCCCCAGAATATCACCAAGGGAGCTGTGAATTAAATGCAGCTAGAAGCCTCTGATCCAGAAAGTGTTTCAAACATGTCACTTGCTACCTTTCCAAGAGACATCTCGTTTGTGATTCCATGAATTTATAGCACCCCCTTGACCTCAGTATAGATGAAATGCATTAAATTGTTGAGTGAGAATATATACCATGTGCTTGATTTCAGAATGTTTTCTGTCTTCTCATTTGTGCTGTTAGAGATTACGTGCATGTTATCTCCCTGCATCCTGTATTATGTGCTGCCTTGCTTTTTCTTATTTGTAGAGATGGGATCTGGGTCCGAGTCGGATTAAAGGTTTGTTCTTGAATAGAAATGTACAAATTCCCAGGCACTAGGTTTGAGAGAATAGAAAACAAATTGCTTCCATGTACCTAGTAAATTTTACTGTATAATTAAACAGATAATTAATACAAAACCAGAGAAACCAGTTTATTCTAAATATGACTAGAGCATTATTATTATTTCTAAAATAAAATGTTTAATTAATCTTTAAGATAAAAGTCACAGTTTTTAAGATAGACCAGCCAAATGTCAGTAGTATTTCTATTATATCTATATAAGTAGAGATGGCCAAAACTTGTAAGTTTTGTTCTGTAATTTACAGATCTCTGGAAAATCCCGAAAATCCATAAACGGAACAAACTTTCAAGGGTTTGGGACGCATTTTTCCGAATGTACAAGGTTATTTTCAGTAAAGCTTGAGGTTATTTTAGAGGGGGTACCGAAAATAAACTTATACAATGCAGAAACCCTTAAAAATGCGGTTCGAAGTCCTGAAATCCAAACGATCCATTTCAGGACCGGATACGACACGGAACCCCTCGGTTTCCAAAATCCAATTGTTCCGCCTTAAATGGATTCTTTGGATTTTGGACCGCATTTTTGAGGGATACCAAATGTACAAGGTGCTATTTATAATCCTTGATAATCCTTGGTGCTATAAATAACCTTGAACATTCAATAACCCTCGAAAAAACGATCAGAAACTCAAAAGTAGTTTCCAATCGTATTTTTGAGGGTTATAGAACTTTTGAGATTATTTTAGAGGGTTACTGAAATAACCTCATACATTCGGTAACCCTCGGAAATGCAGTCCGAACCCTCAAAAGTACGTTCCGTTTTCGGATTTTCGGATCTCCGAGTTTTTTCAGAGATCTGTAAATCCGAAAACGGAACGGCCATCTCTACTTGTTTGCAGAGATATAATAGAAATACTGTAATACTTCCAGGGATTAAGAGGACATTTGGCTGGTCTATCCTAAAAACCGTGCCTTTCTTTATGATTTAGCTAAAAGATTAATGAAACATTTTATTTTGGAAATAATAATAGCCATATTTAGAAAAAAATGGTTTCTATGGTTTTGTATTAATTATCTGTTTGATTATACAGTCAAATTTACTATGTACACGGAAGCAATTTGTTTTCTATTGTTTCAAACCAAGTGCCTGGGAATTTGTAAATTCCTATTCAACAACAAACCTTTAATTTCCATCTTGATTAAGAAAATTTGCATTTGTATTCTTCACTGATAGCACTGCTGCAACATAACAGCATAATAATTACCCAGAAGTCTCTCCTTCCTTATCTGTGTATGCAGAATTGTGCAAGATGTTGACAGACGTACTGTAGTCCATTTCAGCTTCTATATAGTGTCTATATTTACTGCAGGGCTTAGGAATCATGCTTTAAATTGGTATTTTGTGATGATGGTTTAAATCGTTCCACATAGTTAATGTACCATGAATGCAGTTGATGTACTTAGTATTTTGTATACTTAACAGTGAGGGAATCCCTGTGTGGTTATCTGTTTAGTCACAGATAATAATCTTCCAGGTTGTGAAGTTGTGAGCATGAGCAAAGTATTGTATGTAGCCAGGGGATAAATATACAATTTATATAATTATTAATGAGTTATTAATTGTTACACTATCGGTATGACAATCGGTATGACAATCGGTATGACTATCGGTATGACTATCGGTATGACTATCGGTATGACTATCGGTAGACTAGTCGTATGACTATCGGTATGACAATCGGTATGACAATCGGTATTATATGAATAGCGGTATATGACTATCGGTATGACTATCGGTATGACTATCGGTATGACAATCGGTATGACAATCGGTATGACTATCGGTATGACTATCGGTATGACTATCGGTATGACTATCGGTATGACTATCGGTATGAAATCGTTGATTTGACAATCGTATGACCATCGGAATGACTATCGGGAGGGGACTATCGGTATGACTATCGGTATGACTATCGGTATGACTATCAGTATGACTATCAGTATGACTTTATACATTTTTATGTTGGTTGTGAAACATAACTTGTTTTGGAAAGGTGAAGGTGAAGTGAATTACACTAAAGATATAAACTGGGATTGAATAGTCTGTGCAATGATGTGTTAAAAAGAACCAGGCAATTACCTATTTAAACTTGCTCTTAATACTTAAATACATTCCTCAATATATTCTTTCTTTCTGTATTTCTTTCTGAATTTCTTTCTTTTTTTTCTGCCTTTCTTTTTTTCTGCCTTTCTTTTTCTTTCATTCTTTTTCACTAACTTTTTCTTTTTCGCTCTCCTTTTTGTTTCTTTCCATTTATTATTATTATTATTATTATTGTTGTGGATTTATATAGCACCAACATCTTCCGTGGCGCTTTACAGTTGCGTTAATATACATAAGGAAAACATACATGTTACATACAAGTTTAATGCAAGTAATACAAAGTGAAAATAATTTAAGTGCTGGTCCAGTACAATAGGATGGATGACCCTGCCTGAGAGCTTACAGTCTAGAGGAGATGGGGATGAAACATAAGGTGAAGCAGATCAGTAGCTGTAACTAAGTTGTCAGTGGAGCCATGAGTGTCCATGTTATTAACATTTTTGAATTTTAGAAACTTATCCTGCCCACTTTTAAAGCTATTTAATGAACTTGCCATTACCACATCTGCTGGAAGACAGTTCCACAGTTTCACCGTTCTCACTGTAAGAAACCTTTCCTAACCTGAAGATGAAACTTCTTTTCTTCCAACCTTAAAGATTGTCCACATGTCTTCTGATATGACCTATTAGTAAACAATGCACCAGAGAGTTTATTGTATGGCCCATTGATATATTTGTGATCATATCCCCACGCAATTGATGCTTCTCCAATGTAAACAGCTTTAAAGCATGGTACACACCATGCAATGGTTCCTCCTGACCGACCGTTTGGCTCTTCCAACCGGTTAGGCAGGAGCAAGGACTGTCGGTTGCGGCAATAGTTTCCATGGCTGACAGTTTACTGCGACCAAGTTTGCAGTCCATAGAGAACCATGCGATCGGACATGATTTTTCCTCCGTGTCCTATCATCCTTTCGTCCGATTTTGATGAACGGTCGGTCAGACACGGCAGTAAACCCATCGACCCGGTCGACTGATAATCTGGACATCGGTCGATCGGGCTGAAATATTGCATGGTGAGTACATACCCTTCCTTACATGTCTAATCTGTCAAGGAAGAACAAATCCAAATGATTTTTTGATTAGAAACTGTATTTTTTATAATAAAAGTAGAATTGAAAGTATTGATCTGACAAATCCTACCTACAGTAAAACAGCTTTACAAATTTAATGATTAAAGGGCATGTCCACCCCCAAACTATAATTTCACCCACTACCGGCCCCACTATGTAGTGTGTAAAAATCCTTACCTTACATCCCAGCTCCAAATGGTTCTCCTGTAATCCGCCCCCCAAAGTCCCAAAGACTACCCAGCAGGAGTACTGCAGAGTCCATATAGGACTATGCCTCCTGTCTCCCCTCCTGGAGAAAAATGTCATGCACAGTTCAGCCCTCCCTCTCCCTCCCGATTTTGTCTCCCTCCCCCTAGCTACAAACCCTTTTGATATTTTGTACTGCTTCGTCCCCCAGCCCCAACCGCATTAGTATTATTCACAGAAAGTGCCCCGATAGTAACTTACCTTACCTCTTTCCTCCGCTGTTCTGAACTCCCGGCAGCCGCATCCGTGATTGGCTGCCTCTCAGCCAATGATGGGCGCGGCTGCCGATCCCGCCCCCTGCTTGCAGTTCCGTGCAAGCAGAGGGCCGGGGCAGTGCGGCGAAGGAGAGAGGCATGGTAAGTAATGATCAGGGGACTTTCTGTGAATAATACTAATGCGGTTGGGGCTGGAGGAGGGAGCAGTACATTATATCAAAAGTTATGTAGAAGGGTGGACATGCCCTTTAAAGGGCATGTCCACCCTTATTATTAACATTTGTTATATAATAGAGTACATTCCCCCAGCCCCAACCGCTATAAAATAAAGTTAAGAAAGTGCTCAGATGTTTACTTACCTTCCCTCTCTCCTCCGACACCCGGCCCGGCCTTCTGCTTGCAAGACACTGCAAGCAGGGGGCGGGACCAGCATTCTCAGAATACCGGTGGAGAGATGGAAGGTAAGTACAGTTCTGGGGACTTTCTTAAAAATTCTTTTTTTGCGAATGGGGCTGGGGGAACATATTTTATTAGGTGGCCAAGGGGTTTTATGCTAGGGGGAGGGAGGGAGGGGGAGAAGGGCTGCAGTACGCATGCCAAACTTCTCCCGGAGGCCAGGTAGGAGGCAGAGTCCTATATGGACTCTGCTATCCTCCTGGTGGGCAGTTTTTGGGACTTTGGGGGGGACTACAGGAGAACCTTATGGAGCTGGGATGTGAGGTAAGGATTAAACTACACTACATGGTGGGGCCAGTAGTTGGGGGAATTATAGTTTTGGGGTTGGACATGCCCTTTAATAAGTGTGCTAAAAAATATTCAAATAAAGCGATTTTACCTTTATCTACATTCAGTAGACTCTACAATCAAGTTTAGGGCCTTACCACAGCCCACAAATGGTTGAAGTATAACATAGAAAGCATTAGAGAGAGCCTCAATTGGAATTCAGTCCTTCTGTGTTAAATTTATTTCAGAAGATGTGGCACATGTTTCCTTCCTCGGGTGCATTTGAAATAAATATTACTTTAAAATCACTTTATTATGCAACAAAGCTTTAATATAAAACTCTAAAACCACTGTCACTTTGCATGGAAATAATATACTGAACATTTGATAAACATTAGAGCTAGAACCTATGGTTTATTTTTGATTTGAAACACTAGATCTAGATTGCCTATATGTTTTGTACTCGGGTCATGGTCCTGGTTTTTTTATTTTTGATAGGAAAGTGCTTGTGTATAACGAGCGTGCTGTCAGGGGTGTGTCTTACGGCAGATGTTTGGCACAAGCTAATAACAGATTATTAAATCTTACAGAATGTCACTTGGCCGAAAAGCATATAACTTAAATGACCCAGATGACACAGTACAAGCTGAGATACCATGCTTTGTAAACACATGCTTGTAAGTTACAGGTAAACAGAGGAATAGCTTGACTAGATTGAAAGGGAAAATCTAATGCATTTCTGACAAAGCCACAGGGGTGAGGGTTGCTCAAAACCAAGAGGGATGAGTAGGATTCCATGGTCTAAAAGCTTCTAATATCCTCAAAATATTTCCATTATCTACTCCCTTTTGCTGGGAAGTTTCAAACTTGAATGGGCAGTATGAGGCTGAGACTATTTCACCACAAACACATACAAAACCCCCCATAAAAAATAAATGTTAATGGCGAAAGATGAATCAGAGGGCACAAAACAGTCACAAAACATTAATTATAAGATTAATTATAAGAGCTGTAATATGGAGTGCAAGAAAGCAATTAAACTACAGTAGATAAAATAGAAAAGTACAGATAGCCGAACAAGACCAACCTGAAAAGTTTTTTAAGTATGTATATAGTAAAAGATATGGACAGAGTGAGGGAACATTAAATAATGGGGCTAAGATAGATATAGAGGTTGAAGGAAAGTTAAATGTGCTAAACAGTGTTTTTCTGTGTTACAGACCTAATTAGCGCTGATTACCTCTCTTGATTGCATTCAGCTGGTTCAGACCCAATCACCTCTAATTTCCTGACACTTGATTGCTTTTAGCTGTGTCACAGATGTAATCATTGCTGATTGCCTCTTTCCTGATTGTTGTGATGCAGGTTTTAAAACTCACAGCGTACACACTCACATTTATAGAACCCTTTGAAACCTTTCAAGCCAAATTCAAAGGTTTATACTGATGTTTTTTTCTAGTTTTTTGTGTTCTCTCTTTATGTGCATTTACTCTAGTTGTCCTAAGCAAACTGGCTGGTAGATTGTCCTTAAAGGGTATGTCCATCAAAAAAGTTGGTTTCTATCTGATTTACTGAAGAACAGGAGGTAAATGCACTCTCTTACCCCCTGTTCTTCAGTAAATCTTACAGGAGAGGAGGAGACACTTACCCGCATACCCGCTCCAGCGCCGACTTCACTGACAGTCTCCGACGCGTCCTCACTACTTCGCACTGTGGGCGCATGCGCGCACAGTGCAAAGGACTGAAGATGCTTCAGAGGTGTCTGGGAATTCAGCGCTGGAGCGGGTCCGCGGGTAAGTTTCTCCTCCTCTCTTGTAAGATTTACTGAAGAATGGGAGGTAAGAGATAGTGCATTTACCTCCTTTTCTTCAGTAAATCAGATAGAAACCAACTTTTTTGATGGACATACCCTTTAAAATAAAACAACACGCTATGTAGCAAAAAAACAGGTTTATTGTTTTTTTCCTTTAGAGTAGAAGATGTAAAAGAACAGGTACTCCTCAGAAGCTGTTTGGTACTATATTACCTAGCCAATAGGAAAGGGTAACGTGAAAACAATACTGCTAGTATTGGTCTTGTTTTCGACCACTGTGCTCAATTTCATAGACAAGAATGGGACAATACAGGGTGTTATTGTAATATTGGCTGGTATTGGCTTTTTGACCGAGGCTCTATCAAGACTAGAAATGTACAAAACTCTGAAGTTTCGTCCCATTTTCAGATTTACAGAATGGGAAAAACCCGGAGATCCGAAAATGGAACTTTTCATTCGCTGTTATGGCTCACCTGTTATTGTTTGAGAAGCACACAGCCCACAAGTTCACAGGCTCAAAACCCCACACTTGCTTTTATTTTTTACTAAAATTGTAATATTCTGTTTCTTACATCTAGCCTATATAAGAAATACACGGCAAATATTACTTTTTTTTTTTGTATGAAAAGCAAAGGATTATATAATTGTAAGGCCAGAAATGCCTGTTCTGTGTCTTTGTCTGAGAGGGAGGATTTCTGTGGTGTTACATGATCGGCTGTCAGCTTCTAGGAAGCAAGTCTGCAGCTTCCTTGTTTTGACCTGTTGAGCAGCTAAGGTGGATTATGGGAGCTGGACCTCAATACCTACAGATTAATTTCATAAATTACCCAGCAGCCACAGTAAAGGGAAAGGAGAAAAACAGCTTGTTGTATGTTTGTGAATGTGCTCTGTTTATTGGACAACTTTAGTTCCCTTTCAAGCCTTACCAAATAACCAAGTCTGGCATTTTCCTAGCCTGGAAATGGGTCACTGGAAGGTGTTATGATATAATAGTGGGTTTCCCAATACAAACACAGGTCCAGGGGGGTGTTAGACTATTCTCAATCATTCACTGTAATACTATTGGCAAATTTTCAGTTCAGTAGTCAGTTATGTTGATGCTGTTGCATTTATTACATTTTTCTATCATGTTTGCAGCTTCTTTTTCAGAAGTTCATCCATACTAAGCAACCACCATAAGAAACAATGACAATTTCATAGATTTTATACCAATGCAAATTCAAGCTAAGCTTTTCTCTTCTATTGAGAGAAAATGGCATATAAGAAGAAAATAGTGTATTGTAGAGTTTATTGGCTTGTTTTATTGCATGTAGAGGTGGCCAATCCTGCCACAGATGGGTTCACAACTAACTGTTATACTTTAATGATGAAACTTGTGATTTTGATAACAAAAGTTCAACCACAAAATCAAATGCTTCTATTTGTAATTCAATTTTGTCTTGGGAATTTCTTGACATGATTTCAGTGGTAGTTCGTTTTTTTGTCAAAATCAACAGTAGTTTAGTCTCAAAACTACAGTCCATTTCTATTTAGATGTCTCTTTAAAGAGCATGCCCACCCCCACAACTAAAATTTAACCCACTACTGGTCCCACTGTAAAGTAAAATCCTTAACTCTCTGCTCCTTATGGTTCTCCTGCAGTGCCTGTCCAAAATCCAGGAAACTGAAGTAGGAGCTGTTTTCCTGTCAAAATGTTTTTGCTTTTTTAGTAATCTAACATGGTAGTTGGGGGTGGGAAGGGGTGCCCTACAATATATTAAAAACCTTTTTTTAGGATGGAGATGCCCTTTAAAATTTTAGCTAAAAATAAATGTGTATTATATTTTAATTAGATTTTTCTTTGAAACCTTTTTTGTTTTTTTTTTTCAGTTTGTTGCTCAGCCTAACTGCCAACAGCTGCTCGCATCTCGATGGTACGATGAATTTCCTGGCTGGAGAAGGCGACACTGGGTAGTGAAGATGGTGACATGTTTTATAATAGGACTGCTATTCCCTGTCTTCTCTTGTTGTTACCTGATAGCTCCTAAAAGCACCCTAGGACTATTTATCAGAAAGCCTTTCATCAAATTCATCTGTCACACTGCATCATACTTGACTTTTCTATTCCTTCTTCTGCTTGCCTCCCAAAACATCGTCAAGACGGAGCAACAGAGACCTGTTCCAACCATTGTTGAGTGGATGATATTACCGTGGGTTTTGGGTAAATGCCTTATTCAAAAAATACTGCCAACAAAGCTAGAATTTAAAATGGAAGTTCCAATTAAAGCAGAAAAAAAATCTTATATGTAAATGTTATTAGTTCATCAAACTTGGTGACCCTTTACAGTAAAGAAAACTAAAAAGTACACATACCTATAAAGTTTTTCTGCTTCCTGCACCTCTTCAGGACCAACATCCTTAGTGTTTAAAATGTTTTTACTTTGCTGTGGTTACATTACATCATTGCAAAGTTTATCGACTGTTTTGTGGACTGCAGCAAGTTGTTCTTTTAGACATGGATGACCATGTTCTTGACAATGTGCAGGGGTAGAAAATGTAATTACATGACAGTATATTTGACATATAGGCGAAAATTACATTTAGGGCCAAATAAGCCTAGACTGATAATATACTTCTTGTCTTTAGAGATGGCTGAACTTCCCAAAATCTGTTCCACTCGAGGATTTGCGGATTTTTGGAAAAAAATTTTGGGGGGAAAAATCTGAACATTTCTACCTAAAATAATTGTGTAAATCATAACATAGTAACTGAGGTTGAAAAAAAACCCAGCTAAAAATGGGGGGGATTCCTTTCTCACTCCAAATGGCAATCAGAAAGTATACTTGGATCAACCAGAACTACAGTATATCCTTTAATACCAGTAATTTTCAATATGTTTTATTTTTAGAAACCTACCCAGCCCACTTTTGAAGCTATTTAATGAACTTGCCATTACCACCTGCTGGAATACAGTTCCACAGTTTCACTGTTCTCATTGTAAAGAAACCTTTCCTAACCTGAAGATGAAACTTCTTTTCTTTCAGTCTTAAAGCGCATGTCCACACCCAAAACTCCCACTGTGTAGTTTAAAAAAATCCTTACCTTACATTTATGCTCCTTTTGTTCTCCTGCAGTGCTTGTACAGGAAACTGAAGAGTAGAAGGTGTCTTCCTGTGGGAAAGGTTTTCTGCCTGCTCCTTGTCCTTTGAGAGCCCTGCCCCCCCCATCCCCACCCCTCTGATCCCTCCATGGCTGACCTTCACCTAGCATAAAAGATTTTTATATAATGTAGGGCATCCCTGCCCACTGTCAACCGCTATGTTGGATTGCTAAAAAAAAGAATCATAACTCTATTTACAGCCCTTTGCACCCACTGCAACTTTGCATTGCAGGCAGCCGCATATGTAATTGGCTGCCTCTCAGCCAATCACAGTCGCTGCTGCCGGTCCGGCTCCTGTTTGCAAGTTCCGGCAAACAGAGGGCTGGATCAAAGTGCCGCAGGAGTGAGTGGCTGTAAGTAGAGTTCTGGTTCTTTTTTTAGCAATCTAACATAGGGGTTGGGGGTAGGCAGTGTTACCCCACATTTAAAGGATGTCCCAGAGTCCTCTGATAAGACCTATTAGTGAACAATGCACCAGAGATTTTCTTATATGGCCTATTAATATATTTGTATTAACTGAACATATCCCCGCCCAAACGCTGCTTCTTCAATGAAAACAGCCCTAGTTTGTCTAATCTGCCTGCTTAGTCAGTCCCCTTCATTCCTCTTATTTTGTTAGTCATCCTTCTCTGAAATTCTTCCATTTCCAAGATGTTCCTTTTGTATATGGGATTCCAAAACTGCACCGCATATTCCAAATGAGGCCTTACCAGTGCCTTTATACTAGAATACTATTTTTCTCCCTTGGATATAATCCCCTCTTTATACAAGACAATATCTTGCTAGCTCTAGCCGTTGCTGTCTGGCAATGTTTGTTACAGCTAAATCTGTTATCTACCAGAACCCAAATCTTTTTCCATTAGAGATTGACTCAACACAGAGTTATTAATGGTGTAGGTGGCACAAAGATTGTTAAACCCCAAATGCATCACCTTACATTTGTCAACATTGAATCTCATCTTCCAAGTTTCCAAAGCTCTGCATAGTTTAATGTCATCTGCAAAAACAGAGACCCTGCTCTCAATGCCCCCTTCTAAGTAATTTACAAACAGATTAAAAAGAGGCCCCAATACAGAACCCTGAGGCACTCTTTTTAAAGTTTTAGCCCACATGGATATAGCTCCATTGACCACTACTCTTTGTTTGTGATTCAACAATCAATTCTTTTTTACCACTCCAATGTCACATCACCAGACAAAAGTGAATCTGAGAATAGAAATAACAGTGGTCTATTTAAACTAAGATTTCTTAAGATCTGTGGATGTATTCCATCCGGTCCTGTCGCCTTCTTGATATTAACTTTTTCTAATTGTTACAGTCCCTACTATAAGGACAATGATTCTCCATAGTGAATACCATTTTATCCCCATTATTTAATGGTCCCTCATTCTCAGACCTCTTTTTTTTTTACTATTGATATACTTAAAAAGCATTTTGGGCTTGGGCTTTTTTCTGCTATCCAGATTTCATTTTCTATTTTAGCTAGTTTAATTGCTTTCTTGCACTCTTTATTACAGATTTTATACTCCCTGTAAGCCTGTTCTGTTCCCTTTGATTTCAAAACTTTAAAAGCCATTTTCTTTATTTCGATTTCTCTTTTTACCTAAGCATTAAGCCAGGTAGGAGTGTACCTATTTTTTTTTATACTTGTTCCCTGAAGGTATACATTGAGAAATGTTATAGTTTAATACCCCCTTAAAAGCAGTGTTCTTCTGTTCAGTATCGTTACCCAGGAACAACAACCCCCCCATCCCCCAAAAGGAAATTTAGGAAATTTAGCTTTCCTAAATTCTAAATTTTTGTTAACCCAGTGGACTTTTGTTTTTTTGCAACCTATAGTAAATGACACTATATCATGGTCACTATTCCCTAAGCGTCCCATTACCTTCATCTCCAAATTTAGTTCAGGGTTATTAGATATTACTAGAGATGTTTGAAACTGTTGAGTTCCGAAAGTTTTCGCCAAGACTTTGAAACCCTCAGATTCGATTAGAAACTGGGTTCTATTCGAACCAACCTTATATCTCTAGATATTACCAGATCCAAAAACGCATCCTGTCTAGTAGGAACTTCTACAATCTGAAAAGAAATACTCATATAAAACTTTATACCTTTTGAGGTGCTAGCAGTTTCCTTACTCCAATCTATGTCAGGGTAGTTAAAATCCCCCATAACCAGAACATGCCCCACACCAGCAGCCTTCGCCAACTGCATATGGAGATTAATTCCTACTTTCTCTCTGGCATTTTGAGGCTTATAACAGACTCCAACAATTAATTTACCTACCTTCCTGCTTTTTGTACACAGCTCAACCCACATTGTTTCTGCCTTATCATTTATATCCCAATCTATTCCAACTTTAGATTTGGTTTCAATTCTTGCTTAACATTCATACATACTCCTCCTCCTCTGTCATGTCTAAATAAGGAGTATCCTTCAATATTTACTGCCCAGTCACTTCATATCTTTCTTTTAAAGCTATTAGTTCTAGTTCCCCAGTTTTTCCAGTCAAACTTCTTGCATTTATAAACATGCATTTTAGATTATCATTTAATTAATGATTATGACAAAGTGCTAAAAATCTGGCATTGCAGTGATATTTCCCCTCACAACTTATTGCTGAGGTCAGTAACACCTGGCAACTATAAATAAACTATTAGGATAAGTTAAAGTAGAACTTTATCTTTACTGTGTATAAAGTTTAAAAAAAACCCAGTTAAAATAAAACGCAGTTGGGACAGGGATATAGGATTGGTAATTCCTAACTCCCAATATTGTTTCTGTGAGGAGCACCAGCCGAAAGAAAAATGATTCTGCCAGTCTTCCTCCTGGCTTCAGCACTATATTCAATACAGGAATAGTCCAGGACTAACCTGGCAAATGAAAACTGCTGGTGCTGTAGGTCCTCAGTGAAATTGTGAGGTAGGAATAATCAATCCTACCTCCCAGACCCAGGTACTTTCTGTTTTTAAAAAGTTCATTTTAGAATGTACCATATATACTTGAGTATAAGTCGATCCAAGTATAAGTCGAGGTATCTAATTTTGCCTGAAAAATTCGTAAAAACTGATTGACTCGAGTATAAGCCGAGGGTAGAAATTAGTTTCCCTTTAAATGGACAGCAGATTTCCTATACATAAATCCCATACAGTAATAGCCAAATACAGTACCAGTAACCCCCAATTCCTTGTCACTCCAGATGTTTGGAAACTACAACTCCCAGCATGCTTTGTTGCTGGGAGTTGCAGTTTCTAAACATCTGGAGTGGCAAGGTTCAGTAAACTTTTAATTAAGCTGACCATCATTTACAATTTTCCTGACACCCATATAGTAAAGGGCACTCTGACCCCCATATAATAAAGGTGACCCCAATAGTTAAAAATGTCCCCTGAGAGTTGTAGCTTCAGTGCTGAGTGAGTCCAGCAGGCCAGACTACAGGAAGCAGACCAGCTCCTGTAACTTTCTATGCAGGTTAACACAGCGCCACTATTGGTTACTATCCGCAATTGCAGAATTTGGATCTATATTAGGACTTGACCCGAGTATAAGACAAGGTTAGGTTTTCAGGCTAACTTTAAAGCCTGAAAAAATTTGACCTATACTCGGAGTAAATACAGTAGATATCCTTTAATTGCAAGAAGATAATTTAATATGTTGTTTATATATAAAATAAAAGGTTTGTTCTCTGCACTGCTCAAATACTGTGTAAGGTCTCTAAAAGTCTAAATATGAAAACTCTTAAATTCCCGCAGTTCCTAGGCATTGCTATCATTTAAAGTGAATGTTAAAGACATTTTTCAAGACATAATCCAGGCTAAGGGCTGAATAATATAATGAAGTATTATTTTCAAATACTTTATATTTGTGTAATGCGGTAATATGGAGCTAATTCTCCAGTCAGCATATATTAGCATATTCTATAGAGAATTTATCACAATTTATAATATCTGCTTTTTTATTTTTTCATTTATCCGAAAACGGAACAAAATTTAACAGTTTCGAACATCTCTATACCTAAACCATCAACAAATTTAGTTTTATGATCAAAAATGCACCCCCCCCAACACCACACATACACAGGTGCACACGCCTACTTATACACCTTCACAACCTAACCCATCCCTCTGTTTCCATGGCAACCATATATAAACAATCAATCACAGACGCAGACACGCAAACCTACTGATACATCTTTACAACCGTATCATAATTATCAAATGTATGGTCTAAAATGCAAAATATACCCCCTAACACAACACAGATATAGGTACACACACCTACTAATAAACCCCAACATCCAACCTACCTTTCAATTTCCATGGCAACCTCATCTTAATGATTTAAAACTTACAGGGTTTATTCAATACAAGTTCTTATCATTTAAAATGGTGCTAATTTTGCCTCAACCAATTAGATGTAAGCTTACAAATGTTAAATAACATCTGATTGGTTGGGGCAAAATTTGCACCATTTTAAACGATAAGAACTTTTATTGAATAACCCTGTTAGATTTTCAGTCAGACGTGTACACATACCTACTGATGCACCCCAACATCCAGCCCACCTTTCTGTTTCCATGGCAATCTAAACACAATATGGAAAATATATGTATTTAATCAGAATTGATTGTGAAATTGAAATGTCCTCTTTCATTACGATACCAAGATTATTGAGTTTTAACCTGCAGCACACATTTCCTTTCAAATGTAGCCTTTAAAGGCAAATTCAAAGTTTATGCTTAAACTTTCTCTCTAGTTAATCACTGCAGTAGCTATTTTACACACTATTTGAAGAGTGGTTTGAAGTTGATTCTTTGTCAAGGATAGACAGGGACGTTTTTAGGCATAGGCCACTTACGGCAAAGTGCTAGGGTGCCTATGTTAAACCAGGGTTGCCCAGTGTTCTCCCTAGAATTTCCCTGGCAGCTTTTACTTGCTGTGTTAGATCTGCTCTCCTTGTTCTGCTGTAATTGTAACATTGTAGTGAGTAGAGAGCCTGAACTCAGCTACCTCTACTTGGAAATAATATTGTAAATTAAGTGAAGGTGAAGGAAGGAGGGGGGGGATGAGCTAAGCTAACAGTACTGAGGAGAACAGTTATAACATGCCAGGTAGAGATGTCCGAACTTCACAAAATCCGGTCCGCTCGAGGATCCGCGAATTTTCGAAAAAATTCGAAAATTCGAAAATCCGCGAGCGGACCCATTAAAATGAAAAATACCCTTAAAATTTCAAAAATTTTCGAAAATACATATTTATGAAATGTGAAATACAAATTTATGGGAATGTGCTGGCACTGAAATTAATTAATTACATCCCTGCTCCTTGTGGTTCTCCTGTAGTGCCTCTGCAAACATAAAGAAACTGCTGGGTAGGAGCTGTCAGTGCCTCATCCGGTGCCTGTACCTTTGCTAACCTCAGCAAGGTCTGAGGCATGCTCAGTAGAGCCCTTTCTCTTTCCTTCCAGCCCAATCCCTCCATGGCTGGCAGTCTTCTATCTATTAAAGCTTTTGGCACCATGCAGGGGATACCATCCCACCCCCAACCGCTATATTCATAACTTTCAAGCTGTACTTATACCTCCTCATTCCTGCGCTGTTCTACAGTGAAGGCAGCCGCGGCTGTGATTGGCTGCCTCTCAGCCATTCACAGCCGCAGCTACCGGTCCGGCCCCCTGCTTGCAGTTCCGGCTGGCAGGGGAGCCAGACCAAACCAGCACAGGACAAGGAGGTGTAAGTACAGATTTAAAGCGCTTTTACAATTATGAATATAGCTGTTGGGGGTGGGAGTGTATCCCCTGCATGGTGCCAAAAGTTGGCTAGAAACAGCCCTGGGGGTAGACAAATTATTTTTGACATTAGCAGCCAGTCAGATAATTTTAGGAGCCAATCAAGTCTTTGTAAATAACCAGTTCAATAGACAACAATAGAACCTCCTTTAAAAAGCTAGTTTCAGGTTTAAATTTCTAGTCACATTGGTTTCCTTGATCCTGGGATTTTTTTTTGCCCTGCCTTTCTTAAAGTGTTGCGAGTTTGTTTGTAAATAGAGCTTAAGACCTTCAAATACCAACTTCACCAAAGTGTAAATGGGTATACACAGGTCAATGAAAAATAGTAATGTGAAAGGTTACCAAATGCTGAACCTTCAATACATAAAATGTATAAAAATTGTGTCTCCTGCAGGAATAAACATCCCTGAGATACAACAATCCTTTTTATGAATGATTTTGATGATCTCTTAAATTAAAGATCATGAAGCACTTTGAAAATTATTCCTACAACTACACAACACACCTGCCATAAAAGGTATTACCAATTAAAAATAAAATGGGGCAATCCTATGTGTGGGGTTAAAACAAACTTAAGGACCTGGCATGTCTGGTACTTTTACCCAAAGGGAAAAAGAAACAGGCTGAAAAAGATCAGGCTTAATATTAATTACTAAATACCCAGGAATATAATGCCGGTTAACATGGCAAGATATGTAGAAAACACCATTACTATGGGAAAAAACAGTAGGGTGTGTAACTGTAATAAATGGAGCTAGAAAATGATGAGTGCCATTCAACTGGAGGCTGTCCTGTGGTCCACATTTCAATGTGTATAATTTACAATAAACAAAATTAAAGGAACTATGCTAATTTCTATTTCTGGAATTAAAACTCCAAAATGTTTGGTTAAAATAATGCATAACATGCCTTTCCTAATGATTTCTTTATAGCTATACAGTGATCAGTTTAAATTTTAAAATTTTTGATTTCCTAATAATCTGTATTCAATAATAATTTTAAAATTTTCAAAATTAGTTCTGGGGATTTTCAAAACTGGCAGTTCCGAATCGAATCAAGGTTTGTTGCGAAACTGGAACTCATTACTAATTGTTTTTACCTAGGAAAACACCATGGGAAACTTAAGTCATACCATCTTATAACCTGAATCCTACTATAATATTGGTGCAGAGCCTTGGAAAATGTATTTAGTCCAAATCCACCAACAAACATGGATATAGTACCTCACCTCAGCACAAAGCATAAATAGAGAAAAATAAGTAATAAAAGATAGGGAACTAAGCACCCTATCCTTTTATAGTATTCAGTAGCTAATTTAAAACAGATTAATACTATATCCTTCAAAATATTGTTTTGTTGAAGAGCTACAGCACGTACAGTACTTATTTGCCAGGTTAGTCCTGGACTAATCCTGTATTAAAGATAGTGCTGAAGCCAGGAGGAAGATTGGCAGAATCAGTTTTCTTTGTGATGGTGCTCCTCACAGAAACAATATTAAGAGGTAGGAATTACCAGTCCTATATCCCTGTCCTAATTACTTTTCATTTTAACGGTTTCTAAAAAAAAAACTTTATAGACTCTGTAATTTTCCTTTAAATTGTAGTTGGGCCTGTTTATCTGCCCCTCATTTATTAAAATCTCCCCAAAGGTAGATAAATCTAAACGTATTTTGACAATCCATAACACAGTGTTTTTCTTTACGCGTGCCAACATAAACTGGCATATTGGTTATTTACAATGAGGGATTAACAGTGTATAGCAGCACAATGTAAAAATAGAAATCCCAAATTGATTCTGTGTCTTGCAGTTTGTGTCTTGTGATTGATTTCAGCTTTCTTTGATGTATACAAAGGAATTTTATACTTTTTGAAGAATGTGCTGCCCTGTGCACAGTCATTGGACTATAAACCATTTATCAAAGAGGCCTACAAATTCATGGTAGCCCCACAGATATTACGGATTCAAGCAATATGCTTGTGGAGGTTCTCGTAAAATATTTTGGACTATGTAAGCTACACAAGAATGTGCTGCACACATTCAAAATAAAACATAACTACCTGCTATTTGGGGACCCATATATATTGTGTAGTGTTATGGAAAAGGCACAGGATATTTTTTGATACTACACATAATTTTACAACTGTGGATGTCATTTCCACTGCTGGGCATGATTTAGAGGGAATCTCCACACCGAAAAACAAAAATCCTTGGTAGGTAGGGAATGCCCCCAAACCTAGACCTTGCTAGGTTTAATAACCCAAAATCGTCCCCTAAAGGTAGCTCCTTCCCTTGTTCATGGCTTCTTGCATGGAACAGCAAAAGGGGCCAGACCAGCAGCTGTGTCTGTGACTGGCTGATACTCTTCTATAAATATAGTCTGCCCTGAACTATAATCTCTTTTATATAAAATGTTTTCTTCTTTATACATTGTACATTGTCATTAATATTTCCTGCTGGGATTTTATTTTAAATCTGATAATTTGAAGATTAAGCTTATAGTGTTGTGAAAACAGACGCTGACATCTGTGGTGTTAATTCAACCTTCACACTTATAAAAGATCATCTATATCATTTTTAGTACACTATGGTACAATATGTGCAAAGCCTTAAAATAAACTATCTCTGAGCAACAGAATTACCCAGAATGCAAGTCAGCAGACCTTTAGCTTTAGATTGTATATGTTGCATTGTATTCTGCTTGTTGTGGTTTATATTTGCTTATTTCAGATTTCCACTCACTCAAACATTGTTAGCGCCCAGCATTGATAGATACTACTGAATATCAGACACCTAATACCCATGATATAGCAGCTCTGACCATTTTTCTTTGAGCTTTTATACAAAATGTTGTCCGTAGAATCTGATGTGTTTGGTTTACTAAACTTGCAGAAATGTAGCTCAGAGGATTTGCCTTCATAAATACATTCAAAACTATGATCAAATATGCAAAACTGTTGGCAGATATAAAGTGCAGTAGGTTTTCTTTTTTATATTTGGAAACACATGTAACCTTTACTAACAAAGTATAACAATTTTGTGATGCCCCCTACCAGATCTCCAAAGAAGTGTCGGATTTTACTAAATACATTTTAGACATTGTTCTTGTGTTTCATTAATTGAAAGAGTGGAAATTCTGTATATGTAATTGATTATCTCTAATAATGCAGATTGTTCTTATGGAAATCCTTATCCTGTGATTGAGAACTATTTTTGGTAGAAATTTTAATTAAATATATTAATAGACTGCAAACAATGTATCACCAATAACTGAAAGCCAAAGAATGATATTTATGCATGTAATCAGTGCAGCCCCGCTAAATTACCTTTAAAGTAACCACTAATCAGTTCTTATTTTAACCTACCATATGGATGGTTAAAATGAGAACTTTTTAAACTGAAAACACATCTGGGAATTTTAAGGACCACCCCACCCTCATAAGAACATCTTTTAGAAAGAATGTCCCTTTTTAAAATATGTTGATATATCATAGTTTGTCCTATGAATTCATTACTGTATGCCTGCTATGCTTCTGGATGCATCATGAAAACTGAGCAATTTAGAAACCTGTACTGAGCCTGTACTGAGCCTGGGCATGCTCAGAAGAGGCAGACAGGGGATTAACATTCAGTCATTGACCGTGACGTCAACTATCAAATCCATAACTGACAGTTACTAACTGCAAGAACCAGGAAGCAGAAACAGGGGTAACAGGACATTGTGCAGGATTTCATGTTAGACTTATATATTTCAGATTTCAAACTATTACAGTTTATGGTTTTGGGGGGTGATTTTCCTGTATGTAAGTTTTCATTTTAGGGCTGGACTTGCCCTTTAAGGTAAAGACCCCATGGTGGTTAATTCTATTGAGTAATAAATGTTTTTGACTGATCTTGCCAAGACATTTGTAATAATTTTTCTCACAAATGGAACTATAGTTTAAGGGTTTCTGTGAACTCCCAGTCAAATTAATGGCTAAATTCAAAACTTTAATAAGAGGCAAAATTTATTAAGGAACCTATCCAAGGGATGAAGCCCATTTTTGGGGGTATCTTGCAGTGTGGCATGAAGGTGCTGCTAGCAGCTGAAATGTAGGACGTTTTGAAAGCTATACAAAAAATGGGGGGGACCAATCAGCGAAAAGGGTAGACTTATTGAAAATTAAGTTAATTTCCAATAATGGAAAAAAAAATAAAAAACATATTTTCCAGTATAGATGCCCTTTAATAGATGTGTGTATAAAGAGCTTATTCCTGCCCACATCCATCACACTGTAGGAAATCTTTTGGAACCTTAAATGCTCTACAAGTCTTCATTCAGCATAGGGTAGAGCTGCAAAGTAATGTCTCTTAAAATTGTATATTGCCCATAGTAGGTATGTATATGTTTATAATACATAAGGCTCTGGCATTTCAATGGGGAGGTGCAGTGGTGGGAATCTATATAATCAGTCACTCAGTGATGTCACTGAGTGACTTCCTGTATTCCACTGCCCCTCCCAATTTCTCTCTCCCTGCCTGTATTAGTAATGTAGATAACAATACACTGACTTACTGACTGACTGAATTACTGTGCTCATAAGAAGGAGCGAGCGGCCGAGTGAATTATGACTCACAGGAATGCGCTCCTCCTCCTCATCAGCAGAGTAATTCAGGCAGTCAATGTAACGAACCAGAACAGCACCGGGTGAGAGACGATGTTTATTGTCTTCTTTTAGTTTGATATAGAAACGGCAGTTAACTATATATACAAAAACGGGCTTGTTATCTACATTACTAATACAGAGAGGGGGGAGACAGGGAGGGGGGAGACAGAGTGCCTGTGCTGGATTTTTCTTTTTTTGACCTTATGTATTATATGGAATAATATGCTACCTACAGAATAATATAAGAATATTACTTCACCTCGGAGTTCCCTGACCTCTATAAAAACACTTGGCCTAACGGCCTCGTACTTTTATATGGTCAGGGAACTCCTCGGTGGCATAATCTCCTTATATTACACTGTAGGTAGCACATTATCCCTTATATTTATATAGCGTCACTAGGGGACGCAGAGCATATATAAAATACAAAAAGTCGTACGAGGGTGACAGTAAATAAATACATAAATATATCAATAAGTATGAGTATCACTAAATATACAAGTGCTTAAAACATGTAACATGAGGAAAGAGGTCCCTGCCCCTTAGAGCTTACAATCAACTTGTGTTGGAACTGGATCCCATCTCTACTCAGTTGTATCTTTAGTTTGACTTTATTTATGTCAAAATATGCAAACATCCTGGATGAATTTATTAGTGTGTTGTTCTCCAACATATATCTACACTGTTGTAATATGTTGTAGTTTGCAAAATGTCCTAGAACTCTATTACAGCTGAATTACAAATGTCTCTCTTGTAAACATCTCTTGTTATTGAAGATTATAATTAAATAATAGTAAATGATTACATTGTCACATTTAAAACTATTTTACATATAATCTGGTTGATTCATTCTGCATGCAAACCCAACTGCTATTTTTTTCGAGTTTATTACATGAAGTTCTGATACTTTCTGATAAAGTTATCTGCCTCCTCCCTCTGCTTCAAGAGCTTTTTATTTGCTTGAGCATGTGCAAAAGAGGCAGCAGGTAAAACAGCAGTCAACATTGGTTATGATGTCAGTAGTCACAGCCTTGATTGACTGTATGGAGGGAGGGGCCAGCTTACTCTGCCAGAATGGGGACAATACTTTTCCTTAAATATCTGGTTAGTAAGGCAGGTAATGAAGGGCAAAATATATCAGTTGGGGTTGGGGGCAGGTAACTGACAATCAACCCATTTTTTATTTTAAGGGTGGACATGCCCTTAAAGAGCACCGGCAAAATTTTGCTCCTCATATTGAATAATGTATGAATGCAGTAAGAATGTAAATGTTCAGGTGTTTTCTTACTATTAGTATGGTGAATGTATTGGCTTGTAATATGTAACACGTTGCTATACATACTGTACATATACATGACATATAGTTTGAGATGAACAAAACTGTTGAGTTTCGTTTTGACAGATGTTACACAGAACCTATTGAAGTTCCAAAAATCTGTTTGGAACCCAAACAGAACTTTCAGTGGAGATTATTCAGTCAAATATACTAATATTCGATTTTGATTCATTAAAGGGTAACTGTGGTCTTGAATTCTTCCAAACTAGTAAGAATGATGTAATAAGCCTTCCATCATACCTTCAAAATAAAACCTAAATCACATCTCTAGATAAAAAAAAAGTTATTGCTGGAAATGTTCAGCAATGTTACTTCCTGCTTGAACATTTCCTGTTTTCATTTATGTGACCAGCTTGTAGTCATGTGACCAGCCCCTGCCTGCATTAATAGGCTTCAACTGTCAATTTTTTCCCCAGGTACTTCCTGATTTCCCCAGCATTAAAGGACAATTATACTCACCTTCCCTCCGCTCCTCGTCCTTAGTCAGTACTTTCTACCCAGGATGAAGACCTTAACTGCTAGGTCCTCACAACTGGGCTCGCTTAACTTTCTGCATTTACTTACTTACGCGCTGCTCTGGTGAACTCTGCCCCTTCCTCACCATCGGCAAAAAGGCCAATAGGAAGACTCTCTGCAACGAGTGTGCCTTCCTATTGGCCTCGTCGCTCATGGAGAGGAGGGGGTGGAGCCTACCAGAGCAGCGTGTAAGTAAGTAAATGCAGAAAGTTAAGAGAGCCCAGTGGTGAGGGAAGGTGAGTATAATTGTCCTTTAAGTCTTAACTGAGCATGCTTCTACCCCGGGGCGAATGGGCGGGGTAGAGTTCAGGTGATATCTTAAGTATTCTGAGGATACTTTATTGTTGATGTCATCGTTTCAGACTCTGAATGAGTCGTGCACTATTTTAATAAGAACTGGGAAGCAACATTTTATATATTGAAATTATTCAGCTATTACAGTTTTCCTCAGACTGGTTAATGGAAGCTGATCCTTTATCATTTCCAACCTGGTAGAATCGCATTTTGTAATAACAAAAAAAAGCTACTTAATATTTTGCAGCTTAAAAAAATCAGTCAAAATATAATGTAAAAAAAAAAGTGGTATCAATATAATTGTATTTATTTTGCGTATAGCTCTACTTTATACATAATGTTTTTGATGCAAGATTTACTGATGTGCATAGATAGAAAAAATGTTAAAGGAGAATTACACTCATGCAGTAACAAATTTTTTTTTGGTTCTCTCACAGTCATTATTACTGATTATTTTTACATCTTTATCATTAGAGAACATATATTAATGAAGGAGGGGAAGAGCTTGTAAACTGTCAGTAAAACTACTAGAAAATAAGTCAGTTATTACATGAGTGTAATTTTTCTTTAAAAGGGCAATGCACAAAAGAAGCTATCACATATACGATCCTGAAATGCAGTTCCTCCCACTTGTCCAGTAACATTATGGCATCTCTATGCCAACTATGTTATCCAATTAACAGTAAAATAAAGTACTTTCCAGCCTCCTGTCTACTTAAATAAGTTGCCCCCAACTTTATTTATATACAGACAGACGCAGTGTGTTATTTGTTGTGTCTGCACATAAATAAATTTGGGGGGCACCTCATTGAAGTAGACTGGATGCTGGAAAGTACTTTATTTTACTGTTTGGTAGTGTATAGAGTCTTTTATTACATCCCCGATCCAGTTTTAGCCTTTGCAGGTTCTTATATCCTGGTATTTTGTGGCTTTAGGAAAAGTCACACTAAAATCACGCTATCCTCATGCTGAATTATATTACATGTTTGTGCCTTAAAGGTTCACAAAGGTTGACACACTGCTGCATGTACCACTAAACCCATCTGAACCCCACACTGACCCTTTGTACAGTCTTGCAAAGTCGCATTGTTTTTGTGTAGTTGTGATTACTGAAGTACAATTACTTAAATTGAAGTAAATAACTGGGCCTTATGGGTTTAGTTGATTTGTAGCCCGCTCTGAATCACAAGAAAAAAAATATTGCCTAATTTATTCAAAATTTAAAATCAGTTTCAAAATCATAAGCATGTCATGCACCATACATGGGGTTAATATTTCTACCTATTTAACGAATTCAATCAAATTGGAGAAAATATCAATGGCATTTTCAACCACGTGATGATATTGCGTGGATGATCAAAAAAGTAAATATTGGTTTAGACTGATATTTTACCACAGATGCCATCTTCTAGTTCCTATCTTACATGGATTTTCTACAGATAGAAGGTGCATGATAGGAAATTCGACTGGTTTTCCAGTTGAATTTATGATCGGGATGATGCAATCAAAAAATTTCCTTTGGAACCTTGACCTGTGTATGGCCTGATTTCTAGGAATATCAAATGTGGCAAATAAACTACAATAGAAAGATGTATTTCTAGGATTTGGGGATATTTTTTAATAGCCTGCGGCAATGGGAATTTAAGTGCTAATCTAATTAAGGGATTTATTTAGCCTTTTTTTAGACCATTATAAGGAAATGATTCAATAATTCTAAATGGTATAAGGTATTAGGGTCCATGTTAGAGATTAAAAGAATGGACAATGAGGGAAACTTAGAAATAGGGTTGTACCTTACTAGACATAAAAACATTGCCCTGGAAGGTTTGTTGGGGCAGGGCTTGGTGTGAAGCTTAATGACCTATTCAATAAAAAAAAGGGACCCAGATGTTTTTTTAAAAATCATATTACCAGGACCAGCACATATGTACCAGCTGGGCCAGTAATATACCAGCCAGATGGCAACCCTACTTAGAAATTACATATTGTTTCATAGACAATAGTATGCACACCAAATATTTGAAAGATGGCATTACACAAAAACACAGTGGCTTATAAGTCAAGGTTAAATAAAGATATGTCAATTTTGTTTAATTTTATGTCCTACCTACGATGCCTATCTAAGAGTTGATCAAGATAAAGGCCCCCCACCCCCAAATAAAACCACACCTGAAGGCATATCCCATTTGTACCATAGGAAAGAAAATTGCTTTCTTAGACCAAATGACATTTGGAAGAATCCCCGGATTAACTAAAATCTCTGTGCATTAATAGCAATAACATTATGTTTGATCCTGAAAATCTACCCATGCTATAAAATAGAAAACCATTCCACTGTTTTATTGTTTATTCACCTGCACAGACAAAACATCCTTTTTTCCTAATCTTAAAGTATTAGTTAGTACAGACCTATTTACTGAAATAGTGTAAGCTTTGCAAGGAAATTAAAACCCTAAATGCATTACCTTACATTACCAATGCTGAATTTCATCTGACATTTTGCTGCTCATCTAAAGAAACTAAACCTGATTGCAACAATTACAGGCAATACATAGATTTCTATTCCAAAATTAGATCAAGCATGATGCCCCCTGCATCATTAAATACCGCTAATTTAGTGCTACATCCCAACAATTTGCTGACAGTTAACAGTGCTGAGATATGGAAAACTAAAATATGGAACAGAGGTTTGGATTATGGTTTGCTAAAACACATGTGCCTCAGTTCTGCTAAATGTCTTAAAAAACAAAATGTCAGTCCCCAAAACATAGCACTGGTGTTAAACATGCATGCAATTAACAGCCTTTGAAAGTATACCCTTTTGAATACTGGATGTCTTAGAAGAAACAATGGCTTAGCTAAAATTTAACTTATTGCTCATGGATGTATTTGATCAGGTCCAGGAGCATTATTGATATTACAGTTGGGTAATTGTTAATGGATAATATGTCAATCAAAGTCCATTTGCTTCTAGTAAACCATCCTTGCTACTACAATCTATACATTCAGAAAGAGGGTTTTTTAAATAGTGTATAAAGAGAAAAAATCTTCAATACATTGGCCTTCTGGGCATCCTCTTTAACCATTTTATCTTATTATAAATGGCTCCTTATTTTCTGCCCTCATCTTTATATACAGGTCTGTATTGCAAGTAGTCTTGCTTGTGAAAGTTCTCATTCATCCAGGTTATGGTATATCTGTTGTATTTAATTAGATCAACTATTGATCTAATTGAATACAACAGATATGCAAGTAGTCTTGTTTTTCTTTTTGTTATTTTGTATTTGAGATAACTTTATTTCTTAAAATGTTCAAGAGTTTTTATCATCATTAAAAGTCTCTTCTGTTCCCTCTAATTTAAAATTTCTATATTACTTTTTCTTCTTTTCCATTTCCATTCTTACCTCTTAATTACGCCACATGAATTTGGACTTGTTTTTATTTGCATTACTTCTATAGCAGTATTCATTTGCAAAGTGAGTTTAACACTTTTTTTAAAAAACAGTTTACTGCTGTTCAGTATCTTTTCTTAAGAAAATATCACCCCATGAATACAACTGGCTTTTTCCTTTTTGCTACCATTTTGTGGCTTTAAACAGGCACCAAGAATCAATTTACCATCTTTCCTACTTATTGTACACAGTCCTATCCAAGGTTTCAGCCTTAAAATTTATACTTGCAGCCATATCATATGTAATCCATGTTTCCAAAAATCCAATTACTTTGTTCTTCTCATTAGAGCCCATTCATTCTCATACTCTTATTTTACCACCTAAACATTTTGCACAGTTGAAAAGGCATTGTAGGTTGGGAAAAGGTGAAGTTAATGGAGAAGGAGACTTTTTGGTGAAAAAATATTAAACAGCTAAATGCAAATTTTGACTTGCATATTATATTAAATGTATAATGACACAAATGGGGGAATGAGACACAATTTTTGTCCAAATGAATGTTTTTCTATAACTGCGACACTCACAGAAAATGTGTAAGTCTTAAGGTTCAAGCCATGTTCCAAACATTAAGCCAGAAACTGTGAGACTTTTGTGTTCTTTTTGTATTGCCACCAAATATACAGGACTAAAACCCACAGAAAGTTAAGACTGGGATTGTAATTAGAGCCATTATACACTCAGGGAGAGTCAATAAAAGTTCTTATTGTTAAAAATGGTGATAATTTTTCCCCAACTAATCAGGTGTGTTAGCTTTCAAATGTTAACTAAGTTCTGATTGGTTGGGGCAAAATTAGCACCATTTTAAACAATAAGCAGGAAGATTCAATTATTATCTTTTTTATCTTTAAAAAATTGTGCCAATTTACAATTTACTATGTATTTAGTTATTATGTATTTGAGTGTTGTTGTTACTCAAGTAAACAGACATGACTTTTTTTTCTCATGTTTGTAGTTGTTCCTTCTTGGTTTAAATATAGTTTAATAATGGAGCAATGTAATCAGCAAAGCTACATTAGTTATGAGCCTCTATTCATACCATTTTTTTCAGTTAGGATTTTTAAAGTAGAGCTAAAGGTGACCATACATTAGGACGATTTTATGTACAATCCAACATACAATCCGACATTTCCATCGATTGGCCGAAAAATTGTACATTTTCCCATTCTTATCACACGACATTAGATCGTAAAATCGATCGTAATTACGATCGGGAAAGTCGGTTTTTAAGTCAATTGGTAAAATGATTGTAGTGTTTTCTAAAGTTCCGATTAAATGTGAATGTAATGTAACCTCACAATGGACGACATTCAACATTAATCACAAAACAAATTGAATGTCGAACAATATTTATTGTACATCTTGGTACAATTAACATTGTACATCTGTCTATCAAAGTATTGGTCGGTTTAAGATCGTAAAAACGATCGTAATAGTGTATGGCCACCTTAAGGTCTAATAATGTACGTTTGTGATTTGTATTAGTAACATTTTAACTTTTAACATTCTATATATTGCCTGCACTTCTGCTGCTGGAAACACCCTCCAAATAGACAAATCATTAGTTTCCAGTGGCCCCTAGACTTTTAATGAGACTGACAACACGAGCCACAGAAAAGTATGGAAAATAAGGACAGGCAGCATCAGAGACGTAAATTCAATCCTAGAAGGTTAATCATTCTTAAAGCTAAAGCTTTTTTTCTAAATTCTTAACAGGTTTCATTTGGGGAGAAATTAAGCAGATGTGGGACGGTGGACTGCAGGATTATATCCATGACTGGTGGAACTTAATGGATTTTGTAATGAATTCATTATACTTGGCTACAATTTCTTTGAAAATTGTTGCATATGTCAAGGTATAGTAAAATATCAAAACATTTTAAGTAAACAACTGGCACATAAAATAAAATGCGTGGAGGGTTTTTTTTTACATTTAAACTCCTATTTAGGATACTGTGTATTATTGTCTAATTATAGCTCATTTATCGTTATCTTCCATTAAATTAGGATCTATTTACAGTCATGATGGTCAATTAATTACTGGAATAATCCAATTTACAAATGATGGCAGGAGTATTAGAGATTGCAGAACTCTACAATCTTTTAATGTTATTCTCCTTTTAAAACACCATTATTGAAATCTTTAATTATACGTATTAAAGTTAAATTAAAATCAAGATCTCCCTAAGATAAAGGGATAAAGAGAAGACCACACTCCAATACTGTATTTGTAAGAGGAAATAAAGATTCTACTAAAATGTATAAACATTCTTTCTATAGATATAATAAGCAATAACAATGTGGAAAGGCAGTTCCTAAAATATTTATATTTCATGGAATATAGCAAAATAACCACAAATTCCTATACAAAAACTGGTGACAAAATGTGTTTTCTTTTACAGCACCATGAAGTGAGCAAGAGAGAAGAATGGGAAATGTGGCATCCTACCCTGGTATCAGAAGCACTGTTTGCCATTGCCAACATCTTCAGTTCCTTGCGTTTAATCTCATTATTTACTGCCAACTCTCATCTGGGTCCTCTACAGATATCTTTAGGAAGAATGCTCCTGGATATTTTAAAGTTTCTCTTTATTTATTGTCTTGTACTGCTTTCATTTGCAAATGGGTTGAACCAGTTATATTTCTACTATGAACCAAAAATGCCCAACGGATGTAAAGGAATTAGGTGTGAAAAACAAAACAACGCCTTTTCTACGTAAGTTGAAATTTTGTTAATAAACAATTGCAAACCATTGTTGCCAAATTCAAACCTGTAACACATAGAATGTTCAAAGAAGGACTAAGTCTATCATGCTTAACTTGTGCTGGTCTAAACAAACAAAAACGAGAGAATCCATTTTTAAATTAAATAACTATTATTGGTTTGTTTATAATGCAATGCATCATGGGGATTTTAAGACTTTTTCATTAGCTCATGAAAAACCCTATTAATAAAAAAAGTACCTAAAATGCACCAAATAACATCCTATGTGACCTGCTTTGGTGGTTCCACTGCCAGAGCAGAACATTTGCTGAAAGTGGAGCAGCAGAGTTTCTCCAAGGCAATGCATTTCATGTTATAAAGAAGTAAACTACCGGGCCGATGCTATATCGGCTGCTATAAGGCCGAAATGCAAAACCAACGTTACCCAATATATTATATGGCTAGTGCGTATTTTTTTTACTAATTTTGTGCTGGATAAGTAAAAGTAAAGCATCACAGAATATAATTATTGATCCATATAGTTTAAAACAGGTGCTATTTAGAATTATCTTGTAACAGATTGCTTTTCTTTACAGATTATTTGAAACGTTGCAGTCACTGTTCTGGTCTATTTTTGGACTTATCAACTTATATGTGACTAATGTAGAACCAAAACATGAATTCACAGAATTTGTTGGGGCAACAATGTTTGGAACATATAATGTAATCTCTTTGGTTGTTCTCCTTAACATGTTGATTGCCATGATGAACAATTCATATCAGCTTATTGCTGTAAGTGACTTTTTTTGTATTTTTTGTTTTTTAATAGAAAGGGGCATTTCACTTTAATAGAATTTAAATTATGAGCACATACTTAAAAGGGGGAAGTTCAGCACAAATGCTGCATATGCTTTCAAGGAAATGGGAGTATTTTCAATTATCATAGTCTGTCCATTTCTGTGCACAAATAAATAATTCCAGTACTGTTTGCAGGACCTCTAGTAGTGTCTGTTATGGTCGTAGTCCCTGGTTTAAAGGGGAACTGTGGTCTCCATACAAGTGGCCTTTATTAAAAAGGACACACTGCTACCTTTAAACTGACTCTAGGATTATGCCTCTATCTTAAGTCTATCCAAAGTTATTGTACTTCTGTTGAAGTATGCCCATTGCTGGGACAGAGTATCATCACCTGCAACATTAGCCCAACCCCCGAACTTCTAAATCTTTTTCAAAACTAGCCACAAGCCTGAAAAGAAAATATTTTCTTTCCCCAAGGTGTCCGTAGGTAGAGGAAAGGATAAAGAAAGGTTGCAGGTCTGTAAATAGCTTTAGAAAAGATTGATTTGTCGGGGTGGGGCTTCTTACACAGAACATCATGTCACTGTCACAGAGACTCAGACAGATAGGACAGACAATGAACTTTAAATTTACAAGCCTTTAACTTAAGATCTAGAGAAGCTAGAGACATCTACCTAGGCTTGTTTAAAAGGTATGAACCATCTATTAAATAGAGAGCACTTGCATGGAGACCACAGTTACCCTTTAATTTGGTTGCTCACTATAGATCTGAGCCTGTTTCTCCCATCCAACAGCCAATCAGTAATTATTCCTGTTAGGAACATTTCAAGGAAGTGAGAATCCTAAGAAGATGAAGGACCATTACAGAACCTGAAATCGCAGCTCACAGCAAAGCATAGCAAAGGGTATGAAAATGAATTGATTTTTTTAAAATGAGGACAATATGTAGAGTACCTACAGTAGGTATGTGTAATATAAATAAATAATTTAAATAATTACACTTCCACTTTATGCTTTCTGTAATCTAAAACATCAATAAAATAAAATGAAAGCACACACATATGTTAGGAATTTGTGGTTTATGTTTTTAAGCGCTGAAAAACAAACACACTTTTGGAAGTAGCACCAGTTCTACCATTTATATCACTAATGATATATTTAAGGTTCACATTGTCCACCAATGCACTGGAATGTATAATGCACCTCTAAATATTCCCAGCCACTCAGTCTCGTGTGTTGAATATTAATATAACACTTGTAATCTGTATTGGCCTTACATTAGAAGAGGGTAAACAAATATTATGAGTGAAAGGTAATTGATCACAGTTTATTTTTTGTGAGTATGTTTTTTTCTTAGCTGTTATGCAGTTCTGGATGATACAGCTATGTGTCTATTAAATAAAATGTGTTTTTAATGCAATAATTGATCTAATTTTGCATTTACACAAGGATAAGATACAACTTTAAAAAAAATCTGATTTTCCATAAATTGTTTTCAAGGACCATGCAGACATCGAATGGAAGTTTGCAAGAACCAAGTTGTGGATGAGTTACTTTGAAGAAGGAGGGACACTTCCCACCCCTTTTAATATACTCCCAAGCCCAAAGTCTTTATGGTATTTAATTAAATGGATAAAAAAACAGATCTGTAAGAAGAAAATAAAAAGGAAGCCTGAAAGTTTTGGAGCAATAGGGGTCAGTGTAATGGAGATGTTTCCTATCAAAACACTTTTTTTACTGTATTTTGTTGAATTTAAAGGGATGTGAAGCAATAGTATGAACCATAAACATGAAAAGCTAAGCTTAATTAAAACAAATAGTCCATAAATAAAAAGTATGTAACAGCATTAACTTACAGAATTCAGGAATTTTGATGTGATCCTGTGTTGCCACTTGGAATGTTTGGAATTGTTCTAGTGCATTCAGATTTTTATAAGCCTACTTTAAGGGGCATATTTAAAAAGGTTTGTTAACTTTTAACCTCCATTCTTGGTTTAATCAGATGTAATTCAATTAATAAAGGGGTGATACCTACCCCCTACTGCCATTTCGCTTATCACTGTGCAACCGCTAGGTTGGATTCATAAAATGGTGATAAGCGTGTTCTTGCGTTTAGTTCGCCCATTTTAAAATCGCCAATTCTGGGGTGGTGAAAACGCATTAGTGCCCATATATTTTTCCTGCCAGTGGGTCCTTGGAAGGTGTCAGTACATTGTGGAGTGTTATAGGGTCATGGGGAGGTGTTAAACTATTTTCCAGCATTTACTGTAATGCAATCTGGGACTATGTGAAAGGAGAGATTAAATTAATTAACGCTATAGAATATTTTAAATGTAATTTTTTTTAACATTTAGTGAACTAGTAAAAGTATAAGTTGTGTTATTTAACTCACATTTTTTAAGTTATTAACTAAGTAATGTATTTTATGTTTTCTTCAGAGAAGAGCAGCAGACAATTTACGAAGACATAATCAATACCAGGTAAAGTTTCCTATCTTTTAGAGCTATAAAACCAAACACTGCTGTCTACTTAGGCTGAGGCCACACTGAACGTGCTTGCACTGCAATCCCTGTGATATTCTGGTATTAGAGCCCATACAAATCACACCAAAATGGTGATTGCATGCACCCTGATAATCGAAACACAGAGCAAAGGGCACCAGCACACCTAATGTGGCCAGACCAGTTGGCCAACACTACCGTGTGCTTTTTAACACGAAAATGGCTGTGTACAAGGCTATGTATATGTAGAAAACAACTTTAAATTGCTAAAACCTACATTTAACAAGGACAGTTTTTATGATTTTAGTTATAGGTTAAAAAAGGCAAAATTGAGTGTAAAGAGCATTTAAAAGGTAGCCGTGGTCTCCGAAAAAGTTAGGGTTAAATGAAAGCCTGCAGTCTTTTTCTTTAAAATGAGCCCTGGATCACATTTCTGCTTGCAGATTGGGAGAAATTATATTGCTATGAATGTTCAAATATCCTGTTTCCAGTTGGTTTAGTGAAATCACCTGACCTATTAATGCAGGCAGAGGCTGGCCACATTACTACAAGCTGGTCATATGGCTGAAAACACGAATTGTTCAAGCAAGAAGTATTATTGCTTAATCTTTCCAGCAATAACTTTTCACAAATTTTACCTACAGATGAGATGTAGGGTTAATTTTGATGGTACGATGGAAAGCTTTTGTATAACCTTAACTTGTTTGAAAAAATTGGAGACCACTGTTCACCTTTAAAGTGTATATCCACCTCCAAACAAACTTTTGAATTTAGCCTAATTGCCCCTCAAAACCTCAACCTCGCAAAGTTCTAAATGCTCAAATGTGCTCCAAAATCTACTTACCAGCCCTCGTTCTCTCAGCTTCGTTCTGCTTGGTTTCCGTGCCTTTTTCATGCATGGAAGCTGCAGAAGGGGCTGGACCGGCAGCAGTACCTGTGATTGGCTGAGATGCAAAGTGGGAATGAGTGCTGGTGACTAGAGATGGGATCCGGGTCCGTCTCAGACCCGGATCCGACACGGAACCCCTCAGTTCTGAAATGCGAATAGATTGATCGGATTTTGGGACTTCGCATCCCATCTGTTTTCGGGTTACAGAAACGGAATATGCTTTCTGGACTTTGCCAATAAGTTGGCAAAGTCACTTTTAGTCGGTAGGGAGTATAGGACCGATCGGAGATCATCCAGTCTCTCCGTTTCCTCTTCTGAACCTCAGGAGGAATCTGGGTTTTCCTTGTGTATTGAACTTACTCTGCATGTCTGGTCTGGCTCCGCTGCCATCTTGTGTGAAAATATAGGGTTTGACCTGGATTTATAGAGCCACTTGGGAAGCCGGTGTCTTTGGTAGTCTGGGCATTCCCATAGTCATTTTGGAAGTTTTCTGTGGGTTCAATGCTCTGCTGACTAGGAACAGGAGCTCTCATGGCATGCAACCGTCCAGGATCCACGCCAAGCCATGCCCTAAGCAATTAAACAACATCCTATTCAGAAATGGGACTAGAGAAGACAGGAAATTCTGCTTTGCTTGTAGTCTGTGGAAGAAATTGAAGTAACTCAACCAGCAAACCTCCAACTGTTGTTTTGCTGCAAAAGTGGGACACTTGCCAGTGAACTTTAATTAAAACAACCTTGAATAAAATTAAAAGAAATATAAAGAAATGAATATTTACAAATGTATACATAACATTATGCCCTTTTTATATCATGTGATTCCAGGATAGGGGCCATGGACGACCATACTTTATGTGCACCACTTAAAACAAGCCAGTGTTCTCCTTTATTAAATACCTACAAAATGTATAATTTAAATAACTACTTGCTGCCTTTAAAGAGAATTATTAGTAGTCCATTTGATACACATATTGTGCACAGAGGCCTGTTATTGCTCTTTTTTGCCTGTGTAACGCAATTTTCCGAGCTCTCCATACATTGCAAATGTGTAAACACATTTTGTGTGTTAAATAGAAAGGAAGTTCGAGTTCAATACGAACCCAGTTCCCAATAGCATCTGACTGTTTTAAAGTTCCAATGGAATGTTGGGAACTTTCAGGTTTCTTGGACCTCGGATCTTTTGGATATTCAATAATTTTTCAAAATTCAAAAATTATCAAAATTGAATCGGAAATTCGAAAATGGAAAAAATTTCAAAAATGATCCAGCCACATGACCTAAAATCACCAACCACTGCAACCCCATAGATATAAAAGGCAGTGTTCCGGGCACTATTTTGTCAGTGGGTTGTGCGTTACCATCCATTTGCACTGCGATCTATGCAATTTTGGGTAATCTGAGCACATGCGATTAGCGTGTTCTCCAAAAACTGATTGCAGCACACTACATGTAATGTGGCCACACACATTGACATATGCTGAAATTCTCACGCAATAACGGATCACAAACATGATCGATAGCGCATGAGAAAACCATGGTTAACGTTTTGAATAGCAGTGGTAACTTACGGTAAATGGCCCAGGACCTTGGAAATGGAACATGTCCCTGTGGGAAGAACAGCAATAAAACGCACACGCACGCTACTTACGGGTTTTTGCGATCTGTTTTCTGTAATCATCGATCGGCTCATTCAAGAATCCCCGAACATTCAAGGATTCTGGTATTGGCTGTTCAAGGATTCCTGAACAGTCAAAGGTCCTGTGGCCGGACATTTGGGGGTTCTGCGGCTTAACCCAGGACCCCCTCCTGGGTCCTTAGAAGGACCATTGTGGCCCTTGGAAGGACCCATGGAGAACTCACAAGTGCCTTTTGGGGCTTAAGGGGCACTGACAAGTAGAGATGGACTAGAAGTCGAACTGGATCCCGAGTTTGAGCCGAACTATTCGTGTTCGAATGGACTCGGACTTCTCGAACTATCCCGGACCTGGATTTCTCGGACTTTCAATATTTTCCAGACTTTTGATAATTATAGAAAGTTTGAACGTTCGAGGCATGCGAATATGCAAGTAAAATATCTATTATACCAATACGCACGTAAATATCGAATATGCGAGTAAAATGTCTCTTATACCAATACGCAAGTAAATATCGAATTATCGAATCTGCGAGTAAAATGTCTATATACCAATACACGAGTAAATATCGAATTATCGAATCTGCGAGTAAAATGTCTATTATACCAATACGAGAGTAAATATCGAATGTTCGAATCTGCGAGTAAAATGTCTATTATACCAATACGAGAGTAAATATCGAATGTTCGAACGCGAGAGCTCGAAAGTAGCTTGCGTGAGAGTAAAGACCTGGATATTCAAACATGTTCCCCAGACAATTTCCCAGGTCCCACAGCCATTTACATTAAGTTACCATTGATATTTTAATTGTAATTCATTCAAACTTTTCGAACTATTTGACTCCCAATGACTTTAATGGGTTCGTTTTCAAACTTTTGAACTTTCGATATAGTTTGAAATTTCAAAAACAGACCGCACTTTCAAAAGTTCGGCCATCTCTACTGACAAGTGCCTTTGTTGGTGTCCTGCAGCTCGAAACCAGGACCCCCAAAGGCTCTAAGGGCCCTAGAAGGGCCCTTGATCCAGGACCCCCCTTCCCCGGCACTTATAAGTGCCCTTGTAGCCCTTGGAAGGACCCTTGGGGCACTTTTGGGGCTTAAGGGGCACTGACAGGTGCCTTTGTTTAGGTCCTGAAGCGTGAAACCAGGACCCCATTGGCTCTAAGAAGAGCTCTTGGGGCATGTCTTCTTTCTTCTCAACCGGGCGATGTCACGTTTTCTGAGCTTCGGGGGGTTTGCAACTCTTTATATACTGTAGGTTTGCTGAAGGACCAAATCCAATTGTGATTGGTTAATATTTCAATGCTTGCAATCATATGATCACACATTTCCGCAGTTCAGAAAGCGGAATTTAGTAAAATCCACTAGATACGCAATTTGCGGACCTCTGAAATCCGCCACGGAACCGGCCATCCCTAATTGTGATAATTCTAGTTTTGAAATGAACCTGGTTTTGATTTAGAATTGCCGGTTTTAAAAATCCATGGATCTAATCCAATTTTGAATTTGTTTGAAAATTGCTTTCAAATTCTCAAAACTTTTTGAAACTTTATAATTGGGTTTGAATCAGATTCAGAAATTCAATAGCTTCCACAGAACTGCTGTGGAAAGTACACTCAACAGTTTCGTTAATCTTTACTGCCCGATAGAGATGACTAGAACTTGAACTGGAACCCGAGTTTGAGCTGAACTATTCAAATTAGGACGAATTCGGACTTCTCGAACTATCCTGGACCCGGATTTTTGATATTTTCAGACTTTCAATAAATATCGAAATTTTCGACCGTTCGAATATGTGAGTAAAATGCCTATTATACCTATACGCGAGTATTATACACAAATCCGCGAGTAAAGTGTTCATTAAAACCTATACGCGAGCATCGAATCCGCGAGTAAAATGTCCATGGTATTTAGGCGCAAGCATCGAATCTGCGAGTAAAGTGTCCATTAAAACCTATACACGAGCATCAAATCCGCAAGTTAAAGATTCAATAACATATACATATGTACAAACTATATATAGCAGCTCTGGTTTTTTTTTACCAACCATTGCGAGCCTTCCTTGAGCATTAAAAAACAGTGTACTGATTTTATGTGAAGTGGTGGCGCACTGCTATGATGCTGGTTTTGTAAACAAACAGACCATTTGGACACAGGTTTAATTCCCAAGACTTTTTTTCCCTATTATGTTCCTAGCAAAAATATTCGGAATGTATATAATTTCTAAGGTACAGGTTTTAGAAACACACAGACTATTTTACAGGTTCAAATCCCACCTAGCAGCCCTTGTTGGATACAGATTGAAAGCATTGTTTAGAGACTTAAGTTCCCCTTTAACATACAAACCATAAAGCATTACACAATATATTCTTGAACTTTTTTCATTGTATAATTTATTAACCTATATTGTCACACAAATCTTTTTTTTTTATCTCCCTCAATCAACCATGTGTTGGTGAATCAATCCAATTAAGTATATAGTGCAACAGGAAATGACTCCCAGTGAAGGATATTTGGCGCTTTTTTTATTTGGATGTCAGCGAGTGTGGCATACTTTAAGTCATATAGCTGAAATGGGATTGGAAATGTTGAGCAACTATAACAGTCCCCTTAAAGCCAAGCATACTTTCTGTTTTTCTCGCTGCTAAATGCCATTCATTAGGTGAACAAGAAAAAAGAATTGAAAACACTCTTAAATTCTTAAATAAAAATCTCAAGTACAATCTTCTACACTACACATGTTCTGCGCAAAAGCTCAAAAAAGTTAATTAAAAATATTGATTGTACAAATGGTGAGTAAAAAAAGAACTTAGACCAGAGTGTGTAAATGCAGTTCAGATTAATTGTGCAGCATAGTAATGTTTTAATTCCCCAAAAAGTTATCAAAAGTCACAGTTTTACATTACTAAGATCAGTAGAATTCTTTGAATATATGAAACCTGCAGAATATTTGCAAATTATCACATAACAGCCAATTACTGTAATTGTTATAAAGCCTACTATACCCCCAACATTTTTTTCAAATTGTAAAATCCATTTCCCAGGGAGATTTGTTTTTTTTCTAGCTGGAGTGGGAAATTTGCTAAACATTACTCACCAAAGGACATGCTGTACAGACAATCATTCTATTACAAGATTGTATCAAAGGGATTTTGAATAATAATATCAGGTTAATTTCTACAACTTAAATGTAAGTTTAAAAGTAAAAATAAGAGCAGTTTCTTGTATGCCTAGTCAAGTTTGGAACATTTATGTGCAAATGGGAATATCACAAAATATATTTTTTCAATTAGATCAATGTATATCACATTGTATCATTGCCGTAGAGATATGCAAATCAGAGCTACGTGTCTTACATTTGATTGATTATTTAAGCTTCCCTTTTTTAGCACATTATCTCTCAGCATGAGAAGTAGATTATTAAATGTCAAAAGGGGGGAAAGAACTCAACTCATTTTTGACAATGACGTTCATTCAATACAAGATTTAATAAAAGGTTTCAACTACTGTAATGCTTTAATTTCTTTATCAGACCTTGCCTGGACCATGACAGTTAATGTAGAATGATACTTTGGTTCTCCAAATATATATATATCTGTATTCTTTTAATTTGATTTCCGAATGTAATACTTTGTATATATAGTCCTATTCTTACTACCTATATTTGTTTTAAATAATGTTTTAACAAACCCAGCAGTCGGAAATAGATCTTGTATGCAAAATGTGTTTATGTGCTTTGTCTCACTGTACATTCCTTTGTTTCTATAGGAGGTTATGAGAAATCTTGTTAAAAGATATGTTGCAGCTATGATCAGGGATGCAAAGACTGAAGAAGGATTAACAGAGGAGAATTTTAAGGTATGACCATTTTTATTTGTTGTTTTGGTTTTGTTTGAGAACCTTAAAATAGGTGTGAAATATAAAGAACAGAAATATAAAAACTGATTTGATTTACTATGGGGCATATTTGTATAAATGTGTTCATTTTCACTGCCTTTTTCAGGCAAATTTGCACTTAACCTAATTGATAAAGCGTCAATAACCGTCACCAAAAAGTCATTACTGCTGCAATCACCATTTCGCTAAGCGCCACAAAAACCACTCAATAGTTTTAATAAAACGGTGATAAGTGTTTTGTTGCGTTAAGGTTCCCCATTTAAAACCACCGTGTCTGAGGAGGCATAAGTGCCCATATATTTAGCCTGTTATTGGGTTCATGGAAGGAGTCAGCACCTTATGGAGTGTTTCTCAATTTTTACAAGGGTCCATGGGGGGTGTTAAACTATTTTCCATCATTTACTCTAATAGATTTCCGAGTTTACCAAGATCGGCATTTTTGGCGTATTAATAAAGCTATTCGTTTTCATACTGTCAATGTGCAGTGGTAGTATCTTGTCTTTTTGCCGCTATACAGGACTTAACGCAATTAATTCATGTGATCAATATGTCAGTTGAGATTGGGGGCAGGTAATTGACCAAGTTTTCCTTTTAAGAGTGGAGGTGCCATTTAAGACTTTTTTGGGAGTTTTTGCTAACTTATTTTTGTACTAAAATAATGTGAATATGCTGAAAATTTACAGATTTCCAATTAGGCAGTTTATACCCAAACAATAAAATAAAAAATAATTTTAGATAATTTTTAAAAAAAATATATAATATAAAAGCAAGACCTCTACTGGCTCTTTTACCTGCTGGCATTCCAATGATATAGGCTTTTGTTGTAAGTTTGCACAGCCAACCTTCCTATCCCTCTCTTGGAACCAGATCACGAGCAACGGTCAAGTATGAAAGGCTGTAACATTGTTACCCCTTTACTGACAGCGCAGTAAAAATGTCTGTTAAAAGATTAGTAAAGCGGGGATACAATCCTCAGAAATGTTCATCATGCATTGATATTCAGTATTTTTGTACCATAATGACATTTGAACATGGTTATTTGTCATAATTACTTATTGGAGTAAAGGAGTGTGACCTCTATTAGAAAAAGCTGACTAAATACTGATTTGCTTATTAAACCACATGTAGAATCCATTCTATCAACTCCCCACTCATACTCTATTCAATATAGATCAGCCAAATCTGAGGTTTATATTACATAAATTAAAAAATGTAAAAGAAAACCCCTAAAACTGTTAGTATTAACTCTGTTGGGAAAAATTTATATTTATTTATAAAGGTTCTTTAAACTTTTTGCCTCCGTTATCACCACCTTTTTGCCAAATTGGTCATTACCGCTATTTCGCCATACATCACTGCAGTAACCGCTCGATCATATTTATAAAATGACGAAAAGTGTTTTATTGCGCTAAGTTCAGCCATTCAAATTCGCCAAGTCTGAGGTGGCGAAAACGCATAAGTGGCCATTTATTTATCCTGCCAATGGGTCCATGGAAGGTGTCAGTACATTGTGGAGTGTTACTCAATACTAATAAGTACTCAGGGGGTGTTAGACTATTTTCCAGCATTTACTGTAATACGATCTGAGATTTTGCTTTTTTATATTTTTTTTCGCTATTTTACGATTTCTTTTTTTTTAAGGTTCTGATTTTCTTTATTTACCAATAAAGTCAAATGGGGGTCTGAGGGACATATTTATAAAGGGGCATTATTTTTTCTCTTTTTTTGCCACCAGACGTATAAATCAAAAGCGAAAATGATGACAAATATGATAAATAGTGTAAAACTCACCCAGGCGAATTTTTTCTATTTTATTAATAGGACATTTTTTAGTATTTTTTATTTTCAGCAAACTGCAGCTAATTATCAAACCAGTTCCATTAATATGGGAACATACCATAGTGCTGGGTAAGAAATAGTCATGTTAATGGAACATTCCAGTAAGTAATGATGTTTCAGGAAAATTCAGGTAAAACTGCAAAAAATGCAACAAAAGGGAGAAAAGGGGCAAAAAGGCGAAAATTCCCCTATTTATAAAGCTTTAAATAAAAAACATTAAAAAAGACAAAAATAGCTCTGAAATTTCACCTTCTCTGGTCTGGTATTTCTCTTTTCGCCACAATACCAGACAACACATTGAATAAGGCGATATTACCATCACACATTGCTGCAGCGTTACTTTTCCGCGAAAACGAAAACAAGTGCTTTATAAATAAGGCGACAATAGCTCCCTTTGTCATTGCGATGTCTTGCGATAGCGAAATGGCGAAAATATCGATCTTTATAAATATGCCCCTGTGGTTAGATGGTCAGAAATGTGGTGGTAGTTTTGTTATTGACACCAATGAAATTGTGTTAATTTTTGAAATTAGGTATTTGGACCCCAAACTAGATTTGGGTTGAAACTATGGTACTTGATTTTTAAACATAATATTAAATATTTTTAATGTTCTATGATATCGCCATTCGCCGTTAAGTTTCTCACTCTCCATATGTTGCCCGAAAAGGACAGCTGGGATTTGTGCATCATTTTATTAAAGCAAATCAAAAGACTTTGAAGCAAGTGTAGAAAAATGAATGTGAATAGGTTTTGTAATTGTAAAACCAGAATTCATTATTTCAATTTCAACTCAAACTAAACCATTGCCCTTCTATGGCCTACATTTTATAAAGTTGAAAAAAGTGTTATCATTCACGTCAACTGCCATGGATATAAATATGTGACATAAAACTGAATAGTAAAAACAAATTAAATGGGGGATTTACACAACTGGTGCAATTTTACTGTGGATTTGTTACCCATAGCAACCAGTCGGCAGTTAACACTGATCTGTCAACTGTAGTAAATGGGATCTGTCACCTTGAGATTGTACAACGGAGAATAATGCACTCGTGTTATGTGAACATCCATTTAAAGGAGGGATTTGTACAGTATATTGTGTTGGGTATATTAATATTCATAGTTTTCTCTATACCATTTTGTTTTTGTGTGATGCTATTTAGAGTTTGACTTTTATTTATATTAATTTCTATTATTAATCACAACAGCAAACACGGAATAAAATCATTGAAATAACCTAACAAATTTGGAGAATAAACCCACTCAACACTACAATGTATTACTGTGTTGATTTACTTTTCTGTGCAATCTAGAGAAGGTGCCCCCCCACATTTCGATGAATAGGACCCCTGCAGTAGGCCATACTGTAAATGGAGGTGTGGTAATGTTCAACTACCATATTTGCAAGGGATCTAGATGCTTTTCTTTCTTCTTACCTTCTTTCTGCATGCAGAACATGTCTATTTAGTTTTGCTTGATCTTACCAAGAAAGCAGGCAACTGCACAGAGGAGCAGCTTCAGGTGACACTGCTATTGTGTGAGCACAAACAAAAATACCATTTCTAGTGCACTGCCTAATTTCAGGGTGCTTTGTAGCTTGGCAGCTGCTAATTTTAAAGCAGAACTATGATCTGAAATGTTTATGCAAATTAACTAAGACACTGCCCATTCAAAACATTAATCTTTCTAAGTGATTTCTAATTAAATGTATCCCTTTACCACCCTCCTGCCACTCCAAGTGTTCCAGACATGCTCAGTGTTTTACTAAAGAGTAAAAACTGTCCAATTAGCTACATAGTATCTTCCTCTACTAAAAGGGAATACAAATGAACTGCAGGGCTGTTAAATACTAGCAGGGTTATTCAATAAAAATTCTTATCGTTTAAAATGGTGCTAATTTTGCCCTAACCAATCAGATCTTATTTAATTGAAAGCTAACACTTGATTGGTTGGGGCAAAATTAGCACCATTTTAAACGATAAGAACTTTTATTGAATCTCCCTGTAAGTGTCTTTAGTTAGGAATCATTTAGAAAGAGCATTTTTATGCCATTTTAATCAGTAGATTCTGGGCTATGAGTTCCATAAAATGTGTTTTAGATCATAGTTTTCCTTTAAAAGGGAAATTAAATGCAATGCTGGCTTCTGTTTCTAGTTTGTGATTCCTTTATCTCTGTATTACATCAGGTTTTGGATTTCCAGTTCATTAACTCAATATTTTTTCTCCTAAAAGAAAACATGCTTGAATCATAGCTTCATAATATGTCTGCTACTTCTGGTAACAATACTGGTAAATTAAAATTCCTACTTTTTAAACAATGGCTTTGTCCTAAACAGAATAAAAGAAAAATGAGGTGAAAGGATATATTGGCTTAAAAAAAAAAACAGAACTTGTATTTTATTCTGTAGGTTCCTAATACTATGGGATTCCATTTAGCGTGGTAGAATACAATAACAATCTTAGTTTGTCACTCAGCTCGTGCTGTAGTTTAATAGTTATTTTTATTTTAGTATATAAAAATAAAAATTATACTGACGCAATACATTGATTAAAATGTCTGAAAGCAGGATGAGAGAAAGTATTAAGAATATTTTTACTAATATACAGTATGCATACCGCATATACTCGAGTATAAATCGATCAGAGTATAAGCTGAGGTACCTATTTTAACCTGAAATATAATTGAGTATGAGTCGAGGGTAGATATTTTAACCTTAAATATACTCGAGTATAAGCCGAGGGTAGACATTATGACCACTACTGCCTTCTGATTTAGTATTGTTTTGAGGTATCTGTTGTATTCAATTAGATCAACTGGACTTGAAATTTAGTTCTTGAAGTCGTTTCACTAGTCATCCGACTGGCTTTCTCAATTCAGAATGACTTGTACAAGAATCTGTGGCAATTATGGACCCTGGAACATCCCAATTAGCATATCACAACCAAGTGTTAAGGGCGTGATTGGATAGTGGCTAAGAGGTGTTATAGGGACGCCCAGAGTAAGGAGTCAAAACAGCATTGTACATGGCAGACAGTTAGTGTCGAACCCCCCCACCTCTATTTAGGCTTGGTTTCTTTATTTTCACATAAATGGCCTCCTTAACACCTCTCTTGAACCAGTCCATCAGTCCCGTTCCTTTGCCAATATGTTAACATTACAATCTTCAAAGGTATGTCCTTTATCCTTAAGATGCAGGTACGAGTCCTGACCCGAGGAATTGGCTCTTCTGTGCTGGGCCATACGTTGATGCAGTTGCTGTTTGGTCTCCCCCACATACAAGTCAGAGCATTCTTTACTGCACTGCATATATGATGTCGCTTTTCTTGTGTTTGGGTATTGGGTCTTTTGGATGTACCAATTGCTGCTTCAGTGTGTTGTTCGGTTTAAAGCAGACAGGGATATGGTGTTAAGGTGCTATGCCCTTAAAGGTATTAAGCGCTTGTTTTTCTACCTTCTCCATGTAAAGGTTGGCCACAATCGGTGAAACTGGAGATCCTGTAGCACATCCATGTTTTTGCTTATAGAACTTTTCCCTGTATTTGAGATAGGTTGTATTCAGGCACAAGTCCAGTAAGGAACACACCTGTTCTGGGTTGAGATCAGCTCTGAGTGCTGTCTTGGCCTAGTCGTTTTCTCACCATGTCAACAGCCTCCTTGGTGGGTATACAGGTGAAGAGAGATGTCATATCATAGGACACCATAGTTTCTTCTGCACCGAGTACTATATCTTCAATCTTGTTGGTGAAATCCTGAGAGTTCTGGATGTGATGCTTAGAATTTCCCACCAATGTTCCTAAGATATTGGCTAGGTATTTTGCCACCTTGTATGTTACAGAGTTGATGCTGCTGACTATAGGTCTTAGTGGGGCCCCTTCCTTATGTATCTTTGGGAGTCCATATATGCATGGATGTGCTTCACCAGGGTAGAGGCGATGATACATTGCTCGATCAATAGCTTTATCCTTTTGAAGCTGTTGTAGTAAGTCTATGACCCTTTTTTTGTAACGGCTGGTGGGATCCCTTGTTAAAGCCTCATATGTGTTGTTATCGGCCAGGAGCATGGTCACCTTATTATGGTAGTCTGAGGTGTTGAGTACCACTGTGCATCTTCCCTTTTCTGCCAGTAGAATAGTGATACTGGAATCTTTCTTGAGGGATGTTAAGGCTCTTCTTTCCTGTGTGGTCAGGTAAGATGAAGGAGTTTTAGCACTGGCTAAGGCTGCAGATACCTTAAGGCGAAGTTGTTCTGCCTCACTCTGTGGTACCTTATTATTGTGGATTGAGGCTTCTGTGGCTGCTATAATATCCACCACAGGGATGGCTTTAGGACAATGCTTTAGTACAATGCTGTTTTGACACCTTACTCTGGTCGATCCTATAACACATCTTAGCCACTATCCAATCACGCCCTTAACACTTGGCTGTGATATGCTAATTGGGATTTTCCAGGGTACATAATTGCCACAGATTCTTGTACAAGTCATTCTTAATTGAGAAAGCCAGTTGGATGACTAGCTAAACGTCTTCAAGAACTAAATTTCAAGTCCAGTTGATCTAATTGAATACAACAGATGCACCATGACCTGGATGAATGAGAACCTTCACAAGCATATTGTTTCGCGGCTTAAGTTGCCCTTTAAATGGACTGCAGAAATTCCATACATTAATAGCCAAATACAGTACCAGTAACCCACAATTCCTTAGTACTCCAGGTGTTTGGAAACTGAAAGTTGTAGTTTCTAAACATGTGGAGTGGCAAGGTTCAATAAACTTAAATAAGCTTACCATCATTTACAATTCTCCTGGTCCCCATATAGTATAGGGAACTCTGACCCCCATATAGTAAAGAGTACTCTGAAACCCATATAGTAAAGGGCATTCTGACCTCCATATAGTAATGGGCACTCTGACCCCCATATAGTAAAGTCTACTCTGACCCCTATGTAGTAAAGGGCACTCTGACCCCCATATAGTAAAGGGCACTCTGACCCCCATATAGTAAAGGGCACTCTGACCCCCATATAGTAAAGTTCGAACCGTTTATGGGATAATTATCGAATGTTCGAACCGTTTATGAGATAATTATCGAATGTTCGAACCGTTTATGGGATAATTCTCAAATGTTCGAATTGTTTGTGGGATAATTCTCAAATGTTCGAATTGTTTATGGGATAATTATCAAATGTTCGAATTGTTTATGGGATAATTATCAAATGTTCGAATTGTTTATGGGATAATTATCAAATGTTTATGGGATAATTATCGAATGTTCGAATGGTTTATGTGATAATTATCAAAGGTTTGAATTGGTTTATGGGATAATTATCAAAGGTTCGAATTGTTTAGGGGGTAATTATCAAAAATCGAATGCAGGAGCTCGAAAGTACCGTGTGTGAGAATAAAATCGAGTTTTCTGTTCCCCAGACCATTTCCCAGGTCCCACAGCCATTTACATTAAGTTACCATTGATATTTTAATTGTATTTCATTTGAAGTTTTCGAACTATTTGACTCCCATTGACTCCCATTTTCGAACTTTCCATAAAGTTCGAAAGATTGAAAACGTACTGAACTTTCGGACGTTCGGCCTTCTCTAAATAGAAGTTATCAATTGTTTTCTAACTGCAGTAGACAGGGAAAACATATCAGTTGCTGCAGAGGAATATATTTGTGCCTCTTTGTAAATATGCTCATACGTATCTAGACTGCAGCACAGCATTTTACAGGATACAAAAGATGGCAAAAGTGTTCAAAAGACATGCAGCATATTAATAATATAGATATAACATTTGTTTATTTGAAATATAATTTTCTTATTTGCAATATTTGTAGTAGTGATCATGTCATTGTTTCTTAACACAACACTTTCATTAATAGTAACTAATATTCTTCAGAGGAAGAAATAATATACATTCAGGGTTATTTAATAAAAGTTCTTGGGCCTGATTAACCCACATGTGCTGTGCTAAAAATAGGGCTTAAACTCGTGCTAACCAATATTGAACAGGTTAGCGCAACTCCTTAATTGCACTGGCTGCACCAGTTTCACAAAAGACACCTGTGCAACCGGCACAATCTATTTAATAAAGGATTTGCACCACTTTTAACTCCACAATTTAAGATCAGCCAATAGCTGGTCATAAAGTGGCGTTGGGCTAAAATCCTTTTTGGGATTTACCACCAGGTGCAAATTCACTATTTAATACCGAAAGCCATATTTGCCTGGAGCAATTTGCACCTCTGGGTAAATGAGGCCCCTTATCGTTTAAAATGGTGGTAATTTTGCCCCAACCAATCAGATGTTAGCTTTCAAATGTTAAATAAGTTCTGATTGGCTGGGGCAAATTTAGCACCATTTTAAACGATAAGAACTTTTATTGAATAACCCTGGTTTTTTTAAAATCTCTTTCTTATACTTTGTCATGAATTATTCTATTCTTTAATTTATTTTTTTCCCCCATCTCCCTAGTTGCTCCTATTGATAATGTTTACGGCACCCTTGGAATTGTGGGAGCTGTATCAACGCAGGATTACTCCGACAGGTCAAACCTGAGAATTGAAATTGAAGGAGAAGGCTCTTTTACTTTCTTTGCACCCAGTAATGATGCTTGGAACCTCTTGGATTCTGTAAGTTTGCATTCTACTTTTCTACAGTGTCTTTATGGAGTTATTTTCTATAACTGAATATAAAGAATCTCAAAGCACACAGGTTTTCTGATGCACGGAGAATTCTTTAGTTCTTTAAAGAAAAGACATACCCTCCACACCTTTATTTTAAAGGAGTTTGTTTTCGCACTAAGTAGCGCAAAAACAAAAGTTTTCTGTTAATAGAAAACGTTGCAGGCCCCAGAAAAATTTAGTTAATTAGCAGGTAGATCGATATTACACCGGGAAGCATGGGTTTAACCCCATAGCGTTACCCCATTTCTTTTACTAGACTGATATTGACTGCCCCTAATCCATCAACTACAGTTAAAATGAACAGGCCCTCTGTTATCCTCAGTTAAGTTATTGGAATTCTAACGGTCAAAACTTTGTCTCGATCTGCAGACCCACCAGCAGAACCAACCCCGCGTAGGTTCATTCATCCTGAACTGAAATGTAGATGGGAGCTTAATTATGGCTGGTACACAGAGTTTTCTAAAGTTTTCTGTTAATTAAAAACAAATTGATTAACATTTCCAAATTGCCTCTAAAACCTTTGTTAAATATTACAGCAATTTAAGGACGTGTAAAATGTAATTCCCAAAATCCCAAATTTTTTGAAAATATTGATAATCCTCCAAATAGTCTTTTTTTCTATAAAAACTGATTAATAATGGCTATTCTTACTTACTGTCCTTTTTATTCATATTTCTGTTAGGAAATCCGTGATTCATTGCTAAGCAATGTAAATATTGAGTTGCTTAATGCTCTTCATTATCACATGGTTAACAAACGGATGCTGACCAAAGACTTGAAGAACGGTTTATCTGTATCATCTATGTTTAACGACCAGCAGCTTATAATAAACCATTATCCAAATGGGGTGAGTGCTTTTTGGACTGATATTATAATTTCTCCCAATTTTCGTTATGATATTACCTTTCATAAAGCTTTCTGCAACCCACTGGTGTAAACAAAGAAATGTGAATGTTCTTACAGCTGGAACACAAGTTCCTTACATATGTTGCTTATTAGGCTAAGATGCAAAATAAACTGTAGTTCTGGTTGGTACAGGGATACTATATAATATTGAGAATTACTGGTATTAATACATATACTGTAGTTCTGGTTGGTTCCAGGGATACTATATAAATTTAAGAATTTGTATTTAATTACATATACTGTAGTTCTGGTTGGTACGGGATACTATATAATATTGAGAATTCATGGTATTATACATATATGTAGTTGTCGTTGGTACAGGGATACTATATAATATTGAGAATTACGGTATTAATAATATACTGTAGTTCTGGTTGGTACAGGGAGACTATATAATTATTGAAGAATCTACGTATTAATACATATTACTGTAGTTCTGGTTGGTACAGGGATACTATAAATATTGAGAATACTGGTTTATACAATCTGTAGTTCTGGGTGGTACAGGGATACTATATAATATGAGAAGTACGTATTTAATAACATATACTTGTAGTTCTGGTGGACAGGATACTATATAATATTGAGAATTACTGGTATTAATACATATACAGTAGTTCTGGTTGGTACAGGGATACTATATAATATTAAGAATTACTGGTATTAATACATATACTGTAGTTCTGGTTGGTACGGGGATACTATATAATATTGAGAATTACTGGTATTAATACATATACTGTAGTTCTGGTTGGTACAGGGATACTATATATTACTAAGAATTACTGGCATTAATACATATACTGTAGTTCTGGTTGTACAGGGATACTATATAATATTGAGAATTACTGGTACTAATACATATACTGTAGTTCTGGTTGATACAGGGATACTATATAATATTGAGAATTACTGGTATTAATACATATACTGTAGATCTGGTTGGTACAGGGATACTTTCCGATTGCCATTTGGAGTCAGGAAGGAATCCCCCCCCCCCCCTTTTACACTCTTAAATCATGACCGAATTCCACAAAGATATTATGGCATAAGTAAACAATGCTTAATTGATGGCCAATCATAGAGAAAAAGAGTTATCAAGATCTTTTCTAGAAAGACTACACAGTGTTTTTTAGGCTTTTGGTTGTGATTCCAGGTGGTTATTATACCAATATGAGGTTTAAGTTGATCCCTATTATAGTCTATAGAAACAGTTGGACTATTATTCTGGAGAAGTGTGAGAAGAAAAAAAGGTCCTGTATTGCTTAAGTCTGCCTGTACTTTTAATCTGCCATGACCAATCTGATGTTAGCAAAATGCTAAGGGATAACTTTCACCTGATTGGTTGCTGCAGATTAATAGCTACAATATTACAGATATACTAATCCACCAGACAGATGCAGAATGAGAAACTACCAGCTATAGGATTGGGAGAGGCACTTGTGATATTGTCAAAATAACTGTTGGGTAAAGGAAACCTGTATCTATTGATAAAACAAGACTTTCTTTCTTGTGTTCTGTATGGAAGGATTTATTTTATTCATTTTTATAATGATTCTTTTATCTTTAGCGTTAGAAATTACTAAAAATGTATGCCCCTTAGTTAACATTAGTTTAAAATGTTGAGGTAGTAATAAGGATGCCTCTTTCTCTTCACTACATTTATCCCTTTACTAGCACCCCTTGTTAGTTGGGTTATAAGAAAATACATTACTTTATTCTCCCATCGCTCTCGAAACTGGAAAGGGTAAATACACAGAGAATTTCATTTTGTACAAACTACCAGATGTAACCAATATTGCCTGAGGTGTTAGATAACATCTGTAAGGCCCCTGGTCAGATTTAGTGTTGTGGTCTTTATTGCTTTTTGTTTTTACACATCACTACAGGTGGAAAGAACGATATAACTGTTGTCTGTATTTTAGTTTGGGTTTTATAGGACTACAGTAAATTTGAACTATAAACAAAAGAATGAAAAATCATGTAGGTTGTTAGATTATAAAATACAGAGCTAGTGTGAGACTTCTACTGCTCTGGGCCCATGTAAGAGAAAATTGTGATCCACCTGCTGGACTACGTACCCTGGCGTTTTGCTGGCAAGTACATGTGCAAGGGACACACACACTGACCCGATAAAACGTGACAAAACCATTGACACTAGTTTATTTAAATGTAGCTTGTGATTTGGCCCATTAAAGCATGACAGAACCACCAGGCTCCCCAGACCACCCACTAAAACTGCCAAGGTTGAAGACCTAAACCGCTAGGTCCACCACGCTGAGTGAATCTTAATTATCCAGAGATCTTTAGTAGAATTTTCAATTACATAGCCCATTGGAATCTTTGTCTTCGTTTGACCCAGGGTGTAATCAATAGGAAGGCAAGTAGCATGTGTTCCCATTGGGAAGATCTTTGATGGGGTGGGGTATTGGTTTTCTTTTATTCATTTTCTACACAGAAATATAAGTGGTTCAGCAGTTTTATGTTGACAGTTCGTAAAGCCTGTAAGATTTTTCTGCTCTTAGAGCCTAGTCAGAAATGTTCTCCAATTTTCTGTATCACAAATGACTTAACCCAATGACCTCCATGGGTATTTTTTTGGAAAGGCGTGAAAAAAGCAGAACCATTTTAAAGAATTCTAAACTTTTGAAAAATTTAGAATGTAAAAATCGTAAATGTTCTAAATTTCTCAAAACCTTGAAAATACTATATGAATACCAACTTTCTGGTACTGTACGGTGTCTTTTTAGATTTTGGGCATGACTATGTGATCCCAGGTCCCTGAGCCATTAACAGTAAGGTACCATGTTATTTATTAAATTCATTTTAGGTGGAAACATGTCCCCCCGCCCCAACCGCATTTTTTTTTTTCAAAAAGCTCCCCAAACTCTTACTTACCTCTCCCATTACTCTGTTGCACTGAATGACCGCAGCCGCGTCCGTGATTGGCTGCCGCTCAGCCAATCACAGACGCAAATGCGGTCCCGCCCCTCGCTTGCATTCTCGCAAGCAGAGGGCCGGCAGTGCGGTGGAGGAACGAGGGGAGGTAAGTAAGAGTTTGGGGGCTTTCTGAAAAAAATATTTATGCGGTTGGGGTGGGGGACATGGGGGAGCAGCATATTAAAAATCAGTTTATGGGGTGGACATACCCTTTAAAGGGTCCTCCACCTTCTACTTTTTATGTAGTGTAGGGGACCCTATCCCTCCCCCAACGCTGTGTTGTTTACAAAAAAAACATCAGAAAGGTATTTACAGAGCTTCGTTTACCTGGCCTTCTGATACTGCCCTCTGCTTGCAGGAAATTGCAAGCAGGGGTCTGACCGGCAGCCACGTCTGTAATCGGCTCCAGAAACCTCTCAGAGGAAAGTTAATAGGGGAAACCTTTTCACTCACAGACAGGCTCCTTCTGTTCCATTTCTGGGACTTTGGCTAGACACTGCAGGGGAACCATTTGGAGCGGAGGTATAAGGTAAGAATTTTTTAACACTACACAGTGAGGCCAGTAGTGGGGGAAATTTCAGTTTTGGGGGTGGACATGTCCTATAATGGTGTCCCTGCCAGTGAAAAAAATCTACAGAGAGGCTTTTGTTTGAAATATATTTAGTTTTTGAAGTATAATGTCCCATGTATTGTAGTTTTTTTCTGTACTCTAAATCCCATGATGGCACATTTCAGGGTTTAAAGCATAGTTCAAGCAAAAAAAAAAAATCTTGTTTGCTCATTATTTGAAGAATGTGAGTAAAGGAGTATGTCTTACCTCCTGATCTTGAATAATGTAATAGGAGCTGAAAACCAAGCAAGAAAACTTACTCAAGAGCACAATCCACTGATGACTAGGGATGGCATAAGACTCGAACCCGAGTTCGAGCCGAACTGTTCGAGTTCGAACGGACCCGGACTTTGAACTATCTCGGACGCAGACTTTCGATATTTCCCGGAGTTGATTTATCGGATGATTTATCGAATGTTCGAACGTTCGAGCATGAATCCGCGAGTAAAATGTACATGGTGTCTAGGCAGAACATCGAATCTGCGAGTAAAGTCTCCATTACAGCTATACGCGAGTATCGAATCTGCGAGTAAAAAGTCCATGTTACCTCGAAAGTTCGAACAGCGAAAGTCGAAAGTAGCGCGCGTGAGAGTAAAATCGATTTTACTTAAGTCCTGGATATTGGAAACATGCTCCCCAGACCATTTCCCAGGTCCCGCAGCCATTTACAAAGTTACCATTAATATTTTAGTTGTATTTGACTCAAACTTTTTGAACTATTTGCCTCCCATAGACTTTTATGGGTCCGTTTTCGAACTTTCGAACTTTACAATAGTTCGAAAGTTCGAAAACGGACCGAAATTTCAATAGTTCGACCATCTCTACTGATGACTCCTCTAACAGGTCCTGACTGCTTCCAGGTTAAACTATACAATATTACAACCAGTTCAATAACTTAGCCTACAAAAATCATTATTAATGACTATTAGTTGAAATTCACACCATACCCTGACAACCAATGCAGTTAAATTCCACTGTACACAAATGTATAATATATAATATATATAATACAGTATATGTATTAAGATCATTTCTTTGAAGAGCATGCTCTACCAGTTATAAATGTTTGCGTGTGACTAAAGCCATAAAAGGAACTTCCTAATAGACTAAACTGAACTTTTTAGTCTGTGGTTATATAACAACATTTATACACTTTTATACTCAGGCAGAAATATCTTACGTGCACAAACACCAGCCAGTAAAGTTTACACGGTATGAGCCCTAATTAACTGTAGTCATATATTTGATAACCACAGAATATGTTTCTCAACCAGAGATGTGGCAACTTGAATTTTCCAGTTTCTTGTGAAAAAACCTCAGTAAGTAGCTTCATCTCTTAAAATAAAAGGCTTTGGGTCTGGTATTAGTACTAGATAGTGTTGATTGTACCAATCTAAGAATACTGCAGGAAGATAGATCGACAGTTTGTATGACCTTTTAAGGAGTAAGGGGAGCAATGCACAAAATAAAAGGTAAATTATTATTACAACTCCATTAGAACTAACACCTTTTATAGGTATGTTTTTGTTTTTTTTAAAAAAAAGCTCTTACCACAGTTCTAATATTGGGATAAGAGAAGTACAAACTTGCAAGCCACATCACTTGACAAATAATGTTACAACCCAAATATTGGGTAAGACTTTGTTATATTTCACATGAGCATAGTCAAATAAGTAAAGGAAATAATAAAAAAATATTTAACCCCACTAGCCTGCTTGGCTGTATTATAAGGTGAGATTCTGCTTGTGGAAGTTCTAAAGCATCTACTGTAAATGTTCTTAGGCTCAACACAAGTAAAACTGATTTAAATCTGATTTCATAAACAGAAAAACTATGAAACCTGTCAAGTATGTACAGGAGCATAAAATGCTAATGTGCTACATTTTATAAAAAGGATTTAGCCAGAAACTAGCAAGTATTCTGCTCAACTTCTTTATTATGCTAATAACCAGGGACTAAAGATGATACTAATATAATAGCATTGTTAATAAGCTAGAAGAAGATATTTCAGCCGTGTCATTGGGGACAACCAGAAAGAAAATTGTTTTTAATAATTGTCTTACTCTTTTTTATATTTCTTCTACTTCTATATTTTCTCTTTATTCTTAGCCCCCCTCTCTGTCCCACAGCCAGTCGCCCCCTCTGTCCCAAGCCAGTCGCCCCCTCTGTCCCACAGCCAGTCGCCCCTCTGTCCCACAGCCAGTTGCCCCTCTGTCCCACAGCCAATCCCCTCTCTGCCCCACAGCCAGCCCCCCTCTGTCCCACAGCCAACCCCCTCTGCCCCACAGCCATAGCCCCCTCTGTCCCACAGCCATGCCCCTCTGTCCACAGCCAGTCCCATGACTGTCAATAGTTAACTTAAGAAATAAACCCAGAGCAGCCACCAGCTGCATTGCTTGCCATAGCACCCCCCACAGTAACATTCCAGTGTCAGTCTCTGTAAGTGTGGCTCAGGCTCCTGTCTGGGATGAAATAAATCCCTCTTAGTTTCTGAGGTCAGAGGCTGCAGGCATGGCACATTCTCTCAGTCTCCCTGTGCTGCTTGTAACTCCCGGTCCAGTCCTGTCCCGCCCCTAAATGCACCCTGTGTGATCTGATTAGGTGCTCTGCTCTGGGTGGGAAGAAGCAGCCAATCAGGGTCCATGCCACGGCTGCACAGTGCATGGACCCTGACTGGCTGCTTCTTTCATTGTAAGGGAGGAGTGGGAACATCTAGTGGCCAGAAGAGGTAATTGCAGGGACGCACAAGGATTCAGCACGCAGATTTAGGGTTTTATAATATAGAAATTTTGAGTATTCCTGACAGCTTTTGGGCCATAAATACAAAATTCATATAGTCATACAGACATATGGGATAAGAAGTGTGTTGTTACCTAGCTAAGGAATCTGTCGAAGAGTTCCCATGTAATCCAAGAATTTGGGGATATTTTTTCCTGTTGACTATAATGGGTACAATACCTAAACATTAATATTCCGATGCTTCGGCGTTATATAATCAAGTCTCACTTTCCTAATTAAATGCACCTGGGTCCAAATCTAAACAAACTCACGCTGTATCTTCTGACACAAACACACACAACTACACTAACACAATAATAAAAACATTTGAAAAAATAATGTTTTAAAATGTAGTTTTAAATTTTAGTCATAAATATACCCCCCCACACCCTATACAGACACAGTTACAACACACCAAATGATACACCCCTACGCACCCTCAACCATCCATTTTATGGCAACCAAAACCTAAATTATCACAAAAACATAATTTTACAGTAATAAAATTAATGTTATGGTCAATTGCAGAAACATACTTCCACCACACACAGACACAGGCAACACTACACAGACCTTCTGATGCACACCTACACCAACCCCACTCTTACGTTTCCATGTCAACTATACTTAATTTAATACAAATGAGTTTTACAGTCATAACACAAAAACATACCCCTAACATCACAAAGACGCAGGTTGTACATACTACTGATCACTTGTGAAAGGATGGCTACACTACTAAATGGATTTACAAATGTAATGTAATAAATGATATTTAAAAATGATCTTTAAAGAATCTGTGGGTAAGAATTTTTCAATAAGTCCACTTGTATAAGCATCCAAATTGAAGATAAAAGGGAATAATTCTTAAAATAAACATGACAAATTAAAAAATGATACCTACCTCCCACTTCCCTCTTAATATTTCCTCTCGGTATCCTGGAAGAGGGTCTAAAAGCGTGGATCAGCTGTTTGCTTAATTTCCTTTGTTGGTTGGTCCACTTTTTATTTAAATTAGTGTGAACTCTTGCAGAGCACATCTTCCCAATTTATCATTGCTGACAGATGTACAGGTGGAGCTCTACTGGACCGGCAAGGCAATTTGTGTAAAGTAATACAGCTGATCCAGACCAAAACCAGGGGATCAAGCAGATTAGGTCCTTAACCTGAGTACATTTAAGAGGAGGGGTGGAGTGAGTCAGGATAGTTCTCCTTAAAGCAGACTAGATTTCGTCTATTTTAAGAAGAAAACTAGAATGAAGGACACAGCGTTCAATCTGAAGTTTTAATTACAAACATTCCAGTTTGTTTTTTTTTGTCATATGGGATTTTGGCTCTTCATAATAATAAGCCCAGAAATCACCAAGGGAGCTGTGAATTAAATGCAGCTAGAGCCTCTGATCCAGAAAGTGTTTCAAACATGGCACTTGCTACCTTTCCAAGAGACATTCCGTTTGTGATTCCATGATTTATAGCACCCCCTTGACCTCAGTATAGATGAAATGCATTAAATTGTTGAGTGAGAATATATACCATGTGCTTGATTTCAGAATGTTTTCTGTCTTCTCATTTGTGCTGTTAGAGATTACGTGCATGTTATCTCCCTGCATCCTGTATTATGTGCTGCCTTGCTTTTTCTTATTTGTAGAGATGGGATCTGGGTCCGAGTCGGATTAAAGGTTTGTTCTTTGAATAGAAATGTACAAATTCCCAGGCACTAGGTTTGAGAGAATAGAAAACAAATTGCTTCCATGTACCTAGTAAATTTTACTGTATAATTAAACAGATAATTAATACAAAACCAGAGAAACAGTTTATTCTAAATATGACTAGAGCATTATTATATTCTAAAATAAAAGTTTAATAATCTTTAAGATAAAAGTCACAGTTTTTAAGATAGACCAGCCAAATGTCAAGTATGTTATTTCTATTATATCTATATAAGTAGAGATGGCCAAAACTTGTAAGTTTTGTTCTGTAATTTACAGGTCTCTGGAAAATCCCGAAAATCCTAAACGGAACAAACTTTCAAGGGTTTGGGACGCATTTTCCGAATGTACAAGGTTATTTTCAGTAAAGCTTGAGGTTATTTTAGAGGGGGGTACCGAAAATAAACTTATACAATGCAGAAACCCTTAAAATGCGGTTCGAAGTCCTGAAATCCAAACGATCCATTTCAGGACCGGATACGACACGGAACCCCTCGGTTTCCAAAATCCATTGTTCCGCCTTAAATGGATTCTTTGGATTTTGGACCGCATTTTTGAGGGATACCAAATGTACAAGGTGTATTTATAATCCTTGATATCCTTGGTGCTAAATAACTTGAACATTCAATAACCCTCGAAAAAACGATCAGAAACTCAAAAGTAGTTTCCAATCGTATTTTTGAGGGTTATAGAACTTTTGAGATTATTTAGAGGGTTACTGAAATAACCTCAACATTCGGTAACCCTCGGAAATGCAGTCCGAACCCTCAAAAGTACGTTCCGTTTTCGGATTTTCGGATCTCCGAGTTTTTTCAGAGATCTGTAAATCCGAAAACGGAACGGCCACTCTACTTGTTTGCAGAGATATAATAGAAATACTGTAATACTTCCAGGGATTAAGAGGACATTTGGCTGGTCTATCCTAAAAAACGTGGCTTTCTTTATGATTTAGCTAAAAGATTAATGAAACATTTATTTGGAAATAATAATAGCCATATTTAGAAAAAAATGGTTTCTATGGTTTTGTATTAATTATGTTTGATATTACAGTCAAATTTACTATGTACACGGAAGCAATTTGTTTTCTATTGTTTCAAACCAAGTGCCTGGGAATTGTTAAATTCCTTCAACAACAAACCTTTAATTTCCATCTTGATTAAGAAATTTGCATTTGTATTCTTCACTGATAGCACTGCTGCAAAATAACAGCATAATAATTACCAGAAGTCTCTCCTTCCTTATCTGTGTATGCAGAATTGTGCAAGATGTTGACAGACGTACTGTAGTCCATTTTCAGCCTTCTATATAGTGTATATTTACTGCAGGGCTAGGAATCATGCTTTAAATTGATATTTTGTGATGATGGTTAAATCGTTCACATAGTTAATGTACCATGAATGCAGTTGATGTACTTAGTATTTTGTATACTTAACAGTGAGGGAATCCTGTGTGGTTATCGTTTAGTCACAGAAATATATCTTCCAGGTTGTGAAGTTGTGAGCATGAGCACAAGTATTGTATGTAGCCAGGCGATAAATATACAATTTATATAATATTAATGAGTTATATGTTTACACATCGGTATGACAATCGGTATATGACAATCGGTATGACTATCGGTATGACTATCGGTATATGACATCGATGATATCGTTGACTATCGGTATGACTATCGGTAGAATCGGTATGACATCGGTATGACATCGGTATGACATCGGTATGACAACGGTATGATATCGTATATGACACGGTATGACATCGGTATGATCGTATGACATAGGTATGACTATCGGTATGACTATCGGTATGACAATCGGTATGACTATCGGTATGACATCGGTAGACAATCGGTAGACTATCGGTGACTATCGGTATGATATCGGTATGAATCGGTATGACTATCGGTATGACTATCGGTATGACTATCGGTATGACTATCAGTATGACTATCAGTATGACTTTATACATTTTTATGTTGGTTGTGAAACATAACTTGTTTTGGAAAGGTGAAGGTGAAGTGAATTACACTAAAGATATAAACTGGGATTGAATAGTCTGTGCAATGATGTGTTAAAAAAGAACCAGGCAATTACCTATTTAAACTTGCTCTTAATACTTAAATACATTCCTCAATATATTCTTTCTTTCTGAATTTCTTTCTGAATTTCTTTCTTTTTTTTCTGCCTTTCTTTTTTTCGCCTTTCTTTTCTTTCATTCTTTTCACTAACTTTTCTTTTTCGCTCTCTTTTTGTTCTTTCCATTTATTTTATTATTATTATTATTATTGTTGTGGATTATATAAGCACCAACATCTCCGTGGCGCTTACAGTTGCGTTAATATACATAAGGAAAACACATGTACATACAAGTTTAATGCAAGTAAACAAAGTGAAAATAATTTAAGTGCTGGTCCAGTAATAGGATGGATGACCTGCCTGAGAGCTTACATCTAGAGGAGATGGGGATGAAACATAAGGTGAAGCAGATCAGTAGCTGTAACTAAGTTGTCAGTGGAGCCATGAGTGTCCATGTTATAACATTTTTGAATTTAGAAACTTATCCTGCCCACTTTTAAAGCTATTTAATGAAACTTGCCATTACACAATCTGCTGGAAGACCGTTCCACAGTTTCACCGTTCTCACTGTAAGAACCTTTCCTAACCTGAAGATGAAACTTCTTTTCTTCCAACCTAAAGATTGTCCACATGTCTTCTGATATGACCTATTAGTAAACAATGCACCAGAGAGTTTATTGTATGGCCCATTGATTATTTGTGATCATATCCACAGCAAATGATGCTTCTCCAATGTAAACAGCTTTAAAGCATGGTACACACCATGCAATGGTTCCCGACGACCGTTTGGCCTTCAACGGTTAGGCAGGAGCAAGGATGTCGGTGCGGCAATAGTTTCCATGGCTGACAGTTTACTGCGACCAAGTTTGCAGTCCATAGAGAACCATGCGATCGGACATGATTTTTCCTCCGTGTCCTATCATCCTTTCGTCCGATTTTGATGAACGGTCGGTCAGACACGGCAGTAAACCCATCGACCCGGTCGACTGATAATCTGGACATCGGTCGATCGGGCTGAAATATTGCATGGTGAGTACATACCCTTCTTACATGTCATCTGTCAAGGAAGAACAAATCCAAGATTTTTGATTAGAAACTGTATTTTTATAATAAAAGTAGAATTGAAAGTATTGATCTGACAAATCCTACCTACAGTAAAACAGCTTTACAAATTTAATGATTAAAGGGCATGTCCACCCCAAACTATAATTTCACCCACTACCGGCCCCACTATGTAGTGTGTAAAAATCCTTACCTTACATCCCAGCTCCAAATGGTTCTCCTGTAATCCGCCCCCAAGTCCCAAAGACTACCCAGCAGGAGTACTGCAGAGTCCATATAGGACTATGCCTCCTGTCTCCCCTCCTGGAGAAAAATGTCATGCACAGTCAGCCCTCCCTCTCCTCCCGATTTTGTCTCCCTCCCCCTAGCTACAACCCTTTTGATATTTTGTACTGCTTCGTCCCCCAGCCCCAACCGCATTAGTATTATTCACAGAAAGTGCCCCGAAGTAACTTACCTTACCCTTTTCCCCGCTGTTCTGAACTCCCGGCAGCCGCATCCGTGATTGGCTGCCTCTCAGCCCATGATGGGGCGGCTGCGCGATCCCGCCCTGCTTGCAGTTCCGTGCAAGCAGAGGGGCGGGCAGTGCGGCGAAGGAGAGAGGCATGGTAAGTAATGATCAGGGACTTTCTGTGAATAATACTAATGCGGTTGGGGCTGGAGGGGGAGCAGTCATTATTCAAAAGTTAGTAGAAGGGTGGACAGCCTTTAAGGGCATGTCCACCCTTATATAACATGTTATATAATAGAGTACATTCCCCCAGCCCCAACCGCTATAAATAAAGTTAAGAAAGTGCTCAGATGTTTACTTACCTTCCCTCTCTCCTCCGACACCCGGCCCGGCCTTCTGCTTGCAAGACACTGCAAGCAGGGGCGGGACCGCATTCTCAGAATACCGGTGGAGAGATGGAAGGTAAGTACAGTTCTGGGGACTTTCTAAAAATTCTTTTTTTGCGAATGGGGCTGGGGGAACATATTTTATTAGGTGGCCAAGGGGTTTATGCTAGGGGGGGGAGGGAGGGGGAGAGGGCTGCAGTACGCATGCAAACTTCTCCCGGAGGCCAGGTAGGAGGCAGAGTCCTATATGGACTCTGCTATCCTCTGGTGGGCAGTTTTTGGGACTTTGGGGGGGACTACAGGAGAACTATGGAGCTGGGATGTGAGGTAAGGATTAAACTACACTACATGGTGGGGCCAGTAGTTGGGGGAATTATAGTTTTGGGGTTGGACATGCCCTTTAATAAGTGTGCTAAAAAATATTCAAATAAAGCGATTTACCTTTATCTACATTCAGTAGACTCTACAATCAAGTTTAGGGCCTTCACCACAGCCCACAAATGGTTGAAGTATACATAGAAAGCATTAGAGAGAGCCTAAATGGAATTCAGTCCTTCTGTGTAAATTTATTTCAGAAGATGTGGCACATGTTTCCTTCCTCGGGTGCATTTGAAATAAATATTACTTTAAAATCAACTTATTATGCAACAAAGCTTTAATATAAAACTCTAAAACCACTGTCACTTTGATGGAAATAATATACTGAACATTTGATAAACATTAGAGCTAGAACCTATGGTTTATTTTTGATTTGAAAACACTAGATCTAGATTGCTATATGTTTTGACTCTGGTACATGTCTGTTTTTTATTTTTGATAGGAAAGTGCTTGTGTATAACGAGCGTGCTGTCAGGGGGTGTCTTACGGCAGATGTTTGGCACAAGCTAATAACAGATTATTAATCTTACAGAATGTCACTTGGCCGAAAAGCATATAACTTAAATGACCAGATGAAACAGTACAAGCTGAGATACCGCTTTGTAAACACATGCTTGTAAGTTACAGGTAAACAGAGGAATAGCTTGACTAGATTGAAGGGAAATCTAATGCATTTTTGACAAAGCCACAGGGGTGAGGGTTGCTCAAAACCAAGAGGGATGAGTAGGATTCCATGGTCTAAAAGCTTCTAATATCTCAAAATATTTCCATTATCTACTCCCTTTTGCTGGGAAGTTTCAAACTTGAATGGGCAGTATGAGGCTGAGACTATTTCACCACAAACACATACAAAACCCCCATAAAAAATAAATGTTAATGGCGAAGATGAATCAGAGGGCACAAAACAGTCACAAAACATTAATTATAAGATTAATTATAAGAGCTGTAATATGGAGTGCAAGAAAGCAATTAAACTACAGTAGATAAAATAGAAAGTACAGATAGCCGAACAAGACCAACCTGAAAAGTTTTTAAGTATGTATATAGTAAAAGATATGGACAGAGTGAGGGAACATTAAATAATGGGGCTAAGTGATGATATAGAGGTTGAAGGAAAGTTTTAATGGCTAAACAGTGTTTTTCTGTTTACAGACCTAATTAGCGCTGATTACCTCTCTTGATTGCATTCAGCTGGTTCAGACCCAATACCTCTATTTCCTGACACTTGATTGCTTTTAGCTGTGTCACAGTGTAATCATTGCTGATTGCCTCTTTCCTGATGTTGTGATGCAGGTTTTAAACTACCAGCGTACACACTCACATTTATGAACCCTTTGAAACCTTTCAAGCCAAATTCAAAGGTTTATACTGATTGTTTTTTTCTAGTTTTTTGTGTTCTTCTTTATGTGCATTTACTCTAGTTGTCCTAAGCAAACTGGTGGTAGATTGTCCTTAAAGGGTATGTGCATCAAAAAAGTTGGTTTCTATCTGATTTACTGGAGGTAAATGCAATCTCTTACCTCCCATTCTTCAGTAAAATCTACAAGAGACGGAGGAGAAACTTACCCGCGGACCCGCTCCAGCGCTGAATTCCCAGACACCTTGAAGCATCTTCAGTCCTTTGCACTGTGCGCGCCATGCGCCCACAGTGCGAAGTAGTGAGGAGCGTCGGAGACTGTCAGTGAAGTCGGCGCTGGAGCGGGTTGCGGGTAAGTGTTCTCCTCTTCCTGTAAGATTTACTGAAGAACAGGGGGTAAGAGAGTGCATTTACTCCTGTTTTCTCAGTAAATCAGATAGAAACCAACTTTTTTGATGGACATACCCTTTAAAATAAAACAACACTGCTATGTAGCAAAAAAACAGGTTTATTGTTATTCCTTTAGAGTAAGGAAGATGTAAAAGAACAGGTACTCCTCAGAAGCTGTTTGGTACTATATACTAGCCAATAGGAAAGGGTAACGTGAAAACAATACTGCTAGTATTGGTCTTGTTTTCGACCACTGTGCTCAATTTCATAGACAAGATGGGACAATACAGGGTGTTATTGTAATATGGCTGGTATTGGTTTTTGACCGAGGCTCTATCAAGACTAGAATGTACAAAACTCTGAAGTTTCGTCCCATTTTCAGATTTACAGAATGGGAAAAACCCGGAGATCCGAAAATGGAACTTTTCATCGTGTTTATGGCTCACCTGTTATTGTTTGAGAAGCACACAGCCCACAAGTTCACAGGCTCAAAACCCCACACTTGCTTTTATTTTTACTAAAATTGTAATATTCTGTTTTTCTTACATCTAGCCTATATAAGAAATACACGGCAAATATTACTTTTTTTTTTGTATGAAAAGCAAAGGATTATTAATTGTAAGGCCAGAAATGCCTGTTCTGTGTCTTTGTCTGAGAGGGAGGATTCTTGGTGGTGTGTACATGATCGCTGTCGCTTTTAGGAAGCAAGTCGCAGCTTCCTTGTTTGACCTGTTGGCAGCTAAGGTGGATTATGGGAGCTGGACCTCAATACCTACAGATAATTTCATAAATTACCCAGCCAGCCAGTAAAGGGAAAGGAGAAAAACAGCTTGTTGTAGTTGTGTGGAATGTGCTCGTTATTGGACAACTTTAGTTCCCTTTTCAAGCCATTACCAATCCTATAAAACAAGTCCGTGCAGAGTTCTTTCAGCCAGGGAACAAACTGCCGCCCTTGTTCACCCTGGAAGTGTTTGTGACCCCTCTGACAAAGTAGGTGCGGTTTTTTTGTCACCTTAATCACAAAACAGGTCAGGTGGTCCCGGTGTTTTACTACCCGCCCTGACTGCATTCAAATCATCTTTCCACTCGTATATATTCCAATGTGTCTTTACAGGGGATCACACGCCCCCTGGTGGATCCTTCTGTCGCTATAAAATAATCAAGAGACATGCTTGTGAAGGTTCTCATTCATCCAGGTCATGGTATATCTGTTGTATTCAATTAGATCAACTGGACTTGAAATGTAGTTCTTGAAGACGTTTCGCTAGTCATCCGACTGGCTTTCTCAATTCAGAATGACTTGTACAAGAATCTGTGGCAATTATCTGGTTCAAGAGAGGTGTTAAGGAGGCCATTTATGTGAAAATAAAGAAACCAAGCCTAAATAGAGGTGGGGGGGTTCATAAGGCTGTGTATTAAATTTTATTACAGTAATCCCACTATGATAAATAGGAAAAGTTTTACCTCTTTTTGGCGATATTTAATTGCCAGTTTTAACCGTGCAAGATCATTTCCATTCTGTTCATCTAACAATCCACCATCATCCCGGTAGTTAAGAATAATTTCCAGTTCTCTTGAACTCCTTGTCTGATCTAATAGGTCTTTTGCAAACTGCTTACATTGTTTTGACAGTTCCTCGTATTCAGATTTAAACTCATTTTCCACTTTGCTTAACTCTTGCAGCTCCCAGCTCAGTTGAAATGCTGTTAGAAATGGATCTTCACTTGATAATGCAATTAAAGATGGACTCGCCAATGCTCTGTAGATGTTTAATCTTGACCGAGAATGTCGGAGACTATCCACATCAGATCCTGCCACACATTCTACACAGTTGCAACGAACTTCATGGGGTCTAGGCACAGAAACGCCCTTCTGTACTAAATGCTTTATGATTTCATAATTGTTTGTATGAGCGGCCAATATTATTGGAGTGATATCTGGAGTGAATTCTGAAAACTGTTTATCTAGAAGTATTGGAGGAACCTACAAATAAAAATAATATTAATGTCAATAAAACACACCCAGAAAAGTTATTTATATTTGATATTCAATTTAATTTGGTTAAATTTGCTCAATATATATTACTTATATACGTAAATAACTATTTTTATGTGTTATGAAGTATTTTTTATAAACTAAACCCACATTTTTACACTCCAAAATATGAAAATATTCCCCAAAATATACCTAAAAACAATAATAAAATGTAAATTCTCACTACAGTAAATGGCATTAAAGTAAAAGTAGCCCCCCTGAAGAACTGGCCACACCCCTAATCTCAGTCACATGCTTCCTTGCCTAATATGTCCTGTTAGATATCCACAAGTTTTAAGGGTTCCTCTGAGATGTTTAATTTTTATTTTGCCACCTGTAACATACAAGGTGGCAAATTCTAGCTAACATCTTAGGACCTTTGGTGGGAAGTTCTAAGCATCACATCCAGAACTCTCAGGATTTCACCAACAAGATTGAAGATATAGTACTTGGTGCAGAAGAAACTAGGTGTCCTATGATGTGACATTCTCTTCACTTGTATACCCACCAAGGAGGCTGTTGACAGGTGAGAAAACGGCTGGGCCAAGACAGCACTCTTACCAGCAGAACTGATCTCAACCACGAACAGGTGTGTTCCTGTTGGATTGTGCCTGAATACACCCTATTTCAAATACAGGGTAAGTTCTATAAGCACAAAACATGGATGTGCTATGGGACTCCAGTTTCACCCCTTGTGGCCAACCTTTACATGGAGGAGGTAGGAAAAACAGGCGCTTAATACCTTAAGGGCATAGCAACCAGCCACTGGTTCAGATATGTTGAGACACCTGGGTTAAAATCCACCAGAAGGAAGTACAGCTTTCACCGAACACATTAATGCGGTAGACCAAAACATTAAATTCACAAGGGAAGAGGTACAAAACAACAAACTGGCTTTCTTGGACTGCTTGGTAGAAGTAAGTAGGAAATGGTAAACTGGAAGTAGAGGTTTACAGAAAACCAACACACACAGATCAGTATTTGATGTTGACTCCCACCACCCTTTAGATCACAAGCTGGGTGTCATCAGAACCCAACACAGAGCCGAGAACATCCCCACTAGCACAGAGGCGAAGGCTAAAGAAATAACACACTCAGAGGAGCCCTTAAAAACTTGTGGATATCCAGACTGGGCCTTTGTCAAAAGAAGTAGAAGGAAAGAAAAGAACACAAATATCACAGTGAAGGGGAAAAGCAAGACAGGAGGGAAGAACATGGTCATCCCATAGTAGCAGGGGTCTCCGAGAAATTAAGAAGAATTTTCAAAAAACATCGTATCCCTGTGCTTTAAACCGAACAACACACTGAGGCAGCAATTGGTACATCCGAAAGACCCAATACCTAAACACAAGAAAAGCGACATCATATACAGTGCAGTGCAGTGAAGAATGCTCTGATTTGTATGTGGGGGAGACCAAACAGCAACTGCATCAACGTATGGCCCAGCACAGAAGAGCCAATTCCTCGGGTCAGGACTCAGCCCTGTATCTGCATCTTAAGGATAAAGGACATACCTTTGAAGATTGTAATGTTATATACATGGCGAAGGAACGTGACTGGTTCAAGAGAGGTGTTAAGGAGGGATTTATGTGAAAATAAAGAAACCAACGCTAAATAGAGGTGGGGGGTTCGACACCAACTGTCTGCCATGTACAATGCTGTTTTAACACCTTACTCTGGGCGTCCTTAAACACTCTTAGCCACTACAATCCACACCCTTAACACCTGGCTGTGATAGCTAATTGGAGTTTCCAGGGTACATAATTGCCACAGATTCTTGTACAAGTCATTCTGAATTGAGAAAGCCAGTCGGATGACTAGCGAAACGTCTTCAAGAACTACATTTCAAGTCCAGTTGATCTAATTGAATACAACAGATAGATGATTAAGAGACAGTGGTGTTACTATGAATCACTGGGCCCCCCAGCAAAAACTAAAATGGGCCCCCAATCCTGCTTTCTCTACAGAGGTTTTCTGGAAGGAGCTATATCTCCATATCAAAAAGGGTCTGCTCCTGCAGTAGTTGAAATGATGAATGGTGAAATGGTTAAAGTTTAAATGGTGGTAATCATAATGATCATTGACAATGCAATATGTAGGAAAAGGAGAATCAAAAGAACCATTAAGGTACGTCAAGAGTCATAGTGGCTCATGTACTTAGATCCGCTGGGCAGTTTTATGGAGTGAAAGTCGAGCTAACCAATTAACTATCGGTTAGTGTGCCAGATGCACAGATTTCCCAAAAGACACCCGCACATCAGCACTCGCGATTTAATATTGCGTTGTGCTACTTTAAGCGCAATATTTTATTATATTAGGGGAGATTTACCGGGAGTGATAGTGGGTTCTAGGTAAATCTCGACCCATAAGGTTATTGTAAAAATACCCCAGTATGCTCATAGCCTTAACAGAAAGATGTGGTACAAATGTATGCACCTGGGTGTGTGTTTTAAAGGGACAGTTCAGTGGAAATTACAAATTTGTTAAATTGTTAGTTGGTAATGCCGTCTGTTATTTCTACATATTCTTCCCATTTTGAAAAATCAGTTGATTTCATATACCTTGCGTTCCCTGCTGTTGACATTAGTGAGCTGACATTTCAGGTCTAATGGTCCTTCTTCTTCCCAGGATGCACCACTTCCTTGTGAATGTTCCTAACAGTAATATCTAGATTGGCTGTTGGATGGTAAAAGACTCAGATCTCTACTGAGCAACTGAATCAACCCTGGCGCTGGATCAAGGGCAAAACCATTAACGGTCTCTACTAGGGGTCCTGCAAACAGGAAGTCAATTTGGTTGCATTTATTATACACAGACAAAATGCTGAATGGACAGGTTAAGGTCATTGAGATGAAAAAATACTGCTCTTTTTTCTGAAAAGCATATGTATTTGCACTGAACTTCCCCTTTAAAAATACTTAATCTGCTTCATGATAGAAGGGTGTATTATAAGGCTGTGTATTAAATTATTACAGTAATCCCACTATGATAAATAGGAAAAGTTTTACCTCTTTTTGGGATATTTAATTGCCAGTTTTAACCGTGCAAGATCATTTTCATTCGTGTCATCTAACAATCCACCATCACCCGGTAGTTAAGAATAATTTCCAGTTCCTTGAACTCCTTGTCTGATCTAAGTCTTTTGCAAACTGCTTACATTGTTTTGACACGTTCCTGTATTCAGATTTAAACTCATTTTCCACTTTGCTTAACTCTTGCAGCTCCAGCTCAGTTGAATAGCTGTTAGAAATGGATCTTCACTTGATAATGCAATTAAAGATGGACTCGCCAATGCTCTGTAGATGTTTAATCTTGACCGAGAATGTCGGAGACTATCCACATCAGATCCTGCCACACATTCTACACAGTTGCAACGAACTCATGGGGTCTAGGCACAGAAACGCCCTTCTGTACTAAATGCTTTATGATTTCATATGTTTGTATGAGCGGCCAATATTATTGGAGTGATATCTGGAGTGAATTTGAAAACTGTTTATCTAGAAGTATTGGAGGAACCTACAAATAAAAAATAATATTAATGTCAAAAACACACCCAGAAAAGTTATTTTATTTGATATTCAATTTAATTTGGTTAAATTTGCTCAATATATATACTTATATACGTAAATAACTATTTTTATGTGTTATGAAGTATTTTTTTATAAACAACCCACATTTTACACTCCAAAATATGAAAATATTCCCCAAAATATACCTAAAAACAATAATAAAATGTAAATTCTCACTACAGTAAATGGCATTAAAGTAAAGTAGCCCCCCTGAAGAACTGCATAAAATCTAAAACTTCTTATATTTCAGCTGTCAATCAAGTTCCTTGCTCTCAAAAACTATTCTTCTGTTTTACTGTAGCTGGAATTGTATAGTATAGTATAGTATTTGAGGTTGACTAAAGACATACGTCCATCCAGTCCAACCCATCTAGCAATATCCTCATTTCCTGCCTAACTGTTGATCCAGAGGAAGGCAAAAACAAAACACCAAAATTTATGAAGGGGGAAAAAAATCCTTCCTGGCTCCAAGTGGCAATCGGAAATCTCCCTGGATCAACTCTACTCCACATATCAATACCAGTAACCTGCCAAACTCCAGCTTTTTTTTGAAACTGACCAATGAACCTGCCATAACAACGTCCACTGGAAGACAGTTCCGCTTTCCGAACTTGAAGCCTAAATCTTTTTTCTTCAAGTCTTAAGGGATGTCCATGTTTCCTCTGACATGCTCTATTGGTGAACAATGCCCCAGATAGTTTATTGTATGGCCCATTAATATATTTATACACAGTAATCATATCCCCATGCAAGCGCCTTTTCTCCAGCATACATAATTGTAACTTTTCCAGTCTCTCTTCAAGCTCCCCCAATCCCCTTATTAATTTAATTGCCCTTCTCTGAACCCTTTCCATTTCAAAGATGTCTTTTTTGTACACAGGATCACAAAATTGCACTGCATATTCCAAATGAGGCCTTACCAATGCTTTGTAAAGAGGGAGAATAACATTTTCCTCCCTTGAATCCATACCTCTCTTTATACAAGACAATACCATGCTGGCTCTGGCTGTTTCCACCTGGCACTACTTGTTTCCTTTAAGTTTGTTATCCACCAAAACTCCAAGATCCCTTTCCAGCAGGGATTCACTTAACACAGAGCCATTTATAGTATAAGCAGAGCCATTTATAGTATAAGCAGCAAAATGCATCACCTTACATTTATCAACATTGAATCTCATCTGCCACTTAGCAGCCCAATGTGACAATCTATCTAGATCCTCCTGCAACGATGGTGACAGCGTTTTGGCAGTTGGATTGCTGTGTGCAGGGTTGACATTTGATTTGTGGGGAAAAAGTCATGTTGGATGAAAGTGGGAGTGGATAAAAGAGGGAGGGGGGATACTGCTCCTAAACAAAATGTGTGCTGGATTGAAGGCATGCAGCAACACACGCATATCAGAGTAAGTGCTACTTATTCAATTATAGATTAAGATGAGGCAACGTCATTTTTTCAGTATAGTGTCCCTTTAATGCTGACAGAAGAGTGCATTTTCCTGCATTGGTGTTTAGTTAAAGGGACACTATACTAAAAAAATACTAACCTGGGAGGTGAGTGTTGATGCAAGCGTTCAATTGAGCACCTTTTGCTCAGGAGATTATACTCCTCCCTCTTTTTAAATGCTCACAAAAGAAAAGATTATGAGAGCAAGGAACTTTATTGCAGCTGAAATGTAAGACATTTTATTGTTTTTATTGGATATCTAAAAAATAGTGGGAAGATCAACAAAAAAAATACATACAGTGGGGTTGGGCATGACTTAATGATTTCAAGTAATGTGCTTGTGAAGGTTCTGCATTCATCCGGTAGGTATATCTGTTGTATTCAATTAGATCAACTGGACTTGGAAATGTAGTTCTTGAAGAAGTTTCGCTAGTCATCCGACTGGCTTTTTCAATCAGAATGGAGAAAAGCCGTCGGATGGACTAGCGAAACGTCTTCAAGAACTACATTCAAAGTCCGTGATCTTAATTGAAGATAAACGATGTTTCAAGTAATGGTCAAATTTTTAAATACCCTTTTTTCAATTTTTTTTTAAAGGGCTGTCCACCCCGAAATTTAACTTGGAGATGTGGTAGGGTAAATTCGGATGTGTGGACTAGTGCGCCTATGTAACATCCCACCACACCTAGCGACGAAACACACACCACGGAAATTACCCCCTTTCCCCAGCCCTTGATTAACCCCCCTCTGAGTAATTTGATTAGTAAAGCCGACCACCCACAAGCTGTGTTGACCCCATTCACCGACCCTCATTGACCTGTCCTTCTTTTTCCTTTTTCCCCCGATCCTGCAGTGTTCAGGCCCCTCTTGCTTGCATGGAATTTGAAAGAACAACAGGGGGCGGGGGACCGGCAGCCGGTCCGTGATGGCTGAGAGGCAGGGAGGGCTGCACAGGACCGGGAGGGGCAGGGAGCGGATGCAGCTGAGCATGCCTCAACCTTGATGAGGTTGCCTTGATGAGGTTTTTTGTTGAGGAAAAGTCTCAGGCACAGCATGAGTCACCACACTGCTCTACCAGCAGTTTCCTGGACTTTGAGGGGCACCAGCAGGGGGAACTATTTTGAGAGGAATGTAAGGTAGGATGTTTATTAAAACTACTTGATGTGGCCAGTAAGGGGTTAAATTTTAGTTTTGGGGGTGGACATGCCCTTTAAAATAGCCATATGTAGGTTGTTTTTTGTGTTTAAACAACTGTTAAATGCAATACTTACAACTGATTCTTTTCATCATTGATTATTTTTTGCAGCATTCAATAACCAAAAGTTATCAAGCTCTAATTATTGATATCAAGTGTACATTCAATCGGACCATGATTGTCCAGGTCCAATCATTTCAGCCAATTGTAAGGAATCTGTCAGATTTTTTACATTTTGATTGCTTACTTTAACTTTAATGCTTTTAAGTGGACAAAATGATTGTTTATTTTAAAGGGCTAGTCCAGCCCTTGAATTAAAAATAACATATTGGTAAATCCCCCCCCCCCCAAAACTGCAATAGTTAGAAAGTTGAAAGATATAAGACTAACCTGAAATGCTGCACAAAATCCTGCTTCCCCTAATGTCAGTTATGGATGTGACAGTTGGCATCAGAGCCAATGACTGAATGCTAATCCACAAGCTGCCTCCTTTGAGCAAGCTTAAAACAAGATCAATTAATTGCTAAAAGGGGTGCAAGCCATATATAAACTACCCCTTCGTTTTCTCTCTTAAAGTTGTCATTATGAGGGTGAAGTTTTCTTTTAAGTACTGAACATCTAGGTTTCAAATATATATGGTACTTCTTACACAATATAAAATGATTTACATTGGCCTCGCCCCAGTTTAACTTAGGTTTTTTTTTTTTTCTCGAATACCTGGGGTCCACGGGTCATGGTAATGTTGGAGGTGCACTTTATGGCCATTCTTTTCCTCGGGACAAGAAAGTTCCATTAACTAGATTAAGATGAGGCAACGTCATTTTTTCAGTATAGTGTCCCTTTAATGCTGACAGAAGAAGTGCATTTCCTTCATTGGTGTTTATTTAAAGGGACACTATACTAAAAAAATTACTCACCTGTGAGGTGAGTGTTGATGCAAGCGTTCAATTGAGCACCTTTTGCTCAGGAGCATTATACTCCTCCCTCTTTTAACTGCTCACAAAAGAAAAGATTATGAGAGCAAGGAACTTTATTGGCAGCTGAAATGTAAGACATTTTATATTGGATATCTAAAGAAATAGTGGGAAGATCAACAAAAAAATACATACAGTGGTGGTTGGGAAGAATTAATGTTTCAAGTAATGTGCTTGTGAAGGTTCTCATTCCCCCCCCCCCCCTTTTACCAGTTTTTTTTTTTTTTTGCCTTCCTCTGGATCAACTGTTAGGTAGGGTTTTTAAAAAAAAGTGAATAGGTTGGACTTGATGGACATATGTTTTTATTCAACCTCAATTACTATGTTACCATGTTACTCAAATGATGCCAACAAACTAAGGCCAGACTGCCTAACCTATGATTAAGAGCTTTATAGTAGGAAACAGGTAAGGCAATCTGACCCTTGTTTGCTGATTTTTTACTGGTTTTACTTTACTGCTCGGTGGAAGCTTTAAAGTGCGTGGCCTTCTTCCATTTGCTATTCACCCCTTACCACTGGCTTAAAAAGTAAAAAGTAAATATAATCATATTTAAATTATTACTGTAATAATAAATAGGAGGGTTTGGGGTCATTTTTGGTGTCAAACAGAGTGCCAGTTTATACATAATATTCTATGTGAGTATTTTACTTTGTTATCTACTTTCACCACTGGACTAGAGATGGCCCTGAAACCAAACCCGAACCTGGTTCTGAAGTGGATTTTACGGATCCGCCGGAACTCAAACTTTGCGAATTTCGGATTCCGTCTTTTTTGGGATTTTTCTGAACCACTAAACAGTTTGAAATTGCTAGAAATGTAGAAAAAATTCTAAAATAAAACGCGGAATGCCAAAACAGGAAGCGCATGAAGATTCCGGTACTGGACAGTGTTTTTAAAAGATTTTGCCCATTGATATGTGTTCCCCAGGCTATTTTTTTATGTCCCTGAGCCATTTACAATAAGTTACCATTCCTATTTATACCCTAATTTTAGGATTTTTTAGCTCTCATAGACTTTAATGTGCTCCCTTGTGGATTCGCAAATTTTTTTCAAAAATCCGCAAAACTGCAAGCGGAACAGATTTTCATAATTTTGGCCATCTCTACTCTGGACCATTTTTAAATGTATACAAATATTTTCTATGTAAAAAACTTGTCATCACATTTGCAGCTTGAAAGGTGCCATATGTCAACCAAGGCTCAATTTGATCCAGAGAAAAGCATAAAATATGAAAGTATGAATAATTAAAAGAGAGATTAAATATTTTCAAAAATACTTTAAAATTAGACTTACGGTAGTACTGGCTGAGTATTTTGTATCTCCACGCTTACTTATAACACTTTGTGCAATTATCACCACTAATATATTTATACATTTATTTATCTTCTTATATTTACTTCGCTATGTACAAATGTAAACGTCTAAAGTTGGGTGCACACATGAAAGATCTTTAAAAGATGACAGACAGAATCTTCAAGTTTCTGTCTGTCATTTTCTTAAGATCACACTACACACAGCCCGTTCTCCCTTTGTAAAGCATAGAAAGAATGCCCGGGATGACACATTTCCTTTATGGTGGCCATAGACGCTACAATCCGATTGTACAATCTGCAGGTAGCACGATTGGATTGCTGGTTGGCCAAAAATTTTTCAACTGATCCGATGTGGAAAATATTGGAAGATCGTTGAAAGATCTTTCAACGAACTTCCTTACATGATCCGACGGTCGTACGATATCGGGATATCCCATCACTATTAGGCGTGGCAGACTCCCTATACTTTTAGCAAAGGAAGATGACCACAGGGGAGGGAAGTTTTCTGAAAGTTCCGAAAGGTCTAGATGCCAATGGTAAACCTTCATCTGCCCTTGGCAACACTCAGAACTGCGGTACACACATTAAAGATAAAGGGACAGTACCGACGGGATTGCCCATTTAACACATATTATGTATTATCATTATTATTATTGAGGATTTATATAGTGCTAGCATCTTCCATGGCACTTTACAATTACATTCACATCAGGCCCTAACCCAAAGAGCTTACAATCTAACAGCTTTAGAGGTTAATTGTTAAACAAAATTGGGCTTTGATTCCAATAATAAAAGACCTATCTAATATTAACTACGAATTTTTAAATATGTACAAAACGTTCACATTTTCACTGAAAAGTTCTGAGTTTTGAAAAATTTTTAAAGAGGCGCACACCATGATTTTCACTGTTTTTTAAAGGTGTTATTTGTTCTATTTGGTATAAAAGCGAAGGAACTACAAGCATGGATTTGATTATACTTACAGATTAGATGATGGTTGATGGCTGACAGCTATACTGCCCGGTTTGTTCATAAGAAGTACATTATAACAGGAGTGGTTACATTTCTGCAGAATATTGTAAACCAGATGCATTCTTTGTCACTCTACCACATATACTAAAGGCTCGTACACATGCTCAATTTCCGAGCGTGTGTACGAGCCTTTAGTCTGACACCATTATCATACTATGAAAGTAGAAAGCCATTTTCTGTACTTAAAGCTTATATTAAAAAGACAGATTAAAGTTATATTTCATTGGAATTGTTCACATTCCCAGCCTGATCCTATACTCTGTATAGAGGAGGGATCATTCTAAAAATTTAATGATTGCTATCTGCTTACTATACTTAACTGTAGGGAGACCAAAGCGACCAATGGAAATTGTTTTATCAAAACAGTTTGATCCCACAGGCTATATACCAAGCCGATAATCAGCAAATACAGTCGGATTTGTCTTTTATCGGCCGTGTGTGCCAGCTTCAGTTTTTGTTCTTTCTGGTCATTGGCTGTCTCTGAAGGTTTCCAACTGTCTGGATTATCAGTGATGGAGCTGGTGAATTCTGCAAAATAATAAACTGTAAATGAATCTATAATTTGTACTGTTGTCTGTCTGGGTGAAGTTATTTGGAATTATAAAGTCTAATTCACAAAAGAATAAGGCAAGGCATTTTCATTGGTGCATATTACATATAAAATTACATTTAAAGTGCTGATTTTACAATAAACGTGTTTAGGGTGTGATTATTACCTATTTGGTTTTCTGGCCATACTAATTTCCCTTTAATAGGACGCCGCGTTCATGTAAGGCTTGTTGAAAGAAAGAGAACTTTCCACCAGCTTCATCAAATAAAGCATATGGAATTAATTTCCAAAACTGCATCTCAGCAATAGATGATTTAGTTTGTGGTCATAAAGAAAGAAAAGAATGTTTTGTGCATGTATTATACATTAGAAAGGTATTCCCTGATTTGACCTGCAAAATGAATTTTGAAAGGATTTGCAATGTAAAAGATTGATCCATAAAATACTTAAATTAATAAAAGGTTATAAATAAAATGGAGAAACGGTTGTAGAGGTTGTAGAGAACAATTATATTGCTATTAATATATGACGTTTTTGAATAGGATATTACCAGTTAATTAACTTTGTATTGATTGAAACAGGTGGTCACCGTTAACTGTGCAAGAGTAATCCATGGCAACCAAATAGCAACAAATGGAGTTGTCCATGTAATTGACCGAGTCGTGACAGCAGTTGGAAATACCATTGAAGATTTCATTGAATCTGAAGATGAGCTGTCATCCCTTAGAGTAAGTTAGCGAATGAATTAGCAATACCCGTTCCTTTCTGCTAAAAAGCAACCAATCTGAATATTGGTTCCTCTGTATTGTGTGTATTATTTATTTTCTCTTATATAGTCCAAAGTAATCTGCGGATCTGTGCAGCTAGTTTAACATTAAAGTGCTTACGATATAAGATCAATATCACACACATCTATCAGTACCTGGAGGATACCTAACCAAGCACAGGGATAACATACAGGCTCCTTGCAGATGACACAAGGGGTGGACTTAAACCAACATAGTAAGACAAACATGTATTTCTAGCCACTGAACCCCATGACCAGACTTATCACATCTATAAATAGCGGGCTGATCAGTGGAATTTTCTGCCTAATCGGTAGCACACTATCCAGCCTTAAAGTCTGTGTCTTCCAACTTCTGTATTCTTTATCCTTTTAAAGGGCATTTCCATCCCAACTCTTACTATCCCCATACCCCCAACTGCCAAAATTGTTATACTTACTTAGCTTCCTGTGGTGCTTAAAGCTCTTTTACCTGCTGTCTCTGCTGGTGCTGCTCTATCCGGTCCAGAGGAGGCGTGACAGTATTTCAAAGAAAGTCATTGACCTTGATGTCACAGCCATTACTGATAGCAGTCGGGATGCACATGCCCTTAAGTTTAGTAGTCATTAGCAGTTCAAGGCCATATCTTTTATTTTAAAAGATATTTGTTTCAGTAATGTCAATCCTTTTACAATGGTTTGTACATACGCTTTCAAGAAAAAGGGAGTATTTTCTAATTTCAATGACCATAATCTGCCACTCCGGTTATTTCTTTTTGCATGAATAAATGCATCGGAAGTGCTAACTTACTGATTGTCAGAGCCCTAATAGTGTCCCTAATAGTTTTGCCCTTGCATCTGGCTTGATTCACTTGCTCAGTAGAGATCTGAGCATGTTTGACCCACACAACAGCCAATCAGTAGAAATTACTGTTAGGAACATTATGAGGAAGGGTGCATCCTGGGAAGAAGAAAGACCTTTAATGAACGTGAAATGATAGCTCACTACTGAAAACAGCAATGCATAGTAAAGGGTATGAAATTAATTGATTTTTCATATATGAAGACAATAAGTAGAATACCTAGGTGTGTGTAATATAGAATTTTTCAGTGAACTTTCCCTTTAAATACATTATTTTATAATAAGTATAAATGAATATGTTACTATGCCTGATTACATATGTTACAGGCAGCTGCAATTGCTTCGGATGTCCTGGGAAAACTTGGCCAACCTGGTCATTATACCCTTTTTGCCCCAACTAATGAAGCCTTTGAGAAACTTCCACGAGGAGTTCTTGAGAGAATTATGAGTGACAAGAAAGCAGCAGAAGGTATATTAAAAAAAATGTTAACCTTGGAATAGCTTCATTTCAATGGTCCATCATCTTCCACTCATATAAATTACTACCTTATAGGCAAATAAATCATTTGCTACATTCATTCCTAGAATACTGAAAAAATGAAGTCTCAATTTCTTAAATAAGTTAAAGGGTATCTATACCGAAAAATAGGTTATTTTAAATTGACCATAACTAGAAACTATAATTCTTCCCAACCACCAATGATGAATTTTTTTGTTGATCTGCCCCCTATTTCTTTAGATATAAAATCTAAAACTTCTTATATTTCAGCTGTCAATCAAGTTCCTTGCTCTCAAAAACTATTCTTCTGTTTTACTAGTGATTTAGCCACACATTATGATTTTTAACCATTAGAAATTAAATAAAATGTCTATTATGTGTTTGTTTTAGCTCTTGTGAAGTTCCATGTTCTTGACTCTGTCCAGTGTTCTGAAGCTATAATGGGTGGTGCTGCTTATGATACTCTTGAAGGAAGCCAACTCCATATAGGATGTGATGGGGATAGCGTGACTGTAAATGGTATTAAGATGGTTAATCGTAAGGATATTGTTACAACTAATGGTGTTATTCATTTGGTTGACCAAGTTCTCATTCCTGACTCTGGTGAGTACAGTTTATGCAGCTTTATGAACAATTAACAGTCCAGTGCTATAGCAAAACGTGTATGTGTATGTTTAAGAATGTGTATAAGCGTTAGTAAACCTCACATCTTTTTTCAATTTAAAGAGAATAATTATCTTAATAGTTCATAAAAGCTAGATTGTGTTAGATAAAATGAAATATATTTATATCTTCTAATGATAATTTTATTCTTTCCAGAATCTATATGTCTTTAAGAGGTAGGCATAAGTATTTCTACCCCTTGTTTTGCCTTCGTATGAACTTTAGAAGTTTTGCAGTGCTTGCAGACGGGAAAAAAGTACAAGTTTTGTTAAGTGCCAGGACTCAGGCTTACCTGACACTTAAAATTTGTAACAATATTTTTCTTTGAACTCAGCCAGGGAGACTGAAAGCTACAAGCACTCAAAAAGCATCTACAGCTAATGAACAGTAGGAATACTTATTCCTGACACACTACAATCACCCAAGTGACAATTATATTACATTTTAAAGTGTTTTGTTTTATAATGGATACTTGATGTAACAATGATTTGTTTTTAATATTACAGCCAAACAAGTCTTGGAGCTTGCAGGAAGTCAACAAACTACATTTGTTGATCTCATGGCACAAATGGGTCTTGCAGCAGCCCTCAGACCAGAGGCTGAATACACTCTTCTTGCACCTTTAAATAATGCCTTCTCTGGTAAGCTTTCAAAACACAGTTATGTCTAATCTGAAGCAAAGATATTTATAGCTGAATTAGTGTTTAGTACTTTTTTTACTTACAGGACTTTATATTACATCTTTCATTGTAAAATTACAGATTCTTTAAGTAAATAGTACAGCAGTTAATTAAATGTTTCATGGGATTTTCACAGATGAAACTTTAAAGATGGACCAACGTCTTCTCAAACTGATTATGCAAAATCATATTCTAAAAACGAAGTTTGTTCTTAGTGAGCTGTACAACGGGCAGACATTGGAAACTCTGGGTGGAAAGCGTCTTAGAGTGTTTATCTACCGTACTGTAAGTCCATGAATGTTTATTTTTCCCAACTTTGATTATACATTCTTACGTAAGCAATACATATGAGGTCAGGCAAACTGTAGCGTTAAACCACAATTAAATATAATGGAAATAACACATCTTGGCTTTTAGGCAGAAGTTATAAATAATGCAACATTGAGGAGCATATTCTTGTTAATGTACGGCCATGGCTGTACATTTACGAACGTTTGGCTGTACAAAACCATGTGGTGGTAAACTAGAGGCCAACATACAATTACAACTGTGAATCACAATTATGATTGAGATTGTAAAATTATGATCAAAACAATTATTAGTACAATTAAAATTGTGAATGGTAAGCAAAATTGTAATTTTATAATCGTGCTTACCATCAATAAATTATTTAATTTTTTTTTTAATGTGTGTCTTTTTATGAAAATATGAACCCGAATGGGGTTCATGTTCACACAAGGAAAGTTCTCAACTTGAATAAGTAAGGTTCAAATTCTGCATTTGCAGCTTTGATTTAAACATGGAAATTGTGAACAGACAAGGGAGTATTAAGACAGGAAGCATTTAACTGAATGTATAAATCTTTTTGATTGGCTAAGTTTATGTACAATCTTGTTAGTTACCAACCTGTGTCTTGCGGACTGCATTTGGCCCATTTGGAATAAATTGCAGCCCATGGTACCTTTGGGTGGGCAGACTGGTGAGTGGAGTGTGGGCAGGCTTGGGGTGGAGCAGATATTTGTTGGTCTTTAATTCTACTTATTTGGATTGAAAACAGGCTGTTTGCATTGAAAATTCCTGTATGCTCCGTGGAAGCAAAGAAGGAAGGAATGGTGCAGTTCATACTTTAAGAGAAATCATTAAACCTGCAGAAAAATCATTCTTTGACATTCTAAGCCTTGACAAACGGTTCAGGTAATTTTCACCTTAGATTTGGTTAAAACTGAGTCGCTCTTATTGCTGCAGAGTTACTGTACATGAGCTTCTGGTTAAAAAGAAATTAGTATGTACAGTTTATTTATAAAGCGCCACTTGGGGTAACAAAATACAAGGGGGATAAATACATAAATAGTTCAGTACGTAAATATATACATTTTATATAGTGAAGTGCTAAAACCTTGCCACAAGAGGAAAGGAGGTCTCTGCCCCGTAGAGCTTACAATCTAGTTAGGTGGGTAACATACAGACACAATGGATTGAGACAGCAGTGCAAATAAAACAATCATATACTGTGCTGGTTACCAGAAATAAAAGAATTTTTCTTTAAAACACGTCTTTCCCATGTTGCTATGGCACATAATAAATTGATAGTACACAGCATCTTTTCAACAATGTAAAGGTAACATCTGTGTATATACATTCAGGCAATGCATGTAACATTGCATCAAATACTTTTCCCCCTAGATACTAAGTGGTGTGTGCTGTAATTTTAACAAACAATTTAAAGTATATACAATATATTTATTGAACTAGCAAGTGTCTAAATGATGTTCCATAGAGCCCATTATTGGCAATTCTTAGGGAAAGGATTATGGAAAGCGAATGACTCTTTAAATAAGATAAAGATTTATGATTTAGTACAATATGTGATCAGCAAAGTATACACACAGTAGAGTGCCACCTGATGTACCAGGTATATTTGGGGGGTCCTCACCTTCTGACTGCTCTGTACCCAGCAGTGACCAAGCCTATTCTATTCAAATGTAATAAAGAAGGGGACGTTGCACAGTATATTTACTGCAACACAAGTGCTGTTTATTGTTAATTGCAACAAGTTTCAGACTAACAGCTTGAAAAAGAACTCTGTGTTAGTCAGAAACTTGTTGCAATAAACAGCAGTAAATATACTGTGTGGCGTCTCCTCCTTTATAACATTTGGGTAGAATCAGCAAAGTATACCTGTAATGTAGGCAAATATATCCTCTTGAGTCATTATTTGGATGAAAAACCTGCTGAACACCATTTATAAATGTGCCTTTAAGTAGAACAAGTTAACATGACACAATATGAAAAGTCTGACCAATAAACCACTTTTGAGCGGTCTACCATCTGGATTCCATGGAGGGAACGAGGTATCTCTGGACCATTTGGAGAGTTGGTTTGGCTAAACCTTGTTGGTTTGTCATGTTTTTAATTCAGCTAATCTTTGAGCTAAAAAGAAAAGAAAGAATTCTAACAAACAAAACCCCTTCCCTCTGTTATGTGTATTAATGGAGCATGACATTCTATACAGGAACATTGAATGTTGCAACCACACACTTTATTTCTTAAAGCATCTATTTTGCAGATAATTAATCAACAATGAAGACAATAAATTCTAACACACTGGACTTTCATATTAAAAAAAAAACGTTTGTAATGTTCAATTTATTGGAGACTGAAATTATATAGTAAGATATGTAGGAAATGGATTTGGCTTTGCTTTGTAAAATTGTGTGTAACAGTTATGGGACTGTTCATGATCCATCCAAGAACAACTTGTTTTGCCTTCCCTCTTCCAATTTATTCATTTTATACAGCACTGCTAAATACCCTTCACCTATTGAAAGGAAAGCAACAAAATTGCTGCACCATGACTAATGTTCCTGCTGGGGTTTGTTCTGTCATCGAGTTCATGGAAAGAAACATGATTTCAATAACTCTGGTAGTTTTGACCCAAAACCAACCTTGACATCCCTAGAAATTTAAAGAAAATGATGTAGATTTCCATTTGTATTAATTTCAAATTCATGAGCACTAATGCTACATTTCTATGTAAATGTAATCCTCACAGACTTGTTTTTTATTTTCAATAGCATTTTCCTAAGCCTTATTCAACATGCAAACCTGAAAGAGCTTCTCACACAGCCTGGAGCCTGGACTCTTTTTATTCCAACTAATGAAGCCTTTAAGGGACTTAGTAATGAGGAAATGGAAATTCTAAAAAGTAAATATCATTTTGATTTCCCTTGTAATGGGTTTTCTACTGTGTTTATAATGGTAGATTATTATTTAACACAATACTGAAGCAAAACATCTTGATTTCCTCAAATATCAATTTTGGGTTTAGGGACAATAGAATATATAAGTTTTAATAAATTATTGACAATGGCTTTCTGCTGGGGGGTACAACATTAGCCAATGGTCATTTAGCAATCAGGCAAAGCAGATTGCAAGAATTGTTAGAGACACATTATAGATGCTAAATTTACACAGGTAGGTGTTAGGTAGAAATGGACCAGAACGTGGATCCGAACCCAGTTCCGAGGCAGATTTCTGAGATCCACAGATTGCAGACTTAGTAGATTCTGTGGAATTCCAATTTTCGGATTTTTCTGAACCGCGTTTTGAAACTTTGCACAGGAAAAAGCAATCAATCCTCGAACATACAATAAGATTTCTCTGAATTTCAAAATATTCAGAATTTTCAAAAAATCCAGAAAATTTCAAAATTAATGAGAAAAGGCTTGAAAATACTAGGTGGAATGATTTCAGAATTTCCTTTTTTTTCCCGAGCGGAATGGATTTTTCAAGTCCCGACCATCTCAAATCCTTAACATCCTTACAAAGCTTTAGAACAAATTTACAATATACAGTCCCTTTATATACAGTATATGCACCATCTAAATTTCTCTGCACAAACACTTGTCTACTTGTTTTTCAGGAGATAAGGTTGCTCTTCAAAATATTCTTCTGTACCATTTGGCACCAGGAGTGTTTATTGGTGGTGGATTTGAGCCTGGTGTAACCAATATTCTTAAATCTCTTCAAGGTAGCAAAATCATGGTTAAATCAGTAAGTACACAAAATAGGTATTAATACTGCAGTAGATTTGAAACTTGATGTGACCAAATGGGTTTGCAAACTTTTTTTTCTCTATTTAATGCCTATAGAGTGAATATATTTAGCAAAAAGGAAAACAAAAGTAAAAAAATAATATAATTTGGTCTTTTATGAATGGAAAGCTTTTTACAAAAACAACTCAACCATAAAAACTTAGCTAATCCCCCTCCTAACAAAAAATAAAATAAGATTAAATATTTAAAACTTTTAAAAAAAAAATTCGACAATTTTACAATTATTTTCCAAGAACAAAGTACAATACCATAATTATGCAATACAAACCTAAATCTATGTTTGCATACTCAACCTTAGGCCCCTCAGTTAGCCCCCCATGATAAAAATATCACATCATGGTACATGGAAAATCTGCTATTTGCAATATAAAAGGTTGATTAAATTGCACCAATGTAACCAATTATCCCACCAGAAATAGAGGAAATGGTAAACCCTATGGGCCAATTAACCCAGACTCGCTGGGCAAATATATGGAGTTAAAGTCGTGCTAACCGGTTCGCTACCAGTTAGCATGATTTTAACTTCATATTAGCGTTGGATACGCAGGTTATGCAAAAAACACCCGTGCTTTTGACGCTCGCGATTTAATATAGCGTTTGTTCTAGTTTTAGCACTGAATTTTAACGCCAGCTAATAGCTGATGTTAAAATCCTGCAGTGGGTAAATCCCTAGCCTGTATGTCTTTATTGTCAGTGTCCTGATTAGGATATGCCCAGACCTGCAAGCATGATATTTAATTGCAAAAAGCAGAGTAGTTGCGGTAAATTTCCTCCCAATGTGTTTGCATTGCATAGAACTGTTTGCAGCTGGAAAAAAGCCTTAGCAATTAGATCAATGATCTGATGTTTGTATTGTGTTTTAGTTTTGTTTTCTATTTTTGTAATCTTTCATGCATCATGGGCTAGGCCACACTAGCGCGTTTTTCACGTGTTTGTGCACGTGGTTTTGTGAAAATTTCCACAATTTCCGATGTGCTTGCACGTCCGCTCGTGGTTTGGCAATGCATACGCCCTTTTTGGTGCGTTAACGCATGCGTTTCCATAACGGAAAACGGCAAAATCGCATGCGCAAAAAAAGAATTGCGCTTTCAATCGCATGCGATAACGCACACGATTGCATGCGTGATTTGGTGCGTTGTAGTGTGGCCTTGGCCTATCAGTACAATGTATCAGCAGTGAGGAAGAGATACGCATCTCAATGCTGCCAATAGCCAATAATAGACAAATCCCTAACATCAGCAAGATGGGGGGGATGGGACAAATAAGAGAGTGGGTTGGTATCAGCTCCATTTATTTTAAGTAGAGAGAGCTAATATGATTGACCTATGTATGTGTGAACAGCCAACAGATCCCATTTTAATTTCAATTGTGCAATGGTGACCACATGTGTATGGCCACCTTTATCTGCAAACTGGCCATTATATCAAAGATTGAACACACACATACTTTGATTTGTAAAGAAATGAGTACACAAGATATTCTTAACAACATATTTTTTAAAAAATTATTTACTGTTAAAAGTATACAACAATTCAACAAAAGTTGAGTTTTTTTGTTTTTAACTTAAAAATCATTAATATAAGGGTAAAAACAATTTGAAATTTGATGGTTCGATGGACGGGAACCCAAAACCAGGAGTGTTGGCAAAAATATGTTGATAAAAATAAAGCAATATGGAATCTTTTACATTGGGAATCAACTGAACAGAATTTGGTATTTTATATGAATGGTTCGGAAAAAAAAAACCATTTACCGGTATGTTCATTACATGTCAACGTGTTATTATTAATTCTTTATTCCACAGATAAATGATTCGCTTTCTGTAAATGGAGTGGCCGCTAAGAATTCAGATCTTATGGCCACCAATGGAGTCATCCATACTGTGGATAAACTGCTTTTCCCTTCAGGTCAGTATTGTAAAAGAGCAAATACTAGTAGTAGTGTATTATAATATAAATAAAAGAAAATTACTACTGTGTGTTTTTTTATACTTTGGGGCTTTGATGTTACTTCTTAAAAAGTGTGTTTATTTAGATTTAGCATTATTGTTTAAATCCTAATCCTATTATAAAGGAATAATTCAATGGAATGAGCGAATTAATAAAGGGAAGGAAACAGGAAGGCAGGAGGGTATGTCAGTTGGGGGATGGTTAGAATTACAGGAGGGTTTATTCAATGGTCCCTGGAAATGCTAAATCAAACATTTATACAGTTTGTTTTTTGTAACTATCCTAATGTATCCCTTTTAATAGTATAGAAGGGGTAAAAGATTAGAACACATCCGGTAGTGGGCTGGGAACTGTTTCAATAATGTTTGAATAAATGCTACTTATGGTTAAACAGGAGACAAAAAATGGTTTATGTGCTAACAATTAAACTAATGTGCCATAAAGGATAATATTTAATTCAGCTCATGAGGCCTTTGAAGTGCATACATGCCGGATGGGGATCTTAAAGGCAATGTCTGCATACATTATAATTTGGTTTCTGCAGTAGCCATGCAGCGTTTCAGTCTTAAAAGTCCCCTGATGACCTTGGTTGCATTTGGTAAAATGTTTTTTTCCCCTAAATATCTGTTTTTATTTATTTATTACTTTATTTTCAGATGTTCCCCTTGGAAATGAACAGCTGCTGACAATCCTTAATAAAATCATTAAGTATTTTACAATTAAGGTATTTGTTTTCATTTGTATATTATTAAATGGTGACATGAGAACTAGGGGTGGGTTTCGGGTTTGTTTTGAACCCCATTAAGATTCGATACTGGCAGTTTCGAGGTTTGAGAAACATTCAAACTATCGAAACAAAACTTCGGAAGTTTAACGATTATTCTTAATTGAAGATTAGATGTCGAACTTGGAATATTCAATTTCAAAAGCACAAACTGGTTGGAACTTTGGCTCCCATTGACTTCTATGAGAACACAAGTTAAAAACAAAAATGACCCAGGTGTCTTCTACATTATGTAACTGTATAATATAGTATATTATAGTATAGTATAGTATTATTTGAGGTTGAATAAAGACATACGTCCATCCAGTCCCCTACCCACCAATACCCATATTTCCTGCCTAACTATTAATCCAGAGGGAGGCAAAAAAAACACCAGAATTATGGATCAACTCTACTTTATGTATCAATACCAACAACCTGTAGCACTATGCACTATGATAACACCAAGGGCATATCTTTTCTTTAAGTAGATTTATTAGCCTTACTTTACTTACCATACCATATGTCAATAAAGAGGGTGCATAGTGGGTGAAAATAGTGATGTGACACATTTAATGCAGGGAAATCGCAAAACACAATGCTATGCTAATAGATGTGCGTTGTTTCCAATGTACTAAATGCAGTTGTTAAGTTAAAACATACGTTCACTCAAAAATGAACATATCCCTTTTTTAATAAATTGAAGAACATAAGGTAAAGGAGCTATGTCTTTCCTCTCATTCTTCAATTAATTTAATAGGAGCCGGGAACAAAGGGAGGAAATTTAAATGCGAGTATGGTACACCGCTGGCTCATCTGATAGGCCCCGACTGTTCCTGGCTTTAATTAAAATATAGAGTGCCTGCACGCTAATGCACACTTTAGTTTAGTTAAAGCTGGAAACATTAGTGAACTATTCCTTTTACCCATAGCCGTGATATTGAAATAAATGGACAATGCTATGCGATAACACAGGAAAACTGCGTTTATGAACCTGTAGTATGAACATTAGTCTTGCTCAAATGCATAACCTAGCCTTATCAAATGCATAATTGGTTTAGCAATGAATATCAACTGAGTTTTATTACTAATGTTTCAATATTTTGCTTTTAAGGATTCTTTACTATCATGTAACTTACATATTAATTGTTTTTTAGTTTGTGCGTGGAAGTTCATTCAAGGAAATCCCACTTAATAAATACAGTAAGTAATTAACCAGTTAAATATGATATCTTCTGTGACCCTTTTTATTTGCCCTCTCATTTGTTTTTATTTGCAGTTCAGAAATCTACTCCGTGTATCATCCACCAGTAGAATGTTAACTACTGCAATCAGCTTTCATTGCCTTAGGTGTTATATCCCTTAAATGTTGCTAAAACAAGACAGCCCTCATTCAATGTGAACCACAAACTGCCAAGCTTCATAATACTGTTTTACAGATGAAAAACCGAGCCAGATCATTTCAGAGTCTGTGGTATAGTTTCATTCATACCAGGGCTGCATAATCAGGGACCCAAAAGCCAGACTAATGTAGGGCATGCAGCCATACAGAACTCTGTTTCTTATTAAGAAAAGGAAAATGGGCCATGTAATCAATATTTTTTGCAGATGAAATGGAGCCAGGGCTTTCAATTGTTTTGCTTCCAAACCACATATGTTTTTTTAGGCTTCTTCAAAGCTGACCAGGGCCAAAAAAATAGGTTGGTGGGAATGATGGCCTGAGGAATCTATATCACATCCCACAAAGGAGTCCACACTTATTTCCATGAAGTTTTTTTCATATCCCCTAGGAAACTTTACTGTAATTTTACTAAAAAGTGTTGTACTTTCAAAATATCCAGAAAATAGACTGTCTACACATTCCCACTGCCCACCATAGTAATGCTCCTTTTTCGACAAGTACTCTCTGGTTTCCAATTGGGTTCATTCTAACCCCTTCTTCCTGCCAAAAGATACGGTATTATACTATATAATCTTAAAATTGACATGTACATTATCAGTGGCATAACTAGGAGTCATTGGGGGCCCCCAGCAAAACTATAATGGGGCCCCTCTCCCTGCTTTATCTACAGTGGTCTTCTGGGAGGAGAGAAGATGGGCCCCCCAGGGGCGTAACTTCAGGGCCTTGGGCCCCACGCAAGATTAAAGGCTGGGACCCTGACCCACCCCCCCTCCCCATTGCTCTCTGATCAGCTGTTTTTACACAGCTGATCACGCATAGGAAGGAAACATATGCGCGATCAGCTGTAAAAGACCGGGCCCAAACTTCCGGTTCGGTTCCAGCCTTTTAAATAGCTGATCGCGTGTATGTTATCTTCATTCCCTTGATCAGCTGATTAAAAACAGCAGCTGATTGTGGAGGTTGTGGGCTTGTGGCAGGCCTTCTTACTGTAAGCCCCCACCCCCCACCACCATGGTTGCGGGGTTGGCGGGTGGCAATAGTTACCCCTTCAAAATTAGCCCCCCTGATAATTTTGAAGGTGACACTTTTGTCTCTGGCAGTGCAAACACCTAGAAAAGCAGCACATAATTTTTTTGCATGGCTTGTGTAACCGCGTGTTAAGTCAGCCCTTCAGTTCACCGGCCAGTGTTAAATCAACACTGGTGATCTGAGCTAGTAGTGGGTGGTGAACTGGAGGGCTGACCTAACAGTGGCCGCTGAACTGGATGGCAAATTTAATAATGGCTGGTGAACTAAAGGTCTGACTTCAGTAACCAGCAAGTGCTAAGTCAGCCCTCCAGTTCAAGAGCAAATGATAAGTCAGCCCATGAGTTCAACAGTCAGTGTTAAGTCAGATTTAAGTCAAGTTAAGTCATATTTAACCAAACTTAAATATTCTATGATTCCTAACAAGCAACAATTTGCAACTCACACCATCTTAATTAGCAGGATTTTGGTAAAATCATCTGTAATTATGCAGGTTTATGGCATTTCCTGTTTTCTGCAGCCCTCCTTCCTAGCAAGTCACAAGTTGTTTTCTGATAGCTAAGTTTTGATTAAAGAGAAGTCACTGGCAGTAGATATGGTCCCAGACCCAAATCCAGTTTCAATGGGGATTTCATGGATCGGCCACAACTCTGACTTTTTTGTTTTTTGTTGAAATTTCTAGAAATTTAGAACATTTCTAGAAATTAGGATTTACAAAAGTTTCTAGAAATTTCAAAAATACTATACTGAATGTCAAAACAGGAATCGCATGAAGTTTTCGGTACTGGGCAGTGTTAAAGATTTTAGGCATTGATACATATTCCCCAGTTACCATTGCTAGTTATACCTTAATTTTATGAGGAACATTTCTTAACATTTTAAAGGTAGGTAGGTGCACAACTTATTTAACAGTAGTTGCGGATCACTGAAATACAATGGTGCTCAGGAGGAAAACTACATGAATATATACCAAGGAGAAACAGGGAACAGATGAAGGATCACCTGAAAACCCCAAAAGTCCCCCAAAAAATAGCACATCCGCATACAACCATACAATAAAAATACGATTTATTGGATTCACAAGATCACCCCCCTCACCATAAATATATACAAAAATAGATAAAAAAACACCTAAACCGGGCATCCCCGGGGTATCCCTGTTTGGAGAGCTATCCTCCAACTTATGTGTCTCAATAACAGTCCATCAACAATAAGTGACACGTTTGAACGGGCCTTACTGTGAAAAGCCAAGTCCAACTTACCGCCCCGTTCCAATGTGTCACTTATTGTTGATGGACTGTTATTGAGACGCATAAGTTGGAGGATAGCTCTCCATACAGGGATACACCGGGGACGCCCCGGTGTTTTTTTATCTATTTTTGTATATATTTATGGTGAGGGGAGTGATCTTGTGAATCCAATAAATCGTATTTTTATTGTATTGTTGTATGCGGATGTGCTACATTTTTTAACCTACATTGACATTATTGATTCTGCTTGTGGATTTTAGAATTTCTGGGATTTTTTTGAAAATCTGCGAATCTGCAAGCAGAACAGATTTCAGTGAGTTTGTCCATCTCTAACTGGCAGGTCCCCAGTATTTATTTGTCAGACTAGCTAGGTTGGAACTTAATCAAATAGTCAGAAGATCATTTGTGTAGAAGCCACCCTGTATGAGTGGTGATGCCGCTATAGCATTAAACTAACTATGTTTAAAACACGGAGCATTAAAAAATTAATATCAATATAGATAGAGTATCGGCTCCTGGTTTAAGGGATCAGTCAGTGCAAAATATTGTTAGTACGATCCGCCATAAAGCACACTGTAATATATATACTCACACAATGCTATGTGGTGGGCTCGATGGACACACCTCCAGACCAAAAACGCTCCAGCACGTGTAACAAATTTTGGAAACAAAGTATTAAAGCTTAAGTCACCACTCTCAGTGGGTGGTCCAGGTGCTTCCCAGCCCTGTATCCCTCGCAAGGTCCACGAGCAAAGCAAAGTTCAAAGTAAGAGGCGGGCTGCAGCTACTCGGAATATGAATTCACTTAACGGGGATTGATCAAAACTCTTTATTCGTACATAGCTACTAGGTTGGAAGGAGACTCCATTCAGTTCTTAACTGCAAAAAAAAAAAATCTTTATTTCAGTGCTCCCAGCAACATGATTCGGATCTACATGGATCTTTTGTCAAGCAATATTATTTGTCAGCTCTGGCAGCGGGAGAGAAAGGGGGGGCTAGAGAATTTACAGAGCATGTGCTTGGTCAAGGACCCAGTCTGTATGAGCTATAAACATGCAGCATTAAAAAGATGATAAAACCCAGATGGTGCTAATTCTAGGTGAAAGAAACAGCTGTTTATTAGAAACTACATTGTACGTATTTCTTAAGGATCAAACATAAGAATCATGCAAAATAATAAGTTTTTCCTTTTCTTTAGAATTTATACTCTCACATTCCAAAGATCAAATATAAATAAATACATTTCATGTTATTTATCTGTCTTGTGTCTTTCAGTTAAGAAAATCATTACAATTGAAGGTAAGAATATACATAAAAGTCAATTTAGTCCAAGAAACACATTGTCCACACATTCCCCAAACTTCTGAAAAAATGATTTTGGTGGGTGGAAGAGAAAGTTGCAAAGAAGCCCCTAAACCATAGGCGTTGAATTGTCAAGGTTTGAAAGGGGTTCATTCCCATAGTCCTTTTCACAAAGTTTAATATTGCCTAGCCCTCAATATTGTATTCACCAAAGGCTTTGCGACAGATATTGAATAGGGTTTGTTCTTTTTTCACAAATCAATGAAAAGATTTGGCCAACAGCAGGTGTTAAATGTTTGGTGTAAATGTGGGGCACTTTCAATGCAATTCATATCTTAATTTTTGAAAAGGCAGTAAATTGTCACCATTGGAAATTGCACATGATTCAGAAGAAACTGTGCAATGATGATTTTGCACCAATTTTCATAATAAGGAATCACTAAGAAAGGCCACTATGTTTTCTCCAGGGGCCCCCCTCAGACCTTACACCAGTCCTTCTTTTTAGGTAATTAAGCAAAGGTACTGTATATAGTCAAGTATAAGCTGAGACATTTTACCTTTAAAATCATCCTGGTTTATACTCTGGGTCTGGGCTGATCTGGAAGCTTGAAAGAGCAGCTGGATGAAATCACATAGCCCTGGGAAAACAAAAGCTGTAGCTTGTAACACAAAGAATCCTCTTGATTTTGGTGGGTTAGGCAATTGTTGTCCTGTTCACTCAGGCAATTGTTGCCTGCTCAGTCCAGAATGCAAGGGAAAGAGGGGAAAAAATGATAGTAGTAACAGGATTTAACAAACAGAGAAAGGTATGCTGGACCCATCTGTCTATGGGGCTGTGTATGGCTCTTTCTATAGTACTTTCTATGGGGCTGTGTATGGGACTTTCTATGGGGCTGCGTATGGGACGTTCTATGGGGCTGTGTATGGGACTTTCTATGGGGCTGTGTATGGGACTTTCTATGGGCTGTGTATGGGACTTTCTATGGGCTGTGTATGAGACTTTCTATGAGGCTGTGTATGTTAGTTTCTAAGGGGCTGTGTATGGGAGTTTCTATAGGGCAATGAATGGGACTTTCTATGGTACTATGTTTGAGAGTTTCTATGAGGCTGTGTATTGGACTTTCTATGAGGCTGTGTATTGGAGTCTCTATGGGGCTGTGTATGGGACTTTCTATGGGGCCGTGTAACTGGGACTTTCTATGGGGCTGTGTATGGGACTTTCTATGGGGCTGTGTATGGACTTTCTATGGGGCTGTGTATTAGACTTTTTATGAGGCTGTGTATGGGACTTTCTATAGGGCTGTGTATGGGACTTTCTATGGGGCTGTGTATGGGACTTTCTATGGGGCTGTGTATGGTATTTTTTATGGGGCTGTTTTTTGGAACTTTCTTGTGAGTTCAATAATATTATTTCAGAAAACCCTAAAGATAATGCTCCGTAAAATCAGACATGCTCAGTGCACTACACCCTTGGCTACACATGGATATATCTTAGTAGGAAACTTATTAGCAATTTCCGAGTTATACATTGTGTTTTAGGCTGCAGATTTGTCAAAATAACTAATTTTACTTAATTTGTAGAACCAAGTGTTACTAAAATCACAAGAGTTATCGAAGGAGAGCCAGAGTTCAAAGTGATTCAAGGTGAAACCATTACCAAAGTTATTAAAGGAGGTAATTCCTTTTCATAAATACCATACAGTACGCTGACATATTTTCTGTACCATTTTTACCAAGCACAACACAACACAAATGACTTTACTGCAGCTTGCGGTGTGTTTACTATTTTATAAGACATTTGAGAAAATCGCTTAAAAGTCAACAATATCTAATTTTATTTAGGAGAAATACTTCTTTCCAATCAATGAATAAAATATGTTTGTGCCGCAGAGGATGATAAACAGATTTTAAAGCCCCTAATATCTGTGTGATAGAAATCCTATAAGCCAGCCATCAAAGGCTTTGTACATGTACGTGTACATTCTATTGTCATTAAAAAGGAATATTATATAATATCATATAATATTTTTCATGATTGTATGCTCAAATTGTGTTTTTTTAATTATTTTTTATTTTTTATGGCTATGTCATTGTTTTTATGACAAGGCTGTTACAAATTGATCACAGCTATTTTCTCCTTTATAAATACTGATCAGAATGTGAGTGTGCTTGTCCTGCCCACTTAATATTTAGAATGCTGAATGTGTAAAAAAATAAACTATTTCCATTTTAGTACCTGTAATTTACATTGATTTTTGTAATGAACATCCCATGATCTGAAACATCAGATGTAAGAAGGTAAAAGGGCTTTGAATTTGAATAGCTTAAATTGCATCTCCACCCTTAAAACAAAACCCTTTTCACTTGACAGTTAACTTCCACCAATCAAAATTAATAAATAAGGATAATTATTTCCTTGGTTTTGACATAGTAAGCTAGCTCCTCCCTTTATGCAGTCAATCAAGGCTATGACTACTGACATCACAGCAAATACATTGACTACAATTTCCCCTGCTGTGTCCTTTTAACATGCTTAGGCTTATAAAAAGCTCTCTGAGTAACAAATGCATGTAATAAACTGGTATAAATAGCAGTTGGGGTTGTTGGCAGATAATAAACAATCCACCAGTTCTTGTTTTAATGGTGGACATGCCCTTTAAGCATCATAAACACCAGCTACTGCACTATTTTCAAGGATTCATAGGTCTTTCTTTGCTTTGTACTTAGGGGTGATTAAAATTAGTGTAAAACCCACACTATGCAATGTTCTATTGAGTTAGTATGTACTATGTACTATGTTAGTATGTACTATGTTAGTATGTACAATGTACTATTGAGTTAGTATGGGGTTTACACTATCTTAGTGTTGCCTGCACCATTTCAAAAAGAGTTTTTCGAAATAGAGCAGTGCAGCCTATGTAGCTACTGTGAACCATTCTAGTGTTTTTCCCTGTGTTTTGCTCTTGATAAACATAACCATTTAAATGAAAATCTACTTTAAAAGGAAAAGTTGACCATGCATAGTTTGTAGCTGTCCCTGTTAAATCTATTTTTTGGTTTCTGATAACTTAAAATCCATCCGGCGGGCCACCAGAAGTGCGGTATTTTGTAACCAATGAGTGCTGGGAGTTGTAGTTTTTAAAACATAAAGGTTGGACTTCCCTGTTACAAATGGTCCCATCCTAGAGTGTTCTGATGCTTGGTCACATGACATCACCTTCATTAATATGCTTGCCCACCAGGTCAAAAAACCATATCCTAATGGGTCTGGGAAGCCGTAACATGCTATGTTGTTAGGTTAGTTACTATGTAAAGGGGACATTTGCTCATAAAGGCACTGAAAATTGGAAACAGATTTAAGAGCTATACCAGCTACACAGATGGAAGAAATTATACAATTAATGGTCTATGTCACAAACATTTACTTTCATTCTCCTTTAGCCAAATCATCATATTTTGCTAAATACAATACTGCTTTTAATATTACTAACAGAAATTGAAAAAGACAAGCTTGCTTTTTTGAAAAATATGAAACATGCGTAAGCACAAAATCTACATACTGTACAGTATGTCCCCATGTGATTATATAAACATAAATTTTATATAGCAGTATCTACAATTATAGACTTTAGACTGGTTGAGGTTACAGACCTTTGGAGCTACTTTCATCATTTCTTTCAACTAGCAATATAACTTGTTATTGTTATAATTTGTTTATATAAAAAAGGTGTAAAAGTGTTTCAAAATGTTTTCATTTTACCAAATTTTTAACACTGTTAAACTAGAGATGGCCAAAACTCACTAGTTTCGTTCTGTTTTCTGATTCTCAGACCTCGGGAAAATTCCAAAGATCCAAAAATCCGAAACCAGAACGAATTTTCAAGGTTTTTCAAACGTTTCATGCTATATTATCGAAAAATTTTTCCGAATTCCCGAAATACAGACGATCCATTCGGACGGATCATTTGGATTTCGGAACCGAGGAGTTTCATTTTGGATCTGGGTTTGTGTCGGACCCCGATTCCATCTCTATGTTATACAAAGCAAAAGCGAATACGTTTTTATTTTAAAGTGTATGTCCAATTTTAAAGTGTATGTAATTTTACTACTGACAGAAACATTGTCAGTAGTAAAATTTTTGTCAGTAGTAAAATTTTTGTTTGTGAGGTGGACATAACCTTTAAATTAGATATTAAAAAGGCATAATCAAAGTTCTTTTTGCATTTACATTTTCTTTAAAAAACTCTTAGAACCAACAATAACTAAGATCACTAAAGTGATTGAAGGTGACCCAGAATTTAAACTGATTAAGGAAGGCGAAACCAGAGTGACTAAAGTAATACAAGGAGGTAAAATTGTTTTAACAGTTCACTTAAACTTAAATTTGTCTTTAAATAGCTATAAAAATTTATAAACAATAATTAAGATATAAAATTACTCTCATTAATTTTTTTTAAGGAAAATGTCAATAAATACAGTCTATAAAACTGACAATGGGGACCTGACCAAAATGCTGGTAAATTGTTAACATATTTTGAAATGTTCACACACATGTCAGCAAAACTGAAATTTCACACCAAAATACCATCTTCAAAATTGGTAATGGGATGAAAATGTGTTTTTTTTGTACAAAATTTCATTAATAGTTTTGATGTGGAAATTTCACAACTTAAATCAGTTTCTTGGCAGCTTTAAAGCCCATCTCTATTGACTAAAAGTGTGAGGAAAGATAAATAGCAGACAAAAACTTTAATTGGGTTCAGATCTAAGTTCTATGTAGACCAAGCAGGGTCATTTTTAGGCATAAGCCACCTAGGCAAAGAGCTGGGGAACCCACTGTTCTCCCTAGAATCTCCATCCATTTTTACTTGCTGTGTTAGAACTGCTCTCCTTGTTCTGCTGCTGTAATTTGCAACAAATGTTGCAAATGAACTGAAGGTGAAGAAAGGAGGAGGGACTCGAGGGAGGATGAGCTCAGCTAATAGTACTGAGGAGAACAGTTCTAAAATGCCAGGTAAAAGCTGCTGCAGACTTTTTACCAGTGGCCCCTGTGACTAGCAGCCGTGAGATCCCTGTCTCTTTCTTCCTTCCACCCAACTCTCCAATTAGAACTTAGTGTAAGTGAGAAGTGAACAATTTAATGGAGGAGACGTGGAAAGCAGGTACATACTGTATATCATGGCAATACTCTGGGAAAGAACTGACACTGTAAGGTTAATGACAATACTCTGGGAAATGCTGGCACAGAAAGTATTAATAGGAAAGTCTGCTGGCACTGCAAGGTTAAAGGTAATATTCTGCTGACCCTGAAAGTGGTAATGGCAATACTCTGGGGAAGTCTGCTGGCACTGAGGGGTTAATTGGAAGTGTTAAGGCCAATACTCTTGGATTGTAGGGCTAGGCCACACTACTCCACTTTTAAGCGTGATGGTATTGAGATCTGACCACGCTAGGGCAAAAAGATGGCTAGAAACGGTCCTGAGACAAAGTAAAGTTTGGTAATTTCATTAGGAACTTTGATTATTAAATAGGCAAGAAGAAAAGGACCTTTTCAAAACTTTGCTACAGTTTTGGAAGCATATGTTAATAACATGTAGCTGTAGCACTCAATGGATTTGAATCCATGAATGAATTGAAGCCATTAAGCCAGAATGCCTTTGTTTTTTGTTTTGTCCCTTTCTGGTGTGTATTAATAGTATTTAGTAGGACCAGAATTTCGACCCAAACCTGGTTTCAGATTGGAACTACAGGTACCTCCATTAAAGATTCACCATGTAAAAAATGCATGTCTTTGCAGCAAATTTTCAAATTTGACAGTCGAAATTCTACTTGGGACATTAAATATAACTTCGGACATTAGATAAAACTGGGACATTTGATATAACTGGGATATTACATATACAGTAACTGGGACATTTGATATAACTGGGATATTACATATACAGTAACTGGGACATTTGATATAACTGGGATATTACATATACAGTAACTGGGACTTTGATATAACTGGGATATTAGTTATATCATACAGATAACATATTCATCTATTTTTTTGTGCTGCACTTTGGACATTTTATATTTATTTTTGATTCTCAGAACCAACAATAACTAAGATTACTAAAGTGATTGAAGGTGACCCAGAATTTAAACTGATTAAGGAAGGCGAGACCAGAGTGACTAAAGTAATACAAGGAGGTAAAATAATTTTAACAAAACATATAAACTAAATTTTGTCTTAAAATTTTTTTTTAAAAAAATTATAAACAAAGTGCAATTATTACATTTGGCAGCACCTAAAGAGATATTAACAGAGGAAGCAAACTTCATTAAATAATACCTTCAGAATTCACTGTATCAAATGTCAAAATATTGTCTTCCAAACTATGAGCCATGTGATAGCTTCTGTTGAAAGTAAATATAATTTTTTTTGTATTATTTATTTTTTAAATTGGGCTCCTTTTACATTTTCAGAACCTACAATAACTAAGATCACTAGAGTAATAGAGGGTGATCCAGAATTTAAACTAATCAATGAAGGGGAGACCAGAGTGACTAAAGTAATACATGGAGGTAATAATAATAATGTTTTAAAGTCTAGACTATAAAAAGACTATAAAAATCTATAAACAATGTTTATTAAACCATATACTAAATTAACTAACTTTTTTAATTTAAATATAAAATAATTGTTTAATCTTTTCATCATCTGTTTCATTTTTTTCAATTCAGTTCTATTTAAAAATTCTCATAATCTATAATAACTAAGATCATTAGAGTGACTGAAGGTGGCCCATAATTTAAATTGATTAAGGAAGGCGAGACCATAGTGACTAAAGGTGCCCATACATTAGCGCTAAGTTGGAGACTGATCCCACAACATTTAATGATACTGTTTAAAAAAGAGATAACAATATTTCAACCCAAAGGATCATTTAATAATATGTTATTATCGAAAATACCAGGTAAAGGTTGAATTGATCTGCAGTGGCAGATTTCAACAATAGTCAAATATTTCATAACTCTCCATCTCCTAACAAATTCCATCCTTAACAAATTCTCACACAATTCCTCAACAAATTCTTCTCACACAATCCTCTAACAAATCTCTCAGCACAACTCTAACACAATCTCTCACACAATCCTCTACAAATCTCCTCACACAATCCTCTCATCTCCCAAATCCTCTACAAATCCACAAACCTCCTCTAACAATCTCTCACACATCCTCTACAATCTCTCACACAATCCTCTAACAAACTCTCCACCAATCCTCTAACAAATCCTCAACAACCTTAACAAAAACTCTCACACAATCCTCTAACAAACTCTCACACAAATCCTCTAACAAATCTCTCACACACCCAATCTCTAACAAATCTATCACACAATCCTCTAACAAACGCTCTCACACAATCCTCTAACAATCTCTCACACAATCCTCTAACAATCTCCATCCACAATCCTCTACAAATCTATCACACAACCTCTAAACAATCTCTACACAATCCTCTAACCAAAATCTCTCCACACACAACCTCCGAATTACTCAACAGGGCATCTGGGACTTGGCCTCTCTACCCTGAACTTACACGAATGTTACAGATCTATATTTAACTAGCATCTTGTCCAAATTATAAAAACGTTTGCCCTTGTGCTATAGTTTGCATCCATTCCCACTCTTTCTCCCTACACAGACACTTCCCACCTTTATTCATTTCTCTAAAGCACCTGTTCTCACCTTTCGACGAGTGGGAATAAATACGTGGGGGGCTGACATACTGTAGACATTGTTTACACACTGCCCATGCACCTACATGTCTTATAAGGGACTCTAATTGTGGTAAAGTCTCTTTCCATTTCTATATTTCATCCGCAGTGAAAACAAGTAGGGAGTCAACTGTCTTTTGCTATTTAACCCACACTGTATTTTCTTTTCATTTTCAATTACGAGTTTTACATTGGCAGAATGCATTCTCCCTATCATTCTATGACACAGCAGCACTGGCATTGTTTAGATACATCCCTGACTGCCTACCTATGCAACTGAGTGTTTACTTGAGACAAAGCCTGGGGTGCCTGACATACTTTCTTATACGTTCCTTTTTTACCCTCCTGGAAAATAATAATCTTGTTAAGAAAACAAAGTTTTTATGCATGGTCCATCCTGTCAGATGTGATAGCATAACTTCATCAAAGCAAAGGACGTAGAGTAGAATTGCTTTATTTATCATGCGAACAATACACAAAATGGCAGCTTTTATCTCACAGCTATGGTGTTGAATCAACAACAAAAGTGTGTTAACCCAATGTTTAAAATACAACATACCCATATAAACCTAGGCATTATGGACACACGTGCAGTTAGTAAGCTACAGTAAAACCTTGAAAGAGTGGAACTGTTGTTGCATGTATGTTTGTTTTTATTTGGTTTTAGCACCATTAATGTATGCAGCGCGACAATTTAAACAATACGAAGATGAAATATTAGTTGGTTTGCACACATTAGCGATACAGATTGACCCTATACTACGGTAATTGTGTATGGCGAAATAACCATTTCCAGTCTGATGAAGGTTCGTATTGGCATTGAAAAACGATCGTTCTGACTGTAAATATTACCCTTGGTCGCGGTCAGCCCACTGAAACTAAAGTTAGGGAGTTGGTCACGTCGTAGGAGTATGGCGTCACCCCAAACGATCGCCATATACTTGTGTGAGATTAGGAATTTGTGTACCCCCCTTTAGAGAATAAAAAATAAATAAAAATATAAAAATAGGTAAGAAAAAAACACACACTTTATATAAATTCTATAGGAATATTACAAGGAAGTGAGCTTTCTAAAGACTCCCCTAATACAGTATATGGCACACCCACATACAGTCATAAACTACCAAAAATAGCAGTACACAGGACATTACAAACACTGTTAGTGCAAATACAACACCCTCCATTGGGCCGCCAACAGAATTTTCCCAGGAGGTAGAAAAGCCTACACGCAAAGCAACACGTGGTGAGCTGTCTATGCTGGAACTTTGACAGCTCACTGACCTCCTTCTAGTGCCACCCAGAACTGGTAGGAATAGAGTTTCTACCCTCTGAGAAATGGAACTTCAAACTATTTATTGTTTAGAGTTCTATGTTTGAATATGGATGCCCTTTAAGCAAACCAAATGTGCACTCATTTTTAAAACACACATAATAGATGGTTGGCACACACAACACTGATTAATTGCTCTGCAAACTGGCACTGGGATAAATTTGGCACACAAACCTGATAATTGCTTGGAACAGGCACTGGATCAATGATTGGGGCACAACACCACTGATAAATGTGCTCTGCAACTGGCACTAGATAGATGGGTGGTACAAAAACATTGATAATGTGCTATGCAAACTGCACTGGAATAGATGGTTTGGCGGCAAAAAACACTGATATGTGCTCTCAAACGGGCACTGGAAATGATGGTTGGACCAAACACTGATCAAATGTGCTCTGCAACGGGCCTGGATAATGGTTGGGACACCAAACATATAATGGGATCTGCAAAACTGGCTCTGTTTTGGTGTTGCGACAAACAGCTGATAACATGCTTTGGGGAAACTGATAATGTATTGCTGTTGGCCACAGACACTGAATATAGTGCAACCAGTTCCAGCAGCACCCCCTCCCCCCAAAGACCCCCTACATGGCCTTCTTCTGCAGCAAGGCGTACTGGGCCGAAACTCGCAAGAGAAGAGGCCAGGTCCCCAAGTCTACTGGTTGGTTTTTGATTGAAAGTCCACGAGCCGTCGCCCACGAAAATATATAGAATGTAGAAAGAATAGTATCTTATATAATATGATATATAAAATTAATTTTTTTTTTCTACCTTGCTTGGGGTTTGCAACAGAATATGGGGAAAAAATTTAAAAATTGAACTAAAAGTAGCCTGGGGATCACAAAGGATCAAAAAGTTGCAGTTTATATATATAGAAAAATACATTTGGGTGCCACACAGAGTGGCCTGTGCTATAGGGTGAGTGGATGCCAAGAACCTTTCCAATCAAGTGTATATCATGTTCAACTCAAAAGTAAAAAATATATACAGACGAGTTGCATGAGTTTGAAGGTGTCCTGGTATGGAGATCCAGGGACGTAACATCACGAGCTGCATTTCTTGCCAAAGGTTTGTGGGTCGAATGAATGGGGGGAAGGTTTGTGGGTCATATGAGGTAAAGGTAAATGGATTTAATGACCTGCACACGACTGGTTTGACCTCGGTTGTCACTTTTTAACTTGAGTTGGTTCTTGTGCCCCTCAGGCTGTATCTACTTTGAGGATTGCATGTTGATTTCGCGATAGTTCTCTTGTTGTACCACTCACCCCTATAGCACAGGCAACTCCGTATGGTCCTGTGTGGGTAGAGAGGACATTTTTTATGTTGATCCTCCTGTGGAGGTGTGTATTTTCACTTTAAAACTGCAGTAGTTTCTAAAATAAGAAGTTGCATGTTACTGGTATTTTGACAAATAAAATAGAGTTCTTTGCCAGTTGGAGTCAGTAAGGGATTTTTTTACCCTTCATACTGTCTCCCCAACCTTTCTCTCATCAATTGTTATGCAGGAAATGTGGCCTAGTAGGTAAACTAGATGGACATATGCTTTATTCAACCTCATATACTATACTATACTATACTATAAATTACAATTGGACATATACATAAGCCATTTTTGTACCTTATGAAGTATGTGGGTTATGCCATATATATGGGGATCTTTAGCAAGCTTTTTTTCTTCTATTGTTTCTAGTTATTGTCTCCCCTAGAGCACCAATGCTCTACAGTGTTCCACTGGTATTGTTATTATGGCTGTGTGCCTTCCTTATTATAAAGCATTATAGACTGATAAACTTCATGTGAATAGGGTTTTGCTTTAGAGCTTACAAACTAAGTGGGTGGGTGTAGCCTGCAAATACAAATAGAAAGGTACAAAGAATTCATGCCAACATATAGTGATGGAAAGTAGTGCTCAACGTCAGGGGGCAAAACTTATTGAGAGTAGCAAAACAGCAAAGTTCAGATGATTGGAGTGGGGAGAGATGACAGAATGCAAAGCCAATAAGTAGTGAGTTACAGTAATCCAGGCCTGAGAGGATGAGAGCTCTTGAGGGATTTAGAAGTTGATGAGAGAAATTGGCAGAAGGAGAAGTAGAGAGTGGAGTCAAGATTCCCCCTCTTCAGTGTTGATTTTTTAAGGTAAATTGTCATGTCATCAACAAAAAATGTGTAATGGTGAATCTGTTTTTTCTTTGCATGATCTTCATATTGTGTTAAAATACTTAAAGCCAAATGAAACAGAGGACTTCTCCCAAAGAGAGTAGTTTAAGAGCAATAGCAGATGCCAAAACTAACACTGATGCATTGACAACGGAAAAATGAAGTGTCACTAGCATAGAAGTCAAAAAATGTTCTGTTAACGGGTGAGAAAAGGGGAAATAAAATCCACCAAACATTTCCCCATAAAAAAGCACATTAACAAAGATGCAACAAGCTGTGTCTACCTTTCACTTTGCTGGTGACTGTTGGTGGGTTTATAAAAATTCAACCAGTAGGTACAAGGCATTGCTCCTAAAATCCACCTTTTTTTTTTTTTGGTCAAGTGGTCAATATACTTCATATGTTCTCTAGTACTCTAGAAGTGACAGCAAATTATATTACAATAGAGACCTGCCCCTGTTAGTCACAGATCAGTCACAGCAGATCCTGCCTGCTAGACAAAGAATTAACAGTTGAGATTTAACAGTGTTGATAAAAAGCTATTGTATGGCATTTTTTTTCCTATCAGGCTTTGAGGTAAAATAAAACAAACGTTTAGGGAATTTGAACATGAAACCTAACGGATCGAGGGTCTGTAAACTACATTCTTATCTTTTTTAACATTCTGACACGGCGGTTGTGGTGGGCCAGGGTTGCCCTACATATATTAAAAAAAAGTGGGTGGACATGCCCTTAAAAAAGTTTAGTTAACCCTTAAGAATCAGCTTAATTTTAGATGAATTTTTTCTTCAAATCTTAAAGGATGGCCATATGTTCTCAGAAATGATCTATTTGTTAACAATGCACCAGAGAGTTTATTAAACATTCCTTTAATGTATTTAAAAAGTGATCACCTCCCTGCTCATCCAGTATAAATACCCCTTATAACTGTATGTCTAATCGGTAGGCATAGTCAACTCCTGCATTTTCTAATCTTATTGTTCCAAATTGCACTGATGTTCCAAATTAGGCCTTACCAGTAGAGATGGCCGAACTTTCAAAAAGTTCGGTCCGTTTTCAAACTTTCAAACTATGGAATGTTTGAAAGCTCGAAAATTCGAAAACGGACCATTTAAGGCAATGGGAGTCAAATTGTTCAAAAGTTCGAATGAATACAATTAAAATATCAATGGTAACTTAATGGCTGTGGGATCTGGGAAATGGGGAACATGTTTGAATATCCAGGACTTTCAAAATATCAATTTTACTCTCACTCGCGCTACTTTTGAGCTCTGGCGTTCGAACATTCGATTATCCCTGAATGACAAGTGGATTTGAGATTTGATATTTACTTGGTATGGAAATAGAATTTACTGATATTGTTAATCATATTTACTTGCGTATTGTATAATAGACATTTACCCGCAAATTTGAGAGGCTCGATGTCAAACATTCGATAATTATGAAAGTCCGAAAATATCTCGGGGACAACCCCCCTGGGAGATACCCCTATCTAGCCCGTGCTTAGTTCTTGTGTGTTGCCAGAGTATACGCTATGGAACCGTCCATATACATGCCCTGTGTTTGCTTACAGTGGAACTTTGGTGTTGGAGCGTCAGCAGTCCCTGCGCGGACCACTGGATCCGGCGGACGACGTCCCAGTAGGAATCAACTGGCGGGTGGTAGAGGATTTGACGTGAGAAAAATTGAGAAAGAGTCCAGGAGTAGCATTTGATCTTACCTGCGTGAAGCCTTGCGGATACCAGTTTAAACCAGGGGCAGCTGGACATCGTTGGTAAACTGTATCTATACTTGCATGGTACTACAACTTTGTTACCTGTGAGACACATGAACATTGTTTAGGATTTCGGCTATTCAGAGGGACTGGTGGTATATCACTCAAGGTTGTGTTTTCTGTCACCTATGGGGGACGCCCCGTTTTTAGAGGTTAGGTGGGGGAGGGGGGTTGTTGTACATTTTTAAGGCTGTAATTGTGATGTTTGGTTTTATGGTCTGAATAAGATTTCATATTTTGTGCTAATCAGCGTAGTGCTCTGTTTATAGTGTACTTTGATAAGGCGTTGGTTCTCTTTAGAGTGTGCTGAAAAGCTTACAATCTAAGTGGGTGGGACAAAATACAGTACAAGTGGGGGGATGGTATATGCCATTGTCATGGTAGCTTCTTAACAGACTTACTACTTAGTGGTATGCTACTTTATTTGAACTCTACAGTATACGGTATAACAAGCTAAACATAAAAATTTAAGCTAAATGTATATATGTATTTTATTTCTAATATACTGATATATATCCGCAGCGCTTTACAATTATTTAATCAATTTACATCAGGCCCTGTCCCGAAGAGTTACTCTCTAATCACTTTATGTACACATACAACTTATCAGTATGTCTTTTGATTGTGGGGGAAAACCATAGTGCCCGGAGGAAACCCATGCAAGCACAGGGATAACATGCAAACTACTTGCAGATGTGTCGAAGGGTGGAATCAAACTCAGCACCTCAGTGCTGCAAGTCATCAGTGCTAACCACTGAGCCACCGTGCTGCCCCATGCTCTCTTTTAAAGGCACAGTGTTATTATAGATATTATGCCTTTTGGATGTTATTGTAAGTTATGATGCTGTTGAAAATAACGATGTGTTATAAAATACACGATAGACTGTGATATGAAATAATGGTATTGCATCCATATAGGAAAGCAAATAAAGGACTTCGAATTGAAAGCTTTTTTGACAAAACAGGTAGTAATTATTAAAGCTGTCCATACATTAACGCTATATTCGAAGGTAGGAAACGAATACTTGTGTGATTGACTCTTGGATGCTTTGAATTTGCTACATGCGCAGTGAGTCAAAATTAATGTGAAGTTCACAATAAGGAAGTCTGAAAAAAGGCTAAGTTATAAATGTAATAAGGAGAAAACATAATCATTATTAGTAGAGGGGGTTAACTTGCTAAAATCCATTGCGTATTTTAGGAATAATTTGAAAAATTGCCTGCATATCCTAAAAAGCAATGGCAACTTACTGTTAATTGGAAACCTGGGAAACAGTTAGGGAACATGTATCGGTGCCAAAAATCTTTAAAAAGCACGGTTCAGTACTAAAAACTTTATGTGCTTCTTGATTTGGTTCTGCATAGTATTTTTGAGATTTCTCAAATTTCTAAATATTCCGAAAATTTTTAAAAAATCCGGACAAGAATCTGGTTCGATGATTGATGGCTTTCTCCTGTGCAAAGTTGCAAACTTCTTCTAAAGCCTTGGAACCCGAATTCTCATTGCCATGGCTAACAGGGTGTTGACTCTGATAAAAATAGCTGCATTGGTGAATTTGGGACATGTGGCCAAATAGTTTTCAAAAAATTAGGGAAAATAAAAAAATTTTAATTCCTCAACCTTCCGTATCTTTCGAACAGTTTTGAAAAATGTGAAAAGTGGAATTTGTGGATTGGAATCTGCCTCGGAACCATATTTACATCACCTTCGGTCCATCTTTATTATCAGCAGGATAAATAATATAATGCAATAATTAGATAATTTAAGTGATTTTAATAAATGGGTCAATACTTATAACTGTACAATAGAATAATAATAACTGTACAATAACAATAACTGTACAATAGAAAAAGCGTTTAAACATGTAAAATATATCAGTCATTGAGCATAAAAACCAGGTGCAGGCTGTGTGGTTGATATTTAATATAATTTGACGAAGAGGGAATATGTACAGTGTTATTTCAGGTGATCAAAAAATGTAGACACACAGTTGGAAGTATCAGCAGGGTATTGAAAAATTGCTAGTTAGATGTTTCCTTCCCCTCTATAGTACTCCAATTAGATATGTTTAAATGAATGCCGCATTAGGTTGTATTTTGTCTAACAGATCGTATGTATCATACAGAGTGTATCTAATTTCTTTAAAAAGGTACATGTTCTTTTGTTGGCCATAGGTACATTGTCAAGCATTTCATGAACTATAGCGTATTTATCATTTCCATATGAATAAACTTAGTGATATGACTACATGCGTATGAGATGTTTGCACCAATTTAGCATTCAAATACTTTTGTGATGTTTGTAGATGTGTATGTAAATGTTAATTGGGGCCATCATTTGTTTATATGTAGCCATTTGAGGAAGGGTTAAATGATATGGTGGCAAATTTTCCAATTCCTTTTCGTAGTTTTAAAGAGGAATTAAAGAGCAGTATTTTATTAAGGCCAATGAAAAATTGGCTTTAGATTTTTATAATTATAGGTAAAAAAGGCTGGACATGGGATAATTATATTGTTTAATCAGATTAAAGGGCATGTCCACCCTTAAAAATGATTTTTGATATGTTGCTCCCCATGTATGGTAGCCCCAACCGCATGTTAGTATTTTCCAAAAGCTCCCCAAACTCTATACTTACCTCCCCTCATTCTCCGCTGCACTGCCGGCCCTTGCTTGCGAGAATGCAAGCAGAGGGGCGGACCGGCAGTCGCGTCTGTGATTGGCTGAGCGGCAGCCAATCACGGACGCGGCTGCCGGTCATTCAGTGCAGCAGAGGAAAGAGAGAGGTAAGTAAGTTGGGGAGCTTTTTGAAAATACTAAACATGCGGTTGGGGCTACCATACATGGGGGAGCAGCATATTAAAATGGTTTTACGCTAGGGGGAGGGATAGTGGAACAGGGGGAGAGGGAGGGAGAGGGGAGGGGGAGGAGGGGGGGAGAAGGTGCAGTACGCATGACAAATATCTACCGGAGGCCAGGTAGCAGGCAGAGCCCTGCTAGCCTCTGGTGGACAGTTTTTGGGACTTTAGGGGGGGTCTACAGGAGAACCTATGGAGCGGGATGTGAGGTAAGGATTACATACACTACATGGTGGGGCCATTACTGGGGGGATTATAGTTTTGGGGTGGACATGCCCTTAATAATATTTGGCCTGTGTATGGCCAACATTAGTACAATGGCTATAGATTAAGTACTGATTTCCAGTCAGGTAGATATACCATTAGTCAGCCATTTCCTTTCAGCCTCTTTCTGTGTTGCTCTAGAGTAGATTTGCAAACACGAGTGGCTTCCTTTCCACCTGCAGGTTCGTGGAACAAAGGAAAGTTTGAATATGAATATTGACAGTAGAAACACGAATTTCATTTGTAGTTCAAATCTTGACAATTTTAGGTAAAATTTGGGGTTTGAAATCAATAGTTGCTTCCAGCTATCTAGCATTGTCATCTACAGACAGACAGTCTTATTTCTCCTTCCTGCATATTTCTCAGACGACATTCGGAGTTTGACTTTTCATTGTAGACTGACGACAGACTGCAGGCTATGACACCGCTAAAATATATGTTGGCCATGTACATCATGTTGCTTAATAATGTTTAAAGCTGCTGTGCCACATCTGCAAACACAATAAATCTCACTTATGCTCAACATGATATTTTGTGCACACTCATGGAAATTCATTTATAACGTAGTCCAACAATTTTACCAAAGGAAACATGCACTCCAGTCTCCATTTTAAAATTGATAAATATATTATGAAAAGGAACCTGGTTAGAAAATTTAGCCAATGCACAATAGACTATATTGGAATTGGGTAACATAACTAACCAGGTTCCTTCTCATAAAACATAGATACATTTATTGATATTTATGATGTATGTATTCATTTTTAAATAGAGTTTTATTACCATATATCTGAATATATTTTTTTAAATTTCTAGTGCCTTCCCTTTAAGAGCTTTAACCTGCTGCATTATGGGTTTGGGCTTTTCTTAAGAGGACGACACAGAAGTTTCCTTAGCATGCCTATGAGTAAGGGTGTTACAACTTTAGCTACTAAGTTGAATGATTGTCTACAAGTGGATACTGCTTTATACTGCAGGTTTTCAATGCTTAGTGGCTGCTTTATTCCATGTCAGTCAACATGTTTATATCACACAGAACCTTCCTCAATAGCTTCAGTTTGTCTTCATTCCCCTACCCAGTTTATTCTTCTCTTTTCATTGCCGGCCCTTTCCAGGGGTTTTATATCTTCTTTTGGGGGATTTAAAAAGCCCTTTACAAACTTTTGATATACACAAGGAGACAAAGGACCAGAGCCCAGCAAGGATAAAGTATCCTGGTTTGGGGTTTAAGAGTTCACCATATTTCAATGTTTCAATTTGAGTGTGGGGGTAAAATTGCCCTTTAACATAGATCAAACATATGCAGATAACTACCTGAAGCTATGGCTTTCTTACAAATGAAGCCTTACTATACTCTTCATTCATCATTTGTAATGCTAATTATTCAGTTCAAGTGTAGAACTTAGTCTGGGAATACATGATTCAACTACAGGCCAATTCCTGATCGACAGATTATGATCAATTAACCAATATATTGATTCATAATCATTTTTATAATGTACAGCAACTCAGACCCAAGTGGCGCATATAAATAAAATTTACTAAATACATACAATAGTCTGTTTAGGAATTAAGCCTAGGCCAGAAATTGCAGTAGATAGTTTGATCTAATGACCAAATATGTATTGGAACAATCAATGGAACAGAATTTGACTTCTGAGAAGCATTGTTTTACAGTTAGGCTTAGGCAACCCAAAAAAACTTGATAAATAGGTTTGATAAATAAAAATGTGTTTATCTGTCAAGGAGTTCCAACAAGATGCAGGGAGCTTATGTTTCTATTATTTAAATCTGTACAGGCAAGAAATAACAGATGCTTTCCCTCTTCAAAGATAATTATAGACAGTCCTATGGCACCATCCCATAGCATTATTTTAATCAAGAGGATTTTATTTGACCTGAGATGTCTTGCCTAACTGTAGCAACAGATAAGCTATCAGTGTACATGGTGCTACTAGCAGTGTTGAAGTACTTGAACTAATGATTAATTGCACTTGAATCCTAGCGATTGCTCATACTTGGCTTTAAACTCTTAATACGTAAGGTATTTCACTTGGATCTGTTCAAATATAATATTGCACTGTAATGTAATACATTGATTTCAAGAAGTACAACTTTTATTACCATTTTCTTAGAAACATTAATTTGTTTTGTAGATGCAGGATAATACTAATAAATAGTAGAATAAAGAAAAGTATGTGTTTGAAGTTCCCATGGATGGGTTTCTATGTTTGTAGTCTTGTGATATTTAGCTTTTAGTTCACAGCTGATTCCTATTGATGAGCTGTGGGAAAGAACCAGTAGACTAGATCATATACAACTTTATCCAGCTGAGCATTAGCTGGTCTTAAATTGTGGAGTTAAAAGCAGTGCAAATCCTTTATTAAATATATGCACTGGTTGCACGGGTGTCTTTTGTGATGAAACTGGTGCAGCCAGTGCAATTATGGAGTGTAAACTTGTGCTAACCTATTTAATATTAGTTTCACAAGTTTAACCCCTATTTTTAGCACCGCACATGTGGTAAATCAGGCCCATAGAATATTGGATGATGTGCATGACTGTCATATTACAATGAAAAATATAAATTGTGTTAAATATTTGTGAACATTTTTATTTTGGTCCTGTGATCAGAACCATTTTACAGAAGCAAGTAAGAAAACCTATAGAAGGATCTGTTCTTTTTTTATAGTTTACACTTAAAATATGGGGAGGGGAACTAGATAAATCAATGATCATGGCAATTTGTATCTTATCTGTAACCAACAACAACAATAACATGAAGGAATGACATCAGGAAACGAACAGGGCTATGTAACGAGAGCTGTATTGCTCTCTACTGCTCCACTGGGCAATGCACTGAGCCAATAACGGCTTCAGTGCATAGCAAATGGAGTTTTCCCATTTTGATTCTTTAGCACGAGCTATCTAGCGTTAAGGTTTCTGTGTTAAAGAGTTATTGTCTCGGTACATAGCTTGCATCAGTTGTGTGACACAGTTTTTGTGTACCGATCCAACCGCTGTAATTTTGTCTTACAGTCACGTTAACCCTTGGTACATGGGGTGTCCTTTTAAGAGCTGCTCTGGTCAGTGCCTTTCCCACAGTCTTTCATTGAATGAACCCAAACAATGTGGTGTTTAAACAGCAACTGACTAGTTCACTTACGTAATAAAACAAACAACAAACACTTGCACCACAGCACTTGCTACATAATTAAGTCAAACAGAAAACCAGGCAGTAAATTCAGTGTGTATTGAAGCTTTCTATCAATACAGCTCCTTGTGCCTGTGTTGTAAGAGACAGATACACTCAGATTCAAACATCTACAACCTTGAGTAACAAAGGTGTAACAAATACCTGACTGCTTAGGGCCTTAATCAAGAGCGTGTGAGAGATGTTTCTGAAAAAAAGCTTAAGAAAAACCCCAGGCAATTAAACATACAATGCTAAGATGGTGAGCAAAAAACTTTAAAGAAGTAATTTAACAGATTGCGAGCTGCTTCCTAAGCAACAATTAAGTGCTGGGAGTTTACTTCCAAGCTAGATTAACTTGTGCATAACATCTCTTGTTATCTCATTTAAAAGGTTAAATGAATATAATTAACTTACAGCACATAGGGACATATATAAAGGCTCACAAAACGATATCATGCTTTTAACGACCGGTTTAACAATAGCTTAATTTACGTTTGTTTTAACAATGGTTTAAGGGCAAGTCCACTCAAAAAAACCTTTGTTCTAAATGGAGATACCCCACCGAACAAATTAGCACCCGTTTAACGATAAGAACCTTATACATCTCCCTGCAATTGTTCAATTACAAATCACGAATTGGTTTACTAAATAAACTCTCTTAATTTGTTGCAGTTCTTCTATTTTTCCCTATTAGTGATCTTATTGAAATGATCTATATTGAGCATTTGTTCATTGATTTTTTTATTTTTTACATGTATTTTCATGTACAATACCGTAGCCACAAAGTGTTTTAGGAGTTCACATTTTACATAGTCATGTGTAAAAGAATCCAGTTTGATGATTTATCCTTAATTGAATGATTTACAACTTAAAACTTAAATTTTATGTGCAACTTTGGCAACCAAAGCTAGAGATGAAGGAACCTTGCTTGGTCCAAAACAGAAATCTGAAACCAGTATTGAAATGCAACTCCTAAATAGTATGAAAGCAACTCCCTAACCAAGACAACGTATTGGTTTAAGTTACAATTTGCCAGTATGTCCATTAGAAGCATTTCTCGTTGTTAACATTTCTTTTAGTTCATTGATGTATTTGTTTACATCTACTATAAAAGTTCATGCACCTTTCTGATAAGTGATACTTCCCTTGAAAAAATGAATATTATCATATAATGATTGCAGATATTTAAAAATAAAAATTATGTTCATTAAAATACATTCTTTTTATTGTTTTTCATTTATACTCATTTTACTATGTAATATTTGTAAACAGTATGGTGATCATAAGGGACAGAATTGCAGTACTGTATGTGTATAAGAGCTTTCAGAATTGCATTATTGCATGTAATTGTGAGTATTAATTAAACAACACGCAATTATACTTTGCCGATTTAATCCAGCGCCATATTCATCCAACATATATATACACCAGGCCCACAATTTCAGAAATTTTGTAGGCCGTTTCCAAGGGTGTATAACATTTTTAGAATGGTATGTTTTTAGTTTCATACTAATCTAATTATCAATACGCTTAAACATCAAACATTCAATACACACTCAAGATCTAAACAATGTATTACAACAAATTTTTTAATATAAATAAATGCAAGAAACAACATGTAATTCAACCACGTTTTATTGAGTATTTGTATTTAAAAACAGAGGTAAAAAAAAAGCTCATCCATAGAATTTTTAAGCCAGGTGCCTTTAAGAAAAAGACACGGGAACTTTAAGTAAACATGACCTCACTTTCTCCCTAGCAAATATTGTTGCATTGCAACATTTCTGAACAAATATATAAATAAAAAAACAAAAAAACAAATATTTTTTTATGCTACAAATTCAGATATATAAAATGGATTAATTTACAAAAAGATCTTTGGGAGTAAGTTAGAATATTTTCCAAAAACGCACATTATAAAAGTTCATATATCAAGCGCTAATTATCCCCCCATGTCTTCAGTTAAATACCAGAATTTTTATTAAATTGGGTTTTGTATTGTCACTTATAATAAACTCGCCAACTAAACTTAAGGGCTAATTTAGTAAAAGGTGCAAAAGTTCTGTGCTGCTATTTTGCATCATCTATTTAGAGTTTAGCTTTCTACTGGGCAGCTAAAGTTGGATACAATTAATTGGTTACTGCAGATAAATTGCACAAGGAAACTTCTGCACCTCTTATTACAAAAGTCCTATGAGGCATATTTATAAAGGTGCACGTATTGCTGCCACACATTGCAAAAATACCACACAATATCAGGATTGTGATGTGCAATACTTTCATAGTCAAACTATTATGGTAATGTATTGTGTTGTTGTAAAATACAGATTCTGTTCTGTATTTTATGTTCACATAGTAAAATAGTGACACCAGTGATAAGGAAGCGCAATATCGGTGAATACCACAACGTAAATAATATGCCCCTGAGTATGATCAGTTTCTTTTTCACACATTATTAAATTGCTGTGAATAGGTGGGTGACCTGCGCCCTATATCTGTTCTTTATCTACAATTCCTAGTGTCATTCTCAGATGGTGAATGTAGATCTATGTTAGCTACTCTACAACCCCAGGACCAACACCGATACTACCCAATGCAATAGAGTGAGAAATTTTTTTTGTCAACATAGTTTTGCTCAATTTAAAAACTTTTTTTCTTATTTTTTAGATTTATGAAGAGCGGAAAATGTTCTCATGTGAACATTTTTTTTTTACAAAATGAAAGATGATGAAATTCACATAACGGCGATATTTTCCAACATTTCTCATACAGAAGGTCTTTAAGATGGGCGATGACTTCTCTCATTTTCCTCCTCACTGTACAAACACAATGGTTTGAAATGAATGATATATACTGTATATAACTGATTAGTTAAGAAAAGTGCAATCATTAAATCTACAATGTTCATTTTAGAAAATACAGTATACAGTGACAATGTTCCTCAATTAATGCTTATATCTATCAAATTAAATAAACTTGGTGATTGGACTGCAAAATGGAAAATTAAAGGGGAACTAAAGTCTCCAGACAACATTGTCCCAATAGACAGAGCACAAACATACAAAAAGCTGGTCTCACCTTTACCTTTACTGTAGGCGCTGGGTAATTATGAAACTAAAATTGGTTTGTTTTCCCTAGAAAGAGGCATTTGTGAGAGGTTATGATTGCCCTATACAAATATCTTATAGGGAACCGCCAATAAGCAGGGGATATTTTCTTTCACAGGGGTGAATGAAAGGTTAGAGGCCATCCCTTTAGCCTTTTAGCCAAATGATCTATAAAACTAAAGCCAAATAGTTTACTAAATGCTTCAAACTAAGTAAAGCAAAAAAAAAGTTGTTAGTGGGACTTTTGCAATTACAGTAACTTTATTGAAAATACCAATAACGATCGTATTTTACAGTACCCTCTTTATTTGGCTCCACGGACGTTAAATAACAGCTCTGTATTTAGCTACTGATGTATCAGACACAGGATACTGCAGTGATCTTTATCTCATCAGCAAACTAGCTACTTACAAAAAACCCTGTTCTGCAAATGACAGGGCTCCATATTACCATTCCTCTTGAACAGTCTCATTCTGCTTCTGTGATTGGCTAATAATTGTTCCCTTTTATTTACTTCCACCTTAGCACATTTGTCTGTAAATAAGTGGGCAACACACCCATGGCAAATTGTGTCCTTGAAGCACAAAAAGCATCAGGCAGGACACGCAGACGTTGTTTATACAATTAATATTGAAAAAGTTTTTTGGTTTTATGTCATAGCTCCGGAAGTGTGCTTAGATATGGACATTTTTTACCATTCCTCAGTGTGGTATATGACTTTTCTATGGGTCTGGGGCCACTGCACTGGACCAACTTTTCTTCTATTGAGATACTTACTTTAGAAATATCTTTGAGTTTGCTCTGTATGTGTTTAAGTGCACAGTGGCCATTTTGTCTAACACTAAGTGATGATTTGGCACCAAACTATATACTCTTGAGTGTTTGTAGACCAGAATTTACAATTTAAGGGATACCTTCCACTTTTTTTAAATCGAAAGATGCCATAATGCCTAATTGTTAGAGCCTTTTCAGTTTGAAGTTTAGGGCTCAAACGCAATTATAATCTGTACAATAATTATTGTCAGTTTTACATTTTTCGTTGGTTATTTTTTAATTGTAAATAAACAATTTTGACATTTCTCTGTCTCATATTAGCTGCAAAATAAATCTTTCCAGACTTGCATTTCTTTGTTATATTGTTATTTTGTTATTTGATCTGATGCTGTTATATGTCAACATAACAGTAAAAATTCAAGAGAGAAGCATTTTAATGCTGCCAAAATGTCATTAATTGAATGTACTGGGAGGGTGTACACTGACAAGCACTGTTTCTGTTGAGAGAGACAGAGCTGCGTGTAGGAGAGCTAGAAGAATTTGCTAAAATAGTGGCTTCACAGCACATGGAGAGAATTGATTATGGGAAGTCATCCACAGTAGCCACAGGTAAATTTGATAAATCCATCACCAGCCAAAGCAAGGAAAGAGGAGAGACACAGCTTATTGTAATATTGTTAATGTATTCTTTCTGCTGAAACATGACTAAGACTTAGTCAAGTGCACTAAATGTAATGTAGATATTTTATTGGAAATTAAAGCAAGAGTATAAATATGAAGCAAATTGATCATTAGGTTCTTTTAGTTAAATCTAAAAAGTCAAACTTGAACATATGTTTAAAGGTTTGACAATGTAAAACAGCTGTGTAAAAAATACTTAGAAAATTTAGAAATATATCAATACAATAAAATAATTGTGCCTTTTATTTTAGTTATTGTTTCAACTTCCGCACAACCATGCAGAGAAGAATAATAGACATGCAGGGTTATTCAATAAAAGTTCTTATGTTTAAAATGGTGCTAATTTGCCCCACCAATCAGATGTTAGCTTTCAAATGTTACATAAGTTCTGATTGGTTGGGGCAAAATTGCACCATTTTTAACGATAAGAAATTTATTGAATCTCCCTGAAGAACTTTTATTGAATCTCCCTGATGGTGTAAATTAATAACTGAACATATTTGTGGTACCCAATAAACATACCTTGTATCCTTTTGCCAGCCTGTATGTTTTTTAACCTGCATTTCTAAATGTACAAAAACAGTAATTACTATAGGATATATAAATATAAATATTTGTATTGCGGTTTACAAGATTTGGACACCTGGATTATGAATAATGATGCAAAAGAACAACACATTTCCATAACTTTCTCTTTAGAGAATATGCCCATTTTGTTACAGTGAAGCTTAAACCTGTCCATGGTGTATATGTCCTATATAAGTAAATCTTTCTAAACCTAACTAATATTAAACTTAAAATACTATTTTACTTGATGAACTTTATAGGGAATCTTGGTGAAGTGCCTGTCAGGACAGAAATACGCTGTATGTATTTAAAAGGACTTTCTCTTCAGAAAAGAGTTTTTACCAGAAATCTCAAACTAAAAGTAATGAGTACTGGGACCCATTTATCGTAAAATCAGCTCTTGGTAATATATAGAACTAAACATTGTTAATAGTTTTAGACCAATTTAATATTTTTTAAAAAAATCAAGTCTTCAAATTTTATTCTATCTGACCACTTATTGACTACTTTTGCATGTCAGCTGGCTGAATTTTCAGTGGTGGTGTTTAATAAAGTAGCAATGTAAATAATAATGTAAGTGCTTAAGATCCAATTTCACATTAGGACCCAAAATGGGAAGACATATTATTTACAGTACTGTATATAACTAATAAAACAGAGTCTTGATTGAATAATAAATTGGTCCTTGTGTATTATTAAATGGGGTATTTATACATCTACATAAAAGTTTTTTTAACGTTTTCCATTTGCGTCTGCTAAATCATTGAAGGTCTTCACAATTTTAGTTATAGAATAATTTTCTTGGTAGTTACGTTTAGTTCCTTAAAACCATTCATGTTCCTGTAGGTCACAGCTGAAGAGTAAAATCTTAATATTTCCCTTTATTGTGGTGTTTATGAAACAACACCTTATCATAATGTTTATTATACCTTAGTATTTTTCAATCTATACTCAAAATGCACGATACACTTAAGAGCTGAATTCATGTGTCCAAAGAATCTTGCTAGAATGACAGTCAGGGAGATTCCATCATTTCACCAACAAAGCCATCAACTGACGTTAAATACTTGTGTCCAAAGATGCTGTTGAATAGCTTACAGTGGCTGCACAACTGTCAATTGCGATACTCGTCCAGTGGCTGTAAGGTAAGGGTTAAAGTCACACTAAGTGATTGTGAATTCGGTTAATGTGACTTTAACCCTTAGCATTAGCAGCTGTGGCACCAAGATGAATATCCCCAACATTACTAACATTGTAGTCAGCTGAAAGGCATTTCCGTAGCATTTTAGATTAAATGAACATGACATTTCAAATAATATTAGATAATTTTAAAGGGTAACTATCTAAAAAAAGCTATATATACATTTTAAACAAGCCAAGAATGAAGTCTCTAGCTCATGATTAGTGTGTAAGAGGCCGACCCACCAAAAAACTATCTTTTCTGAAGCATTAAAAGACACTTACAGCAGTAGGATAAAACTTGGCATGCTCATGCCTGTGGCACAGGGGTCAGAGCAATGGTGCTGGTGATGTCACAGCTCACACTGCAAGCTGGAAACACCATGTTTATACTGCTATAAGTTTTGATAGATTGCAGCTAGGAGCATGATACTGGAGTCGTTTTAAAGTGAGAAATGTGCTCTTTATAATAAAGCCACTTGTATAGAGACCACAGCTACCCATTAAACATTTTAAAAATTGTTAAATTTTTGAATTATGAAAAAATAAAGTTTTATTTCTGTTCTTTTATCCTCAATTAATCTTTAAACAAGACATTACACAATATAAGCCACAAGTTTTAGAGGCCAACTAACCTCCCTGGAGAAGTTTTTTCAGTTCTTCTTCATCAAGACCTTGTGTATCACCTTCTATGAACTTGGTTACTCTGGTGACTTCTGCTCAGATACATTTTTATATAACATTAATGTTTAGCCATAGAAATTTCACCAGAAATGTATGACAAAAAATGCTTAATAACAGTCTTATTGTTTTCGTTTTGCAAAGATAATCTATGGATTATCTTAATTTTACAGGATTATTTAGATTTAATAAAACTATAATGTGGTCGGCTCATTATAAAATGTTCTTAGTTTTTATATTGTTTACTATAGTTCTAAATTCTGATTTTAAGATATTACAAGGGCAATTAACCCAGCGGGCTGGGCAGTTATTTGGAGTTAAAGTCGCGGTAAGCAGTTGTTACCATTTTGCGCGATTTAACTCCACACTAGTGGCATCACAATTCATATTGCGTTTGCACTACTTCTAGTGCATGATTTTAACGCAGACTAATAGCCGGCATTAAAATCACATTGTGGGTAAATCCCTTTTGGGATTCACCCACTTGTGCAAACGCGATATTGAAACAGGTTTGGGAGATTACCCAGAGCAATAGCGGCTCTGGGTAAATTACCCTGATAAAATACATTTGGAGTACATTAACATATGAAGCTCATATATTAAGAATCTGGACAGATAAAATGTGTGTAATTGTCAATTCATGTTCTTCTCCCCAAAAATGCAATTGCTTCACATACACCCTCTTATTCATTACTCTTTTGGACATATTCAGGGAGATTTAATTAAAGTTCTTATCATTAAAAATGGTGCTTATTTTGCCCCCAGCCAATTAGATGTTTGCTTTCAAATGTTAAATAAGATCTGATTGATTGGGGCAAAATTAGCACCAGTTTTAATACTACTAACTTCTCCCTGATGGTTTCCTTATAATGTAATTATAGTATCAGTACTATGTATGCATTTCATGTAAATACATACATACATTTATTTTCAAAATATAATATATAAGGTATAAAATAACAGTTCAATTCTGTCTGAAAGATCTCTGCACAATAGAATAAAAAAATAGAGAGTGATAACATTGAAATGTCCCTTAACAAGATTATTATAAACAATATGTAAGTAAGATATAATAGCTTTATAAAAATTTAATAAAAATATCTTAAAATGAATCAAGATATATCATTTAAAGGGTCCTATAAACAGTCAACTTTGTATAAATGAAAGTAAAATGTTAGGTTAGAAAATGATGGTACTTACATGTGTGTCTGTGCCTGATTTGTAAGTGAATTTTCAATATTTAGAAACTGCTCCTAACTTGCCCCCCTTAGTCACTGCCCACTTGTAAATCCAGTGACACTTGATACAATAATACACATTCTGCAGAGCCTTGACATTCCGAACACTATACAGTCTTAACATATCTCCCTGACACTGCTGATAGTGGGTGGGGGAGTGGGGGTTGCTGCTGTGCCAGACACTTTCTCTAATTTAACAGGCAAGTAGATGGGTAGGGAGGGACTGCTGCTGCTGTGTGAAACACTTCTCCCTTCTGACAGATAGACAGACACATAGAGAAAGACAGACAGATAGTCGATAGATAGACAGATAGACAGACCAATAGATAGACAGACAGATAGCTAGATCAGACAGGCAGACAGATAGATTAGACAGAAAGATTGATAGATAGATAGATAGATAGGATAGACAGGAGACCAATATGATTAATCAGCTCATTATATTTGGGGTTGTATTAATAAATGATACCATCTTTGGGAGATCCTAGTAAGAGGTCACTGGAGGGAACAAATTAGCATACTTGGTTTGAGTGACAGGTCTTTCCTGTACATGCTGTTATTTAAAATGAAGATTTCTGAGAAACTACTGCTTGGATCAAATCTGAAAAATGTGTTGCAGTAGTGGACCATTACACTATCTTAAAGGTGTCATTTTTGAAAATTTGCTTTTTGGAAGTATAGATACCCTTAACTGACAATATTAAATATAATTGTACAACAAAAAAAGAATCAGTTTTTAGTTTCCAGGTTCCTGGAGCCTAGGCTAGCTTGCATTCAATCTTTATCAACACATAACTTTATGGTTTTCGGACAGTATTTCTAAAACTTCAATAATATAAAATAAAAATTGCTGAAATAACGTTGCATCATATTTTTACACAGCAGTCATAATTTAAGATTTATAAATACCATCCTAAATGTAATACAATTATAAACAATGGGAGGTATTGATACTGACCTCCCTCCATCATTTTTTTAATGTGCTTCATCTAAATCTGAGCCAATGTCACCAGATATCCGAGGTGTATTTTATTTCAGGTCTAAAGAGAAAATAATCCATCGATGATTTTAAGAAAACCCATACAAGAAAGCCATAAAAAACAAAATATTATGAAGAATTTAAATGTGAACAATAAAAAAGACTGTAATTAAACATTATAGACCATGGTTCAGGTTTGTACATGATACCTTGAATTAGTCTCCCCTCCCTTACTTCCCCTTATATAGGCCTTTGGGGTTCTTAATGTCAGTCATGGTTCATTGTTTACCATCAGTATGACGTAATCAGAGATGGAAATGACGAATAGGCCACCAAAGTCTATTAGGTAAACTTTGTCTTAGGATTAAAGATTATGGCACTATTAAAGTAGGTAAAGTGGGTTATTTATTTTTTAGTTCTCCTTTAATACACAGCTGATTTATTATTTTTAATTAAAGGCATCTATAGTGAAAACAAGGTTTTGAAAGTAAATAATGTACTCTGTGCTGCCTTTATCCTATTTTTGTCAGTCACTTTGTTTTTCCATGGGGTCAGATCTGTGTGCAGCACCCCCCTTCCCCTCCCCTCTGTTACCTCCTCCGTGTCTCAACTCTGGCTAACCAACAAGCTTATCATGGGCATTAGGAGTTAAAAGTTCAACATCCTGAAAAACACACCCATGCACAGTGGCCAATAGAAAGCAAGCTGTCCTGGAGACGATCTCTCTGTGTCCTGATTCTCTCTTGTGGACCCATCATCAATCAGTGAAAGTATTAAGAAGGGGGTCAAGTGCAGCCTTATCTCTGCAGTCAAAGCATATCTTCCCCTGCTAATGTCAGATCCTATGTTTATTACAGAGCATGGAGGAGGGGGGGACGTGACAGGGAAGAGGATCACATCAGGGAATTGTTGACAGTACAAGTATGTGTAGAGGAATGCAATCACGTCTTCTTCTTACTTGTGTATCTCAGGACAGGGGGAATCTGAAAAAAGTAAAGACACTCTGGGGGTTGGGGGGAAAGAAAAAAAAGTTCATTTTCCCACTATAGATGCCCTTTAATCAATTTCAATAATAAGCCATGGTTTATATTATTACAGATTTTAAACCTTTATTACTCCAGATGTTTGGAAGTACAATTCCCCGCAACATTCATTTTAAATATCTAAAATGCCTACTGGTTGCACAGTGTTTTGACTTTTTAGTTGAACTTATTTTACAGCCAGCATGTAAGCCCAGTTGGCTGGGGACAATTTGGCATTCCCCATTTGCATTGGGCAGCTGTGGAAAGTGTGTGTTTTTATATTTATATATATATTTTCTTTTTCTTTTCCTTTATAATCTTATATTGAAATAATCACTTTACCTAATTGTATTACTTTAGTCACTATGGTCTCCCTTCCTTAACCAGTTTAAACTCTGGGTCACCTTCAATCACTCTAGTGATCTTAGTTTTGTTGGGTTCTATTAATTTAAAGAAGAAGCTTCATTTAAAAATAACAACATGAAATAATTAGTTTACTAGGTTTCTTTTTTTTTACTGGACAAAAGTTATTGGATTATTTAGAACAGTGTTAACAGAATTAGAATTGTATTTATAACATTGTTTAGATACTTTTTATAGTTTCTTAATGACATTTGTGCAGTAGTTTACCTCCTGTATCACTTTAGTCACTCTGGTCTCGCCTTCTCTATTAGTTTAAATTCTGGGTACCTTCAATCACTTTAGTAATCCTAGTTATGGTTGGTTCTAGTTATTTGAAAAGAAACTAATTTATTAAGGAAATAATAACATGATTACATTTCCTCCATGCCTTCACACAATGTGTTATTTGTTTATTTAGAAGAGTGTTAATGAAAATAAATAAGTATATTTAAGATTGTTAGATTTAGCTTTTTAAAACTTTTCGAAGACAACATTTTGGCTTGATAGGAATGTAGAAGGTAAATGTATATCTGTTGTATTCAGTTAGATTAGCGGACTTGAAATTTAGTCCTTGAAGAAGTTTCGCTAGTCATCCGACTTTAGTCTTCAAGAACTAAACTTCAAAGTTCAGTTGGTCTAACTAAATACAACAGATGTACCATGACCTGGATGAATGAGGACATCCACAAATAAGGTAAAATGTAAAATGCACAATATTGCTTTACCTCCTTGTATCACTTTAGTCACTCTGGTCTCGCCTTCTTAAAAAACTAAATTCTGGATCACTCAATCACTTTGTAATCGTAGATCTATTGGTTCTGAGAATTATTAAAAATAACTAAATTTAAAAAAGAAAGAGCCAACTAAAAGATTTATAAAAAATCTTTTACATCAAAATAAAAAAGGTATTTAATTTACAGGAAGATTCAATAAAAGTTCTTATCATTAAAATGGTGCTAATTTTCCCAACCAATGTTAAATAAGATTGATTGGTTGGGGTAAAATTATCACCATTTTAAACATAAGAACTTTATTGAATCTCCCTTGTTTTAATTTGTATAGTCTTTTTTATGGTCTAAACTTTAAAAACATTATTCTTATGATTTTACCTCCATGTATTACTTTAGTCACTCTGGTTTCCCCTTCATTGATTAGTTTAAATTCTGGATCACCCTCTATTACTCTAGTGATCTTAGTTATGTAGGTTCTGAAAATTTAAAAAGAGCCCAATTAAACAGAAAACATTAATTTATATTTACTTTCAAAGGTGACTATTCCATGGCTCATTCTTCAGTAACTTCGTAAGACAATGTATTACATCTGATAATAAACATTGTTTAAATTTTTTTTTTTTTTTTAAAGACAAAATTAAGTTTATATATACTAATAAAATGATTTACCTTTGTTATTTTAAGGTGCCCATACATTAGTGTACCTGCCGACCGATCTGGCAACATTCAATCAATTTTGAGGAACCACCTTTCCAGACCTTTATTTGCGACTGACATATGATCACAAAATAAATGGGCGAGGCGGGACTGTCGCGATCGTATGTCAGTCACGAAGAAGGTCCAGAAAGAGGTTCGCCAGAATTCATTAAAATTGATCAATGAAGGGGAGACCAGAGTGACTAAAGTAATACATGGAGGTAATAATAATAATGTTTTAAAGTCTAGACTATAAAAAGACTATAAAAATCTATAAACAATGTTTATTAAACCATATACTAAATTAACTAACTTTTTTAATTTAAATATAAAATAATTGTTTAATCTTTTCATCATCTGTTTCATTTTTTTCAATTCAGTTCTATTTAAAAATTCTCATAATCTATAATAACTAAGATCATTAGAGTGACTGAAGGTGGCCCATAATTTAAATTGATTAAGGAAGGCGAGACCATAGTGACTAAAGGTGCCCATACATTAGCGCTAAGTTGGAGACTGATCCCACAACATTTAATGAATTCTGGCGGAACCATCTTTCTGGACCTTCTTCGTGACTGACATACGATCGCGACAGTCCCGCCTCGCCCATTTATTTTGCGATCATATGTCAGTCGCAAATAAAGGTCTGGAAAGGTGGTTCCTGCAAAATTGATTGAATGTTGCCAGATCGGTCGGCAGGTAAGCACTAATGTATGGGCACCTTAAAATAATACAAGAAGGTAAATCATTTTATTAGTATATATAAACTTAATTTTGTCTTTAAAAAAATAAAAAAAATTTAAACAATGTTTAATTATCAGATGTAATACATTGTCTTACTGAAGTTACTGAAGAATGAGCCATGGAATAGTCACCTTTGAAAGTAGATATAAATTAATGTTTTCTGTTTAATTGGGCTCTTTTTAAATTTTCAGAACCTACAATAACTAAGATCACTAGAGTAATAGAGGGTGATCCAGAATTTAAACTAATCAATGAAAAGAGGAACAGAAACCAGGTAGAATATAAGTAATACATGGAGGTAAAATCATAAGAATAATGTTTTTAAAGTTTAGACCATAAAAAAAGACTATACAAATTTAAAAACAAGGGAGATTCAATAAAAGTTCTTATTGTTTAAAATGGTGATAATTTTACCCCAACCAATCAGATCTTATTTAACATTGGTTGGGGAAAATTAGCACCATTTTTAATGATAAGAACTTTTATTGAATCTTCCTGTAAATTAAATACCTTTTTTATTTTGATGTAAAAGATTTTTTATAAATCTTTTAGTTGGCTCTTTCTTTTTTAAATTTAGTTATTTTTAATAATTCTCAGAACCAATAAGATCTACGATTACTAAAGTGATTGAAGGTGATCCAGAATTTAAGTTTATTAAAGAAGGCGAGACCAGAGTGACTAAAGTGATACAAGGAGGTAAAGCAATATTGTGCATTTTACATTTTACCTTATTTGTGGATGTCCTCATTCATCCAGGTCATGGTACATCTGTTGTATTTAGTTAGACCAACTGAACTTTGAAGTTTAGTTCTTGAAGACTAAAGTCGGATGACTAGCGAAACTTCTTCAAGGACTAAATTTCAAGTCCAGCTAATCTAACTGAATACAACAGATATACATTTTACCTTCTACATTCACTATCAAGCCAAAATGTTGTCTTCGAAAAGTTTTAAAAAGCTAAATCTAACAATCTTAAATATACTTATTTATTTTCATTAACACTCTTCTAAATAAACAAAGAACACACCTTGTGTGAAGGCATGGAGGAAATGTAATCATGTTATTATTTTTCTTAATAAATTAGTTTCTTTTCAAATAACTAGAACCAACCATAACTAGGATTACTAAAGTGATTGAAGGTGACCCAGAATTTAAACTAATAAGAGAAGGCGAGACCAGAGTGACTAAAGTGATACAAGGAGGTAAACTATTGCACAAATTGTCATTAAGAAACTATAAAAAGTATCTAAACAATGTTATAAATACAATTCTAATTCTGTTAACACTGTTCTAAATAATCCAATAACTTTTGTCCAGGTAAAAAAAAAGAAACCTAGTAAACTAATTATTTCATGTTGTTATTTTTAAATGAAGCTTCTTCTTTAAATTAATAGAACCAACAATAACTAAGATCACTAGAGTGATTGAAGGTGACCCAGAGTTTAAACTGGTTAAGGAAGGTGAGACCATAGTGACTAAAGTAATACAATTAGGTAAAGTGATTATTTCAATATAAGATTATAAAGGAAAAGAAAAAGAAAAAATATATATATAAATATAAAAAACACACACTTTCCACAGCTGCCCAATGCAAATGGGGAATGCCAAATTGTCCCCAGCCAACTGGGCTTACATGCTGGCTGTAAAATAAGTATCAACTAAAAAGTCAAAACACTGTGCAACCAGTAGGCATTTTAGATATTTAAAATTGAATGTTGCGGGGAATTGTACTTTCCAAACATCTGGAGTAATAAAGGTTTAAAATCTGTAATAATATAAACCATGCTTATTATTGAAATTGATTAAAGGGCATCTATAGTGGGAAAATGAACTTTTTTTTCTTTCCCCCCAACCCCCAGAGTGTCTTTACTTTTTTCAGATTCCCCCTCTGTCCTGAGATACACAAGTAAGAAGAAGACGTGATTGCATTCCTCTACACATACTTGTACTGTCAATCAATTCCCTGTGATGTGATCCTCTTCCCTGTTCACGTCCCCCCCTCCTCCATGCTCTGTAATAAACATAGGGATCTGAGCATTAGCAGGGGAGAGATATAGCTTTGACTGCAGAGATAAGGCTGCACTTGACCCCCTTTCTTAATAGCTTTCACTGATTGATGATGGGTCACAAAGAGAGAGATCAGGACACAGAGAGATCGTGTCTCCAGGACAGCTTGCTTTCTGTTGGCCACTGTGCATGGGTGTGTTTTTCAGGATGTTGAACTTTTAACTCCTAATGCACATGATAAGCTTGTTGGTTAGCCAGAGTTGAGACACGGAGGAGGTAACAGAGGGGAGGGGGAAGGGGGGTGCTGCACACAGATCTGACCCCATGGAAAAACAAAGTGACTGACAGGAATAGGATAAAGGCAGCACAGAGTACATTAATTTAACTTCACTATAGATGCCCTTTAATTAAACATAAATAAATCAGCTGTGTATTAAAGGAGAACTAAAAAATAAATAACCCACTTTACCTACTTTAATAGTGCCATAATCTTCAATTCCTAAGACAAAGTTTACCTAATAGACTTTGGTGGCCTATTCGTCATTTCCATCTCTGATTACGTCATACTGATGGTACAAATGAACCATGACTGATCATTAAGAAACCCCAAAGGCCTATTATAAGGGGAAGTAAGGGAGGGGAGACTAATTCAAGGTATTCAATGTACAAACCTGAACCATGGTCTATAATGTTTAATTACAGTCTTTTTATTGTTCACATTTAAATATCTTCATATATATTTTGTTTTTTATGGCTTTCTTGTATGGGTTTTCTTAAAATCATCGATGGATTATTTTCTCTTTAGGACCTGAAATAAAATACACTCGGATATCTGGTGACATTGGCTCAGATTTAGATGAAGCTACATTAAAAAAAATGATGGAGGGAGGTCAGTATCAATAAACCTCCCATTGTTTATAATTGTATTACATTTAGGATGGTATTTATAAATCTTAAATTATGACTGCTGTGTAAAATAATGATTGCAACGTTATTTCAGCAATTTTTATTTTATATTATTGAAGTTTTAGAAATACTGTCCAGAAAACCATAAAGTTATGTGTTGAGTAAAGATTGAATGCAAGCTAGCCTAGGCTCCAGGAACCTGGAAACTAAAAACTGATTCATTTTTTTGTTGTACAATTATATTTAATATTGTCAGTTAAAGGGTATCTATACTTCCAAAAAGCAAATTTTCAAAAATGACACCTTTAAGATAGTGTAATGGTCCACTACTGCAACACATTTTTCAGATTTGAAATCCAAGCAGTAGTTTCTCAGAAATCTTCATTTTAAATAACAGTATGTACAGGGAAAGACCTGTCACTCAAACCAAGTATGCTAATTTGTCTCCCTCCAGTGACCTCTTACTAGGATCTCCCAAAAGATGGTAAATCATTTATTAATACAACCCCAAATATAATGAGCTGATTAATCATATTGGTCTCCTGTCTATCCTATCTATCTATCTATCTATCAATCTTTCTGTCTAATCTATCTGTCTGCCTGTCTGATCTAGCTATCTGTCTGTCTATCTATTGGTCTGTCTATCTGTCTATCTATCGATCTATCTGTCTGTCTTTCTCTATGTGTCTGTCTATCTGTCAGAAGGGAGAAGTGTTTCACACAGCAGCAGCAGTCCCTCCCTACCCGTCTACTTGCCTGTTAGAATTGAGGGAGAAAGTGTCTGGTACAGCAGCAACCCCCACTCCCCCACCCACTATCAGCAGTGTCAGGGAGATATGTTAATGAGCTGTATAGTGTCGGAATGTCAAGGCTCTGCAGAATGTGTATTATTGTATCAAGTGTCACCTGGATTTACAAGTGGGCAGTGACTAAGGGGGGGCAGTTAGGAGCAGTTTCTAAATATTGAAAATTCACTTACAAATCAGGCACAGACACACATGTAAGTACCATCATTTTTCTAACCTAACATTTTACTTTCAGATTATACAAAGTTGACTGTTTATAGTGACCCTTTAAATGATATATCTTGATTCATTTTAAGATATTTTATTAAATGTTTATAAAGCTATTATATCATACTTACATATTGTTTATAATAATCTTGTTAAGGGACATTTCAAATGTTATCACTCTCTATTTTATTTATATTCTATTGTGCAGAGATCTTTCAGACAGAATATGAACTGTATATTTTATACCTTATATATTATATATTTGAAAATAAATGTATGTATGTATTTACATGAAATGCATACATAGTACTGATACTATAATTACATTATAAGGAAACCATCAGGGAGATTCATAAAAGTTCGTAGTATTAAAACTGGTGCTAATTTTGCCCCAATCAATCAGATCTTATTTAACATTTGAAAGCAAACATCTAATTGGCTGGGGGCAAAATAAGCACCATTTTTAATGATAAGAACTTTAATTAAATCTCCCTGAATATGTCCAAAAGAGTAGATGAATAAGAGGGTGTATGTGAAGCAATTGCATTTTTGGGGAGAAGAACATGAATTGACAATTACACACAATTTTATCTGTCCAGAATTTCTTAATATATGAGCTTCATAATGTACTCCAAAATTGTATTTTATCAGGGTAATTTACCCAGAGCCGCTATTGCTCTGGGTAAATCTCCCAAACCTGTTTCAATATCGCGTTTGCACAAGTGGGTGAATCCCAAAAGGGATTTACCCACAATGTGATTTTAATGCCGGCTATTAGTCTGCGTTAAAATCATGCACTAGAAGTAGTGCAAACGCGATATGAATTGTGAGTGCCACTAGTGTGGAGTTAAAGTCGCGCTAAATGGTAACGAACTGCTTACCGCGACTTTAACTCCAAATAACTGCCCAGCGCCGCTGGGTTAATTGCCCTGTATATATCTTAAAATCAGAATTTAGAACTATAGTAAACAATAATAAAAACTAAGAACATTTTATAATGAGCCGACCACATTATAGTTTTATTAAATCTTAAATAATCCTAGTAAAATTAAGATAATCCATAGATTATCTTTGCAAAATGAAAACAATAAGACTGTTATTAAGCATTTTTTGTCATACATTTCTGGTGAAATTTCTATGGCTAAACATTAATGTTATATAAAAATGTATCTGAGCAGAAGTCACCAGAGTAACCAAGTTCATAGAAGGTGATACACAAGGTCTTGATGAAGAAGAACTGAAAAAACTTCTCCAGGGAGGTTAGTTGGCCTCTAAAACTTGTGGCTTGATATTGTGTAATGTCTTGTTTTCAAAGATTAATTGAGGATAAAAGAACAGAAATAAAACTTTATTTTTTCATAATTCAAAACATTTAACAATTTTTAAAATGTTAATGGGTAGCTGTGGTCTCTATACAAGTGGTCTTTATTATAAAGAGCACATTTCTACCTTTAAAACGACTCCAGTATCATGCTCCTAGCTGCAATCTATCAAAACTTATAGCAGTATAAACGATGGTGTTTCCAGCTTGCAGTGTGAGCTGTGACATCACCAGCACCATTGCTCTGACCCCTGTGCCACAGGCACTGAGCATGCCAAGTTGTATCCTACTGCTGTAAGTGTCTTTTAATTGCTTCAGAAAAGATAGTTTTTTGGTGGGTGCGGCCTCTTACACAGCTAATCATGAGCTAGAGACTTCATTCTTGGCTTGTTTAAAATGTATAATAGAGCTTTTTTTAGATAGTTACCCTTTAAAATTATCTAATATTATTTGAAATGTCATGTTCATTTAATCTAAAATGCTACTGAAATGCCTTTCAGCTGACTAGCAATGTTAGTAATGTTGGGGATATTCATCTTTGGCCACAGCTGCTAATGCTAAGGGTTAAAGTCACATTAACCGAATTCACAATCACTTAGTGTGACTTTAACCCTTACCTTACAGCCACTGGACGAGTATCGCAATTGACAGTTGTGCAGCCACTGTAAGCTATTCAACAGCATCTTTGGACACAAGTATTTAACGTCAGTTGATGGCTTTTGTTGGTGAAATGATGGAATCTCCCTGACTGTCATTCTAACAAGATTCTTTGGACACATGAATTCAGCTCTTAAGTGTATCGTGCATTTTGAGTATAGATTGAAAAATACAGTAAGGTATAATAAACATTATGGATAAGGTGTTGTTTTCATAACACCACAATAAAGGGAAATATTAAGATTTTTACTCTTCAGCTGTGACCTTACAGGGAACATGAATGGTTTTAAGGAACTAAACTTAACTGCCAAGAAAATTATTCTATAACTAAAAATTGTGAAGACCTTCAATGATTTAGCAGACGCAAATGGAAAACGTTAAAAAAAACTTTTATGTAGATGTATAAATACCCCATTTAATAATACACAAGGACCAATTTATTATTCAATCAAGACTCTGTTTTATTAGTTATATACAGTACTGTAAATAATATGGCTTCCCATTTTGGGTCCTAATGTGAAATTGGATCTTAAGCACTTACCAATTTATTTACATTGCTACTTTATTAAACACCACCACTGAAAATTCAGCCAGCTGACATGCAAAAGTAGTCAACAAGTGGTCAGATAGAATAAAAATTTGAAGACTTGATTTTTTTTAAAAATATTAAATTGGTCTAAAACTATTAACAATGTTTAGTTCTATATATTACCAAGAGCTGATTTTACGATAAATGGGCCCAGTACATCATTACTTTTATGTTTGAGATTTCTGGTAAAAACTCTTTTCTGGAAGAGAAAGTCCTTTTAAATACATACAGCGTATTTCTGTCCTGACAGGCACTTCACCAAGATTCCCTATAAAGTTCATCAAGTAAAATAGTATTTTAAGTTTAATATTAGTTAGGTTTAGAAAGATTTACTTATATAGGACATATACACCATGGACAGGGTTAAGCTTCACTGTAACAAAATGGGCAATATCTTTCTAAAGAGAAATGTTATGGAAATGTGTTGTTCTTTTGCATCATTATTCATAATCCAGGTGTCCAAATCTTGTAAACCGCAATACAAATATTTATATTTATATATCCTATAGTAATTACTGTTTTTGTACATTTAGAAATGCAGGTTAAAAACATACAGGCTGGCAAAAGGATACAAGGTATGCTTATTGGGTACCACAAATATGTTCAGTTATTAATTTACACCATCAGGGAGATTCAATAAAAGTTCTTCAGGGAGATTCAATAAAAGTTCTTATCGTTTAAAATGGTGCTAATTTTGCCCCAACCAATCAGAACTTATGTAACATTTGAAAGCTAACATCTGATTGGTTGGGGCAAAATTAGCACCATTTTAAACAATAAGAACTTTTATTGAATAACCCCCCTTATCGTTTAAAATGGTGCTAATTTTCACCAACCAATCAGAACTTATTTAACATTTGAAAGCTAACACCTGATTGGTTGGGGCAAAATTAGCACCATTTTAAACAATAAGAACTTTTATTGAATAACCCTGCATGTCTATTATTCTTCTCTGCATGGTTGTGCAGAGAAGTGTAACAATAACTAAAATAAAAGGCACAATTATTTTATTGTATTGATATATTTCTAAATTTATAAGTATTTTTTACACAGCTGTTTTACAATTGTCAAACCTTTAAACATATGTTCAAGTTTGACTTTTTAGATTTAACTAAAAGAACCTAATGATCAATTTGCTTCATATTTATAGCTTGCTTTAATTTCCAATAAAATTATCTACATTACATTTAGTGCAACTTGACTAAAGTCTTTAGTCATTGTTTCAGCAGAAAGAATACATTAACAATATTACAATAAGCTGTGTCTCTCCTCTTCCTTTGCTGTGGCTGGTGATGGATTTATCAAATTTACCTGTGGCTACTGTGGATGACTTCCCATAAATCAATTCTCTCCAGTGCTGTGTGAAGTCACTATTTTTAGCAAATGTTCTTAGCTCTCCTACACAGCAGCTCTGTCTCTCTCAACAGAAACAGTGCTTTTCAGTGTACACCCTCCCAGTACATTCATATTAATGACATTTTGGCAGCATTAAAATGCTTCTCTCTTGAATTTTTACTGTTATGTTGACATATAACAGCATCAGATCAAATAACAAAATAACAAATATAACAAAGAAATGCAAGTCTGGAAAGATTTATTTTGCAGCTAATATGAGACAGAGAAAAATGTCAAAATTGTTTATTTACAATTAAAAAATAAAACCATACATGAAAAATGTAAAACTGACAATAATTATTGTACAGATTATAATTGCGTTTGAGCCCTAAACTTCAAACTGAAAAGGCTCTAACAATTAGGCTATTATGGCATCTTTCGATTTAAAAAAAGTGGAAGGTATCCCTTAAATTGTAAATTCTGGTCTACAAACACTCAAGAGTATATAGTTTGGTGCCAGAATCGTCACTTAGTGTTAGACAAAATGGCCACTGTGCACTTAAACACATACAGAGCAAACTCAAAGATATTTCTAAAGTAAGTATCTCAATAGAAGGAAAAGGTGGTCCAGGTGCAGTGGCCCCAGACCCATAGAAAAGTCATATACCACACTGAGGAATGGTAAAAAATGTCCACTTCCGGAGCTATGACATAAAACCAAAAAACTTTATTCAATATTAATTGTATAAACAACGTCTGCGTGTCCTGCCTGATGCTTTTTGTGCTTCAAGGACACAATTTGCCATGGGTGTGTTGCCCACTTATTTACAGACAAATGTGCTAAGGTGGAAGTAAATAAAAGGGAACAATTATTAGCCAATCACAGAAGCAGAATGAGACTGGGTTCAAGAGGAATGGTAATATGGAGCCCTGTCATTTGCAGAATCAGGGTTTTTTGTAAGTATGCTAGTTTGCTGATGAGATAAAGATCACTGCAGTATCCTGTGTCTGATACTATGCAGTAGCTAAATACAGAGCTGTTATTTAACGTCCGTGGAGCCAAATAAAGAGGGTACTGTAAAATACAGATCGTTATTGGTATTTTACAATAAAGTTACTGTAAATTGCAAAAGTCCCACTAACAACACTTTTTTTTTTGCTTTACTTAGTTTGAAGCATTTAGTAAACTATTTGGCTTTAGTTTTATAGATCATTTTGGCTAAAAGGCTAAAGGGATGGCCTCTAACCTTTCATTCACCCCTGTGAAAGAAAATATCCCCTGCTTATTGGCTGTTCCCTATAAGATATTTGTATAGGGTAATCATAACCTCTCACAAATGCCTCTTTTCTAGGGAAAACAAACCCAATTTTAGTTTCATAAATTACCCAGCGCCCACAGTAAAGGGAAAGGTGAGACACAGCTTTTTGTATGTTTGTGCTCTGTCTATTGGGACAATGTTGTCTGGAGACTTTAGTTCCCCTTTAATTTTCCATTTTGCAGTCCAATCACCAAGTTTATTTAATTTGATAGATATAAGCATTAATTGAGGAACATTGTCACTGTATACTGTATTTTCTAAAATGAACATTGTAGATTTAATTGATTGCACTTTTCTTAACTAATCAGTTATATACAGTATATATCATTCATTTCAAACCATTGTGTTTGTACAGTGAGGAGGAAAATGAGAAGAAGTCATCGACCATCTTAAAGACCTTCTGTATGAGAAATGTTGGAAAAATATCGCCGTTATGTGAATTTCATCATCTTTCATTTTGTAAAAAAAAAAATGTTCACATGAGAACATTTTCCGCTCTTCATAAATCTAAAAAATAAGAAAAAAAGTTTTTAAATTGAGCAAAACTATGTATGACAAAAAAAATTTCTCACTCTATTGCATTGGGTAGTATCGGTAGTTGGTCCTGGGTTGTAGAGTAGCTAACATAGATCTACATTCACCATCTGAGAATGACACTAGGAATTGTAGATAAAGAACAGATATAGGGCGCAGGTCACCCACCTATTCAGCAGCAATTTAATAATGTGTGAAAAAGAAACTGTACATACTCAGGGGCATATTTATTACGTTGTGGTATTCACCGATATTGCGCTTCCTTATCACTGGTGTCACTATTTTACTATGTGAACATAAAATACAGAACAGAATCTGTATTTTACAACAACACAATACATTACCATAATAGTTTGACTATGAAAGTATTGCACAGTCACAAAATCCTGATATTGTGTGGTATTTTTGCAATGTGTGGCAGCAATACTGCACCTTTATAAATATGCCTCATAGGACTTTTGTAATAAGAGGTGCAGAAGTTTCCTTGTGCAATTTATCTGCAGTAACCAATTAAATTGTATCCAACTTTAGCTGCCCAGTAGAAAGCTAAACTCTAAATAGATGATGCAAAATAGCAGCACAGAACTTTTGCACCTTTTACTAAATTAGCCCCTTAAGTTTAGTTGGCGAGTTTATTATAAGTGACAATACAAACACCCAATTTAAATAAAAATTCTGGTATTTAACTGAAGACATGGGGGGATAATTAGCGCTTGATATATGAACTTTTATAATGTGCGTTTTTGGAAAATATTCTGAACTTACTCCCAAAGATCTTTTTGTAAATTAATCCATTTTATATATCTGAATTTGTAGCATAAAATAATATTTGTTTTTGTTTTTTATTTTATATATTTGTTCAGAAATGTTGCAATGCAACAATATTTGCTAGGGAGAAAGTGAGGTCATGTTTACTTAAAGTTCCCGTGTCTTTTTCTTTAAAGGCACCTGGCTTAAAAATTCTATTGGATGAGCTTTTTTTTTACCTCTGTTTTTAAATGCAAATACTCAATAAAACGTGGTTGAATTACATGTTGTTTCTTGCATTTATTTATATTAAAAAATTTTGTTGTAATACATTGTTTAGATCTTGATTGTGTATTGAATGTGTGATGTTTAAGCGTATTGATAATTAGATTATGTATGAAACTAAAAACATACCATATCTAAAAATGTTATACACCCATTGGAAACGGCCTTCAAAATTTCTGAAAATTGGGGGCCATGGTGTATATATATGTTGGATGAATATGGCGCTGGATTAAATCGGCAAAGTATAATTTGCTGTGTTGTTTAATTAATACTCACAATTACATGCAAATAATGCAATTCTGTAAAGCTCTTATACACATATACAGTACTGCAATTCTGTCCCTTGATGATCACCATACTGTTTACAAATATTACATAAAGTAAAATGAGTATAAATGAAAAACAATAAAAAGAAATGTATTTTAATGAACATAATTTTTATTTTTAAAATATCTGCAATCATTATATGATAATATTCATTTTTTCCAAGGGAAGTATCACTTATCAGAAAGGTGCATGAACTTTTATAGTAGATGTAAACAAATACATCAATGAACTAAAAGAAATGTTAAACAACGAGAAATGCTTTCTAATGGACATACTGGCAAATTGTAACTTAAACCAATACGTTGTCTTGGTTAGGGAGTTGCATTTCAATACTATTTAGGGAGTTGCATTTCAATACTGGTTTCAGATTTCTGTTTTTGACCAAGCAAGGTTCCTTCATCTCTAGCTTTGGTTGCCAAAGTTGCACATGAATAATTTAAGTTTTAAGTTGTAAATCATTCAATTTAATGGATTAAATCATCAAACTGGGATTCTTTTACACATGACTATGTAAAATGTGTAACTCCTAAAACACTCTTGTGGGCTACGGTATTGTACATGAAAAATACATGTAAAAAAAATAAAAATAATCAATGAACAAATGCTCAATAGATCATTTCAATAAGATCACTAATAGGGAAAAATAGAAGAACTGCAACAAATTAAGAGAGTTTATTTAGTAAACCAATTCTGTGATTTGTAATTGAACAATTGCAGGGAGATGTAATAAAGGTTCTTATCGTTAAACGTGGTGCTAATTTTGTTCGGTGGGGTAATCTACATTTAGAACAAAGGTTTTTTTGAGTGGACTTGCCCTTAAACCATTGTTAAAACAAACGTAAATTAAGCTATTGTTAAACCGGTCGTTAAAAGCATGATATCGTTTTGTGAGCCTTTATAAATATGTCCCTATGTGCTGTAAGTTAATTATGATTCATTTAACCTTTTAAATGAGATAACAAGAGATGTTATGCACAAGTTAATCTAGCTTGGAAGTAAACTCCCAGCACTTAATTGTTGCTTAGGAAGCAGCTCGCAATCTGTTAAATTACTTCTTTAAAGTATTTTTGCTCACCATCTTAGCATTGTATGTTTAATTGCCTGGGGTTTTTCTTAAGCTTTTTTCAGAAACATCTCTCACCGCTCTTGATTAAGCCCTAAGCAGTCAGGTATTTGTTACACCTTTGTTACTCAAGGTTGTAGATGTTTGAATCTTGAGTGTATCTGTCTCTTACAACACAGGCAACAGGGAGCTGTATTGATAGAAAGCTTCAATACACACTGAAGTTACTGCCTGGTTGTCTGTTGACTTAATTATGTAGCAAGTGCTGTGGTGCAAGTGTTTTGTTGTTTGTTTTATTACGTGAAGTGAACTAGTCAGTTGCTGTTTAAACACCACAATTGTATTGGTTCATTCAATGAAAGACTGTGGGAAAGGCACTGACCAGAGCAGCTCTTAAAAGGACAACCCATGTACCAAGGGTTAACGTGACTGTAAGACAAAATTAGCAGCGGTTGGATCGGTACACAAAAACTGTGTCACACAACTGATGCAAGCTATGTACCGAGACAATAACTCTTTAACACAGAAACCTTAACGCCTAGATAGCTCGTGCTAAAGAATCAAAATGGGAAAACTCCATTTGCTATGCACTGAGAGCCGTTATTGGCTCAGTGCATTGCCCAGTGGAGGCAGTAGAGAGCAATAACAGCTCTCGTTACATAGCCCTGTTCGTTTCCTGGTGTCATTCCTTCATGTTATTGTTGTTGTTGGTTACAGATAAGATACAAATATGCACATGATCATTGATTTATCTAGTTCCCCTCCCCATATTTTAAGTGTAAACTATAAAAAAAGAACAAGATCCTTCTATAGGTTTTCTTTACTTGCTTCTGTAAAATGGTTCTGATCACTGGACCAAAATAAAAATGTTCACAAATATTTAACACAATTTATATTTTCATTGTAATATGACAGATCATGCACATCATCCAATATTCTATGGGCCTGATTTACCCACATGTGCGGTGCTAAAATAGGGGTTAAACTTGTGATAACTAATATTAAATAGGTTAGCACAAGTTTAACTCCATAATTGCACTGGCTGCACCAGTTTCACAAAAGACACCCGTGCAACCAGTGCAATATATTTAATAAAGGATTTGCACTGCTTTTAACTCCACAATTTAAGACCAGCTAATGGCTCAAGCTGGATAAAGTTGTATATGATCTAGTCTACTGGTTCTTTCCCACAGCTCATCAATAGGAATCAGCTGTGAACTAAAAAGCTAAATATCACAAGACTACAAACATAGAAACCATCCATGGGAACTTCAAACACATACTTTTCTTTATTCTAACTATTTATTAGTATTATCCTGCATCTACAAAACAAATTAATGTTTCTAAGAAAATGTAGAAAAGGTAATAAAAAGTTGTACTTCTTGAAATCAATGTATTACATTACAGTGCAATATTATTATTTGAACAGATCCAAGTGAAATACCTTACGTATTAAAGAGTTTAAAGCCAAGTATGAGCAGATCGCTAGGATTCAAGTGCAATTAATCATTAGTTCAAGTACTTCAACACTGCTAGTAGCACCATGTACACTGATAGCTTATCTGTTGCTACAGTTAGGCAAGACATCTCAGGTCAAATAAAATCCTCTTGAGTTAAAATAATGCTAGTGGGATGGTGCCATAGGACTGTCTATAATTATCTTTGAAGAGGGAAAGCATCTGTTATTTTCTTTGCCTGTACAGATTTATAATTTATAGAAACATAAGTCTCCCTGCATTCTTGTTGGAACTCCTTGACAGATAAACACATTTTTATTTATCAAGACCTATTTATCAAGTTTTTTTGGGTTGCCTAAGCCTAACTGTAAAACAATGCTTCTCAGAAGTCAAATTCTGTTCCATTGATTGTTCCAATACATATTTTGGTCATTAGATCAAACTATCTACTGCAATTTCTGGCCTAGGCTTTAATTCCTAAACAGACTATTGTATGTATTTAAGTATAATTTTATTTATATTGCGCCACTTGGGTCTGAGTTGCTGTACATTATAAAAATGATTATGAATCAATATATTGGTTAATTGATCATAATCTGTCGATCAGGAATTGGCCTGTAGTTGAATCATGTATTCCCAGACTAAGTTCTACACTTGAACTGAAATAATTAGCATTTACAAATGATGAATGAAGAGTATAGTAAGGCTTCATTTGTAAGAAAGCCATAGCTTCAGGTAGTTATCTGCATATGTTTGATCTATGTTAAAGGGCAATTTTACCCCCACACTCAAATTGAAACATTGAAATATGGTGAACTCCTTAAACCCCAAGACCAGGATACTTTATCCTTGCTGGGCTCTGGTCCTTTGTCTCCTTGTGTATATGCAAAAGTTTGTAAAGGGCTTTTAAATCCCCCAAAAGAAGATATAAAACCCCTGGAAAGGGCCGGCAATGAAAAAGAGAAGAATAAACTGGGTAGGGGAATGAAGACAAACTGAAGCTATTGAGGAAGGTTCTGTGTGATATAAACATGTTGACTGACATGGAATAAAGCAGCCACTAAGCATTGAAAACCTGCAGTATAAAGCAGTAATCCACTTGTAGACAATATCATTCAACTTAGGTAGCATAAAGTTGTAACAGCCTTACTCATAGGCATGCTAAGGAAACTTCTGTGTCGTCCTCTTAAGGAAAAGCCCCAAACCCATAATGCAGCAGGGTTAAAGCTCTTAAAGGGAAGGCACTAGAAATTTAAAAAAATATATTCAGATATATGGTAATAAAAACTCTATTTAAAAATGAATACATACATCATAAATATCAATAAATGTATCTATGTTTTATGAGAAGGAACCTGGTTAGTTATGTTACCCAATTCCAATATAGTCTATTGTGGCATTGGCTAAATTTTCTAACCAGGTTCCTTTTCATAATATATTTATCAATTTTAAAATGGAGACTGGAGTGCATGTTTCCTTTGGATAAAATTGTTGGACTACGTTATAAATGAATTTCCATGAGTGTGCACAAAAATATCATGTTGAGCATAATGTGAGATTTATTGTGTTTGCAGATGTGGCACAGCAGCTTTAAACATTATTAAGCAACATGATGTACATGGCCAACATATATTTTAGCTGTGTCATAGCCTGCAGTCTGTCGTCAGTCTACAATGAAAAGTCAAACTCCAGAATGTCAGTCTGAGAAATATGCAGGAAGGAGAATATAAGACTGTCTGTCTGTAGATGACAATGCTAGATAGCTGGACAGAACTATTGATTTCAAACCCCAAATTTTTACCTAAAATTGTCAAGATTTTGAACTACAAATGAAATTCGTGTTTCTACTGTCAATATTCATATTCAAACTTTCCTTTGTTCCACGAACCTGCAGGTGGAAAGGAAGCCACTCGTGTTTTGCAAATCTACTCTAGAGCAACACAGAAAAGAGGCTGAAAGGGAAATGGCTGACTAATGGTATATCTACCTGACTGGAAATCAGTACTTAATCTATAGCCATTGTACTAATGTTGGCCATACACAGGCCAAATATTAGATTAAAGGGCATGTCCACCCCAAAACTATAATCCCCCCAGTAATGGCCCCACCATGTAGTGTAGTGTAATCCTTACCTCACATCCCAGTCCATAGGGTTCTCCTGTAGACCCCCCCTAAAGTCCCAAAAACTGTCCACCAGGAGGCTAGCAGGGCTCTGCCTGCTACTTGCCTCCGGTAGATATTTGTCATGCGTACTGCAGCCCTTCTCCCCCCTCCCTCCCCTCCCTCTCCCTCCCTCTCCTCCCGTTCCACTATCCCTCCCCCTAGCGTAAAACCATTTAATATGTGTCCCCCATGTATGGTAGCCCCAACCGCATGTTTAGTATTTTCAAAAAGCTCCCCAAACTCTTACTTACCTCTCCTCTTTCCTCCGCTGCACTGAATGACCGGCAGCCGCGTCCGTGATTGGCTGCCGCTCAGCCCATCACGACGCGACTGCCGGTCCCGCCCCTGCTTGCATTCTCGCAAGCAGAGGGCCGGCAGTGCAGGGAGGAATGAGGGGAGGTAAGTAAGAGTTTGGGGAGCTTTTGGAAAATACTAATCATGCGGTTGGGGCTACCATACATGGGGGAGCAACATATCAAAAATCATTTTTAAGGGTGGACATGCCCTTTAATCTGATTAAACAGATAAATTATCCCATCGTCCAGCCTTTTTTACCTATAATTATAAAAATCTAAAGCCAATTTTTCATTGGCCTTAATAAAATACTGCTCTTTAATTCCTCTTTAAAACTACGAAAAGGAATTGGAAAATTTGCCACCATATCATTTAACCCTTCCTCAAATGGCTACATATAAAACAAATGATGGCCCCAATTCAACATTTACATACACATCTACAAACATCACAAAAGTATTTGAATGCTAAATTGGTGCAAAACATCTCATACGCATATAGTCATATCACTAAGTTTATTCATATGGAAATGATAAATACGCTATAGTTCATGAAGTGCTTGACAAATGTACCTATGGCCAACAAAAGAACATGTACCTTTTTAAAGAAATTAGATACACTCTGTATGATACATACGATCTGTTAGACAAAATACAACCTAATGCGGCATTCATTTAAACATATCTAATTGGAGTACTATAGAGGGGAAGGAAACATCTAACTAGCAATTTTTCAATACCCTGCTGATACTTCCAACTGTGTGTCTACATTTTTTGATCACCTGAAATAACACTGTACATATTCCCTCTTCGTCAAATTATATTGAAATATCAACCACACAGCCTGCACCTGGGTTTTATGCTCAATGACTGTATATATTTTACATGTTTAAAACGCTTTTTTCTATTGTACAGTTATTGTTATTGTACAGTTATTATTATTCTATTGTACAGTTATAAGTAATTGACCCATTTTATTAAAATCACTTAAATTATCTAATTATTGCATTATATTATTTATCCTGCTGATAATATAAGATGGACCAGAAGGTGGATGTAAATATGGTTCCGAGGCAGATTTCCAAGATCCACAAATTCCACTTTTCACATTTTTCAAAACTGTTCGAAAGATACGGAAGGTTGAGGAATTAAATTTTTTTTATTTTCCCTAAATTTTTGAAAACTATTTGGCCACATGTCCCAAATTCACCAATAGCAGCTATTTTTATCAGAGTCAACACCCTGTTAGCCATGGCAATGAGAATTCTGGGGTTCCAAGGCTTTAGAAGAAGTTTGCAACTTTGCACAGGAGAAAGCCATCAATCATCGAACACAGATTCTTGTCCGGATTTTTTAAAAATTTTCGGAATATTTAGAAATTATGAGAAATCTCAAAAATACTATGCAGAACGCCAAATCAAGAAGCACATAAAGTTTTTAGTACTGAACCGTGCTTTTTAAAGATTTTTGGCACCGATACATGTTCCCTAGACTGTTTCCCAGGTTTCCAATTAACAGTAAGTTGCCATTGCTATTTTTAGGATAAATGCAGGCAAAATTTTTCAAATTATTCCTAAAATACGCGAATGGATTTTAGCAAGTTAGACCCCCTCTACTAATAATGATTATGTTTCTTCCTTATTACATTTATAACTTAGCCTTTTTATCAGACTTCCTTATTGTGAACTTCACATTAATTTTGACTCACTGCGCAGTGTAGCAAATTCAAAGCATCCAAAAGAGTCAATCACACAAAGTATTCGTTTCCTACCTTCGGAATATAGCGTTAATGTGTATGGACAGCTTTAATAATTACTACCTGTGTTTGTCAGAAAAAGCTTTCAATTCGAAAAAGTCCTTTATTTGCTTTCCTATATGGATGCAATACCATTATTTCATATCACAGTCTATCTGTATTTTATGACCACATCGTTATTTTACAACAGCATCATAAACTTACAATAACATCCAAAAAAGGCATAATATCTATAATAACACTGTGCCTTTAAAAAGAGAGCATGGGGCAGCACGGTGGCTCAGTGGTTAGCACTGATGACTTGCAGCACTGAGGTGCTGAGTTTGATTCCACCCTTCGACACATCTGCAAGTAGTTTGCATGTTATCCCTGTGCTTGCATGGGTTTCCTCCGGGCACTATGGTTTCCCCCACAATCATAAAGACATACTGATAAGTTGTATGTGTACATAAAGTGATTAGAGAGTAAACTCTTCGGGACAGGGCCTGATGTAAATTGAGTAAATAATTGTAAAGCGCTGCGGAATATATATCAGTATATTAGAAATAAAATACATATATACATTTAGCTTAAATTTTTATGTTTAGCTTGTTATACCGTATACTGTAGAGTTCAAATAAAGTAGCATACCACTAAGTAGTAAGTCTGTTAAGAAGCTACCATGACATATGGCATATACCATCCCCCCACTTGTATCTGTATGTTGTCCCACCCACTTAGATTGTAAGCTTTTCAGAACACTCTAAAGAGAACCAACGGCCTTATCAAAGTACACTATAAACAGAGCACTACGCTGATTAGCAGCAAAATATGAAATCTTTATTCAGCCATAAAACCAAACATCACAAGTTACAGCCTTAAAAATGTACAACAACCCCCCTCCCCCCACCTAACTCTAAAAACGGGGCGTCCCCCATAGGTGACAGAAAACACAACCTTGAGTGATATACCCCAGTCCCTCTGGAATAGCCGAAATCCTAAACAATGTTCAGTGTGTCTCACAGGTAACAAAGTTGTAGTAACCATGCAAGTATAGATACAGTTACCAAACAGATGTCCAGCTGCCCCTGGGTTTAAACTGGTATCCGGCAAGGCTTCACGCAGGTAAGATCAAATGCTACTCCTGGACTCTTTCTCAAATTTTCTCACGTCAAATCCTCTACCACCGGCCAGTTGATTCCTACTGGGACGTCGTCCGCCGGATCCAGTGGTCCCGCGCAGGGACTGCTGACGCTCCAACACCAAGTTCCACTGTAAAGCAAACACAGGGCAGTAAATGGACGGTTCCAATAGCGTATACTCTGGCAACACACAAGAACTAAGCACAGGGGCTAGATAGGGGTATCTCCCAGGGGGGGTTGTCCCCGAGAGATATTTTCTGGACTTTCAATAATTATCGAATGTTTGAACATTCGAGCCTCTCAAATTTGCGGGTAAAATGTCTATTATACCAATACGCAAGTAAATATCAAATTCTCAAATCCACTTGTCATTCATGGGATAATTATCGAATGTTCGAACACCAGAGCTCAAAAGTAGCGCGAGTGAGAGTAAAATTGATATTTTGAAAGTCCTGGATATTCAAACATGTTCCCCATTTCCCAGATCCCACAGCCATTAAGTTACCATTGATATTTTAATTGTATTTCATTCGAACTTTTGAACAATTTGACTCCCATTGCCTTTAATGGGTCCGTTTTCGAATTTTCGAACTTTCAAACATTCCATAGTTTGAAAGTTTGAAAACGGACCGAACTTTTGAAAGTTCGGCCATCTCTACTGGTAAGGCCTAATTTGGAACATGCAGTGCAATTTGGAATCCAATAAGATTAGAAATGCAGGAGCTTGACTATGCAGACAGATTAGACATACAGTATAAGGGGTATTTATACTGGATGAGCAAGGGGAGGTGATCACTTTTTACAAATACATTAAAGGAATGTTTAATAAACTCTCTGGTGCATTGTTAACAAATAGATCATTTCTGAGAACAAGTGGCCATCCTTTAAGATTTGAAGAAAATAATTCATCTAAAATTAAGCTGATTCCTTAAAGGTTAACTAAACTTTTTTTAAGGGCATGTCCACCCTAATACATTTTTTTAATATAATGTAGGACAACCCTGCCCACCCACAACCGCCGTGTCAGAATGTTAAAAAAGATTAAGAATGTAGTTTACAGACCCTCGATCCGTGAGGTTTCAGGTTCAAATCCCTAAAACGTTTTGTTTTATTTTTACCTCAAAGCCTGATAGGGAAAAAAAATGCCATACATAGCTTTTTATCAACACTGTTAAATCTCAACTGTTAATTCTTTGTCTAGCAGGCAGGATCTGCTGTGACTTGATCTGTGACTAACAGGGGCAGGTCTCTATGCTGTAATATAATTTGCTGTCAGCTTCTAGAGTACTAGAGAACATATGAAGTATATTGTGACCACTTAGACCAAAAAAAAAAAAAAAAAAGTGGATTTTAGGAGCTAATGCCTTGTACCTACTGGTTGAATTTTATAAACCCACCAACAGTCACAGCAAAGTGAAAGGTGAGACACAGCTTGTTGCATCTTGGTTAATGTGCTTTTTTATGGGGATAATGTTTGGTGGATTTAGTTCCCCTTTATCTCACCCTGTTAACAGAACATTTTTTGACTTCTATGCTAGTGACACTTCATTTTTCCGTTGGCAATGCATCAGTGTTAGTTTTGCATCTTTGCTTATTGCTCTGTAAACTACTTCTTTGGGAGAAGTCCTCTGTTCATTTGGCTTTAAGTATTATTAACACAATATGAAGATCATGCAAAGAAAAAACAGAATTCACCATTACACATTTTTGTTGATGACATGACAATTTACCTTAAATCAATACACTGAAGAGGGGGAATCTTGACTCCACTCTCTACTTCTCCTTCTGCCAATTTCTCTCAATCAACTTCTAAAATGCCCATCAATGCTCTCATCCTCTCAGGCCTGGATTACTGTAACCTACTACTTATTGGCTTTGCATTCTGTCATCTCTCCCCACTCCAATCATCTTGAACTTTGCTGTTTTGCTACTCTCAATAAGTTTGCCCCTGACGTTGAGCACTACTTTCCATCACTATATGTTGGCATGAATTCTTTGTACCTTTCTATTTGTATTTGCAGGCTACACACCCACTTAGTTTGTAAGCTCTTAAAGCAAAAACCCTATTCACATTGAAGTTTAATCATGTCTATAATGCTTTATAATAAAGGAAGGCACACAGCCATATAAACAATACCAGTGGAACACTGTAGAGCAGTGGTGCTCTAAGGGGAGACAAATAACTAGAAACAATAGAAGAAAAAAAAGCTTGCTAAAGATCCCCATATATATGGCATACCCACATACAGTCATAAGGTACAAAAATGGCTTTATGTATATGTCTATGTGTAATGTATAGTATAGTATAGTATAGTATATGAGGTTGAATAAAGACATATGTCCATCTAGTTTAACCTACTAGGCCAACATTTCCTGCATAACAATTGATAGAGAGAAAGGGTGGGGAGACAGTATGAAGGGTAAAAAAAATCCCTTACTGACTCCAACTGGCAAAGAACTCTATTTTATTTGTCAATACCAGTAACATGCAACATTCTTTATTTTAGAAACTAACTAGCAGTGTTAAAAGTGCAAATACACCCTCCACAGGAGGGATCATACATAAAATGTCCTCATCCTACCCAAAACAGGACCATACGGAGTGCCTGTGCTATAGGGTGAGTGGACACAAGAGAATATCAGCGAAAATCAACATGCAACTCTCAAAGTATATACAGCCTGAGGGGCACAAGAACCAACTCAAGTTAAAAAGTCAACCGAGGTCAAACCAAGTCTGTGCAGGTCATAAATCCATTTACCTGTTGCCTCAGATGACCACACCTTTCCCCCAGTCATTCGACCCACAACACCTTTGGCAAGAAGATGCAGCTCTTGAATGTTTACTTCCCTGGATACCTCTCCATTACCAGACACCTTCAAACTCATGCAACTCCAGTCTGTATATATTTACTTTTAGAGTTGAACATTGATATTACCTTGATATTGGAAAGGTTCTTGCATCCACTCACCCTATAGCACAGGCCCTCCTTTGTGGCACCCAAATGTATTTTTCTTATATATATAAACTGCACTTTTGATCCCCAGGCTACTGTTTATTCAATTTTTAATTTTTTCCCCCATATTCTTTGCAACCCCAAGCAAGGTAGAAAAAAAAATTATATTTATATATATATATATATATATATATATATATATTTCTACATATCTATATATTTTCGTGGGCGTACGCCGTGACTTCACATCAAACCAACCAGTAGCTTGGGGCCTGGCCTTCTTCTGCGTTCGGCCCAGTAAGTCCTGCTGCAGAGAAGGAGGTAGGGGGTCTTGGGGGGAGGGGGTGCTGCTGACTGTGTGCATATATTCAGTGTCTGTGTGCCAACCAGCAATACATTATCAGTTTCCAAAGCATGTTATCAGTGTTTGTCCGCCAAACACCAAAACAGAGCCAGTTTGCAGATCCCATTATCAGTGTTTGTGTCCCAACCATTTATCCAGTGCCCGTTTGCAGAGCACATTATCAGTGTTTGTGTCCCAACCATTTATCCAGTGCCCGTTTGCAGAGCACATTATCAGTGTTTTTTGCCAACCATCTATCCAGTGCCAGTTTGCATAGCACATTATCAATGTTTTTGTACCAACCATCTATCTAGTGCCAGTTTGCAGAGCACATTATCAGTGTTTGTGCCCCAATCATTTATCCAGTGCCTGTTTCCAAAGCATATTATCAGTGTTTGTGTGCCAACCATTTATCCAGTGCCAGTTTGCAGAGCATATTATCAGTGTTTGTGTGCCAACCATCTATCTATGTGTGTTTTAAAATGAGTGTACATTTGTGTTTAAAGGGCATCCATATTCAAACATAGACTCTAAACAATAAATATTTTGAAGTCCAGTTCTCAGAGGGTATAAACCCTATTCCTACCATTCTGGGTGGCCACTAGAAGGAGCAGTGAGCTGTCAAAGTTCCAGCAGATGACAGCTCACACGTGTTGCTTTGCGTGTAGGCTTTTCTACCTCCGTGGGAAAATTCTGTTGGCGGCCCTAATGGAGGGTGTATTTGCACTAACATTGTTTGTAATGTCTGTGTATGCATATTTTTGTAGTTTATGACTGTATGTGGGTGTGCCATATACTGTATTAGGGAGTCTTTAGAAAGCTTCACTTCCTTGTAATATTCCTATAGTACTTTATATAAAGGTGTGTTTTTTCTTACCTATTTATGTAGTTATTTTTTATTTATATTTTTTATTCTCTAAAGGTGGGGTACACACAATTCTAATCTACACACACATAGTATAGGGAGATCGTTTGTGACTGCCATACTCCCTACGATCGTGACCAACTCCCTATACTTTAGTTCAGTGGGCTGACCACGACCAAGGGTAATATTACAGTCAGAACGATCGTTTTCAATGCCAATACCGAACCTTCATCAGCATCGGAAATGGTTATTTCAGCCATACACAAATTACCGATATAGGGTCAATCTTTATCGCTAATGTGTGTAACCAACTTAATTATCATCTTTCGTATTGTTAAATTGTGCAGCGCTGCATACATTAATGGTGCTAAACCAATAAAAACAAACATACATGCAAATATCAGTTCCATCTATTTCAAGGGTTTTACATTAGCTTATTAACTGCAGTGTGTCCATTAATGACTAGGTTATATGGGTATGTTGTTTCAAACATGTGGTAACACACTTTTGTTGTTGATTCAACAACTAGCTGCTGAAGATAAAAGCTGCCATTTTGTGTATTGTTCGATGATAAATAAAGCAATTCTACTCTACTTCCTTTGCTTTGATGAAGTTATGCTATCACATCTGACAGGATAGGACATGCATAAAAACTTTGTTTGCTTAACAAGATATACATTTTCCAGGAGGTAAAAAAGGAAACGTATAAGAAAGGTCTGTCAGGATCCCCAGGCTTTGTCTCAAGTAAACAGCTCTATGTTGCATAGGTAGGCAGTCAGGGATGTTCTAACAATGCCCATTGCTGTGTGTCATAGAAATGATAGGGAGAATGCATTCCTGCCAATGTAAAACTCTAATTGAAAATGAAAAGAAAATACAGTTGGGTTAAATAGCAAAAGACAGTTGACTCCCCTCTTGTTTTCACTGCTGGAGGAAACTATAGTGGAAAGAGACTTTACACAATTAGCGTCCCTTATAAGAACATGTATGTGGCATGAGGCAGGTGTAAACAATGTCTACAGTATGTCAGCCCCCCACTATATTTATCCCACTGTCAAGGTGAGAAGGTGCTTTAGAGAAATGAATAAAGTGGGAAGTGTCTGTGTAGGGAGAAAGAGTGGGAATGGATGCAAAATATAGCACAAGGCAACGTTTTGTATAATTTGGACAAGATGCCTATTAAATATAGACTTCTGTAACATTCTGTAAGCTCAGGGTAGAGAGCCAGTCCAGATGCCCTGTTGAGTAATTCGGGTGGTTTGTGTGAGAGATTTGTTAGAGGATTGTGTGAGAGATTTGTTAGAGGATTGGTGAGAGATTTGTTAGAGGATTGTGTGAGAGATTTGTTAGAGGATTGTGTGAGAGATTTATGAAAATATTTGTATCTATTGTTGAAATCTGCCACTGCAGATCAATCAACTTTACCTGGTATTTTCGATAATAAAGTATTTTAAATGATCCTTTGGTTAAATGATGTATCTCTTTTTACAGTATCTAAATGAGTTGGCCCTATTTTTAATTGAACAATTGGTGACCATTTGTTTCCATGAAACAAGATGGGACCTGCATACATTACTGGTTTGCAATAAAGTGGAATGCATTTCTAAAAGTGGAAATGAACTGTATCTAGTACAGAATGACTTTTACATGAATATAAAACAAAGATTCTAATAGAAATCATGGGAAGGTTTGTTTTTTTTTTAGAAATATGGAGCAGTTAGCGTGCACCAGATTCCCCACCCCCGTTCACTTTTTATGCACCTCATGGGGCTACAAGGAAATTGAAAAAGACACTGCAAAGTCTCACTGGGTGGTCATTTCAACAGGTGATGGAGCCAAATTATATCAATTTCTGTACATCTCCTGTCTTTACATGGTCAGCACATGCATGTTGTTAAAGTCAGATGTTATCCTAGCTTCTTATTATTTTGCAACAGGGATTTAAGTAATGTATTTTTTTAATTGAAATTGAAGAGACATAATAAAATATAATAATGTAATATTTATCTGTGATATTGTAATTTATTGGGGAAAAAATACAAGTTTTATTGTATGAATTGAAAAGGGAACTGAGAGGAGCAACTTTTCTTGGAAAGAGGTAAGGAAAAATATGAAGTTATGAGCAAAGTTGGGTTTAGTTCTTTCAGAGTTTGCAAGAGCATACGATACCCCTTTACATATATATATATTAGAGGACATATAGTATATAGTATTTGAGGTTGAATACAAACATTCAGTCCAGTTAGTCCAACTAACTCAGCAAAACCTACATTTCCAGTTGATCCAGGGGAAGGCATTAAAAAAAGAAGGGGGAAAACGAAGGGGGAAAAATTCCTTCCTGGCAATATCCCTGTATTAACTCCAACTTAATGTATCAATATCAGTAACTTGCAACATTCTTTATTTTTTAAGCTTTTTTTTTTTAAACTATCCAATAAACCTCCCCTCATCATGTCCAATGGACATGATGATAGTTTTAACATTCTTACATTGATAAACAAAAACCCCTTTTCGAAGACTAATCTTTTCTTCAAGTCTTAAGGGATGTCCGTGTGTCAGGGGACACACGGACATCCTCTGTTGGTGAACAATGCCCCAGATAAATTATTTTATGGCCCATTAATGTATTTAAACACAATGATTATATATCCACACAAGTGCCTTTTCTCTAGTGTATATAATTGTAACTTACAGTATCTAATCTGTCTTCATGTTCAAGCTCCTCTGTCCTCTAACTCATTTAGATGCACTTCTCTGAATGTCCTTTTTGCATACAGTATACAGAAACTGCACAGCATATCCCAAATTACCCCTTAACCCTTTTTATTCAAGCTAATATCTTGCTGGTTCTACCTGCTGCTGCCTGGCACTGTTTGCTACATTTAAGTTTGTTATCCACCAAAACTCCAAAACCCTTTTTAACAGATATCTTTTAATGGTGAACAAAGTTTTGTGGCGTCTGCAAACACAGAAACCTTGCTGACAATACTCACTTTCAAATCATTAATAAACAGATTAAATAGAAGCGGCCCCAACACAGAACCCTGTGGCACACCACTTAAAATGTCTGTCCATATCGATGAAGCCCCATTAACAACTACTCCCTGCATCATATCCATCAAACAATTTTCTATCCAGATACAAATGTGCCACACCAGTTTAACAAACCTTAGCTTATACATAAGTCACCTATGGGGGACTAAATCAAAAGTCCAAATTCCTACTAACTTCTCCATAAAAGCTAAGCAAGTTAAATGGACCAGATCTGTTTCTCATAAATCCATGCTGAATACTACCGTACTTACAAGGTTAGTCCTTATAAGTAGAGATGTCCGAACCTCGCAAAATCCGGTCCGCTCGAGGATCCGCAAATTTTCGGGAAAATTTCCAGAATTTTCCCTGCCACAGGAGTTAACTACGTATTTCCAATCCAGAGGCACACTTCCAGACATGAGGGAATTCGATAAACCATGTCCTCAGTTATCCTCAGTTAACCAAAGTGCACTTCCATCTTTTATTGCTACTATACTCTATGCTATCTGTACTTGGATCCTCTGTAGTATTTACAGAGGGAAAAATAAACTATCCCAAAATACCTAATAAAAAGTGATTTTAGTGTATGCAATGTAAATGGTTCTTTACTGTGAGGTCAGTAAGGTTGTGCAGTGCTCTGTTTAAAAATCCTTCTTCTGCATTTCTTAAATGAATTCAAGAGGGGCTTTTTGAATATGCAGAATATTGAGGGTAACAGTTAGTTAAATGCGCCAATAGGTGTGCTGTACATACTGTATATGATAAAATATGCCTATATGTAGCCGAAATGCATATGGATGTAGTGTATATAGGAGGGGGTATAGTGAAGGTGACAGATGCTTTGGTGATATTAAGAATAGAGATGGCGAACTTTCGAAAGTTCAGTCTGTTTTCGAACTTTAAAACTATATCGAAAGTTCAAAAGTTTGAAAATGGACCCATTAGTCAATGGAAGTCAAATAGTTCGAAAAGTTTGAATGAAATACAATTAAAATATCAATGGTAACTTAATGTAAATGGCTGTGGGACCTGGGAAATGGTCTGGGGAACACGTTCGAATATCCAGGACTTTCAAAAAATCGATTTTTACTCTCACTACTTTCGAGCTCTCGCATTCGAACATTCGATAATTATCCCATAAACGACTCACGGATTTGATATTTGATATTTACTTGCGAATAGGTATAATAGACATTTTACTCACGGATTCGATATTTACTCGCGTATTGGTATAATAGACATTTTACTCACGGATTCGATATTTACTCGAGAATAGGTATAATAGACATTTTACTCACGGATTCGATATTTACTCGTGAATAGGTATAAAAGACATTTTACTCGCGGATTCGTTATTTACTCGCGTATCGAACATTTGATAATTATCGAAAATCCTGAAAATATCGAAAGTCCGAGAAATCCGGGTCCGGGATAGTTTGAGAAGTCCGAGTCCATTCGAACTCGAATATTTCGGCTCGAACTCAGGTTCGAGTTCTAGTCCATCTCTAATTAATACTTGCGTGGGAAGGTTAAACTTCAAGGACAATTGTCTGTTTCCATCAAAGAATAAATATGTAGCTATGGATAATATCTGTAACATAAATAATCCTGTCTTTGCTTATTCAATATACAGTAAAAAAAAAAAAGATAAATAGCCTCTCAAATCTTACAGTATGAACACCTGTAACATTGACATAAAACAAAGCAGATGGCCTCTGGGCTCTTGTAACAAGTCTTAAAAGGACCAATGCATAATTATCTACATCTCCTGGATAGCTGCCTCAGGGTATAGAATCACTACCCTGGTCATACACACTAAAAGGAATTGTACACTGAAAAAAAGACTTTGCCTCATTTCAATCTATAAATGAATACATGTAAGCACTATCTAAAGAAATAGGGGAGAGATCAACAGAAAAAATGATACAGTGATAATTGGGAAGAATGATAGTTTCCAGTAATGGGCAATTTAAAAAAAACAAATTTCCCAATGTACATATCATTTAAGCTAAAATGGAAAGGTAAAAAGTAAATGAACATATCATATCTGACTATGTTTTGCTTATTAATACATTCATTAGGTTTGGACTTGATGGTTGTATGTCTTTATTCAACCTCAATTAATATGTTACTATGTTACATTTAATATTCTACAGATTTTCAAGAGAAATGAATTAATTCTGTGGCACTTCAATCTAAATAATGACAATGCCAAATCCAATATTTTGGGAATGCAGGTGTGACTTTTTTCTGTAGTAAATTGGCATTTTATTTATTTCAGAACATTGTATTGTTTTATTTTATTACTTTTAATTTTCAGCAAGAAATTCTCTGGTTTTATAGTCAAAATTTTTCACAAAACCCCCCCAAAAACATGGTTTTGATATTTTCATCTTTAATGCTGGCAGAACAAAACTGAGCAGGTTCAGACATCTCTACTGAGCATGCCTGTCCCAATGGGAGAAAGTAAGAAAGATGGATGACCTTTCTTTCTATATCTTTATAAGGAATGTACTTTAAGCACTTGGTTCACATTTAGAAAGGACTTAAGTTCGAAACATGTTGTGCTGAGTAGAAATGGGATCTGGGTCCGAATCTGAACTCCTGAATCTAAAATTTTGATCAGATCCATTCGGAACCGATCAGAACTTTTGGATTGTGGAACTTTCATTTTTTTTTAAAAAAAATTAAAAAACGGAGCTACTTTTGAGGGTTAAAAGGACACTATACTGAAAAAATGACTTTGCCTCATCTTAATCTATAGTTGAATACATGTAAGTAGCACTTTGAGTGTGTTGCTGCATGCCTTCAATCCAGCACATTTTGTTTAGGAGCAGTATCTCCCCTCCCTCTTTCAGCCAATCCCCCTTCCATCCGACCTGACATTTTTCCCACAAACCAACTGTCAAGCCTGCACACATCATACAGCATTCCAACTGTCAAAACTCTGTCACCATTCCAGCTTCAGTAAATCTCACAGAAAAAAACTCACAGAAGGAACTTGATTGACAGCTGAAATATAAGAAGTTTTAGATTGGATATCTAACGAAATTGGGGGCAGATCAACAAAAAGATGATACAGTGGTGGTTGGGAAGAATTATAGTTTCCAGTTATGGTCAATTTAAAATAACCTATTTTTCGGTATAGATGCCCTTTAACAAAAAAAGCCTTGTATGTTCAATCACCCTTGAAAGTACGATCGTAAACTATTTTAGAGGGTTTCCAATCGTTTCAATCGTACTTTGGAGGGTTACTGAACATACTAGGCTAACCCTCAAAAGAAGCTCTGATTTTCTAATTTTTGGGGAAAATACAAAAAAAATAGCTGGTGTATACAAAAAGTTCTAATTTTTTTTCAGAATTTTAAAAATCTGAAAATGAAGATCACACTCAATAATCACTGTCAATAAACTGAACTGATTATTCAAACACAAATTCAGCCTGACAATCATTGTCTGGTTACTTTATTTCAAATTGTCAATTTCTTTTTAATTTGGCATACACTCAACATTCTCCATGCTGGTGGTATATGTTTATGTTTATGAATGTTTGAATTTTGGTTTCAGGACAAAACTGAATCTGACTAAACTACAGTGGGGGTGCAAAGTGCTAGCACTATATTTGAAAAGCATTTAATTGAGGGCAGTCTGGGTAAAACTTAGACTTAAGTTTCTTATCAAGCAAAAAAATTAGCAAAAGCATGTAAGTTAATGTATTTTTGTGTTAAACCAAGAGATACTGTATACTGTAGCTGCTGTCATTCATTTCTTGCAGGAAGAATTGGAAAAAAGACACTGTTGACATTCCCAAGCTCTAGATATATCCATAGGAAAACATCCACGTCTGCTTTTCACATTAAATTCCTTTTGGACTCACTTCTTTTCCATATTAGATTTACAAGCAGTTTAACATATTTTCTCTATATATGAAATTCCCAAGATGATAAACAACTGGACAACATCTTTCTTCTCATTATAGGGAAATGCTGAGGTCTGTTGCTTAAACCAGTGATATTTAAAAACTTCATAAATACTTCATTTATAGCACTTGATATTGTTGCAGCTGTGACTTGTTTGCCTTTAAATAATAATAATACATTTTTAGTCTGGCTGCAGATCTTCCTGGCTATTCTTTCTACTTCTTAACTTGTATAGGAAAAAGGGTGTTTGTTTTTTTACAATTATTCTTTGCAATGTACCGTAAAAGTAAATACATTTGAATAAATAAGGAGATTCAATTTAGGTAAAATCCATGTAAAACCCACATTAACCCGAAGTAAAACAACAATGTTGTGCTACCTTGAAGCACTAAACTTTACGGGTTCTGTAGGGGGATTTTATTCCGGCGCTACCAGAACATCTTACCATTACGCGGTCCCACAATGCAATACCAGACGAAATCTGGTTTATGTCTTGTCATGAACATGAGTGTCATTTTAACTCCCATAGGTAATATCTGTAATTTCAGATATTCATTTTCAATTTATCCCACTGTAATAGCAGTGTCAACCAATATAGCAGCTCCCACCTAGTCCAACTGTCAGGTAGTCTAAGGGTTAATAAAAGCCTCTGACTGACCATTTGTAAAAGTATTTTACTTCATCTCCATATGTTTGTTACAGAGATCTAACCTTAGCAGGGTGTCTGCCTCAGAGGTAATAGGTGCTAAATATCACACCAGTTACCAGTATGGCTACAGACATTTGGGCACAATAACAGTAGGAGGCCCAGCTCTAAAACAAAGCTGCAAGAACAGATGCCATTTCAAAGTCAGTTAATTTTCATAATAATTCAGGGTAAAGAATTGTGTAATATTTTCCAAAATAATGTCAGCGTACACTGGAACTAAGCTGTATTTGCCCATACCTTCTTTAGGATTGTATGATAATAGAAATATGCTTGTGAAGGTTCTCATTCATCCAGGTCATGGTATATCTGTTGTATTCAATTAGATCAACTGGACTTGAAATGTAGTTCTTGAAGACGTTTCGCTAGTCATCCGACTGGCTTTCTCAATTCAGAATGACTTGTACAAGAATCTGTGGCAATTATGTACCCTGGAAAGATACATAAGGAAGGGGCCCCACTAAGACCTATAGTCAGCAGCATCAACTCTGTAACATACAAGGTGGCAAAATATCTAGCTAACATCTTAGGAACTTTGGTGGGAAGTTCTAAGCATCACATCCAGAACTCTCAGGATTTCACCAACAAGATTGAAGATATAGTACTCGGTGTAGAAGAAACTATGGTGTCCTATGATGTGACATCTCTCTTCACTTGTATACCCACCAAGGAGGCTGTTGACATGGTGAGAAAACAGCTGGGCCAAGACAGCACTCTTACCAGCAGAACTGATCTCAACCCAGAACAGGTGTGTTCCTTGTTGGACTTGTGCCTGAATACCACCTATTTCAAATACAGGGATAAGTTCTATAAGCAAAAACATGGATGTGCTATGGGATCTCCAGTTTCACCTATTGTGGCCAACCTTTACATGGAGGAGGTAGAAACACAGGCACTTAATACCTTTAAGGGCATAGCACCCAGCCACTGGTTCAGATATGTTGATGACACCTGGGTTAAAATCCACCAGAAGGAAGTACAAGCTTTCACAGAACACATTAATGCGGTGGACCAAAACATTAAATTCACAAGGGAAGAGGTACAAAACAACAAACTGGCTTTCTTGGACTGCTTGGTAGAAGTTAAGGAAAATGGTAAACTGGAAGTAGAGGTTTACAGAAAACCAACACACACAGATCAGTATTTGATGTTTGACTCCCACCACCCTTTAGATCACAAGCTGGGTGTCATCAGAACCCTGCAACACAGAGCCGAGAATCTCCCCACTAGCACAGAGGCGAAGGCTAAAGAAATGAAACATCTCAGAGGAGCCCTTAAAACTTGTGGATATCCAGACTGGGCCTTTGTCAAAAGAAGTAGAAGGAAAGAAAAGAACACGAATACCAACAGTGAAGGGGAAAAGCAAGACAGGAGGAAGAACATGGTCATCCCATATGTAGCAGGGGTCTCCGAGAAATTAAGAAGAATTTTCAAAAAACATCGTATCCCTGTCTGCTTTAAACCGAACAACACACTGAGGCAGCAATTGGTACATCCGAAAGACCCAATACCAAAACACAAGAAAAGCGACATCATATATGCAGTGCAGTGCAGTGAAGAATGCTCTGATTTGTATGTGGGGGAGACCAAACAGCAACTGCATCAACGTATGGCCCAGCACAGAAGAGCCAATTCCTCGGGTCAGGACTCAGCCGTGTATCTGCATCTTAAGGATAAAGGACATACCTTTGAAGATTGTAATGTTAACATACTGGCGAAGGAACGTGACTGGTTCAAGAGAGGTGTTAAGGAGGCCATTTATGTGAAAATAAAGAAACCAAGCCTAAATAGAGGTGGGGGGGTTCGACACCAACTGTCTGCCATGTACAATGCTGTTTTAACACCTTACTCTGGGCGTTCCTATAACACCTCTTAGCCACTATCCAATCACACCCTTAACACCTGGCTGTGATATGTTAATTGGGATTTTCCAGGGTACATAATTGCCACAGATTCTTGTACAAGTCATTCTGAATTGAGAAAGCCAGTCGGATGACTAGCGAAACGTCTTCAAGAACTACATTTCAAGTCCAGTTGATCTAATTGAATACAACAGATATAAATAATAGAAACTTAATATTAGAGATGGCCGAACCTAAGTAGTTTCGTTCCGTTTTCAGATTCCTGGATTGTGGGTAAATCCCAAAGATCTGAAAATCTTAGGGGATTTTCGAGCATTTTTTGACTGTTTGAGGCTATTTTCAATCATTTTCCTTTGAGGCTATTTTCGATAGGTAGAGATCCCATCTCTACTTAAGATATGTTACTTCTCGGTCATACAATCATAACTATATCATGCTTGGTATATTTTGTTTGTATAAAATGAGTGGAAAACAAAACCATTTGTATTTTGTATGTGAGATGTACAGGACTCATAGTATGGACTAGATGGAAGATAGAGCTTGAAAGTTCCCTCCAAAAAGCAGGATACAACTTTCAGGCGGAACCAGGCACACCCTCTTTGGATCAAATCCCTCCCCGATTCAGGAAAGGGCATAAATGAGGAGTTGGACTTAGTTCAAGAGTTCATCATTTTTAACATTATAGCCAATTGGAGTTCATCAATTTTAACATCAAAGCCAATTGGACGGACCGTATATTGGCTTCCATCTTGGAGTATCATATTGGACTTAGTCATTTATTTTCCCATATTGGATTACCAAGTTTTTATGGACTTTGCTCATGGACTTAGCAGATGCCATTTACCCTAAGTATTCTCTTCTTTATCCCCTTTAAACGGGAACTGTCGTCCAAAAATGACTTTAGGTAAATTGAAGTAAATTGATAGGAATTGCTTCCCTGAGAATTTTTGCAATTTATTTCCATTGTTTATTTTGCATAGTTTTAAAGATATTTACATTTTTGTGTGTGATATGGCAGCAGCATCACCAGGTCCCCTGCACTTGCTGCTTCCTGCTCTAAAACTGTCAGTCAATCTGTCCTGTGTCTCTTCCTCCCCTTTGCAGCCCCCCTGGTCCCTCCCACTCATGGACCCCATGGTCCCTCCAGTGCAGGCCCCCATGGCCTATTATCTTACAGCCAAATGTGGCCCCGCCCACTCATGGGTGTCATGGCCCTGCCCACTCATGGGTGCCTAAGCCCCACCCACTCATGGGTGCCTAAGCCATATAGGCTTAGGCACCTATAAAGAGACAATAAAGAGACAAAATGGTCGGCATAGAGTTATTGAGAGGACTGTTAAGTTTCATAGGCGAAGTTCCACTGTTCCCATATTTTATTGAATGTTTGGGGCATTTTCTATGGATAAAAATCAGTTTCTTGTAAGGGATAGCAGCGTTTATAAGGGCGACCTATTCTGACTGGGTAGGCATTTGTGGTGCCATCCATTTCAAAACTATAGTCTTACGTGCAAAGAAGAATACTTCTCTAAGAAATATAGCCTGGTATTTATCAAAGGAATCATCTCGTGAGAGGCCCAAGAGGCATAGTTCTACAGTGAAGGAAGTTTAGATCTGTTAGTCAAAAAAAACTGCACTGCCCTCCAGAATTGTTGAATCTATGAGCAGTTCCAGATAGGATGCCAAAACATCACATTGAGGTCACCACATTTGAGAGAGGGAATATTCCCCCCTCTAGTCATATGTTTCATGATATTGGGTGCTACATAAGTCTCATGGAGTATGTTCATCTGTATGAGGTGATTATTAGCCACCATGGAAGCCATTATATGGGAATTGGCTAATTCCTCCCAATCATCTATCGTTAGGGAGGTAATATATGGGCTCCATTTACTTAATATCTTTTTGCATTTGTATTATAGTATACATGTGCCTGGTATAAAGTTTAGAGATCAGACCCTGTAACCCCTGGGTTTTAAGGATTCAGATAAGGGGATGCATTGCTATTTCAATTTCTTTATTTTGAAACCCTGTTTTAAAGGGCATCTCCACCCTCGATATATTTTTTTTAATATAATGTTGGCCATCCCTTTCTACCCCATCCGCTATATTGGATGTATTAAAAAAGAATCACAATGCTACTTACAGCCCCTCGCTCCAGCAGGGTTCTGATCTGGTTCACTGCTTGCCAAAACTACAAGCAGGGGGCCAGACTAGCAGCCATGATTGGCTGAGAACACTGCAAGAGTGAGGGGCTGTAAGTAGAGTTGTGATTCTTTTTTTACACATCCAATATAGTGGTTGGGGGTAGGAAAGGATGGTCAACATTATGTCAAAATCATTTTGCACTAGGTGAATGGCAGAAATAGAGGGATCAGGAGGGAGGGAGGGGGGAACAGGACTCCCTTGTTCTCTGTGCTCTCGCTCTGCCTACAGCTAACAACCAATCATGCATTTAGCTGCTGTTTGTGCTGCCTGTGTTACTGTGGTCCCAATCTAGTACTGCACCTAAAGAAATAAACCCGCCACACCATTTTTCCCTTTAGTGTCCCTTTAAAACATTTGTAGTGCTATCTAAGACCTTGAAAATATATGTGATTGTGTGGAGAAACCTACAGTTTGTCATGGCCTAATAGTTGGGGCTGAGGATTAAAGGCTTTTAAAGGGTATCTCCACTCATAATTTCAAGGTTTAGGCATCTAGTTCTATTGAAGAATGGGAGGTAAAGGAGCTGTGCCTTTACCTTCCGTTTCTCAATAGAACACAGGAGACTGGTGAGAAGTTAAGAAACTTACCCGCTCGCTCGCTCCCCCGGGCGCGTATGTCGACATCCCGACGGACCTTGTCTTCTTGCGCATGCGCGATCTATGTGCATAGAAGACAAGGTCCTCGGGACCTGTCAGACTAAGAGCCGGGGGAGCGAGCGAGCGGGGTAAGTTTCCTAACTGCTCACCAGTCTCCTGCGTTTCTATTGAAGAACGGAAGGTAAGGCACAGCTACTTTACGGGGTCTCCGCATTCTTCAATAGAACTAGATGCCTAAACCTTGAAATTATGAGTGGAGATACCCTTTAAGAGTTTATTATAAGTATGATTAGAGACGTTAATAGGCATATGGAAGTTTATCTTAAAGTTTCAATTGAAGCGGTAAGTTAAAAACTATTTCAACCCTTTGATATTGTCATAAAGCCACTTAAATTAAGTAATGGATTAATGCAATCTATTAGGGTAAATAAGAGAAAATGACTAGACTGCCTTATCTGGGGTCTTCATGTCTTTATACTGCAGTATTGTTGTGTAGGTACCACAAAGTGATACATTGTTTTGATCTCGGGCTACATATTAGGAGAAAGTTTAAGCTTGGAGAATCATTCTAAAGTTATCCTGTGGTGTTATTGCAATAAATGGGTTAATCTAAATGTGTGCAGCCATTTTTTCAATATTACTCCCAATTCTCATAAACTCTTGGTTCATGTTTCTAAACAACTGTTACAGCTATGGCACTGAAATGCAGTATACAGTATGCAGTAGATTGACAGCAGTTGGACAAATCAGCAGCTCAGATAATGTAACAAGGCTAAGACAAAGGTATTGATAAAACAGAAACAAAAACTATTACATTAACCTATAAAGATACAAAAATTTAAAAAAGCCTTGAACCCACATGATCCAGGAGTGGCGAAGGAAGGGTTGATGGCCGACTGCTTTACCCAGCAATCTTAAATGTGTGACGGCTCACATCAGTGTCTTTCATTGGTTTGGCAGAATGCATAAAAACAATGTGCATGGTAGCTACCACACACAAAGGTTAAATGTGTGTCAGCAGCTTCGTCTGACAGAATCTAATGTGTTTACAAGGCTTAAGCATTTTCCCAACTTTTTCACAAATTTAGTACATTCCTCCACAACCTTTTACATGGTTAATTTATTCTATACACCAATGATGGAATCAATAATTACAAATTTGAGATACTGGTCCTTATTAGATCTTCACTGATTAGCTAAGCCTTAAGCTAGGTACAGGCATTACCTAATAAAGGGCCAATCCCGTTGTTACCGATAGGATCGCCCCTTTTTTGGTAATGTGTGTATGTCTGAAATGACCAAATATTCGTTGTCGGCAAAAAATTTCCCTCCATCACGGTTGGGCCCCTAAAGTATAGGGAGTCGGCCACAATCCTTTGGTGTATGGCAGTCACAAGTGATCTCCTTATACTATAGAGAGAGAATACTGTAATCTGGTTCAAGCTGCTTACCCTATCCTATAAAGCACTATCCAACACAGCCCCTTCATATATCTCAGAGCTGATCCACTGACACCGTCCCAGACGTAACCTCTGCTCCGCAAACAATCTCCTCCTCCATCCACCCTTATCACCTCTTCCCATGCCCGTATTCAGGACTTTGCTTGTGCTGCCCCTCTGCTCTGGAACTCCCTTCCTCCATCTGTCAGTCATTCACCATCCCTTAAAACCTTTTAACCTAACCTTAAAACCCACTCTTCAGGCAAGCATTTAGCCTGGCCTAAACATTACCCATCTTACTACCCAATATTACCCAACCCTCCTTTCATGCTCCACTGCCAATCTATTTACAGCCTACCAACTCCTGCAACCTTATGTCTCACCCCATATCCTCTAGACTGTAAGCTCTTTGGGCAGGGTCCTCTCTCCTATTGTATCACGGTATTGCTGTAAGAAACTCATCACTCTGTTTACTTATATTATGTAATACTTCTGTATGTAATATATATGACTTTGTATAACATGTATTACTCTGTATGTATTGTATGACTATGTAATTGTAAAGCGCCACGGAAGATGTTGGCGCTATATAAATCCATAATAATAATAATAATAATAATTCTTTAAAAAAATCTGTAAGATTCTGTCTGTTATCTTTGAAAGACTGGTACCGTGTGTACTCACCTGTCCTGTCAATGGACATTTATACACTATATAACCGAGTTATACAATGTTATGACTGTAGAGGGAAAGGGAAATATATATTAGAAGTGTTTCTATAAACAATAATGACTGTGCAAATAAACAGGACTTTACAAAAACAATATAGAATATTACAATCTGGTAATTCATAGGATATTACTCAGAGAAAACAATAATGTATAGTATATGGAACTATTGATAGGACTGTACCCTCCCTCCCACAGCACAGCAGTCACTTTAACCCACACAGTGAACCACACAGGGTACCTCTTGCTTTCTAATAAATGGATTAATTTTATTGGATGTCAATGTACAGTGACAATAACATACAGTATAGGATGACCTCAGGTTTACATTTTATTTAAATGTGCAGTGTTATCAATGTAGATGTTCTCAATGACACTGAAAATCCATACCCCACCCCAAACCCCGCCTCTAAATAAAATTAGATAGTATTCCTGTCACTCTAAAGACTTTACTTTTTTCCCTTTGATGAAGCGTAATAGTTGGCATTGTATTACGCTATTGGCAGTATAAAATAATTGTTGCTATTTTAGTGTATTGCATTTTAAGGTAATGAATACAGTATATTGTAAGCCTTAGAATGTTTCCCTAGAATAATGAACTGGCATCTGATTAACATTTTACTTTCCTTAGAAGAGAACTCTTTAAACAACGTGGCAATAAAAATGATTTTAGGTATATTTTTAGCGACGATAAAAGTGCCATATGACTTGCCTTTAGTATCCAACTTTGCCTGCTCTTTTTTAAGGGTTAGAAGTGTTTCATCCTGTTTCTTAAACATAAGCCTATTTAAGTTGTAGAAAAAGAATATTGTGAATCTGAACCATCCGTCTACAAGAGGTAGGGAGTTATCCAAAGCAAACATTTTCAATGAAGAGAATTTTAAAAAAAACTATACATACTGCATAGAAAGTTTTCATTTTTGATCTAGATCTGAGAAGCTGGAAATGTTAATATTATGATTTTTAACTCAGAGCTGTGAAGTTTCCTGGCAAACAGTGAAAAAAATAACATTTCCAGCAGTGAAGGGAAGTCCTATAGCAGAGATTGGTCCAATGCAAACATATGGGGGAAAAATCAATGTAACATGCACATTCTCAGAATTTCTTGATGGTGCTTTATTTGTTACTATTTGTAGTTTGCACCTTTAGTATGTTGTGTTATTCTCTGCATAGATTAATGCAAATATATCTCTTCACATCACATTTAACAATTAAATATCACTGTCAAAACATCTTTACAGTGAGAACGGTGAAACTGTGGGACTGTCTTCCAGCAGATGTGGTAATGGCAAGTTCATTAAATAGCTTTAAAAGTGGGCTGGATAAGTTTCTAAAACTAAAAATTATTGAAAATTACTTGTATGAAAACATATACAGGGCAATGCACCAAGAAGCGCACCACTCCTGAGTTGTGACGCTAACCGGAGATATATCAGTCGCTATTGATGTTATATGACGATGGCAGCACTCTATTTTAACACTGCAAATAACATTGTCAGTGCGAGTGCAATGGAAAGCTGATAGCAACTCTCGTGCATTTCCCTCATAGTTCTTGTTGATCCAGGGATGCTTTCTGACTGCAATTTGGAGTCGAGCAGATAATGGTTCTTTAAGACAGAAACTTTAATGCCAGCAGATAGCTGGTGTTAAAGTTTTGGAATGGGCAAACCCCATTCGTTATGCACTGAGAGATGCTATCGGCTCAGTGCATTGCCTAGTGGAGAGTCGAGAGTGAAACCGGCACTCAGTACATAGCCCTGTATGTTACTATAAATCAATACTGACCATAAAAAAAATGAAATGTCCACCTTGCGCATTAATGGGGAGATTCAATAAAAGTTCTTATCGTTAAAAATGGTGCTAATTTTGCCCCAACCAATTAGATCTTCTTTAACATTTGAAAGATAATATTTGATTGGTTGGGGCAAAATTAGCACCATTTTTAACGATAAGAACTTTTATTGAATAACCCTGTAATTTTTTGTGACCAAACTGTGATTTCAAGATTTCCAGTTTTAATGAGAAAAATCACCACCGCGATTTTGGTTGTAAATTTACCGGAATTTTACAAATTCGCGGTCAACACAAAAACACTGGGTTCATCCCGTTCTAATTACCACAATAGACAATTAAATTAGAAAACTGTGTATTACATACATTTCTGCCCTGAAATATGCTGGTGAAGTGCAAAGTACTACCACATGTGTTTGTCTCATGGAAAAATCTATATCTATACGAGGTTATGACAGTAGTTGGTCATCTTTATTTCCCAGTGCAGGTTATATATGTCCCTTATATATTTCCCACAGTTCACAAATGAACAATTGTGAGAAAAGAGCACAGAAAGGATCACATTTTCCACAACAGAATTCCTAACATTAAAAAAGGATTCAAGTAAAAGAATAAACACTTTCACAGAAGATAAATAAACAGAGCTTTATTAAAACAGAAGGTAGATTACACAACAATAATATTTAACAGCATTGGCCAAAATCTTTAATAAATAAGGAACGATAACTCCCAAATCAGTGCTAAGTTACTCCTTTTGTCCCTGTTGCCAATGTAATTTTCCAGAATGCTGGCGTTATAACTTGCAGTAAACCATAAATGGCATCTATGTTCAAATGATACAGCCACCCCCCTGGGACCTTGAAGAATTAGTTTAGAAGCTTTTACTATTTTTTTTAAGATAAGTATAGTGGGAAATTGTGTTTCTAGGGGTTCTTAATCAGTAACTACAACTTAAGTTAAGAGTTTGCCCTTTAATCCATGCACAGCATGCCCTGCCCAAAATGAGCTTACAATTTAAGCAAGTTACCTCACATGCACAATCTATCTTATGTCTTTATGGTTGTAACGTGTGCACAGAGGAAACCCACATAAGCACATGCAGAACTTACAAACTCATTTTGATGCTATGGATGTGCTGCAATTTATTACACTGTAATTAATTCAGAAATCACATTACACAAAATTTTAACTAGCCATGGTTCTAATTATGAGAGTTGATCTTTCTCATTCTTTATCTTTGTTTTTCTGCATCAGGGTTTTTTGGGATTTTTATTGCATCTTTTCAAAAGAAAAAAGTTATAGAGGTGCGTTCTTATCAACATTTATGGCCATGTCCTAACATTGGGCTGCAGAGCACAGGTCAAAGTGTTTGAATCTTGTTATCCTTCCAGCAGACATCCAATTTACCCATTAACGCATATACTATAGATTTTGTGTTATTCTTCAATGAACAAACTGTGCCAAAGCTCTGCAGGACTTCACTGCTGCTTTATATTACTAAAAGATGAATGTTCATTTAAATTCAAGCCTGTGCTTGGAAGTTGCAAGTTAGGGGAAGATTTCTATATACTGTAGCTCACATATACTGTATAGATGTTAAAACTTCAGTTTAAACAAAAATGTTCCCTTGCATTGACTGTTCTTTTTTTCCTTTTGGTTTTCTATAGGAATAATGGTTAAATAAAGTAAAGATTACTTCCACGTAATGGCAGTTAATGACCAATAAATGAGAATCACATGTTAGGAGAAAGGATCAGTGTTCTTAAACGCTTAACAGCACAGCAAACTGAGATTGAATGAGCAATTTACCTAGGACACATGTCCGTATATATGGGATCATTTACTGTAAATCTTGAAATACTGTACATTTCTGAACTCTCGACCCAAAGACCTAAAATCAACCATATTACTTCTAAAATAATAACAAAATGACGTGAGTGTGAATTCTGGAGAGAAAGGACACAATTGTTAATTCCAAGTCCTTGAAAAGATTTGCTCCTTATAGGAAACAGACCCAGATGAATGTCTTCATAACAAACCATATTAGCATGCCATCCAGTGTAGTTAGAAGTCCTGCAGAGCCCTTTATGTACTGCAAGTTCTCCTAGGGGTGATAATCAGAATCGTATGAGCCTTTTGTGCTGATCTGGGATCTAAATCTGACTTTTGCTTTTAAAAAAACAAGAGAATGAAAAGATTTATTAAACATTTTTAAAAAAATGTGTTCAACATGCCAACCAATGTCACCCAGCACAGTAGCAACGTGCTACTTACTTGTACTGATCAGATGAGAACCAATAAACAAAACTAGGGGAAATGCTTTTAATAGAGAACTAAATCTGAAATGTAAAGGAGTAGAAATATATTTGGTAGCATTCTAGAGAAATCCTTTCAAGGAGGGTTCTGGCTTTTCTGTTGCCTTTCTACCAAAGTGTGTACTACATACTAAAGTTGTACTAACTCAGTTACATCTCTTGCTTCCCATACAGTCAAAGCTGTCAAGTAGCCACAAGATGACCTGCTTGTGCCCTCTATATTATCTAAGCACTTGAAGGGAATGTACACCTTTAAAACTAAAAAAAACTGGTCAATTGTCAGTTGACTGCCCCCAACTCCATGCAGTCATTAAGGCTGTGACTACTGACATCATAACCAATGATTCACTGTTGTTTCACCTGATGCCTCCTCGGCACAAGCTAATAAATATCTCTTTGAGCAGAGGGAGGAGGCAGATACCTTTGCCAGAAAGGAGAAACTTATAATTTACGGAAAACTTATTATTAAATATCTGATTACAAATGCATGTAATTAACTGGGGAAGATAGCAGCTGGGGTATGTCTTACCTCCTGTTCTTTAATCAATATCTTAGGAGCCAAGGATGAAGGCAAGTACATTTACCCTTCCGCACAATCCACCGCTGCAGAAATGACTGTTAAGTCCCGACCGCTTTCTAGTTCTAATCCATTAATTTTCCGTTCTGCAGCAGAGGATCGCACAAAAGGTAAATACAGTATACTCACCTTCGTCCCTGGCTTCTGAGATATTGATTGAAAAATGGGAGGTAAGACATACAGGGTTATTTTAATAAAAGTGCTAATTTTTCCCCAACCAATCAGATGTTAGCTTTCAAATGTTAAATGAGATCTGATTGGTTGGGGCAAAATTAGCACCATTTTTAATGATAAGAACTTTAATTGAATCTCCCCGATACCTCCTTAAACTCCTGGGCTTCAATCAAAACATTAAAGGAATAGTTCACTTTTCAAGTGAACTATTCCTTTAAGCTTAACTTTATTGGTGGGGAGACACTGAAAAAAATCGTTACAGTAACTTATTATGGGTTTTGTCTCTGACATTATAAGTTGTAATCTGCATGAAATTATGTGTAGATCATTTTAAACAAGCTTTCTTGGTTTTAAAGAGGAAGTTAACAAAACAATGGTGAGCACAACATGTAATATACTTTTGAGAAGGCTTTTGATAATGTGCAGCATAGATGGCTACAGTATAAAAGTAGCTATCTACTTGTTGGTCTTAAAAAATGAATTTGTAAATGGATAGATAATTGGTTGATAAATTGTGTATGTGGTGTGCCACATTGTTCTGTATTAAGGACGGTTGATCTATTTATCAATAATTTAAACGTGGATAATGAAAACAAGGTCTCTGTGTTTGCTGATAACTATGCAGAGCTTTGAAAACTGCAAAAGTTGTGCAATTGTTCCTTGCAAATCTGGCCAGTTTGTCCAAATGGGCAGCAAAGTGGAGATAAAATTGAATGATGCTAAATATGCTGCCTACAGTATATGATGATTAGTACTGTAGAGTATGGTATGGTGATATCTTTATTGTGAATTGAGTGTTCAGTTATATAAACCAACTTTACAAGAGATACAATGCTCTGCTCTTCTGAGTACAGAGGGCAGAGTTTCTAGAATTAAAGAATGCTGAAATTTACTGGTATTTATACATAAAATCAGGGTTATTCAATAAAAGTTCTAATCGTTTAAAATGGTGTTAATTTTGCCCCAACCAATCAGATGTTAATTAACATTAAAAGCTAACATCTGATTGGTTGGGGTAAAATTAGCACTATTTTTAACGATAAGAAGTTTTATTGAATCTCCCTGAATGTTCTTGTAAATCTAAAATTATTCTGATTGGCATTTGGAATCAAAAAGGATTATCAATAAAAAAAAGTTCTTATCAATAAAAATGGTGCTAATTTTGCCCCAACTAATGAGATCTTATTTAACATTTGAAAGCTAACATCTGATTGTTTGGGACAAAATTAGCACCATTTTTAATGATAAGAACTTTTAATGAATCTCCCTGTTTGTCTTTTTTGTATTTATTTAAATCTGCTATTAGGCTGGCATTATGGTTAGGGTAACTATGTTGAACTAGATGGGAATATATCTTTAATCAACTTCCAATACTTAGGGGTCAACGCTATATAGGCAGTTTCTGCCTCAAATTATTCCACAACCCGCGCTAACCCGATAGTACAGTTTTGAACTACTGTCATGCTGGCTGCGCCACTTCTAATAATTTTTGGAAATATCGCGGCATAACCAATGTAGTAATGGTTACAATTTTGCACTAATCTTAATCTTAATTTATTCCTACAGTGACATCAGGACCCAATGTAGGACAAAAAAAGTTGCGTCTTACCTGCAGAATCGTGGGATCCCAGTCAGGTAAGACAAAACTTTTTTCTCTCTGCTGCGGACCATTAATATGTTAGTAAGGTTACACAGTTCAGGAATCTTGATTTGCCAAGTAGTCTAATTCATAGAACCACCAAACATTTATCAAACATCTAAGAACTTTTTTCTAAAATAATTTCCAAAGAACAGGATCAGGATGGTGGGTGGAGTTTGACTAGAATAAAACAGAGCCTCTCCTTTATGCCTGTTCTGGCAAGGCAAGCTACTCTATCTATTAAACAAAGCTAAGTTATGGCTTGCACAGAAGTAGCAGTCTATTAGATTATATGGAGCCAAAACTACATGGTGTGTAAACTGGCAAAGGTGCAGATTAAACATTTCAGTAAACTGCAAGAAGAGCCTGACTATAATAAAGCTATTGCTCATTTCTGCCAGCCTTAATGGTTTGTGTATACGCCATACTGAATGTGTTAAAGATATATTTTCTAAGATGTGTTTAGGGGTTACTGATAGAAGCATTCTACAGGGACAGGTAACACAATTACCCTCTTGCAGCTGCCCTAAATTACCACTGTAACCTAATTGTGTCAATGTACCATGGTTTAGCCAGATTTAAAGTGTTTTTTCTTTCATTTAAATAGCAATTATTCCCCCCAAAAAACCCACTACCTTTTGATTGTCCCATGCTGTGAATCTAAAACACAAATTAATAGGGGATGGCTGCAGAGGGATATTATTTAAAGGGCATGTCCACCCCCAAAACTAAAATTTAACCCACTATTGGGCCCTCTGTGTAGTGTTTAAAAAATCCTCTCTGCTCCTTATGGTTCTCTTGCAGTATTGTCCAAAGTCCAGGAAACTGAAGAGTAGGAGCTGTCTTCCAGTTTAAAAGGTTCCTGCCACCCCCTTGTCCTCTGAGAGGACAGTTGCAAGTGCAGGGGAGCCCTTTCCCCCCCTCCCTCCTGATCCCTCTATTGCTGCCCTTCACCTAGTGTAAAATTGTTTTTATATAATGTTGGCTATCCCTTCCCTCCCCCAACCACTATATTAGATGTGGAAAAAAAAGAATCACAACTATACTATACAGCTCCTTGCTCCTGCTGCATCCTCTATTGCCAACAGTTGTGGCTGTGATTTGCTGCCTCTCAGCAAATCACAGCCACAGCTGCCGGTCCTGGTGGCACTTGCTTGTAGTACCGGCAAGCAGGGAGCTGGATCAGAATGCTGCGGGGTTGAGGACCTGTAAGTAGCATTGTGATTCTTTTCTTACACATCTAATATAACGGTTGGGGGTGGGAAGGGATGGAAGGGATGGCCAACAATATATTAAAAAAATGATATTGAGGGTGGAGATACCCTTTAAATGTAGGAATACTAAATCATACAACCAATATTAAATATACAATTCAGGGCAAAGCAAAACAGCACAGTGACTCAGTGGTTAGCACTGATGCTTTGCAGCGCTGAAGTCCTGAGTTCGAATCCACCCTTTGACACATCTGCAAGGAGTTTGTATGCTCTTCCCGTGCTTGCGCGGGTTTCCTCCAGGCACTCTGGTTTCCCCCACAATCATAAAGACATACTGATAGGTTTATGTGTCAAATAAATGTGCTTAAATTGTAAGCTCTTGGAACATGGAATTGTAAAGAGCTACGGAAGATGTTGGCGCTATATAAATCCACAATAATAATAATAATAATAAAAGTATTCATGATAAATTCCCTTTAATATAACCTTATTAAAATGAATATCACTAGGACTAGAGTTAGAAACCTACAAATGTTTATGTTGTTATGTAAATAGAAATGACCCATTCAGGTTTGTATGAGAAAGAGGCTTATTTATTTATCAAACTACAGGATCTTTCCAGACTCCTTACTGGCAGGTAAGGCCACGTTAACTAATGTTAATGTGTCACACTTATTTTGAAATATATTCTGAGCCTTTATAAACTTCAGAGATATTCCTTGCACCATTTCCCCTCAAATCTTTTTAAAACATGTCTGAAAAGTAATAATAACTGCCAGTGGAGTTTCACTAGAGACCATAATAAATGATCTTACACTTTGACATTGGGATGTGTCCATTGTACTGTAAAGGGAACAAACTTGCAGTAAAACAGCCGAGCTGTAGTTTAGGTAGATGGAGGTTTGGCACCACTTTTCTATTTAACTCATGTCTTGCCTATCAGCTTCAGTAGTAAACACTTACAGGGGTGCTGGGCTATGTTTAAGGGTTAAAGTCGTGCTAACTGTCTGATTAAATATTGGTTAGCATGACTTTAACTCTCTCTTTGCGCTGGCTGCACGAGTATCAGAAAAGACAAAATGCAACTTTCTAATTCATAAACTAAGAAAGGACTTATGTGTGTACTCCAGCTGTAGTGAAATATGAAGAATTATTAGGGGGGATCAAAAATTTCTAAGACAACAGAATGACTATTCAGGACATCAACTGTCATCTGTACGTCCCTCCTCTTTTAACTGTATGTTTCTGCTGTTCACATAATAGTCGTACAATGGAACCAGAATGATGTCAGCATTATGAACTGTGGAAGGGAGGAAAGGCTGTTCCCCATGAAACTGTCAGTCTCAAATATCTTTATATAGTTCTGAAAGCATACATATACACTGATGGAGAAACCATGATTTGTGTGCTTGGCTCACAAGGAGCACATGGAACACAATTCATTTGAATAAGGGGAAAAAGGATGTGGTTATCTGAGCCAGATACACAAATCCTGGCTGACCCACCTGTAAATGTTAAACTAGCTTTTTCATAGAGAGCAATAATTCTTTAGCCATATTTACTCAAAACAGTTTGCAGATGAAAAAAACAGCAGCGTAAGGTAACAAAACTCAACCACAAGGAAATATGGCTGTAAAATGTAAGGATCATAGTCTATGTAGTATCTAAATAAATACCAGTGCATGAAATAATCACACTGAGCATTACAAATGCATTAAAACTTATTAGGAATCACAATTAGTCACAGGGGCATATTTATAAACGATCGATCTTCACAGAACATCCCAATGACAAATAGCGATATTTTCCACTTTTTTATAAAACCGCTCGTTTTCGCTTTCTCCTTTGTGGAAAAGTATCGCTGTGGCGACATGTGGCAATAGTTTTCGCCTTATTCATTTCGTTAAGTGTGGTATCACTGCGAAAAGAGAGATTGCTCTCTAGTGTCATTTCAGAGCTATTTTTGTCACTTTTTTAATTTAAAACTATTTTATAAATAGGGGAATTTTCGCCTTTTTGCCCCTGTTCCCATATTAATGTAACTGGTTTGATAATTAGCTGCAGTTTGCTGAAAATAAACAATACTAAGAAATGTCCTATTAATAAAATAGAGAAAATTTGCCTTTTGAGTTTTACACTATTTAACTATTTATTATCTTTGGCTGAAAAAACACCACATGTGTTAGGCTATTTTTAAATAACAAAGATAGGTGTTCAGTGTGTATTAACCAATTTAATACTACCAGGGAGTATTACCTATTTACCATCATGTGCTGAGCTTTTTCAGCATTATTAGTGCTTTTTGCTACATAATTTTCGTTTTTGATGAAAATTTGCTTTTTTAATAACTTTGATGAAAGGAAAAGTTGAAAGTTTAAAGGCTGATGGGAAAAAAGCAAAAATAATGCCCCTTTATAAATATGTCCCTCAGACCCCCATTTAACTTTATTGGTAAATAAAGAAAATCGTATTCTTTAAAAAAAAGATCTTTAAAAAGCGAAAAATTAACCTTAAAAAAGTGAAATCTCAAATCGTATTACAGTAAATGCTGGAAAATAGTCTAACACCCCCCTGAGTACTTATTAGTATTGAGAAACACAATGTACTGACACCTTCCATAGACCCATTGGCAGGATAAATAAATGGCCACTTGTGCATTTTTGCCACCTCAGACTTGGCGAATTGGAATGTCTGAACTTAACGCAAAAATACACTTTTATAAATATGCTTGATCGGTTACCACAGCGATGTATGGTGAAAAGTGAAAAGCGAAATGTAGCGGTAATGACCTTTTTAGTGAAAAGTCTAAAAAAAAAGGCTGCATTAAAGAAGGCGAAAAGTTTAACGAACCTTTGTAAACATGCACCACAGTGTGGGTTATTCACCAAGATTAGTTATTGTGAAAATAAGGTTTGTGCCAGCATTGTGCAACATTGTGCATCCTGTGTCAAATTGTGCAAAAAGTCTTATAGCGTCGTTTTCCATAATTCTTGTATTGTATGTATTTATTGGGAGGCTTGGTCAAGCCCCCATGTGGTAATAGCATCCCCCAACATGCCCCTTTTACGGGAGATCCTATGCCTTTAATATAAAGCACTGGATGGCCTCTTCCCTCATTTTAAAAAGCCAAAGGGCTGAGGGGGAAGGGAGAGCCTGTTATATGGATCCAGTGTGTAAGAATGAGAAATGCAAATGTTTTCTAATCGTAATTGAAGTAAAAGAAATTGTTAGACGTTAGGACCTTCCAGACTGGGATTACCTTGACGTGGTTGGAAGGCTTTTCATTCATGTGATTACAGTAATGTATACTAAAACCCCTTTGTTTATAAAGTATGCCAGTGTGCAGATAATATGATATTGTATGGGGCCTAGGAATGTGCATTGATTATCTTTTCTATGTTTGTAAACATTTACATATACTCTATAATTACATGTGAGAATAATGACATTTGTATTGAATTCTCTATCATATAGATTTAATTTCCATTTAACAAGAGTATCTTTAGATTCATTAACCAAATACAGGGTGGGTGGTAGCATGTTAACAAGATTTTCTGGTTAAAGCCAGTGCCAGTTTGTTATTTTGGGTTTTGAACAAATATAACAATGGGGTTTTATTCAGAATTAGAATAGGAAGTACGCTAACTCAAACACTGATTCTAACACATACAACCACAATCTCAGTATTCTATCTGCTACTGTGGTCTTCTGCCTTCTTTGCACTGTTCTCACCCACATTGCTTTTAAGAAGCTTGCAGTCGTGATGTCACACAATGAGTCATCACCCTATTCTGGCACATGTACTACACAGACCGTGAGACAATTCCCAGGATATTACAGACATGTAATAATACACTAGACTACACTAATAAAATAACTAGTGTAAGTTTCATCAGAGTGACATTTATGAAGGTTAACACTCCCATTGAAAGTGACTGGCTTTGCAAATAAAGGAATAACATTTTAAGATACTTCTTTATTGTAATTGCAGGATACCATAATTGTTGGTAGTTATGACTACGTTGTACATTACTGTAAAATACCAAAACCTTGCAGTATTTTATTATCACCCTCAGCAGTAAAAAGATCGATATTGGGATATCAATCCCTTATATATACTGCCCTTAATAACCTCTGTAAAATACAATAAATATATTTCAACTAGGGATGGCATAGAACTCGAACTCGAACCTGAGTTCGAGCCGAACTGTTCGAGTTCGAACGGACCCGGACTTCTCGAACTATCTTGGACGCGGACTTTCGATATTTCCCGGACTTTCGATGATTTATCGAATGTTCGAACGTTAAAATCCGCGAGTAAAATGTACATGGTATCTAGGCGCGAACATCGAATCTGCGAGTAAAGTCTCCATTACAGCCTATACGCGAGCATCGAATCTGCGAGTAAAATGTCCATGTTACCTCGAATGTTCAAACGCGAAAGCTCGAAAGTAGTGCGCGTGAGAGTAAAATCGATTTTACGAAAGTCCTGGATATTGGAACATGCTCCCCAGACCATTTCCCAGGTCCCACAGCCATTTACATTAAGTTACCATTAATATTTTAGTTGTATTTGACTCGAACTTTTCGAACTATTTGCCTCCCATAGACTTTAATGGGTCTGTTTTCGAACTTTCGAACTTTTACAATAGTTCGAAAGTTCGAAAACGGACCGAACTTTCAATAGTTCGACCATCTCTAATTTCAACCATTATAAACACTAGAAAAAGGTTTCTGAATTTCACAGCCAGTCTTTACTTCCTTCTCATCTTACACGTTTTCTGCTCAAAATATTTGTTGGCGAACAAGGTGCCTGCGTGTGTTAGTCAATGTGGCAATCATTCCACAACAGATTTGCCAATTTTCTATTAATAACTTCACTGGGCTTAAGCATAAGCTAGTGCAATGGACACACAGCCATGATTGCTTGATTGCGTGGGGAATATTATAGCAGTGCAGAATGTTAGCAGCTTTCTCTGCATTACTCTCAGAACTTTTGATGTCTCCAGTGGAACTCACTTAAAATTGTCTTATTGGTCAAGTGTAACATTAGAAAAACCTGAAAAAAACAAGTTCATTAAAAGGTCACTGTACTCACTGAAACAACTTTGTATAATCTGAATGTAAAATGTTAGTGTAGTACAATGATGGTACTTACATGTGTGTCTGTGCCTGCTTTGTTAGTGAATTTTCAATGTTTCGTAACAGCTCCAATCTGGCCCCCACCTCCCTTAGTAACTGCCCAATTGTAATGCAGCCGACACTGGGTATATTCATTTACAATAAAGATCCTATTCAGCCCAACACTATACAGCTCATTAACATATCTTCCTGACACTGCTGAGAGTGGGTGTGGCTGCTGCTGTTAGACACTTCTCCCTCTCCCTTTCTAAGTACATGTTGTGAGAGTGGATGCGGGAGGGGCTGCTGCTGTGTGAGACACTTCTCCGATAGATAGATAGATAGATAGATAGATAGATAGATAGAGATTGAGACAGATAGATAGACAGACACAGATAGGCAGATAGATAGATAGATAGATAGATAGATAGATAGATAGATAGATAGATAGATAGATAGATAGATAGATAGATAGATAATGGAAAGACAGATATATAAATTGATACATAATAGACAGACAGCGATAGATAGACAGATATATAGATAGATCTGACAGACAGATTGATAGATAGACAGACAGGAGACCAATATGATTAATCAGCTCATTATATTTGGGGTTGTATTAATAAATGATTTTACATGTTTTGCGAGATCCTAGTAAGAGATCACTGGAGGGACACAAATTAGCATACCTGGTTTAAGTGACAGGTCTTTCCCTGTACATGCTGTTATTTAAAATGAAGATTTCTGAGAATCTACTGCTTGGATTTCAAATCTGAAAAAATGTGTTGCAGTAGTGGACCATTACACTATCTAAAGGTATGATTTTTGAAAATTTGATTTTTGGAAGTATAGATACCCTTTAAAGTATAATTATGGTATCCTGCTTCCCCCATCCCCATTCCTAGCCCGGACTGCTTTATTGGGAAGACATGCTTCTTCAAATCAAGACCAACTTTTCTGGCTTCATTTAAGTACAGCAAACTCAGGTGTAAAGACCTAGTGGTACAGGTACTCACCCTGTGTACTTTCAGTGTTTTAATAATTGTCCTTTAAATTAAAACCTTTAAACTTAACAATTCTAATGCATCTCTAAACTGATTGAACAAAACCTAATCTAGAACTATATCCTGTTTACTGCAAACAGGACTGCCTCTCATCCAATCACCGACGTGGCTGCCGGTCCGGCCCCCTGCATGCATGCAAGCAGAGGGCTGGGACGGAACGCCGCAGGAAAGAGGTAAGGTAAGTAATGATCGGGGAAGTTTTTTACAAAATAATAGAGTGGTTGGGGCTGGGGGAGGGAGCCCTACACTACAGAAAATATTTGTATAAAGGGGAGGACATGCACTTTAATGAAATGTATCTTAAATTAAAAATGTATTTTGAAAAAACATATCAATGATGTCAAACCTTGGCACCCCAGGTGTTGGCACACCAAAGTTTGACTTCACTGCTCTATGTTATACAATATTATTTGTACAGTATGTATGATAATACCATTGTAAAATCTAAGAACACCACATTAACTGTAATAAACTCCAAATTCTTAGTCCCCTAAAAATTTACATGATAAAAAAAGTTCTGTCATTATATTAAAAAAAGTGTGATTACTGCTTGACACAAGATCTAACATTGTGTATAGCGTGGGATATTTCTCAAAATTAATGAAAGATAATTGAGGGAAATAAAGGCCGGATTAGGATTTATTAAAATAATTAATTATGGGGTAACCCTTTTGAAATAAAAAAAAAATAACAAAAGTGGTATAAAGGCTTTATTGGCTAACTAAGATATTCATAGCAAGCTTTCAGAACATTTTAGTTCTTTTTTCAAGCAGGTATTCAGCTTGAAAAAGGAACTAGAATGTTCTGAAAGCTGACATTCCCTAGCATATATAAATAGGTATATGTTAATTGTTCACTGAAAATGTGAAATATCTAAATGAATCCATTCATTAAGGGCAGTAAAAGTACTTTCAGGGTTCTTCAATAAAAGTTCTTCAGGGTTATTCAATAAAAGTTCTTATAATTTAAAATGGTGCTAATTTTGCCCCAACCAATCAGATCTTATTTAACATTTAAAAGCTTACATCTGATTGGTTGGGGCAAAATTAGCACCATTTTAAACGATAAGAACTGTTATTGAATAATCCTGCTTATCCTTAAAAATGGTGCTAATTTTGCCCCCACCATTCAGATGTTAGCTTTCAAATGTTAAATAACATCTTATTGGTTGGGGCAAAATTAGCACAATTTTTGACGATAAGAACTTTAATTGAACCTCCCTGTATGTTCCCAAACCCTCCCCCTTACTTCTAATGCACACAGGTGGAGGGACATGGTCATTGGGAAGATTCTTTTTTGGTGGCAGGTTAGTAAATACAGTAGTCAGGTTTCACACACAATGTATGTATGTGTTATATTTCTTATTTCTTAAACTTTGAAGTTAATAGTTGACTAAGCACCTTGATGAGATTTTGGCAAAGTTTACTGTTGAAAGATAATCTTAGCTTTTGGAGAAAACCAGGCAGCTTAATTTAATCAGTCAAAAAGTGAAGAGTTTTTAGTAAGCTGTGTTTGCAGCTGCTGGCCAGTCTAATTATCAACAGCTTTGTGGAATCCCAACAGGTAGATGTCGAGGTGCACCCCCTGAGGCCTGTGCCACGTCAGGTAAGTATCAAATCAATATAGAATATGCAGGGAGGCACACTCAAGTAAAAGTTAATTGCAAACTTTCATTTATTGGGTGCTCAACATAAGCCAGATACACAACATTTCGGGGGGTCCAACCCCATTCCTCAGGTGAGGGGGGTCCAACCTGAGGAAGGGGGTTGGACCCTCGAATTGTTGTGTGCTGGCCAGTCTAACATGGAGATGAAGAAATGATGTTACTGGATGTCCCGTCCCTTCCCAGTCACAATTCCCAGTCCCCTCTACAATCCGGGGACCTGATAAGGACCACAGGAACTGTGGATATCTTCTCAATTATAATGGTAAATAACTTTACTAAATGGAGATTTTGGAAAGGTTAGGGTAAAATATTTATTTTGTGCATTGTAGTTTGTTTCAGGACATTAAACTATACTTTGTACTAAAATTGATATATTATGTGCTATTTCATTAGGAGGCTGGCTGGAACTAGGCAAGGAAATTTGTACACGCTCATTATTTGGCAGTCTTTAATATACAAACTGGGCTGGACTCTCCTTTTATTGAGTGATTTCTTTGGTGTGGAGTTTTGAAGAAAAACAATGTACTTTGTACATTTTTTTGAATTGTTAACTTTTTCTTCTTTATCTTTAATTTTTCACTACAATAGGAGCGAAATACTGAACAATAACGGACTTAAATGTCAAACCTCTATTTAAATTATTCTCTATATATACTGTACGTTTAAAGTGTCACTATACTCACTCAAACAACTTTACATTATTTGAAAGTACAATTTGAGAGAAGTAAAATAATGGCACTCACTAAACATTAATAATTTAATGACAAAGCAAGCACAGTTGCTTTGTCATTCAATTATTAATGTTTAGTGAGTGCTCTTATTTCCCCTCACCCTTCTTTACTCACTGCCTTCTTGTAGTGTCTGCCACACTTAAAAGTTCTGCACAGCCTCACCATGGACACTGCTCTGCTTACACATCTCCCCCTCCCCCCCTCTGCTGTCTTTTCTCTGCTGATTCTCTTAAATGTTGCAGAAAGTGTGCTGGCAGGCAGTCAAAGATCGATGGGTCACATATTATAATTTCTGCATCTGGAGTGATAAGTCTTTCACTGAAAATGCTGCTTTGGAAACCAAAGCCATCATACACAATACAATTTTCTGCCTTGACACAATTCTATTAACAGAAAGCAACTCTTAATACAGAGAGAGGAGTATCATTCTTGTGGATGGTCAGGGGCTTACTGATTATAGGGGTTTTAAGAGAAGAATAAAATCCAGGAGCATGTATGGTGTTCAGACAATCAGATTAATGTTTAGTGGTTTAAAAATAGTTATTTAATGTTAAATAGCATGTCCAGGCAAATATAACTTGTTATATTGGTTGCGGCTGTCAGTAAAGGTGCCACATGACATTATGCCCAGTTGCCTGACAGCTGCGACATGGAAGTAGAGCGGCTGTCAGCAAAGAAGCCCACTGCTCCTGTTTTTGCTCAAAACAAGCTCAAAACAGGAGAATGGGCGGCACCTAGGCGGCAAGAGACTGGGTCAGGTAAGTCCCTTCAGGGCCATATTTGAAGATCATTTATAGCTAAAGTTATTTTTTGCCTGTACATGTCCTTTAATTGGTAAATTGATGAACATATGCAACAAACAAGGGTGCTCATGTGAAGCTGTGTAATAATGCCATGATTGTCTACTTCAGATAGAAGATTTACACTCCCAGCATTGGTCTGTAGGGATAATAGGGTAGCAGATCTTAATACCCAGATCCTGCTCTTGAATGCAATGTAGATATACTCTGATCATGCTATCTCAGTTTATATAAAAATGCCCATGTACGACAAACTTACCTTGTGATGTTTTGACACCTCTTGCATGATCCAGCTGGGAAAAGTTGCAGGAACTTTGGCAGTTGCAACAGCTGTTCCACTCAACATTAAAATGCATTAAATAAAGAAGGATATGAGACACCCACCCATGTGTGCATAAACAATATACCACATGTCTTCCATTGGATGTGGTGATGGCAGGTTCATTGGATAGTTTTTAAAAAAAAGCTGGATGAGTTTCTGCAAACAAGGAATGTGGCAAGTTATTGGTATTGATACATAAAGTAGAGTTGATCCAGGGAAATTTCACATTGCCACTTGGAGTCAGGAAGGGATTTTTTTCCCATTCATATTTCTGATGTTTTTTTTTTAGCCTGGATCAACTGTTAGGCAGGAAATGTGGGTATTGCTGAGTAAGTTGAACTGGATGGTCGTATGTCTATTTATCCTCAAATACTATATTATATAAAATATACTATTGTATCTGTTGTATTGATTTAATTTTTCTCCTTCACTTTATTATTTCTTTTATTATATTATTGTCGCAAGTAAATAAAAACAAAACTCTTAAAGGAAATAACAAGCAAATACATGAATGTTTGCATTGTACACACATGTTAGAATTTTTGCTGTTTATAATTACAGATGGCTGAACTTCATAAAGTTCGGTCCATTTTCAAACTTTTCATTTTCAAAAGTTCAAAAGTTTGAATTTGGACCCATTAAAGTCAATGGGGGAGTGATAGTTCGAAAAGTCTGGATGATTCACAGCTAAACTAACAATGGTAACTTACTGTAAATGGCTGTGGCACCTGGGAAATGGTCTGGGGAACCTGTCACTATCACCAAAACTTCACCAAAACTTGTTTAAACACTTCCTAAACACGAGCAGGCAAAATAGAACCATAAATTCGAGAGTTACTGAAATCGAACTATACTTTCGAGGGTTAGCGAAAACTAACGATACTTTCAATGTTTAGTGAACGATACATTCAAGGGTTAGCGAACATCTCGTAAATTCGATAATTCTCAAAACAGGCATGGCGTACGTTCGATAATTATCTAAAGTCAGAAAGATCGAAAGTCTGAGAAATCCGGCTCCAAGATAGTTCGATAAGTCCAAGCCCGTTTGGACTTGTTAAAAGTGGTCTTTTAAATCATTTAAAGAAAACACTGTAGAATTTGACCTTAATTTTATATTAAAGAAAGATCCCTGTATTGAAAAAAACATAACATAAACAAATGAAGATGAAAACTTTTTGTGTAATTTACATTAGTGTGGAAAATTTGATGCTTAACGCTTCACATCGAAGAATTAATTAACAATTTTATTAAGCGAATAATTGGTACTTTGGCACAAGAACTATTCCATTCTACCACAAAGAAAAGGACAAACAATCTATACAACACTGCATGAAAAGGAAACTACATGACTTAGCCTCCTTGGCTTACCGAGACAGAAAATACAAAAACAAAAAGGGCAATTTTATGGGTTACCTATGCGTTAAACACAAATATAGTAAGGCCATTGATGACATATCATTGTTAAGAAAATACAGGGGTTATGCATGTTATACCAGTTGAAGGTAGCTGTCCAAAATAGGGATACGGTCATTTTCATAAATACTCTGATTTGCTTATGAAGTTACACACTGAAGATCACTTACTTAGGAGCCAATGTGTTACGTTCCTGTGTCCCTGGCTGCCAATCTGGAAAGATACAGTATTCATTTTGTGATGAATAACTTGCAAATGTTGTCATAATGATCTAGACCTGTGTGTAGCCTGAAGATATTTAAAGTGTTCTTTATGAACATCTGTTTAAACATTAAAGGAGTAACTGGATCTCTGAAGGCACACAATAATATTGTATGTATAGTATGAGGGTAGTGTATTTAATCCCGTTCATTGTTCTCCTGGTATGGTATCTTGTTGAATTAAGGAGGCATGCACTTTAAAAAAGCTACAGTAGATACTTTGTTTTTCTAGTCAGTTTGATAAAGATTTAAGAAGAAGGTCTGGACTTTATACTGGACAGTAGCTATGTTTGATAATGTCAGGGTCAAAGGATGAAAGAGGTCAACAAACACCATGAAATTTAAACTGTGCATGAAAGGGCAATGGTTAACTACTTGACTCCAATAATAAGAAAACCATATGGGTAAACAGAACAAAATAATTATTGTTCTAGTGCAGATAATGGGTCCTTCCAGGCAGAAGGCATTCAATACTCCTAAGGAAGAGCCAAGGATTTTTTAACATACAACGGGTGTTTATGACATGGCTGGACTAAAGCCATCTGGCTGCTGATGTTGCTCTATGAGAAAAAAGAAAATCAAAGTCAGTAAATAAAAAAAAAATAGATATTAAATCAAAGTAAATTAGATGTTGAGATGAGAATAAGGCAAGTTGTCACTTATACGGTATATCAACATCTTAGTTTATAAAATAAGACACAGACACTGGGACACAATGAAACAAGAAAACATACTGCATTTATAATATGTAGGTCATGAACAACAAACAATACATTTTAGGGCTTTCAAAAGAAGTTAGGACATTGGGAAGAAAGCCAAAAGATAAACATTTGAACCGTCAATAGGTATGTATCTGTTTTACGGGTAGTCGGTATTACATATGTCTGTGCTAGAGGAACCTCTGTTGAAGAAGATTACAAGTAGATAACAGGCTTAGTTGCAGTGAAGAATGTTAAGCAGCGCTAGCCATTAAGAATTTATCTTTTAGAAGGACAAGTATAGCTTTATAGAAAAAACATTCTTTGCCTTTTACAAAATGCTGGTAAGGAATATTAAGGGCTTGTTCGTTTTGTTTTTTTTTTAATCCAGTAATAAAAAAAGGTTGATGCATAAAAGGGGAAATCCAACACAAACACAGAGACCTTGCTCAATGCCCCCTTCTAAGTCATTTATAAACAGATTAAAAAGAAGCGGCCCCAATACAGAACCCTGAGGCACTGGACTTAACCCACATTGATGTAGTTCCACTTTACCAATTGCCAATTCTCTATCCATGTACAAATGTTTTTTTCAAGGCCAACAGTCCTCAGTTTATACATTAGTATAAATAGCCAAATTAGTATAAAGTCGCTGATGTGGCACACTAGCAAAAGTTTTAGCAAAATCCAAGTATACCACATCCACTGCTGTGCCTGTATCTAAATTCTTACTCACTTCTTCATAAAAACCAAGTAAATTTGTCTGACATGATCTAAATGCTGACTTCTACAAATAAGATCAGTAGAGTCAAGTCCGAACCCTCGCCTCAGGAACTGCAGAAGCCGCTGCCGCTGCCGTAATAAACAAAGCATAGCCAGGAATGCAGATAAACAACTCACCACCAGCCACTGATGGCCTGGGTGCTGATGCCCTTGCTTGTCGCAAGACCCATCACTTCAAACAAACAGTGATATAAGGCTATCGCACTGACCAAGCACATAGATCTCGGTATCTTTTCAAATAGTTTTTGTTGATCCACGATCCGCTTTACGCGTTTCGGACCACCTGGGTCCTTTATCATAAGCAATCCTTGTTTATAATATATGTAAGCAGATAATGTGATATTGTATGGGGCCCAGGAATGTGCATTGATTATCTTTTCTTAGTTTGTATAAATGTTTGAGATCAGTAGCACTTCCACAAAATGTACTTGTAATTTAGCCTAAGGAGTGCTTCCACAATCCTTCTATTGTGCGTGTATATGTATACATAGAAACTCCACATAAAAGAGAATAATGCCCTGGTGCTACTCCCAATGTATCCACATAACAGTCATAAATAGAGAGCACTCAAAGGGACTTCACATCCAGGTAGAAAGGTAAAAACATGCCTTTATTATAATTAAGGTGTGTTTCTACCTGGATGGAAAGTCCCTTTAAGTACTGTCTATTTATGACTGTAATGTATATATACATACATAATAAATATATCCAAGATGGCCGAAATACGTAGGTGATCGGGACCTACTGTAATAAAACTGTTTGATTTAAATCCTTGGAGTACTCTGGCTAATTACCTCTATTATCCGTATGACTACACAGTAGCACCCAGGGAAAGCGTTCTGACTCTGAGTACAAGGGATCCGGTACATGTGTATAGGTTAGATAGCTTTATCATCTCCACTCATAATTTCAAGGTTTAGGCATCTAGTTCTATTGAAGAATGGGAGGTAAAGTAGCTGTGCCTTACCTTCCGTTCTTCAATAGAACTAGATGCCTAAACCTTGAAATTATGAGTGGAGATACCCTTTAAGAGTTTATTATAAGTATGATTAGAGACGTTAATAGGCATATGGAAGTTTATCTTAAAGTTTCAATTGAAGCGGTAAGTTAAAAACTATTTCAACCCTTTGATATTGTCATAAAGCCACTTAAATTAAGTAATGGATTAATGCAATCTATTAGGGTAAATAAGAGAAAATGACTAGACTGCCTTATCTGGGGTCTTCATGTCTTTATACTGCAGTATTGTTGTGTAGGTACCACAAAGTGATACATTGTTTTGATCTCGGGCTACATATTAGGAGAAAGTTTAAGCTTGGAGAATCATTCTAAAGTTATCCTGTGGTGTTATTGCAATAAATGGGTTAATCTAAATGTGTGCAGCCATTTTTTCAATATTACTCCCAATTCTCATAAACTCTTGGTTCATGTTTCTAAACAACTGTTACAGCTATGGCACTGAAATGCAGTATACAGTATGCAGTAGATTGACAGCAGTTGGACAAATCAGCAGCTCAGATAATGTAACAAGGCTAAGACAAAGGTATTGATAAAACAGAAACAAAAACTATTACATTAACCTATAAAGATACAAAAATTTAAAAAAGCCTTGAACCCACATGATCCAGGAGTGGCGAAGGAAGGGTTGATGGCCGACTGCTTTACCCAGCAATCTTAAATGTGTGACGGCTCACATCAGTGTCTTTCATTGGTTTGGCAGAATGCATAAAAACAATGTGCATGGTAGCTACCACACACAAAGGTTAAATGTGTGTCAGCAGCTTCGTCTGACAGAATCTAATGTGTTTACAAGGCTTAAGCATTTTCCCAACTTTTTCACAAATTTAGTACATTCCTCCACAACCTTTTACATGGTTAATTTATTCTATACACCAATGATGGAATCAATAATTACAAATTTGAGATACTGGTCCTTATTAGATCTTCACTGATTAGCTAAGCCTTAAGCTAGGTACAGGCATTACCTAATAAAGGGCCAATCCCGTTGTTACCGATAGGATCGCCCCTTTTTTGGTAATGTGTGTATGTCTGAAATGACCAAATATTCGTTGTCGGCAAAAAATTTCCCTCCATCACGGTTGGGCCCCTAAAGTATAGGGAGTCGGCCACAATCCTTTGGTGTATGGCAGTCACAAGTGATCTCCTTATACTATAGAGAGAGAATACTGTAATCTGGTTCAAGCTGCTTACCCTATCCTATAAAGCACTATCCAACACAGCCCCTTCATATATCTCAGAGCTGATCCACTGACACCGTCCCAGACGTAACCTCTGCTCCGCAAACAATCTCCTCCTCCATCCACCCTTATCACCTCTTCCCATGCCCGTATTCAGGACTTTGCTTGTGCTGCCCCTCTGCTCTGGAACTCCCTTCCTCCATCTGTCAGTCATTCACCATCCCTTAAAACCTTTTAACCTAACCTTAAAACCCACTCTTCAGGCAAGCATTTAGCCTGGCCTAAACATTACCCATCTTACTACCCAATATTACCCAACCCTCCTTTCATGCTCCACTGCCAATCTATTTACAGCCTACCAACTCCTGCAACCTTATGTCTCACCCCATATCCTCTAGACTGTAAGCTCTTTGGGCAGGGTCCTCTCTCCTATTGTATCACGGTATTGCTGTAAGAAACTCATCACTCTGTTTACTTATATTATGTAATACTTCTGTATGTAATATATATGACTTTGTATAACATGTATTACTCTGTATGTATTGTATGACTATGTAATTGTAAAGCGCCACGGAAGATGTTGGCGCTATATAAATCCATAATAATAATAATAATAATAATTCTTTAAAAAAATCTGTAAGATTCTGTCTGTTATCTTTGAAAGACTGGTACCGTGTGTACTCACCTGTCCTGTCAATGGACATTTATACACTATATAACCGAGTTATACAATGTTATGACTGTAGAGGGAAAGGGAAATATATATTAGAAGTGTTTCTATAAACAATAATGACTGTGCAAATAAACAGGACTTTACAAAAACAATATAGAATATTACAATCTGGTAATTCATAGGATATTACTCAGAGAAAACAATAATGTATAGTATATGGAACTATTGATAGGACTGTACCCTCCCTCCCACAGCACAGCAGTCACTTTAACCCACACAGTGAACCACACAGGGTACCTCTTGCTTTCTAATAAATGGATTAATTTTATTGGATGTCAATGTACAGTGACAATAACATACAGTATAGGATGACCTCAGGTTTACATTTTATTTAAATGTGCAGTGTTATCAATGTAGATGTTCTCAATGACACTGAAAATCCATACCCCACCCCAAACCCCGCCTCTAAATAAAATTAGATAGTATTCCTGTCACTCTAAAGACTTTACTTTTTTCCCTTTGATGAAGCGTAATAGTTGGCATTGTATTACGCTATTGGCAGTATAAAATAATTGTTGCTATTTTAGTGTATTGCATTTTAAGGTAATGAATACAGTATATTGTAAGCCTTAGAATGTTTCCCTAGAATAATGAACTGGCATCTGATTAACATTTTACTTTCCTTAGAAGAGAACTCTTTAAACAACGTGGCAATAAAAATGATTTTAGGTATATTTTTAGCGACGATAAAAGTGCCATATGACTTGCCTTTAGTATCCAACTTTGCCTGCTCTTTTTTAAGGGTTAGAAGTGTTTCATCCTGTTTCTTAAACATAAGCCTATTTAAGTTGTAGAAAAAGAATATTGTGAATCTGAACCATCCGTCTACAAGAGGTAGGGAGTTATCCAAAGCAAACATTTTCAATGAAGAGAATTTTAAAAAAAACTATACATACTGCATAGAAAGTTTTCATTTTTGATCTAGATCTGAGAAGCTGGAAATGTTAATATTATGATTTTTAACTCAGAGCTGTGAAGTTTCCTGGCAAACAGTGAAAAAAATAACATTTCCAGCAGTGAAGGGAAGTCCTATAGCAGAGATTGGTCCAATGCAAACATATGGGGGAAAAATCAATGTAACATGCACATTCTCAGAATTTCTTGATGGTGCTTTATTTGTTACTATTTGTAGTTTGCACCTTTAGTATGTTGTGTTATTCTCTGCATAGATTAATGCAAATATATCTCTTCACATCACATTTAACAATTAAATATCACTGTCAAAACATCTTTACAGTGAGAACGGTGAAACTGTGGGACTGTCTTCCAGCAGATGTGGTAATGGCAAGTTCATTAAATAGCTTTAAAAGTGGGCTGGATAAGTTTCTAAAACTAAAAATTATTGAAAATTACTTGTATGAAAACATATACAGGGCAATGCACCAAGAAGCGCACCACTCCTGAGTTGTGACGCTAACCGGAGATATATCAGTCGCTATTGATGTTATATGACGATGGCAGCACTCTATTTTAACACTGCAAATAACATTGTCAGTGCGAGTGCAATGGAAAGCTGATAGCAACTCTCGTGCATTTCCCTCATAGTTCTTGTTGATCCAGGGATGCTTTCTGACTGCAATTTGGAGTCGAGCAGATAATGGTTCTTTAAGACAGAAACTTTAATGCCAGCAGATAGCTGGTGTTAAAGTTTTGGAATGGGCAAACCCCATTCGTTATGCACTGAGAGATGCTATCGGCTCAGTGCATTGCCTAGTGGAGAGTCGAGAGTGAAACCGGCACTCAGTACATAGCCCTGTATGTTACTATAAATCAATACTGACCATAAAAAAAATGAAATGTCCACCTTGCGCATTAATGGGGAGATTCAATAAAAGTTCTTATCGTTAAAAATGGTGCTAATTTTGCCCCAACCAATTAGATCTTCTTTAACATTTGAAAGATAATATTTGATTGGTTGGGGCAAAATTAGCACCATTTTTAACGATAAGAACTTTTATTGAATAACCCTGTAATTTTTTGTGACCAAACTGTGATTTCAAGATTTCCAGTTTTAATGAGAAAAATCACCACCGCGATTTTGGTTGTAAATTTACCGGAATTTTACAAATTCGCGGTCAACACAAAAACACTGGGTTCATCCCGTTCTAATTACCACAATAGACAATTAAATTAGAAAACTGTGTATTACATACATTTCTGCCCTGAAATATGCTGGTGAAGTGCAAAGTACTACCACATGTGTTTGTCTCATGGAAAAATCTATATCTATACGAGGTTATGACAGTAGTTGGTCATCTTTATTTCCCAGTGCAGGTTATATATGTCCCTTATATATTTCCCACAGTTCACAAATGAACAATTGTGAGAAAAGAGCACAGAAAGGATCACATTTTCCACAACAGAATTCCTAACATTAAAAAAGGATTCAAGTAAAAGAATAAACACTTTCACAGAAGATAAATAAACAGAGCTTTATTAAAACAGAAGGTAGATTACACAACAATAATATTTAACAGCATTGGCCAAAATCTTTAATAAATAAGGAACGATAACTCCCAAATCAGTGCTAAGTTACTCCTTTTGTCCCTGTTGCCAATGTAATTTTCCAGAATGCTGGCGTTATAACTTGCAGTAAACCATAAATGGCATCTATGTTCAAATGATACAGCCACCCCCCTGGGACCTTGAAGAATTAGTTTAGAAGCTTTTACTATTTTTTTTAAGATAAGTATAGTGGGAAATTGTGTTTCTAGGGGTTCTTAATCAGTAACTACAACTTAAGTTAAGAGTTTGCCCTTTAATCCATGCACAGCATGCCCTGCCCAAAATGAGCTTACAATTTAAGCAAGTTACCTCACATGCACAATCTATCTTATGTCTTTATGGTTGTAACGTGTGCACAGAGGAAACCCACATAAGCACATGCAGAACTTACAAACTCATTTTGATGCTATGGATGTGCTGCAATTTATTACACTGTAATTAATTCAGAAATCACATTACACAAAATTTTAACTAGCCATGGTTCTAATTATGAGAGTTGATCTTTCTCATTCTTTATCTTTGTTTTTCTGCATCAGGGTTTTTTGGGATTTTTATTGCATCTTTTCAAAAGAAAAAAGTTATAGAGGTGCGTTCTTATCAACATTTATGGCCATGTCCTAACATTGGGCTGCAGAGCACAGGTCAAAGTGTTTGAATCTTGTTATCCTTCCAGCAGACATCCAATTTACCCATTAACGCATATACTATAGATTTTGTGTTATTCTTCAATGAACAAACTGTGCCAAAGCTCTGCAGGACTTCACTGCTGCTTTATATTACTAAAAGATGAATGTTCATTTAAATTCAAGCCTGTGCTTGGAAGTTGCAAGTTAGGGGAAGATTTCTATATACTGTAGCTCACATATACTGTATAGATGTTAAAACTTCAGTTTAAACAAAAATGTTCCCTTGCATTGACTGTTCTTTTTTTCCTTTTGGTTTTCTATAGGAATAATGGTTAAATAAAGTAAAGATTACTTCCACGTAATGGCAGTTAATGACCAATAAATGAGAATCACATGTTAGGAGAAAGGATCAGTGTTCTTAAACGCTTAACAGCACAGCAAACTGAGATTGAATGAGCAATTTACCTAGGACACATGTCCGTATATATGGGATCATTTACTGTAAATCTTGAAATACTGTACATTTCTGAACTCTCGACCCAAAGACCTAAAATCAACCATATTACTTCTAAAATAATAACAAAATGACGTGAGTGTGAATTCTGGAGAGAAAGGACACAATTGTTAATTCCAAGTCCTTGAAAAGATTTGCTCCTTATAGGAAACAGACCCAGATGAATGTCTTCATAACAAACCATATTAGCATGCCATCCAGTGTAGTTAGAAGTCCTGCAGAGCCCTTTATGTACTGCAAGTTCTCCTAGGGGTGATAATCAGAATCGTATGAGCCTTTTGTGCTGATCTGGGATCTAAATCTGACTTTTGCTTTTAAAAAAACAAGAGAATGAAAAGATTTATTAAACATTTTTAAAAAAATGTGTTCAACATGCCAACCAATGTCACCCAGCACAGTAGCAACGTGCTACTTACTTGTACTGATCAGATGAGAACCAATAAACAAAACTAGGGGAAATGCTTTTAATAGAGAACTAAATCTGAAATGTAAAGGAGTAGAAATATATTTGGTAGCATTCTAGAGAAATCCTTTCAAGGAGGGTTCTGGCTTTTCTGTTGCCTTTCTACCAAAGTGTGTACTACATACTAAAGTTGTACTAACTCAGTTACATCTCTTGCTTCCCATACAGTCAAAGCTGTCAAGTAGCCACAAGATGACCTGCTTGTGCCCTCTATATTATCTAAGCACTTGAAGGGAATGTACACCTTTAAAACTAAAAAAAACTGGTCAATTGTCAGTTGACTGCCCCCAACTCCATGCAGTCATTAAGGCTGTGACTACTGACATCATAACCAATGATTCACTGTTGTTTCACCTGATGCCTCCTCGGCACAAGCTAATAAATATCTCTTTGAGCAGAGGGAGGAGGCAGATACCTTTGCCAGAAAGGAGAAACTTATAATTTACGGAAAACTTATTATTAAATATCTGATTACAAATGCATGTAATTAACTGGGGAAGATAGCAGCTGGGGTATGTCTTACCTCCTGTTCTTTAATCAATATCTTAGGAGCCAAGGATGAAGGCAAGTACATTTACCCTTCCGCACAATCCACCGCTGCAGAAATGACTGTTAAGTCCCGACCGCTTTCTAGTTCTAATCCATTAATTTTCCGTTCTGCAGCAGAGGATCGCACAAAAGGTAAATACAGTATACTCACCTTCGTCCCTGGCTTCTGAGATATTGATTGAAAAATGGGAGGTAAGACATACAGGGTTATTTTAATAAAAGTGCTAATTTTTCCCCAACCAATCAGATGTTAGCTTTCAAATGTTAAATGAGATCTGATTGGTTGGGGCAAAATTAGCACCATTTTTAATGATAAGAACTTTAATTGAATCTCCCCGATACCTCCTTAAACTCCTGGGCTTCAATCAAAACATTAAAGGAATAGTTCACTTTTCAAGTGAACTATTCCTTTAAGCTTAACTTTATTGGTGGGGAGACACTGAAAAAAATCGTTACAGTAACTTATTATGGGTTTTGTCTCTGACATTATAAGTTGTAATCTGCATGAAATTATGTGTAGATCATTTTAAACAAGCTTTCTTGGTTTTAAAGAGGAAGTTAACAAAACAATGGTGAGCACAACATGTAATATACTTTTGAGAAGGCTTTTGATAATGTGCAGCATAGATGGCTACAGTATAAAAGTAGCTATCTACTTGTTGGTCTTAAAAAATGAATTTGTAAATGGATAGATAATTGGTTGATAAATTGTGTATGTGGTGTGCCACATTGTTCTGTATTAAGGACGGTTGATCTATTTATCAATAATTTAAACGTGGATAATGAAAACAAGGTCTCTGTGTTTGCTGATAACTATGCAGAGCTTTGAAAACTGCAAAAGTTGTGCAATTGTTCCTTGCAAATCTGGCCAGTTTGTCCAAATGGGCAGCAAAGTGGAGATAAAATTGAATGATGCTAAATATGCTGCCTACAGTATATGATGATTAGTACTGTAGAGTATGGTATGGTGATATCTTTATTGTGAATTGAGTGTTCAGTTATATAAACCAACTTTACAAGAGATACAATGCTCTGCTCTTCTGAGTACAGAGGGCAGAGTTTCTAGAATTAAAGAATGCTGAAATTTACTGGTATTTATACATAAAATCAGGGTTATTCAATAAAAGTTCTAATCGTTTAAAATGGTGTTAATTTTGCCCCAACCAATCAGATGTTAATTAACATTAAAAGCTAACATCTGATTGGTTGGGGTAAAATTAGCACTATTTTTAACGATAAGAAGTTTTATTGAATCTCCCTGAATGTTCTTGTAAATCTAAAATTATTCTGATTGGCATTTGGAATCAAAAAGGATTATCAATAAAAAAAAGTTCTTATCAATAAAAATGGTGCTAATTTTGCCCCAACTAATGAGATCTTATTTAACATTTGAAAGCTAACATCTGATTGTTTGGGACAAAATTAGCACCATTTTTAATGATAAGAACTTTTAATGAATCTCCCTGTTTGTCTTTTTTGTATTTATTTAAATCTGCTATTAGGCTGGCATTATGGTTAGGGTAACTATGTTGAACTAGATGGGAATATATCTTTAATCAACTTCCAATACTTAGGGGTCAACGCTATATAGGCAGTTTCTGCCTCAAATTATTCCACAACCCGCGCTAACCCGATAGTACAGTTTTGAACTACTGTCATGCTGGCTGCGCCACTTCTAATAATTTTTGGAAATATCGCGGCATAACCAATGTAGTAATGGTTACAATTTTGCACTAATCTTAATCTTAATTTATTCCTACAGTGACATCAGGACCCAATGTAGGACAAAAAAAGTTGCGTCTTACCTGCAGAATCGTGGGATCCCAGTCAGGTAAGACAAAACTTTTTTCTCTCTGCTGCGGACCATTAATATGTTAGTAAGGTTACACAGTTCAGGAATCTTGATTTGCCAAGTAGTCTAATTCATAGAACCACCAAACATTTATCAAACATCTAAGAACTTTTTTCTAAAATAATTTCCAAAGAACAGGATCAGGATGGTGGGTGGAGTTTGACTAGAATAAAACAGAGCCTCTCCTTTATGCCTGTTCTGGCAAGGCAAGCTACTCTATCTATTAAACAAAGCTAAGTTATGGCTTGCACAGAAGTAGCAGTCTATTAGATTATATGGAGCCAAAACTACATGGTGTGTAAACTGGCAAAGGTGCAGATTAAACATTTCAGTAAACTGCAAGAAGAGCCTGACTATAATAAAGCTATTGCTCATTTCTGCCAGCCTTAATGGTTTGTGTATACGCCATACTGAATGTGTTAAAGATATATTTTCTAAGATGTGTTTAGGGGTTACTGATAGAAGCATTCTACAGGGACAGGTAACACAATTACCCTCTTGCAGCTGCCCTAAATTACCACTGTAACCTAATTGTGTCAATGTACCATGGTTTAGCCAGATTTAAAGTGTTTTTTCTTTCATTTAAATAGCAATTATTCCCCCCAAAAAACCCACTACCTTTTGATTGTCCCATGCTGTGAATCTAAAACACAAATTAATAGGGGATGGCTGCAGAGGGATATTATTTAAAGGGCATGTCCACCCCCAAAACTAAAATTTAACCCACTATTGGGCCCTCTGTGTAGTGTTTAAAAAATCCTCTCTGCTCCTTATGGTTCTCTTGCAGTATTGTCCAAAGTCCAGGAAACTGAAGAGTAGGAGCTGTCTTCCAGTTTAAAAGGTTCCTGCCACCCCCTTGTCCTCTGAGAGGACAGTTGCAAGTGCAGGGGAGCCCTTTCCCCCCCTCCCTCCTGATCCCTCTATTGCTGCCCTTCACCTAGTGTAAAATTGTTTTTATATAATGTTGGCTATCCCTTCCCTCCCCCAACCACTATATTAGATGTGGAAAAAAAAGAATCACAACTATACTATACAGCTCCTTGCTCCTGCTGCATCCTCTATTGCCAACAGTTGTGGCTGTGATTTGCTGCCTCTCAGCAAATCACAGCCACAGCTGCCGGTCCTGGTGGCACTTGCTTGTAGTACCGGCAAGCAGGGAGCTGGATCAGAATGCTGCGGGGTTGAGGACCTGTAAGTAGCATTGTGATTCTTTTCTTACACATCTAATATAACGGTTGGGGGTGGGAAGGGATGGAAGGGATGGCCAACAATATATTAAAAAAATGATATTGAGGGTGGAGATACCCTTTAAATGTAGGAATACTAAATCATACAACCAATATTAAATATACAATTCAGGGCAAAGCAAAACAGCACAGTGACTCAGTGGTTAGCACTGATGCTTTGCAGCGCTGAAGTCCTGAGTTCGAATCCACCCTTTGACACATCTGCAAGGAGTTTGTATGCTCTTCCCGTGCTTGCGCGGGTTTCCTCCAGGCACTCTGGTTTCCCCCACAATCATAAAGACATACTGATAGGTTTATGTGTCAAATAAATGTGCTTAAATTGTAAGCTCTTGGAACATGGAATTGTAAAGAGCTACGGAAGATGTTGGCGCTATATAAATCCACAATAATAATAATAATAATAAAAGTATTCATGATAAATTCCCTTTAATATAACCTTATTAAAATGAATATCACTAGGACTAGAGTTAGAAACCTACAAATGTTTATGTTGTTATGTAAATAGAAATGACCCATTCAGGTTTGTATGAGAAAGAGGCTTATTTATTTATCAAACTACAGGATCTTTCCAGACTCCTTACTGGCAGGTAAGGCCACGTTAACTAATGTTAATGTGTCACACTTATTTTGAAATATATTCTGAGCCTTTATAAACTTCAGAGATATTCCTTGCACCATTTCCCCTCAAATCTTTTTAAAACATGTCTGAAAAGTAATAATAACTGCCAGTGGAGTTTCACTAGAGACCATAATAAATGATCTTACACTTTGACATTGGGATGTGTCCATTGTACTGTAAAGGGAACAAACTTGCAGTAAAACAGCCGAGCTGTAGTTTAGGTAGATGGAGGTTTGGCACCACTTTTCTATTTAACTCATGTCTTGCCTATCAGCTTCAGTAGTAAACACTTACAGGGGTGCTGGGCTATGTTTAAGGGTTAAAGTCGTGCTAACTGTCTGATTAAATATTGGTTAGCATGACTTTAACTCTCTCTTTGCGCTGGCTGCACGAGTATCAGAAAAGACAAAATGCAACTTTCTAATTCATAAACTAAGAAAGGACTTATGTGTGTACTCCAGCTGTAGTGAAATATGAAGAATTATTAGGGGGGATCAAAAATTTCTAAGACAACAGAATGACTATTCAGGACATCAACTGTCATCTGTACGTCCCTCCTCTTTTAACTGTATGTTTCTGCTGTTCACATAATAGTCGTACAATGGAACCAGAATGATGTCAGCATTATGAACTGTGGAAGGGAGGAAAGGCTGTTCCCCATGAAACTGTCAGTCTCAAATATCTTTATATAGTTCTGAAAGCATACATATACACTGATGGAGAAACCATGATTTGTGTGCTTGGCTCACAAGGAGCACATGGAACACAATTCATTTGAATAAGGGGAAAAAGGATGTGGTTATCTGAGCCAGATACACAAATCCTGGCTGACCCACCTGTAAATGTTAAACTAGCTTTTTCATAGAGAGCAATAATTCTTTAGCCATATTTACTCAAAACAGTTTGCAGATGAAAAAAACAGCAGCGTAAGGTAACAAAACTCAACCACAAGGAAATATGGCTGTAAAATGTAAGGATCATAGTCTATGTAGTATCTAAATAAATACCAGTGCATGAAATAATCACACTGAGCATTACAAATGCATTAAAACTTATTAGGAATCACAATTAGTCACAGGGGCATATTTATAAACGATCGATCTTCACAGAACATCCCAATGACAAATAGCGATATTTTCCACTTTTTTATAAAACCGCTCGTTTTCGCTTTCTCCTTTGTGGAAAAGTATCGCTGTGGCGACATGTGGCAATAGTTTTCGCCTTATTCATTTCGTTAAGTGTGGTATCACTGCGAAAAGAGAGATTGCTCTCTAGTGTCATTTCAGAGCTATTTTTGTCACTTTTTTAATTTAAAACTATTTTATAAATAGGGGAATTTTCGCCTTTTTGCCCCTGTTCCCATATTAATGTAACTGGTTTGATAATTAGCTGCAGTTTGCTGAAAATAAACAATACTAAGAAATGTCCTATTAATAAAATAGAGAAAATTTGCCTTTTGAGTTTTACACTATTTAACTATTTATTATCTTTGGCTGAAAAAACACCACATGTGTTAGGCTATTTTTAAATAACAAAGATAGGTGTTCAGTGTGTATTAACCAATTTAATACTACCAGGGAGTATTACCTATTTACCATCATGTGCTGAGCTTTTTCAGCATTATTAGTGCTTTTTGCTACATAATTTTCGTTTTTGATGAAAATTTGCTTTTTTAATAACTTTGATGAAAGGAAAAGTTGAAAGTTTAAAGGCTGATGGGAAAAAAGCAAAAATAATGCCCCTTTATAAATATGTCCCTCAGACCCCCATTTAACTTTATTGGTAAATAAAGAAAATCGTATTCTTTAAAAAAAAGATCTTTAAAAAGCGAAAAATTAACCTTAAAAAAGTGAAATCTCAAATCGTATTACAGTAAATGCTGGAAAATAGTCTAACACCCCCCTGAGTACTTATTAGTATTGAGAAACACAATGTACTGACACCTTCCATAGACCCATTGGCAGGATAAATAAATGGCCACTTGTGCATTTTTGCCACCTCAGACTTGGCGAATTGGAATGTCTGAACTTAACGCAAAAATACACTTTTATAAATATGCTTGATCGGTTACCACAGCGATGTATGGTGAAAAGTGAAAAGCGAAATGTAGCGGTAATGACCTTTTTAGTGAAAAGTCTAAAAAAAAAGGCTGCATTAAAGAAGGCGAAAAGTTTAACGAACCTTTGTAAACATGCACCACAGTGTGGGTTATTCACCAAGATTAGTTATTGTGAAAATAAGGTTTGTGCCAGCATTGTGCAACATTGTGCATCCTGTGTCAAATTGTGCAAAAAGTCTTATAGCGTCGTTTTCCATAATTCTTGTATTGTATGTATTTATTGGGAGGCTTGGTCAAGCCCCCATGTGGTAATAGCATCCCCCAACATGCCCCTTTTACGGGAGATCCTATGCCTTTAATATAAAGCACTGGATGGCCTCTTCCCTCATTTTAAAAAGCCAAAGGGCTGAGGGGGAAGGGAGAGCCTGTTATATGGATCCAGTGTGTAAGAATGAGAAATGCAAATGTTTTCTAATCGTAATTGAAGTAAAAGAAATTGTTAGACGTTAGGACCTTCCAGACTGGGATTACCTTGACGTGGTTGGAAGGCTTTTCATTCATGTGATTACAGTAATGTATACTAAAACCCCTTTGTTTATAAAGTATGCCAGTGTGCAGATAATATGATATTGTATGGGGCCTAGGAATGTGCATTGATTATCTTTTCTATGTTTGTAAACATTTACATATACTCTATAATTACATGTGAGAATAATGACATTTGTATTGAATTCTCTATCATATAGATTTAATTTCCATTTAACAAGAGTATCTTTAGATTCATTAACCAAATACAGGGTGGGTGGTAGCATGTTAACAAGATTTTCTGGTTAAAGCCAGTGCCAGTTTGTTATTTTGGGTTTTGAACAAATATAACAATGGGGTTTTATTCAGAATTAGAATAGGAAGTACGCTAACTCAAACACTGATTCTAACACATACAACCACAATCTCAGTATTCTATCTGCTACTGTGGTCTTCTGCCTTCTTTGCACTGTTCTCACCCACATTGCTTTTAAGAAGCTTGCAGTCGTGATGTCACACAATGAGTCATCACCCTATTCTGGCACATGTACTACACAGACCGTGAGACAATTCCCAGGATATTACAGACATGTAATAATACACTAGACTACACTAATAAAATAACTAGTGTAAGTTTCATCAGAGTGACATTTATGAAGGTTAACACTCCCATTGAAAGTGACTGGCTTTGCAAATAAAGGAATAACATTTTAAGATACTTCTTTATTGTAATTGCAGGATACCATAATTGTTGGTAGTTATGACTACGTTGTACATTACTGTAAAATACCAAAACCTTGCAGTATTTTATTATCACCCTCAGCAGTAAAAAGATCGATATTGGGATATCAATCCCTTATATATACTGCCCTTAATAACCTCTGTAAAATACAATAAATATATTTCAACTAGGGATGGCATAGAACTCGAACTCGAACCTGAGTTCGAGCCGAACTGTTCGAGTTCGAACGGACCCGGACTTCTCGAACTATCTTGGACGCGGACTTTCGATATTTCCCGGACTTTCGATGATTTATCGAATGTTCGAACGTTAAAATCCGCGAGTAAAATGTACATGGTATCTAGGCGCGAACATCGAATCTGCGAGTAAAGTCTCCATTACAGCCTATACGCGAGCATCGAATCTGCGAGTAAAATGTCCATGTTACCTCGAATGTTCAAACGCGAAAGCTCGAAAGTAGTGCGCGTGAGAGTAAAATCGATTTTACGAAAGTCCTGGATATTGGAACATGCTCCCCAGACCATTTCCCAGGTCCCACAGCCATTTACATTAAGTTACCATTAATATTTTAGTTGTATTTGACTCGAACTTTTCGAACTATTTGCCTCCCATAGACTTTAATGGGTCTGTTTTCGAACTTTCGAACTTTTACAATAGTTCGAAAGTTCGAAAACGGACCGAACTTTCAATAGTTCGACCATCTCTAATTTCAACCATTATAAACACTAGAAAAAGGTTTCTGAATTTCACAGCCAGTCTTTACTTCCTTCTCATCTTACACGTTTTCTGCTCAAAATATTTGTTGGCGAACAAGGTGCCTGCGTGTGTTAGTCAATGTGGCAATCATTCCACAACAGATTTGCCAATTTTCTATTAATAACTTCACTGGGCTTAAGCATAAGCTAGTGCAATGGACACACAGCCATGATTGCTTGATTGCGTGGGGAATATTATAGCAGTGCAGAATGTTAGCAGCTTTCTCTGCATTACTCTCAGAACTTTTGATGTCTCCAGTGGAACTCACTTAAAATTGTCTTATTGGTCAAGTGTAACATTAGAAAAACCTGAAAAAAACAAGTTCATTAAAAGGTCACTGTACTCACTGAAACAACTTTGTATAATCTGAATGTAAAATGTTAGTGTAGTACAATGATGGTACTTACATGTGTGTCTGTGCCTGCTTTGTTAGTGAATTTTCAATGTTTCGTAACAGCTCCAATCTGGCCCCCACCTCCCTTAGTAACTGCCCAATTGTAATGCAGCCGACACTGGGTATATTCATTTACAATAAAGATCCTATTCAGCCCAACACTATACAGCTCATTAACATATCTTCCTGACACTGCTGAGAGTGGGTGTGGCTGCTGCTGTTAGACACTTCTCCCTCTCCCTTTCTAAGTACATGTTGTGAGAGTGGATGCGGGAGGGGCTGCTGCTGTGTGAGACACTTCTCCGATAGATAGATAGATAGATAGATAGATAGATAGATAGAGATTGAGACAGATAGATAGACAGACACAGATAGGCAGATAGATAGATAGATAGATAGATAGATAGATAGATAGATAGATAGATAGATAGATAGATAGATAGATAGATAGATAATGGAAAGACAGATATATAAATTGATACATAATAGACAGACAGCGATAGATAGACAGATATATAGATAGATCTGACAGACAGATTGATAGATAGACAGACAGGAGACCAATATGATTAATCAGCTCATTATATTTGGGGTTGTATTAATAAATGATTTTACATGTTTTGCGAGATCCTAGTAAGAGATCACTGGAGGGACACAAATTAGCATACCTGGTTTAAGTGACAGGTCTTTCCCTGTACATGCTGTTATTTAAAATGAAGATTTCTGAGAATCTACTGCTTGGATTTCAAATCTGAAAAAATGTGTTGCAGTAGTGGACCATTACACTATCTAAAGGTATGATTTTTGAAAATTTGATTTTTGGAAGTATAGATACCCTTTAAAGTATAATTATGGTATCCTGCTTCCCCCATCCCCATTCCTAGCCCGGACTGCTTTATTGGGAAGACATGCTTCTTCAAATCAAGACCAACTTTTCTGGCTTCATTTAAGTACAGCAAACTCAGGTGTAAAGACCTAGTGGTACAGGTACTCACCCTGTGTACTTTCAGTGTTTTAATAATTGTCCTTTAAATTAAAACCTTTAAACTTAACAATTCTAATGCATCTCTAAACTGATTGAACAAAACCTAATCTAGAACTATATCCTGTTTACTGCAAACAGGACTGCCTCTCATCCAATCACCGACGTGGCTGCCGGTCCGGCCCCCTGCATGCATGCAAGCAGAGGGCTGGGACGGAACGCCGCAGGAAAGAGGTAAGGTAAGTAATGATCGGGGAAGTTTTTTACAAAATAATAGAGTGGTTGGGGCTGGGGGAGGGAGCCCTACACTACAGAAAATATTTGTATAAAGGGGAGGACATGCACTTTAATGAAATGTATCTTAAATTAAAAATGTATTTTGAAAAAACATATCAATGATGTCAAACCTTGGCACCCCAGGTGTTGGCACACCAAAGTTTGACTTCACTGCTCTATGTTATACAATATTATTTGTACAGTATGTATGATAATACCATTGTAAAATCTAAGAACACCACATTAACTGTAATAAACTCCAAATTCTTAGTCCCCTAAAAATTTACATGATAAAAAAAGTTCTGTCATTATATTAAAAAAAGTGTGATTACTGCTTGACACAAGATCTAACATTGTGTATAGCGTGGGATATTTCTCAAAATTAATGAAAGATAATTGAGGGAAATAAAGGCCGGATTAGGATTTATTAAAATAATTAATTATGGGGTAACCCTTTTGAAATAAAAAAAAAATAACAAAAGTGGTATAAAGGCTTTATTGGCTAACTAAGATATTCATAGCAAGCTTTCAGAACATTTTAGTTCTTTTTTCAAGCAGGTATTCAGCTTGAAAAAGGAACTAGAATGTTCTGAAAGCTGACATTCCCTAGCATATATAAATAGGTATATGTTAATTGTTCACTGAAAATGTGAAATATCTAAATGAATCCATTCATTAAGGGCAGTAAAAGTACTTTCAGGGTTCTTCAATAAAAGTTCTTCAGGGTTATTCAATAAAAGTTCTTATAATTTAAAATGGTGCTAATTTTGCCCCAACCAATCAGATCTTATTTAACATTTAAAAGCTTACATCTGATTGGTTGGGGCAAAATTAGCACCATTTTAAACGATAAGAACTGTTATTGAATAATCCTGCTTATCCTTAAAAATGGTGCTAATTTTGCCCCCACCATTCAGATGTTAGCTTTCAAATGTTAAATAACATCTTATTGGTTGGGGCAAAATTAGCACAATTTTTGACGATAAGAACTTTAATTGAACCTCCCTGTATGTTCCCAAACCCTCCCCCTTACTTCTAATGCACACAGGTGGAGGGACATGGTCATTGGGAAGATTCTTTTTTGGTGGCAGGTTAGTAAATACAGTAGTCAGGTTTCACACACAATGTATGTATGTGTTATATTTCTTATTTCTTAAACTTTGAAGTTAATAGTTGACTAAGCACCTTGATGAGATTTTGGCAAAGTTTACTGTTGAAAGATAATCTTAGCTTTTGGAGAAAACCAGGCAGCTTAATTTAATCAGTCAAAAAGTGAAGAGTTTTTAGTAAGCTGTGTTTGCAGCTGCTGGCCAGTCTAATTATCAACAGCTTTGTGGAATCCCAACAGGTAGATGTCGAGGTGCACCCCCTGAGGCCTGTGCCACGTCAGGTAAGTATCAAATCAATATAGAATATGCAGGGAGGCACACTCAAGTAAAAGTTAATTGCAAACTTTCATTTATTGGGTGCTCAACATAAGCCAGATACACAACATTTCGGGGGGTCCAACCCCATTCCTCAGGTGAGGGGGGTCCAACCTGAGGAAGGGGGTTGGACCCTCGAATTGTTGTGTGCTGGCCAGTCTAACATGGAGATGAAGAAATGATGTTACTGGATGTCCCGTCCCTTCCCAGTCACAATTCCCAGTCCCCTCTACAATCCGGGGACCTGATAAGGACCACAGGAACTGTGGATATCTTCTCAATTATAATGGTAAATAACTTTACTAAATGGAGATTTTGGAAAGGTTAGGGTAAAATATTTATTTTGTGCATTGTAGTTTGTTTCAGGACATTAAACTATACTTTGTACTAAAATTGATATATTATGTGCTATTTCATTAGGAGGCTGGCTGGAACTAGGCAAGGAAATTTGTACACGCTCATTATTTGGCAGTCTTTAATATACAAACTGGGCTGGACTCTCCTTTTATTGAGTGATTTCTTTGGTGTGGAGTTTTGAAGAAAAACAATGTACTTTGTACATTTTTTTGAATTGTTAACTTTTTCTTCTTTATCTTTAATTTTTCACTACAATAGGAGCGAAATACTGAACAATAACGGACTTAAATGTCAAACCTCTATTTAAATTATTCTCTATATATACTGTACGTTTAAAGTGTCACTATACTCACTCAAACAACTTTACATTATTTGAAAGTACAATTTGAGAGAAGTAAAATAATGGCACTCACTAAACATTAATAATTTAATGACAAAGCAAGCACAGTTGCTTTGTCATTCAATTATTAATGTTTAGTGAGTGCTCTTATTTCCCCTCACCCTTCTTTACTCACTGCCTTCTTGTAGTGTCTGCCACACTTAAAAGTTCTGCACAGCCTCACCATGGACACTGCTCTGCTTACACATCTCCCCCTCCCCCCCTCTGCTGTCTTTTCTCTGCTGATTCTCTTAAATGTTGCAGAAAGTGTGCTGGCAGGCAGTCAAAGATCGATGGGTCACATATTATAATTTCTGCATCTGGAGTGATAAGTCTTTCACTGAAAATGCTGCTTTGGAAACCAAAGCCATCATACACAATACAATTTTCTGCCTTGACACAATTCTATTAACAGAAAGCAACTCTTAATACAGAGAGAGGAGTATCATTCTTGTGGATGGTCAGGGGCTTACTGATTATAGGGGTTTTAAGAGAAGAATAAAATCCAGGAGCATGTATGGTGTTCAGACAATCAGATTAATGTTTAGTGGTTTAAAAATAGTTATTTAATGTTAAATAGCATGTCCAGGCAAATATAACTTGTTATATTGGTTGCGGCTGTCAGTAAAGGTGCCACATGACATTATGCCCAGTTGCCTGACAGCTGCGACATGGAAGTAGAGCGGCTGTCAGCAAAGAAGCCCACTGCTCCTGTTTTTGCTCAAAACAAGCTCAAAACAGGAGAATGGGCGGCACCTAGGCGGCAAGAGACTGGGTCAGGTAAGTCCCTTCAGGGCCATATTTGAAGATCATTTATAGCTAAAGTTATTTTTTGCCTGTACATGTCCTTTAATTGGTAAATTGATGAACATATGCAACAAACAAGGGTGCTCATGTGAAGCTGTGTAATAATGCCATGATTGTCTACTTCAGATAGAAGATTTACACTCCCAGCATTGGTCTGTAGGGATAATAGGGTAGCAGATCTTAATACCCAGATCCTGCTCTTGAATGCAATGTAGATATACTCTGATCATGCTATCTCAGTTTATATAAAAATGCCCATGTACGACAAACTTACCTTGTGATGTTTTGACACCTCTTGCATGATCCAGCTGGGAAAAGTTGCAGGAACTTTGGCAGTTGCAACAGCTGTTCCACTCAACATTAAAATGCATTAAATAAAGAAGGATATGAGACACCCACCCATGTGTGCATAAACAATATACCACATGTCTTCCATTGGATGTGGTGATGGCAGGTTCATTGGATAGTTTTTAAAAAAAAGCTGGATGAGTTTCTGCAAACAAGGAATGTGGCAAGTTATTGGTATTGATACATAAAGTAGAGTTGATCCAGGGAAATTTCACATTGCCACTTGGAGTCAGGAAGGGATTTTTTTCCCATTCATATTTCTGATGTTTTTTTTTTAGCCTGGATCAACTGTTAGGCAGGAAATGTGGGTATTGCTGAGTAAGTTGAACTGGATGGTCGTATGTCTATTTATCCTCAAATACTATATTATATAAAATATACTATTGTATCTGTTGTATTGATTTAATTTTTCTCCTTCACTTTATTATTTCTTTTATTATATTATTGTCGCAAGTAAATAAAAACAAAACTCTTAAAGGAAATAACAAGCAAATACATGAATGTTTGCATTGTACACACATGTTAGAATTTTTGCTGTTTATAATTACAGATGGCTGAACTTCATAAAGTTCGGTCCATTTTCAAACTTTTCATTTTCAAAAGTTCAAAAGTTTGAATTTGGACCCATTAAAGTCAATGGGGGAGTGATAGTTCGAAAAGTCTGGATGATTCACAGCTAAACTAACAATGGTAACTTACTGTAAATGGCTGTGGCACCTGGGAAATGGTCTGGGGAACCTGTCACTATCACCAAAACTTCACCAAAACTTGTTTAAACACTTCCTAAACACGAGCAGGCAAAATAGAACCATAAATTCGAGAGTTACTGAAATCGAACTATACTTTCGAGGGTTAGCGAAAACTAACGATACTTTCAATGTTTAGTGAACGATACATTCAAGGGTTAGCGAACATCTCGTAAATTCGATAATTCTCAAAACAGGCATGGCGTACGTTCGATAATTATCTAAAGTCAGAAAGATCGAAAGTCTGAGAAATCCGGCTCCAAGATAGTTCGATAAGTCCAAGCCCGTTTGGACTTGTTAAAAGTGGTCTTTTAAATCATTTAAAGAAAACACTGTAGAATTTGACCTTAATTTTATATTAAAGAAAGATCCCTGTATTGAAAAAAACATAACATAAACAAATGAAGATGAAAACTTTTTGTGTAATTTACATTAGTGTGGAAAATTTGATGCTTAACGCTTCACATCGAAGAATTAATTAACAATTTTATTAAGCGAATAATTGGTACTTTGGCACAAGAACTATTCCATTCTACCACAAAGAAAAGGACAAACAATCTATACAACACTGCATGAAAAGGAAACTACATGACTTAGCCTCCTTGGCTTACCGAGACAGAAAATACAAAAACAAAAAGGGCAATTTTATGGGTTACCTATGCGTTAAACACAAATATAGTAAGGCCATTGATGACATATCATTGTTAAGAAAATACAGGGGTTATGCATGTTATACCAGTTGAAGGTAGCTGTCCAAAATAGGGATACGGTCATTTTCATAAATACTCTGATTTGCTTATGAAGTTACACACTGAAGATCACTTACTTAGGAGCCAATGTGTTACGTTCCTGTGTCCCTGGCTGCCAATCTGGAAAGATACAGTATTCATTTTGTGATGAATAACTTGCAAATGTTGTCATAATGATCTAGACCTGTGTGTAGCCTGAAGATATTTAAAGTGTTCTTTATGAACATCTGTTTAAACATTAAAGGAGTAACTGGATCTCTGAAGGCACACAATAATATTGTATGTATAGTATGAGGGTAGTGTATTTAATCCCGTTCATTGTTCTCCTGGTATGGTATCTTGTTGAATTAAGGAGGCATGCACTTTAAAAAAGCTACAGTAGATACTTTGTTTTTCTAGTCAGTTTGATAAAGATTTAAGAAGAAGGTCTGGACTTTATACTGGACAGTAGCTATGTTTGATAATGTCAGGGTCAAAGGATGAAAGAGGTCAACAAACACCATGAAATTTAAACTGTGCATGAAAGGGCAATGGTTAACTACTTGACTCCAATAATAAGAAAACCATATGGGTAAACAGAACAAAATAATTATTGTTCTAGTGCAGATAATGGGTCCTTCCAGGCAGAAGGCATTCAATACTCCTAAGGAAGAGCCAAGGATTTTTTAACATACAACGGGTGTTTATGACATGGCTGGACTAAAGCCATCTGGCTGCTGATGTTGCTCTATGAGAAAAAAGAAAATCAAAGTCAGTAAATAAAAAAAAAATAGATATTAAATCAAAGTAAATTAGATGTTGAGATGAGAATAAGGCAAGTTGTCACTTATACGGTATATCAACATCTTAGTTTATAAAATAAGACACAGACACTGGGACACAATGAAACAAGAAAACATACTGCATTTATAATATGTAGGTCATGAACAACAAACAATACATTTTAGGGCTTTCAAAAGAAGTTAGGACATTGGGAAGAAAGCCAAAAGATAAACATTTGAACCGTCAATAGGTATGTATCTGTTTTACGGGTAGTCGGTATTACATATGTCTGTGCTAGAGGAACCTCTGTTGAAGAAGATTACAAGTAGATAACAGGCTTAGTTGCAGTGAAGAATGTTAAGCAGCGCTAGCCATTAAGAATTTATCTTTTAGAAGGACAAGTATAGCTTTATAGAAAAAACATTCTTTGCCTTTTACAAAATGCTGGTAAGGAATATTAAGGGCTTGTTCGTTTTGTTTTTTTTTTAATCCAGTAATAAAAAAAGGTTGATGCATAAAAGGGGAAATCCAACACAAACACAGAGACCTTGCTCAATGCCCCCTTCTAAGTCATTTATAAACAGATTAAAAAGAAGCGGCCCCAATACAGAACCCTGAGGCACTGGACTTAACCCACATTGATGTAGTTCCACTTTACCAATTGCCAATTCTCTATCCATGTACAAATGTTTTTTTCAAGGCCAACAGTCCTCAGTTTATACATTAGTATAAATAGCCAAATTAGTATAAAGTCGCTGATGTGGCACACTAGCAAAAGTTTTAGCAAAATCCAAGTATACCACATCCACTGCTGTGCCTGTATCTAAATTCTTACTCACTTCTTCATAAAAACCAAGTAAATTTGTCTGACATGATCTAAATGCTGACTTCTACAAATAAGATCAGTAGAGTCAAGTCCGAACCCTCGCCTCAGGAACTGCAGAAGCCGCTGCCGCTGCCGTAATAAACAAAGCATAGCCAGGAATGCAGATAAACAACTCACCACCAGCCACTGATGGCCTGGGTGCTGATGCCCTTGCTTGTCGCAAGACCCATCACTTCAAACAAACAGTGATATAAGGCTATCGCACTGACCAAGCACATAGATCTCGGTATCTTTTCAAATAGTTTTTGTTGATCCACGATCCGCTTTACGCGTTTCGGACCACCTGGGTCCTTTATCATAAGCAATCCTTGTTTATAATATATGTAAGCAGATAATGTGATATTGTATGGGGCCCAGGAATGTGCATTGATTATCTTTTCTTAGTTTGTATAAATGTTTGAGATCAGTAGCACTTCCACAAAATGTACTTGTAATTTAGCCTAAGGAGTGCTTCCACAATCCTTCTATTGTGCGTGTATATGTATACATAGAAACTCCACATAAAAGAGAATAATGCCCTGGTGCTACTCCCAATGTATCCACATAACAGTCATAAATAGAGAGCACTCAAAGGGACTTCACATCCAGGTAGAAAGGTAAAAACATGCCTTTATTATAATTAAGGTGTGTTTCTACCTGGATGGAAAGTCCCTTTAAGTACTGTCTATTTATGACTGTAATGTATATATACATACATAATAAATATATCCAAGATGGCCGAAATACGTAGGTGATCGGGACCTACTGTAATAAAACTGTTTGATTTAAATCCTTGGAGTACTCTGGCTAATTACCTCTATTATCCGTATGACTACACAGTAGCACCCAGGGAAAGCGTTCTGACTCTGAGTACAAGGGATCCGGTACATGTGTATAGGTTAGATAGCTTTATCATGTAAACATTTTGACTGGCTAACATGGTACACCACCTTTCCCTGCATCTACAATTAAAATAATTAGTAATGCTTTATCTTTTTACATGTAGATCATGTACATAGAGTATATATTTCCAAGACATGAATTTCCCATATCCATAAATGTATTTATAATTCCTATTAACCATGCAAATAACCACAAGAAAACTCTTTTTTGCAGGTTTAGATGTCCAATGAATTTTAATGTATCTAATTATATTAAGTAAAAATAAATTTGACTTATTTTGAAATAGCAAATACAGTATCCAAGTGGTTTCCTCTGTTTAGCTTATTGATAGAGACATTCCCTAGCATATATAAATAGGTATATGTTAATTGTTCACTGAAAATGTGAAATATCTAAATGAATCCATTCATTAAGGGCAGTAAAAGTACTTTCAGGGTTCTTCAATAAAAGTTCTTATAATTTAAAATGGTGCTAATTTTGCCCCAACCAATCAGATCTTATTTAAAAAGAGACAAAACCACAGAGTGCAATGGAAGTAATGACATGTTTTTTAAAAAAAAGGTCATTTTATAATTATTATGTTAACACTTTATCTTGTTATGGTCTCCTAATTTTGTCATTAAAGGAAAAATTCTTCATAGGGATGTTTCAGGGTTGTGTGAAGTAATGTGCTGAACAGTAATTATTCCAGCTACAGAAAATATTGTTACTTTTATTAACGGAGAGGAGGTAGAAATACCGGCTCCTACCTTGAATAAAATTGTAAAATACAGATACAATGGGGCTGATGCGATATATATATAAATATTATTTTATTTGGTCAAAGGTTATGTCTGGAAAGGGGTGACAATTGAATTTTTTTTTTAGATATGTATGCACAATTTCCTGTTTGAAAAACATTTTGATTCATTTTAAAAGGTCTGGTACCTAGTGTCAGCTGTATGCACCCAAACATGGCACCGGCCACATTGGATTGGTCAAGGAAGTGGGACTACTGGGATTAATGATGGCATGATTTTCTTTTGATTGGCTGTTATATGTGTAATGTTGAAGGTTGCAGTGCAAGCAACCCTTATGATTGGCTGTTATCTGTTGAAGGAGGTGGGTTTACACTAGGCCGTTTTAGATCGTGATTTGCAATCCAACTGCACTAGTGGGATTGCAGGAATGAATAAGCCTATGGGACTGGCCCCACTATATTCATTACGCTTCAGTGTGCTATTGGATTGCATTTTTGGTCCATATTGCAATGCACATTTCGATCGTGCCTGCTTCCGTGCACTCTACTTGGGCCACAGCCTTAATGTATTGATGGTATTAAATATTGAACCGGTCACCTCTGATTGGTTCTGCATTGTCAACGTGATGCTGTCAATACAGTAATACAGTCAGGGTTCTTCAATAAAAGTTCTTATCGTTAAAAATGGTGCTAATTTTGCCCCAACCAATCAGATGTTGGCTTTTAAATGTTAAATAATATTTGATTGGTTGGGGCAAAATTAGCACCATTTTTAATAATAAGACCTTTTATTGAATTTCCCTGAGTGTATTTTTCTTATACAACAGAGATTAATGGGGGACAGTGAACTGATTAGTGATAAGTCTTTCACTGAAAATGCTGCTTGGAAACCAAAGCCACATACACAATACAATTTTCTGCCTTGACACAATTCTATTACAGAAAGCAACTCTTAAAAAGAGAGAGGAGTATCATTCTGTGGATGTCAGGGGCTTACTGATTATGGGTTTAAGAGAAGAATAAAATCAGAGCATGTATGGTGTTCAGACCAATCAGATTAATGTTTAGTGGTTTAAAAATAGTTATTAATGTTAAATAGCATGTCCAGGCAATATAACTGTTATATTGGTGCGGCTGTCAGTAAAGGTGCCACATGAATTCATGCCCAGTTGCCTGACAGCTGCGACATGGAAGGAGTATGCGGTGGCAGCAAAGAAGCCCACCTGCTCCTGTTTGCTCAAAACCAAGCTCAAAACAGGAGAATGGGCGGGCACCTAGGCGGGCAAGAGACTGGGTCAGGTAAGTCCCTCAGGGCCATATTTGAAGATCATTATAGTAAGTTATTTTTTTGCCGTGACATGTCCTTTAATTGGTAAATTGATGAACAAGGCAACAAACAAGGGGTGCTCATGTGAAGCTGTGTAATAATGCATGATGTCTACTTCAGATAGAAGATATTACACTCCCAGCATTGGTCTGGAGGGATAACAGGGTAGCAGATCTTAATACCCAGATCCTGCGCTCTTGGAAGGCAATGTAGATATACTTGATCATGCTATCCAGTGTTATATAAAAATGCCCATGTACGACAAATTACTTGTGATTTGACACTCTTGCATGATCCAGTGGGAAAAGTTGCAGGAACTTTGCAGTTGCAACAGTGTTCCACTCACTTAAAATGCATTAAATGAAAGAAGGGATATGAGACACCACCACATGTGTGCTACACACTATACCACCATGTCTTCCCATTGGATGTGGTGATGAGGTTCATGGATAGTTTTTCAAAAAAAGCGGATGGGTTTCTGCAACAGGAATGTGGCAAGTTTTGGTATTGATTACATAAGTAGAGTGAATCCAGGGAAAATTCACATTGCCACTTGGAGTCAGGTAGGATTTTTTCCATTATATTTCTGAGTTTTTTTTTAGCCTGGATCAATGTTCGGCAGGAAATGTGGGTATTGCTGAGTAAGTTGAACTGGATGGTCGTCTGTTGCTAGTTTATCCTCAAATACTATTATTAAATATATACTATTGTATCTGTTTGATTATTTAATTTTTCTCCTTCACTTATTATTTCTTTATTATAGATGGTCGCAAGTAAATTAAAAACAACACTTAAGGAAATAACAAGCAAATACATGAAGTTTGCATTGTACAAACCATGTTAGAATTTTGCTGTTTATAATTACAGATGGCTGAACTTCATAAAGTTCGGTCCATTTTCAAACTTTCATTTCAAAAGTTCAAAGTTAATTTGGCCATAAAGTCAAGGGGGAGTGATAGTTCGAAAAGTCTGGGATGATTCACAGCTAAACTAACAATGGTCAACTACTGTAAATGGCTGTGGCACTGGGAAATGGTCTGGGGAACCTGTCACTATCACCAAAACGTCACCAAAAATTGTTTAAACATTTCCTAAACACGAGCAGGCCAAATAGAACCATAAATTGCGAGTACTGAAATCGAACTATACTTTCGAGGGTTAGCGAAAACTAACGATACTTCAATGTTAGTGAACGATACATTAAAGGTTAGCGAAACATTAGAGATGGTCGAACTATTGAAAGTTCGGTACCGTTTTCGAACTTCGAATATTGTAAAAAGTTCGAAAGTTCGAAAGTTCGAAAACGGACACCATTAAAGTCTATGGGGATGGCAAAATAGTTCGAAAAGTTTGAGTCAAATACACTAAAAATATAATGGTAACTTGAATGGTAAATGGCTGTGGGACCTATGAAATGGTCTGGGGAGCAGTGTTTCCAATGATCCAGGACTTGTAAATCGATTTTTACTCTCACGCGCGCTACTTTTCGAGGCTTTCGCAGTTCGAAGTTCGAGGGAACATGGGACATTTTACTGCAGTCAGAATGCTTGCGTATAGGCGTAATGGGAGACTTTACCGCAGATTCGATGGGCGCGCCTAGATACCATGCTACATTTTACCGCGGATATCGAACGTTCGAACGTTCGAACATCGTAAATATCGAAAGTCGGGAATATCGAAAGTCTCGGTCAGCAGGATAGTGCGAGAGTCGCGGGTCCCGTTCTGCACCGAAGAAGTTGGCTCGAACTCGGGTTCGAGTTCGAGTCTATGCACATCCCTAGCGAAACATCTCGTAAAATTCGAGAATCTCAAAAAGGCCATGGCGAACGTTCGATAATTATCTAAAGTCAGGAAAGTTCGTAAGTCCGGAAATCGGCTCCAAGATAGTTCGATAAGTCCAGCCCGTTGGACTTGTTTAAAAGTAGTCTTAAATCAGTAAAAACAAACACGTAGAATTTGACCTTGAATTTTATTAAAGAAGAAAGATCCCTGTATTGAAAAACAAAACATAACATAACAAATGAAGATGAAAATTTTGTGTAATTTACTTAGTAGTGTGGAAAATTTGTGCTTAACGCCTTCACATCGAAAATATAACAATTTATTAAGCGAATAATTGGTACTTTGGCACAAGAACTATTCATGTTACCACAAAGAAAAGGACAAACACATCTATACAAAGCAGCATGAAAAGGAAAACAGCATGACTTAGCCGTCCTTGGCTTACCGAGACAGAAAAAATCAAAAAACAAAAAGGCAATTTATGGGTGTAACCTATGCGTTAAACACAAAATAGTAAGGCACAGTGATGGACATATATTGTTAAGAAAATACAGGGGTATGCATGTTATACCAGTTGAATGGTAGCTTGTCAAATAGGGATACGGTCATTATAATACTTGATTTGGCTTATGAAAGTTACACATGAAGATCACTGATCTAGGAAGCCAATGTGTTACGTTACTTGTCCATGGGCTGCGAATATGGAAGATACAGTATTCATTTTGTGATTGAATAACTTGCAAATGTGTCATAATGATCTAGACCTGTGTGTGTGCCTGAAGATATTTAAAGTGGTGCTTTATGAAAATCTGTTGTTAAACACTTAAATGGAGGTAACTGGATCTCTGAAGGCACACAATACATATGTCTGTATAGTATGAGGGTTAGGGCTAGTAATCCCGTTCATTGTTCTCTGGTATGGCTGTGAATTAAAAAATGTTGTAAAAAAAAAAATTAAAAAAAAAATAAAAAAAAAAATGTTCATTCTATGTGTGTGGGTGTGGAAAATTTTTTGTAGTTTTTTATTAACAAAAAAAAAAAAAAAAAGGAGGCTAGCACGTTAAAAAAGCTACCGTAGATACTTTGTTTTCTAGCAGTTGATTAAGATAAGAAGAGGTCGGACTTATACTGCGACAGTAGCTATGTTGATAATGTTCAGGGTGCAAAGGATGAAAGAGCGTCAACAAAACACATGAAATTTAACTGTGACATGAAAGGGCAATTGGTTAACTACTTGACTCCAATATAGAGAAAAAATATGGTAAAAGAACAAAAGTAATTAGTGTGTCTGTGCAGATGAATGGGCCTTCCAGGCAGACAGGAATTCAAAATCCGAAGGAAGATTTTGGCGCCAAGGATTTTTTAAATACCACGGGGTTTATGACATGGCTGGACTAAAGCCACATGCGCTGGATGTTGCCTATGAGAAAAAGAAAATCAAGTCAGTAAATAAAAAAAATATGAGCATATTAAATCAAATGTAAAGTATTAGAGTGAGATGAGAATAGGCCAAGTGTCATTATAACGGATATACACATCTTAGTTTTATAAAAATAAGGACGAGACACATGGGCCACAATGAAACAGAAAACATACTGCATTGATAATATTAGGTCATGAACCAACAAAACAATACATTTAGGGCTTTCAAAAGAAGTTGAGGACATTGGAAGAAAAGCCAAAAATAAACATTGAATACCGTCAAAGGTATGTATCTGTTTTACGGGTAGCGTATTACATAGGTCGTGTAGAGGAACCTCTGTTGAAGAAGATTACAATAGATAACAGGCTGAGTTGCCAGTGAAGATATGTTAAGCAGCGCTAGCCATTAAGAATATCTTTTAGAAGGACAAGATACGCTTTATAGAAAAACATTTCTTTGCCTTTTACAAAATTGCTGGTAAGGAATATAAGGCTTGTCGTTGTTGTTTTTTTGTTAATCAATACAGTAATAAAAAAAGGTTGACTGCAGCTAAAAAGGGGAAATCCAACACAAAACAGAGACTTGCTACAATGCCCCCTTCTAAGTCATTTATATAACAGATTAAAAACAAGCGCGGCCCAGTACAGATACCCTGAGGCACTGGACTTACCCACATTGATTGTAGTTCCAGTTTACCAAATGCAACTTCATCTATCATGTACAATGTTTTTTCAAGGCACAACAGTCCTCAGTTACATTAGTATAAATAGCCAAATTAGTATGAAGTCGCTGATGTGGCACACTAGCAAAAGTTTTAGCAAAAATCCAAGTATCCACTCCACTGCTGTGCTGATCTACAAATTCTTACATTCTTCATTAAAAACAAGTAAAAATGTCTGACATGATCTAAAGCTGACTCTACAAATAGAGTCAGTAGAGTCAAGTCCGAACCCTCGCCTCCGGAACTGCAAGAGAAGCGATGCCGCGCCGTAAATAAACAAAGACATAGCCCGGACATGCCGTAACCAACTCACCACCAGCTCCTGTGGCCTGGTGCTGATGCCCTGTTGTACGCACTAAGACACTCATTCAAACAAACATGATATAAGGCGATCGCACTGACCAAGACATACGATCTCGGACTTTTCAAATAGTTTTTGTTGAGCCGATCCGCGTTAGCGTTTCGGACACCTGATGGGTCCTTGTATCATAAGCAATCACGTGTGTTAAATATAGTAAGCAAGATAATGTGATATTGTATGGGCGCCGGAAGTGCAGAGTTACTTTTTCTTAGTTGCATCAATGTTTGAGCTCAGTAGCAACTTCACAAAATGTACTGTAATTTAGCTCGAGTGCTGCTCACATCTTCTATGTGGTGTATATGGATAATCGAAACTCCACATAAAGAGACAAATGCCCTGGTTGCTACTCCAATGTATCCACATAACATCATAAATAGAGAAGCACTTCACGGGAATCACATCCAGGTGAAAGGAAAAACATGCTTTAGTATAATTAGGTGTGTGTCTACCTGGTATGGAAAGTCCCTTAAGTACTGTCTATTTATGACTGTTAATTAATATACACTACATAATAAATATATCCAAGATGGCCGAAATAGTAGGTGTCGGGACCCTACTGTAATGAAAACTGTTGACTTTAAATCCTTGAGAGTACTTGGCTAAATTACTATATTATCCGTATGACTACCAGTATGCACCCAGGGAGAAGCGTTCTGGACTCTGAGACAAGGGGATCGGGTTAATGTGTTAGGTTCGATAGCTTATCAGAGTACAAGGGATCCGGTACATGTGTATAGGTTAGATAGCTTTATCAATAGGTGTACTAATGTATGCCTTTTAACCTAATTAAGTGTACATAACATAACAGTGTACATATGGAAGGTGCTGCTTGAGGTCTGAGTTGGCAGTGCAACAGACAATGCAATTTATGGCAAAATCTAACATTTAATTGCAAACACCATGGCTAATGAGAATTGTATACACTGACAGATATTCCAAGAGCTGGTTCAGTATTCTTATGGGGAATAGAAAAGGAAAAAAAAAAAAATGTCCCTGAATACTACTACTATACGTGTTGGGCTTTCTATACTGCTAAAGTTGTGGAATTTTAAAATATACTTGGTTGTTGGTTTGTAATTAGTTTATTTCTAGATTCTTTGTCTGGAGCTATCCATGTCCATACAATCTGAACTACAAACTGCAATATTAAAAGTAAACGTTGGCCTCTTACACCAGAATTCAGACTTATCTTTTTTTACATTTATTTCCCAAGGGTATTAATTTAGAAGTGTAATGGCTTAAAATCCCCTTAAAAAGAGTCCACTTCTGTTCAGTACATTTACCTGATAATACCTTATCCCAGTTGACATGATGAAGAGCATCTTTTAACCTGGGAAAATTTGCTTTCTTCAAATTAAAAGTGTTTGTTAACCCAGCGCACGTTTCTTTTTGATAACATACACTAAGCAAGCGTAAAGTTATTTAGAAACTTCTATTGATTTATTCTGGTACCTTACAGTGCCCAGTGGCTGCATCTACAGGGATACAGGAGACTGTGTGTACCATCTGCCTCGCAGTTTGGCACGTGGTAATCCTGTGTGATCAGTTTTCTATTAAGATGAAAATTAAAGAAGGTAATAAACAAAAGATCCCCCATGCAATGAACTCAATAATTCTGATTAAGACGAAGCTCAAAGTCCAGCCATTTGCTGGCGTTAAAGTTTCTGTCTTAAAGAGCTGTATATCGGCTTGCTCAATTCTGGGTCCGCATGCCAGGCAAACTTTTGTAGTGTATTGGTCGGCAGAAAATGTTCTACTCTGTCTGATCTTTGTTTACCGGGTAACACGTATGCCACTTTTTATCTAAGAATTTGGATGATTGAATGAACCAATGACCTCTCCATTATACACAGTAATCTGATTGGTTTTAATAACACAACATGGATTAAAAATATTTCCTCTAATTAAAACTGTGGTTTACTCTTCGAAACAAGTAAAAATGTTCTAGATTTTAATGGTCAGTAACTAAACAAAGAAAATATATAGAGATAGAAAAAAGCACAGACACCAAATAGGTTTTAGTTTGTTAATTTCTATTTTAAGATTTTTATTTAATTCATTTACATTTTTTTTAATTTTATAGATTTCTATTTTTAGATCTATTTATTTCTACCTATTTAATATTTCTACCTACCCAGAGGAAGGCGAAAAACCCATCTGAAGACAATGGGCTCCAAAGGAGGAAAAATTAATTCCTGATGCCAACTGGCGATCGGATTACTCCCTAGGTCAGCTTATAACTAAAAGCTTATACAGATGTGCCATGTGCACGTGACCAATGGCCCTACCGGATGATAATCATATGTGTGTGGCTTCTTGGTCTGTCCACACACTTACAAATGTCTAGTTTTTGTCCGGTATGGCCGTTTGTCATCAGCTTGTTTTAGTGGCGGTCTCGTGCGGAATCGTACGTGTGTACAATATGGGACACGGCTGATACAATGGATATGGGACACGGCTGATACAATGGATATGGGACACATCTGATGCAATCTAATGAGAAATGTGAATACCGATACTTGGTTTTGAATATTGATACCTATATTGACTGGTTACAAATTTCTTGCGTTGATGAAGACAATGATAACTACTGTATCCCTCCAGTGTTTTCAACTTTGGAACATCAGAAACTTTTCGGTGTGATTATCGATGCCCTTATAATGATGCCATTTAATTATATGGTAAAGGTACAACCACACAAGCTGAGTTATACAGGTTATGGAAATCTGAATACCACTCATATATTACAAAGGATAATGTAGTGTAGATAGGAGAGAGACAGCCACCCATGATGCAGTCCTGCCCCTTTATGGGCCCCTGCAGGAGGCTTTTCAGACTGACCATTCCGGTCCCTTTGACCCAAATGGGAGGTGTAGGGTGCAGATGCTGGCCCTGCTGCTTCCCATTACCAGCCAGATGGACAGTTTGCCAGAAGAAGACTACAGTACAATACAATCGTTCAGCCCCTGACAATTAACACTTAGTAGTGCCAGCCCCTGACAATTAACACTTAGTAGTGCCAATACATGCGCGCGCACCTGACATCCAGCAATTTGCATTGGTAGTGCTGGTACACCACATGCGCGCGCATCATCTCTATCATTGGTTGCTGGCACACTATCAGGGGTTACAGATTCGCGACTGCATCAGCCGTGCATTGCGCATGCGCAAAGCTTTGTGGACGGTCGCAATTCTTGGCAGAGGCAAATTTATCAGGAAGCAGAATGGGGGTCCCCCTTATGGGGGAGATTACTGGGGGACTGCATTTCAGATGGAGGAGCTGAAAAGAGGTATGGAAGCACTTAGAATTATGTTTTCAAACAAGCCTAAGTTGTATTGAACTGTTCCTTTAACTAACTGACTTATCAACAGACACGATAGCTCACAATGAACATACATTCATAAATATAAATAAAGCAACAATTATTTGCATTGCATATAGAAAAGCTTGCTTGCTACACACATGCATGAATGATTTGTAATTGGTCTGCGTCGACCAATTACACATTCCAAAATGGGCCAATCGTGAGAGTAAAATCACATGATAGCAATGCACACATATACTGTCTGTCTGTACATAGGACTTTTTCAGTTAACGTCTGATTAAGATCATCATTGTGGTGGCGTTACAAATGCTCTAAAATATCACGTTATAGTCATGCATTAATGGTGTTAAAATTTAAGTTTAGTGTTCCTTTAAAAGGCTGGACCCGTACTTCCCGTTCTTATATATTTCCATATAAAGTCAAATCTAAAAACTTTGTGGTATAATAATAAAGATAATATAATATGACTCCATATTAATACAGTAGCAGTGAATATGTTCTGATTTCATGAGATTTTTTTTTTTTAAATTACCTTCCCTACCTGCAAACCCTAACATTAAGATTGTTATACTTACCTCCCTGCAGTACCTGAAACTCCATATACCTACTTATTTAAGGAAATCAATATCAGACATTTCATTAGCACACAAAACAGACCTGGTTGCTGAACTGAAAAACTCAACTAGTGTCTGGATTTGATATTCGATATAATAAGATAGCAAAACTCAACTAGTGTCTGGATTTGATATTCGATATAATAAGATAGCACGATAACCATGTGCTTCCTTTCCTATGTATTGTTGGATATCCAAATAAAGGAAAACATTCCAGGTTATAAAAGTTAAATATGGTGCTACATTTGCCCCAACCAATCACATGTTAGCTTTCAAATGTTAAATAAGATCTGAATGGTTGGGACAAAATTAACACCATTTTTAAGGATAAAAACTTTTATTGAATCTCCTGTGTCTGCTGAACTTGAGGGCTGGCGGGTTCAGCAACCACTTTTTTCCGTCAGCCCTCCATTTCAATAGACACAGTTAAGTTAGCCCTCCAGTTAACAAACCACTGTTAAGCAAACACTGGATGGTGAACCGGAGGGCTGTCCTATCAGTGTCTGGTAAACTGGAGGGCTGACAAAGGACGCCCCTACCACTGTAGGCAAACTTGTATGTACCAGTCACACTTGTGGGCTGAGCTAACAGTGTCTATTGAAATGGAGGGCTGACCTTAAAGTGCCAACAGACAACATTAATTCAGCCCTCCAGTTCGCCAGTCACTGTTAACACCGGATGGTGAACTGAAGGGCTGACCTACCAGTGTCTGCTGAACTGGAGGGCTGACCTGACAGTGTCTGATGAACTGAAAGGCTGACCTGACAGTGTTTGGTAAACTGGAGGTCTGACTGTCAGGATTAGTCCTTACCTACCTTGGGTACCTCGCTCCAGTACCTAGTGCCGCTGCTCTACAGACTCCCTCGGCTTTTCGCTTGCAGGTACTGGGGGCCCCAACCTGGTGTGACTCAGCAGCCCAACATCCCCACCATCAAAGGCACTGGTGAAACATGGACATACTTAGACGCTGCGACCCAGTGCTTGTGGGTACACATCGGCCTCCGCCAAGGAATCAGGAAAATCATGACACTGACCTACCATTGTTTTCTGAACTGGAGGGCTGACCTACCAGTGTCTACTGAGCCAGAAGGGTGACCTACCAGTGTCAGCTGAACTGGAGGGCTGACCTTAAAGTGTCTGCTGAACTTGAGGGCTGGCAGGTTCAGCAACCACTTTTGTTCTGCCCTCCATTTCAACAGACACCATAAAGTCAACACACGGTTGACTTAACTGAAAGGCTGACCTAACAGTGTCTTGTGTACTGGAGAGCTGACCTAACAGTTGCTGGTGAACAGGAGGGCTGACCTAACAGTGGCTTGTATCCTGGAGGGCTTACCTACCAGTGTCTGGTAAACTGGAGGGTTGACTAGGCCCGCCCCTACTATGAAGCAGCATGAAACATTTGCTGGAGGTGCACCCTTGGAAAAATCTTAAAGGCGCCCGGAAGCCTGCCCCTTTTTCTCGAGTGTGTGCTGGGCCTACCTGTTTCTGTGCTTTTCTTGTGTGCTGGGCCCTATTTGTGTGCTCACAAGTGGTAAGCTGTGTGTTTGGGAGAGCCTGTCTGGGGGATCTGAATGAGGAGTTATTACCCAAAGGATAACCGAGGACAACTGAGGACATCTGGAAGAGCCTGCACAATTATCTTTGATTCTGCTGGAAGAAAACTTGCCTGGTATGGATTTCATATATGATTTTAATAATTTATTATGTCCAAACTGCTAAATGATATGCACATAGTAACATAGTAAATGAAGTTGTATAAAGACATACGTCTATCTAGTCCAACTTTTATACCCTACACATAATGTATGTCTAAAAGTTACATTGTAACATAGTATTGGAGGTTTTATAAAGACATACATCCATCTAGTCCAACTTTTATACCCTACACATAATGTCTGTCTAACAGTTACATAGAAACAGACTAATTGAGGTTGCATAAAGACATATGTCCATCTAATCCAACCTTTATATCCTGTAATGTCTGTATAACAGTTACATAGAAACATAGTATTGGAGGTTGTATAAAGACATACATCCATTTAGTCTAACCTTTGTACCCTACCCATAATATATGTCTAACAGTTATATAGTAATATAGTATTGGAGGTTGAATAAAGACATATGTCCATTATGTCCAACCTTTATACCCTTCTCATAATGTCTGTATGACAGTTAATAGTAACATAGTATTGGAAGTTGAATAAAGACATATTTCCATCTAATCTAACATTTATACCCTACCCATAATGTCCGTATAACAGTTACATAGTAACATAGTATTGGAGGTTGAATAAAGACATACGTCCATCAAGTCCAACCTTTATACCCTACCCATAATGTCTGTATAACAGTTACATAGTAACATATTATTGGAGGTTGTATAAAGACATTTGTCCATCTAGTCCAACCTTTATACCCTACCCATAATGTCTGTATAACAGTTACATAGTAACATAGTATTGGATGTTGAATAAAGACATACGTCCATCAAGTCCAACCTTTATACCCTACCCATGATGTCTGTATAACAGTTACATAGTAACATAGTATTGGAGGTTGTATAAAGACATTTGTCCATCTAGTCCAACCTTTATACCCTACCCATAATGTCTGTATAACAGTTACATAGTCTTTTAGGTTGTATAAAGACATACTTCGATCTAGTCCAACCTTTACATCCTCCGCCTAATACCCTTGAATTTTCCTTCTATATTTCTGTGTTACCTTCTCATGAACATTTGTTTCTGTCCCATATGACAATAGAGAAATATCTAAAGCATTGCACTGTTTGGGCCCAGACAGACTGTTTCATTCTCTCTTGCAGATGCTTACTTTGGGGAATGCAGAAAAGCAAAAGACAAGACAGAATAAAAGACACAATTATCAGCATCTGAAAAATTATTGTGTTTAAATCTGACTTTTTAGTCACTTTTTATAGTTTTTAACATTATGTTTCACACTTTGTTAACTTCTGACAATAAAAGCAAAACGATAACTAATTGACTAAAATGTTGTTTTTTTTAATCTATCCTCCTCGTGCAAAGGAAGAAATGTTATAGTTTATTAAAAAGTTAAATAACAGGCTGCAGATCTGAATTACACATTTTATATATTTATATATATGAATATGTACGGCTCAACAATGGTCTTGGGTGAATTCAGGAAGAAATATCCTGGTTGGATGAGAATTCAACTAAATTGCCTGTTTTGGAACAATTTCCTTCATTAATAAGACATAATACAGACTGCCTGAAGGAGGGGACACTAAACAGCCAATGGAAAGGGTTCTGGCCCCTGAAATGAATGTAATGATTGGGGAACGATCTCTATATTAGACAACTCACACAACCCAATTCATAAGAATAAAGTTTGAACTTGTAAGGAAACTGTTGTAGGCTGTAATAAATGGCCGGACGGCCGGGTACTCACAGTACGCTTTTAGGAGGAGGCTGACAGTCCGGAAGGTGCAGGATACAGAGGCTGCTGGGAAATGTAGGCTGGATACTGGAACAAGGTTCGGCTGGGTACTGTAGGCTGTTTACTGGAACAATGGTGCTGTTGGGAACTGTATGCTTACTGCTGGAACAATGGTGCCCTCTGTTACTGGAGGCTGGGACCCAAGTTGCGTGCTGGGAAACTGTAGGCGGACCCAAGGTGCTGCTGCAAAAACTGAAGGTTGTATGCTGACCATGGTGCTGTTTGGTGCACTGTAGGCTGACTGCTGGAACAATGGTGCTGCTGGGTACTGTAGGCTGGTCCAAAGGTGCTGCTGGGAACTGTAGGCTGAATGCTGGCTAGGTAAGTAACTGGATGCAGGCAAGGTGAGACACTGAAACAGGTAAGATAGGTATTGGATGCAGGCAAGGTAAGTATAAGGAGCAGGATCCAAGGCAGGTAAGTACAGGAGCCAGGGAGGTAGCAGAATGCTACAATCGGGCACCGGGTCCAGGAGGACACCGGCTTTTAAACTTTCGCGCCGCCCGGCGTGTCGGCGGCGTGATGTCATGACGTCGACGCCGCCCACCCGGAAGTGCAGTGCGGCGCGGGACCGGAGCGGCAGGTAAGTTCGTGACAGTACCCCCCCCCTTACGGGGGGCCACAGGACCCAACGGGCCAGGTTTCCCTGGAAAACTCCTGTGGAAAGCTTTAACTAGACGAGGAGCGTGCAAATCAGAGTGTTTAATCCAAGCTCTTTCTTCCGGACCAAAACCTTTCCAGTGGACCAAATACTGCAGAGACCTCCTCCAGAATCTAGAGTCCTGTTGAGGTGTTAGTGAGGTGAGGGACTTAGAAGGTGATGATGTTTTCCTGTGATTACCCTATATATATGTGTGAATTGTATTGACAACTATTGCATATTGGAGTGCTGTGGAGTCGTAATTTTTCTATGTATTGTGGCGGTGTGGCCCAGCACGTTTTTTCCACGAGCACCGAACACCAAGATCTTATTTAACATTTGAAAGCAAACATCTGATTGGTTGGGGCAAAATTAGCACCATTTTAAACGATAAGAACTTTTAGGAAAACCCTGATAGCATCTTACAGTCAATATACATGCATCTTTCTATGTTAATATACACAGCATCTTTCAATGTCAATATACAACAGGGTTATATCAATAAAGTTCTATCGTTTACCAATCAGATATTAGCTTTTACATGTTAAATAAAAATTAGCACCATTTAAACGATAAGAACTTTTTGAATAACCCTGTTAGTTTTTAATGTTTTATATGTCCCTGTGTTGATCATTAAAGGACTTTTTAGTGACAGGTGTATGTTTATCTACCTTTTTTAGGAGTGTTATGGTCTAGCAAACTTTTGTTTCTTTTTCTTTTGATGTTTTTATGTTTAGATCTCCACCTCTCCCTTAAATGAGAGGTGGAGGTCATTGCCCTAAAAATCCTAATTGTGGAATGAACTGGAGGGCTGACTGACACCGGCTGATGAACTGGAGGGCTGACTAACCACCAGCTGATGAACTGGAGGGCTGACTAATACCGGCTGATGAACTGAGGGAGGCTGACTAACACCGGCTGATGAACTGGAGGGCTGACTAACACCGGCTGATGAACTGGAGGGCTGACTAACCAGCTTATGAACTGGAGGGCTGACTGTAAACCCCCACACACTTTTAGCATGTCAGCATAGTTAAACTTTATGACCTCCCATACATAATCCTGATTGTGATATTGTTATATTGTCCTATAAATATATATCCATATAATACTGTACACACTGTGCTACTTACCTAGAACTTGTAGTGTAATGAAGGTTTCCCATGTCCCATGTGCATTTACCATTACACACTGGTACATCCCCTGGTCTGGTAGATTTATATCCTCTATAATGAGGGACATATTCTCTTGTCTCATCCTATCACTGCAGTTATTATACATTGTTGTTTTTTCTATATTCCGGGATATAAAGCAGGTTCTGTTCTCCTTACGATAGCACCTTCCAGGTCAACCATTATTAAACTGTCATTGGCATCATGTAAACACCTTAGTACCACCGAGTTTCCCGCCTTGATGGACACTGTATCGACAGTGTTGGAGATACTGATGGAGATTCTGAAAACACAAATACATTGAGATACTGTAAGTTGTTTTATAACCTAAATTGTATTTACTATATTGTTCAATTCTAATGTAAATGTTGTATATTTACTATATATATATATTCACTAACGCCAGACGTAAAAAATTGGAAAATTAGAGCTATTCTCTCGTATTTATAAACCAAAGATTTTCGCTATGGCGATATACAAAGTTAATCTCACCTGTGTTCATATGTTAAATCCATAGTTCATGACAAAAAACAAGAAACAGCACGAGAATGTCTACCGATACCCGACCAGGGCTGAAATTGAGAACATTAAGTTAATTAATAGCGCGGGGAATTGTAAGGAGACGGAGAGGAGCACAAGCCCCTGCGTATCACCTTGGCAACCTTTGATGTAATAACAACATAATTACATATTGCATCACAAGATTTCAAAAAGACGCTAAGGTTTACAATATTGAATTGTGCTGTTTTACTAACATCTACGTCTCACTGCCACGGAAAGGCAAATCAGTGGGGTACATACAGTAGGACGTTTGGTCAGACCGAGCGTTTGATGCGAACGAGCGCTCGACTGGGCCCTATGGGACCACATGATGTTAGACAAACTGTTGTGACAGTTCTGATCGCCGTTCTCAATACGAACTGGCGATCGAGCTGGTTTCGGCCAGCCACCCCACACCATCAGACCGACACACGCCACGGTCGGTCGGGGCCGGAAAATCTGCTGGTGTGTAACCAGCCTAACCAGACTCATTGGATTTAATGAAACCAAAAAGAATAAGTGAATATCGGGCTTCCTATATTTCAACCAAATGTTAGACACTGTTAATATGGTTTTACCGACTATCAGGGAGATTCAATAAAAGTTTTAGTTTAAAATGGTGTAATTTTGCCCCAACCAAATCAGAACTTAGTAAATTTGAAAGTAACATTGATTGGTTGGGGCAAAATAGCCAATTTTAAACGATAAGAACTTTTATTGAATACCCCATATTTCTAATCCAACAAACTGGATAGGATCATAGCGATAAGTAATGTGTTCCAAGATGTTGATAAAACTACAACGCACTGCAAGGTCAGAATTATAGGTGAAATTTATAAACTGCATTATATAAACACTCGCTATTTAAACATTCGTTATTTTTTCACAGTGATTGTTATTATACACAATGGTCAAATTCTACATAGTATTGTAAAATAGCGATGTGCCATTATTATTGACATATGTACTGTGTTATAACTATGTTATTTCTATAAGTGTAACTATTAAGTTGTTATATTGAAAAATACATTACACAGAGCTGTGCTAAGATCAGGTTCCTTCATTATCCTCCCCCTGCAGCCTCTGTACTATGTTAATTTTATAGTGCACAGTGTCATGTAGTGTAAACTGTACGAGAAAGGTTTTCTGTGAAAAGTGTAGAATACATTACTGTAGACATGTTGGTATAGACGATTAGGATGTGGTGTGTGGGAGAAACAATGCACAGGTGACGGAGTAGCACTACTACTGATAGTTGTGCCCCCCCTCTTTTTGATAGTTGGAACAACAGCTGTAGATATGCTATGTGTGGATGTGTGTGTATGTGCGACAGACAGGCTTATAGAAATAACATAGTACAGAGCTGCAGGGGGAGGATAATGAAGTAAACCTAATCTTAGCACAGGTCTGTGTAATGTATTTCTCAACATCACAACTTTAATAGTTACACTTATAGAAATAACATAGTACAGAGCGACCCTAGAATACCCTGCCTCCACCCAAAGCATCATTGCAGACATGTCCATGCACCTGCTTAAACCGGGATGTTGAGGGTATGGAATACATGGGAATACCTTCATTACCTGGACTTAGCACCAGACACACTGCCCACATGTCACACACTTCCACGACGGTTACAACTAAAAGAACAAAGACATACTGGCACTTTCAATTCGGACCAGAAAGTAACTTTATTGATTGGGAACTAATGTCAATATAAAGTGGTCCTTGTGCAAGGATAAAGTGTTACAGTGCAAACAAGGTGAAACACTGCTCACTAATGTGCAAAAAATAGAGCACGCTTAATAAAAACACACAGTGCTCAGACAGCACAACAGAATGAAGCTGGACTTTAACAACACAGACAAAGAGCCGCACATCACATGATCAGAGACACTGACGCCTGTCAGTCATCAAGTGCTGCGATATTCAGTTACAATCAACATGTTTTCCCAACACCAAATTCCATGTAGCATGTTCACAAGTAGGTTCACCACAACATTTGTATATTTACGCTCCAAGTGGAGTCAGTGGAAAAACTGATAACGTTGTATATAAGGATTACTATAAACATATGTGCTATACGTCCCTCAACAAGTCACTTCCTCAATCTCAAACTATTACATACATGACGTACATTACCCACTGTGCACTTCTCTTTCCCCCGTCTCTCCCATCTAAACCAAACACACCTGCACATAAAAAATACTTTACCCACATGTGTACATGGGCAACGCGGGGTACAAATGCAGTACAAAATTTTAATGGGTCATTGTTCACCAATAGATCATATCAGAGGACTTGCGGACATCCCTTAAAAATTGATCCAGGGATCCTTTCTGGTTGTCATTTGAAGTCAGAAAAGATTCCCCCCTCCCCTTTTCAGCAGTTTAGTTATTTATATATTTTTTTTCCTTCCTCTGATTGGTGTTAAAGAGGAGGGTATAAAGGTTGGACTAGATGGATGGATGTATTTTTACAACCTTCAATACTATGTTACTATGTAAACTGTTATACAGACATTATGGGTAGGGTATAAAGGTTGGATTAGATGGACGTATATCTTTATACAACCTCCAATACTATGTTACTATGTAACTGTATACAGACATTATGGGTGGGTATAAAGGTTGGAATAGATGGATGTATATGTCTTTATACAACCTCCAATACTATGTACTATGTAACTGTTATACAGACATTATGGGTAGGGTATAAAGGTTGGAATAGATGGACGTATGTCTTTATACAACCTCAATACTATGTTACTATGTAACTGTTATACAGACATTATGGGTAGGGTATAAAGGTTGGACTAGATGGATGAATGTCTTTATACAACCTCCAATACTATGTTACTATGTAAATGTTATACAGACATATGGGTAGGGTATAAAGGTTGACTAGAGGATGAATGTCTTTATACAACCTCCAATACTATGTACTATGTAACTGTTATACAGACATTATGGGTAGGGTAAAAGTTGGACTAGATGGACGTATGTCTTTACTCAACCTTTGTTACTATAGTACTCAGGGGCGTATCTAGGGTTTTTGCCACCTGAGCCAAACTTTGAGATGTGCCCTTGAAGTGCGCCACTGCAAACCACGTTTTGTGTGTGTGGCTTCCAGGAATGGGTGTGGTTAAACATTGGTATTATTAAACTGCACATCACACACGGTATTTATACAGTTTCTCAAAAAGACATTTATCCATATGTAATAAATGGCCGGACGGCGGGTACTCACAGTACGTTTAGGAGGAGGCTGACAGTCCGGAAGGTTGCAGGATACAGAGGCTGCTGGGAAATGTAGGCTGGATACTGGAACAAGGTTCGGCTGGGTACTGTAGGCTGTTTACTGGAACAATGGTGCTGTTGGGAACTGTAGACTGACTGCTGGAACAATGGTGCTGCTGGGTACTGTAGGTTGGACCAAAGGTGCTGCTGGGAACTGAAGGTTGTATGCTGGAACAATGGTGCTGCTGGTACTGTAGGCGGGGCAAAGTGCTGTGGAACTGAAGGCTGTATGCTGGAACAATGGTGCTGTTGGGAACTGTGGCGACTGCTGGAACAATGGTGTTGCTGGGAACTGAAGGCTGTATGCTGGCAAGGTAAGTAACTGGATGCAGGCAAGGTGAGACACTGGAAACGGCAAGGTAGGTACGGATACAGGCAAGCGTGCAATCAGAGTGTTTAATCCAAGCTCTTTCTTCCGGACCAAAACCTTTCCAGTGGACAAATACTGCAGAGACCTCCTCCAGTCTAGAGTCCAAGATCTTCTCGACCTCAAACTCCTGCTGACCATCAACGGAAATCGGAACGGGAGGTAGTAAGGATGTGGAATACTGATTAGAACATAATGGTTTGATGAGAGAAATATGAAACCGTTAGGAATCCGCATGCTGGAAGGAAGTGAAGGCGAACAGCCACTGGGCCGACTAATTCCAGGATAGAAAAAGGACCAATAAATGTGGTCCCAGTTTGGGGGAGGAACCGGTAGGTTAATATGAGCAGAGGGAGCCACACTTATCTCCGACAGAATACGCTGGGGGTTCTTACGTCTCCTATCTGCTGCAGTTTTTTGCACACAAAGCAGATTTCTGAAGGCTGTTTCAGTAGCATGCCAGATAGCGGTCATCTGGGCCGCAGAGTCATTGGCAGCGGTGTACTTGTGTGAAAAGAAAATCTTGCGGAAAACATCTAGGATTTGTCCCAAAGACACACAAAAAAGGAGATTTCCCAGTAGAAGCATGAGGTGAATTGTTATGGGCAAACTCAGCCCAAGGCAGAAGGTCAGCCCAATCATCCTGGGTATAGGAAATGTAACAACGAAGATATTGTTCCAAAGACTGGTTAGTGCGTTCAGTAGCCCCGTTGGACTGGGGTGGTAAGCCGAGGAGAACTGTAACTTGATGTTCATGGACTTACAAAGTGCTCTCCAGAATTTGGAAACAAATTGAGTACCTCTGTCAGATACTACTTCACGAAGGGAGTCCATGAAAGCGGAAGATATGTGAATAAAATGTGAGCTAACTCCGTTGAAGATGGTAGTTTAGGGAGGGGTACAAAATGGGCCATTTTGCTGAAGCGGTCTACAGTCACCCATATAACCGTGTTTCTCTTGGAAGGCGGAAGTTCCACAATAAAGTCCATGGATAGAGGGTCCAAGGTCTGGACGGAATGGGGAGGGGTTGAAGAAGACCACAGGGGAGGGTTCTAGAAGATTTGGATTGAGCACAGCTAGTACACACTTGAATAAAGTCTTTAATATCTTTTCTCATTTTGGGCCACCAAAGGGAACGGGCAATATATAAACGTTTGTTAACACCGGGATGCCCAGCTTGCTTGGAACAGTGAGTATGCAGAAGGATAGTTTTCCGAAGAGAAACAGGAACAAAGCTTTTGCAGAAGGTGTGTCGGACGGAGCGAATCTTGTGCGGCTTGAATTGGAACAAAGTTGAGGGGATATAGAGCCAAGATTTTAGTGGTTGGGATAACAGAGCCCTTATCTGATTAGTACAGTCGGAAGCACAAATGATCTGGAAAGGCATCAGCTTTTTTGTTTTGGAACCAGGTTGGTAAGTGATAACAAAGTTGAATGGGAAAAGAATAAAGACCACCGTGCTTGACGGGGATTTAACTTTTGAGATTCTGGATGTATTCAAGGTTCTTATGGTCGGTAAGGATGGTGATAGGTACAGAGGTGCCTTCTAATAGATGACGCCACTCCTCGAGGGCCAGTTTGATAGCAAGAAGTTCCATATTCCCAACGTCATAATTCCGTTCGTTGGGTAGAAACTTCTTGGAAAAATATGCACACGGATGGAGTTCCTTTTAGTGCCCTGCCTCTGGGAAAGGACGGCTCCAGCGCCCAAGTCTGATGCATTAACTTCGATGTAGAAGGGAGACTAGGATCTGGATGTACTAGAACTGGTGCAACAGCAAAGGCTTCTTGAGTCGTTTGAAGGCCTCGAGGGCTGCAGGGGTCCATGAATGAGGCTTACCACCTTTACTGATGAGGCTAATATGGAGAAATTATTGACGAGAACCCTTGAATGAATTTGTCGTAGTAATTGGCAAACCCAATGAACCTTGAATAGCTTTGGTTCCCATAGGAAGAGACCAATCTTGGACGGCTGAAACTTTAACAGGATCCATCTGGAACCCTTACCCAGAACGATGTAGCCTAGGAAGGGGGGACTGTGAACACTCAAACAGACATTTTTCCAATTTGGATATAGGCTATTCTCTCTCAGACGTAGTAACACCTGTTTTAACATGGAGGCGGTGTGAGGGCAGATCATGAGAAAAGTTAAAATGTCATCTAGATACACTACTACAGAGATTCCCAACATATCACGGAAGATGTCATTTACAAATTCTTGGAACACCGCTGGAGCATTACAAAGGCCAAGGGCATTACGAGATACTCGTAGTGACGTCCTGGTGTTAAAGGCGGTTCTCCACTCGTCACCTTTGCGTATACGGATCAGATTTTATGCCCCCCGTAAATCCAGTTGGTAAATATTTTAGCTCCTTTTATCTGGTCAAACAGTTCAGAGATGAGAGGGAGCGGGGTAACGATTCTTTATTGTGATTTTATTTAATCCACGGTAGTCGATGCAGGGTCGTAACCCGCCGTCTTTTTTTTAACAAAAAAGAACCCAGCTCCAGCAGGGGAAGTGGAAGGTCGTATGAACCCCCTAGACAAATGTTCAGTAATGTACTCTTTCATGGCTAGAGTTTCTGAGGAGACAGTGGGTATGTGCGTCCACGAGGAGGCATAGTACCAGAAAGAAGATTGATGGGGCAATCGTAGGACGCGTGCGGTGGTAGCTTCTCAGCTCGCTTTTTACAAAACACATCAGAAAAATCATGTAACACTCAGGGAGGTTTTTCTCAGATTTATTTTCAAAGGTAATGGTAGTGCAATGAGTAGAAAGGCAATTTTTGAAACAGAAGGGGCTCCAAGACTTGAGTTCATTGTGAGACCAATCAATAACGGGGTTGTGTAATCTGAGCCATGGGAGTCCGAGAATTAGCGAGATTAGGGGAGCAGAAGGGCTTTGGATGACAAGAAAAGATAAACGTTCCTGGTGAAATATACCAATGCGGAATAGGATTCGTAGGTAGATTTGGGATGAATTCAGAAGCCAAAGGATTATTGTCAATAGCCAGAACTCGAAGAGGTTGCTGCAAGTGAAGGAGAGGAGCCCCATTGTGCTGCATAGGTAGAGTCAATGAAATTTCCAGCGGCACCAGAATCGACAAAGGCCTGGGAGGAAAAGTTTTACATTACAAGTGATAGAGCGGTGAGAGTAGAAGAGTTTTAATGGTTCAAATTTGGCAGGAGACTAACGTTACCTAGAAGGAGCTCCTCCTTAACTTCTAGGTCCTGAAGTTTCCCGACTTCTGGGGACAATTTTTTACAAAGTGTCCTGCCCAGCACAATAGAGACAAAGTCCATTGGTAAGTCTGCGTGACTTTTCCTCGGGGGATAGATGAGTGCCGCCAATTTGCATCGGCTCTTCACCTGAAGATATGGCTGCGGAAAGGTCGGAGCGGCCTAGGAAGGTCTTAGGAAGGCTGGAACGGGCTGCAGACCTTTCTGCCTGCCGTTCACGGAAGCGGGTATCGATCTGGATGCATAATGTAACCAAGTCTTCCAATGGGACAGGTAATTCCCTGGATACTAATTCGTCCTTGAGGCGGTCAGAGAGTCCCTGCCAAAAGGCTGCCGTAAGTGCCTCATTTTTCCAAGAAGTCTCCGCAGCAAGGGTACGAAATTCAATAGCATATGACCCACAGAACGAGACCCTTGGCGGAGCTGCATCAAAGGGAGGAGGCAGCAGAGGTTCTTCCTGGAGCATCGAAGACCTTGCAGAACATACTAGGAAGTCAGTAACATTATAGACTAGAGGATCGTCTTTTTCCCATAGGGAGAAGCCCAGGCCAGCGCATTGCCCTCCAACAAGGTGATGATGTACCCAACCTTAGCGCGATCCGATGCAAAATGCGATGGTTGAAGTTCGAATTGGATTCGGCACTGATAATGAATCCACGCCAGGCTGGGCATCACATCAAACCGTGAGGGGTGGAGGTATGCGGGGCTCTCTCCGAAGAGATGGATCACCGGATCCGGACGTCGAAGGGGGGTAGCGTAGAACCGGAGCAGAGGCAGCAGCTGGGGGTAGCCGGACACCAAGGGTATCCATAAACTGGGCCAACTGGCCCTGATGGTGTTCAAACAGGGCCATGCGTTTGGACAAAGCCTGGAGAGTTTTACTCAATTCTGCCATAGCCCCCAGCGTTTCATGGCCCGATTGTACTGTAATAAATGGCCGGACGGGCCGGTACTCACAGTACGCTTTTAGGAGGAGGCTGACAGTCGGAAGGTGCAGGATACAGAGGCTGCTGGGAAAGTAGCGGGATACTGGAACAAGGTTCGGCTGGGTACTGTAGGCTGTTTACTGGAACAATGGTGCTGTTGGGAAATGTAGGCTGACGCTGGAACAATAGTGTTGCTGGGAACTGAAGGCTGTATGCTGGCAAGGTAAGTAACTGGATGCAGGCAAGGTGAGACAACTGGAAACAGGCAAGGTAGGTACTGGATACAGGCAAGGTAAGGATTGGATGCAGGCAAGGTAAGTATAAGGAGCAGGATCCAAGACAGGTAAGTACAGGATCCAGGGAGGTAGCAGAATGCTACAATCGGGCACCGGGTCCAGGAGGACACCGGCTTTTCAAATTTCGCGCCGCCCGGCGTGTCGGTGGCGTGACGTCATGACGTTGCCGCCGCCCACCGGAAGTGCAGTGCGGCCGGGACCGGGCGGCAGTAAGTTCGTGACACTACCATAATTCTGCCGTTTCTCTTAAAAAATAAAGTGAGCTCTGCCTGCCGCCTTTATCAGGGGTGCTGCCCTGAGCATTATGCTCATATTGCCTCATTAGAGAGACACCCCTGATAGTACTGTATGTATATCTGACATTTTAAGGCAGCAATACCGGTAGCTGGATTTAGCTGTGTAAGCAGTGGCTCTGGTTCCCCCATAAGATTAAGTACAGCCATCCAACCCCTGATCATAACTGTGACCACAAGGGCGATATTCAGTATTGAGATAATGATACTGTGCAGTCAATATCTTACCCATTCAATAATACAATTTAGTAAATGGCTATAGAATAATAATAAGAAATGAAAACCAATTTTTACAGTTTTACCATTAAATACTTTACACGTTGTTTCCTGGTTCCCTTTGGTTACAAAAATGAACAGGAAATGTCAATCTGCAATTAATAGTTAAAATAGGCACACTCTCTCTGAGCGAGTCTATTTCTGTCAATTGGGGTCTGTGACTAGACCACCTTGTACTGTATGTGTCTGGGTGACTCTGTGTAGCAGCACATAGGACCAGGACTGTAATATGTTACACAGGGGCCACGTATTGATCTACCTGATGATCTGCACCTGTGGGAATGTGATCAGAGCAGGTAAGGAATCCATCTACCTACACTGTTTCCCTACTTACTCACAGGGATACGAGGGGCAGGAACAGCTTTAGTCTAGGTCTGCAGATATATTAGGGGCGGATGTAATAAGATATATAAATGTTTACCTCACTATTATCTGTAGCAACCAATCAGATTTAGCATTTTAATGATCTATTTCAGTTAGGCAACATGATTATTCAATAAAAGTTCTTATCATTTATAATGGTGCTAATTTTGCCCCAACCAATCAGAGTTAGCTTTCAAATGTTAAATAAGATCTGATTGGCTGGGGCAAAATTAGCACCATTTTAACGATAAGAACTTTATTAAATCTCCTTCTTTGCACAGAATAATAGTAATAATTTAAAGCACCTTTTTGTACACAATCCCTCTGTATTTTTGATGTTTGCTGTGTGTGCAGTTATATATCATCTGTACAGATACAGAATGACATTGTGAGCAAGTACTTATTCTGCCTGATCAGTGCGCTATTTCAACCATAACCTCCAAAATTGCCTCTTTAAGAGTTACACAATAGCTAACGCCTTTAATGGTACCCTTATATGGTGCAAACTGCAGCAGGGAGGATATGAAGTGGAACCTGATCTTAACACAGCCCTGTGTAATGTATTTTCAATATCCCAACTTAATAGTTACACTTAAGAAATAACATAGTACAAAGCTGCAGGGGGAGGATAATAAAGTGAACCTGACTTAACACAGCCTGTGTAATGTATTTCTCATATCACAACTTTAATAGTTACACTTATAGAAATAACATAGTACAGAGCTGCAGGGGAAGGATAATGAAGTGAACCTGATCTTAACACAGCCCTGTGTAATGTATTTCTCAATATCACAACTTTAATAGTTACGCTTATAGAATAAACATAGTACAGAGCTGCAGGGGAAGGGTAATGAAGTGAACCTGATCTTACACAGCCCTGTGTAATGTATTTCTCAATATCACAACTTTAATAGTTACACTTATAGAAATAACATAGTACAGAGCTGCAGGGGGGAGGATATGAAGTGAACTGATCTTAGCACAGCTCTGTGTAATGTATTCTCAATTTCACAAATTAATAGTTACACTTATAGAAATAACATAGTACAGAGCTGCAGGGGGAGGATAATGAAGCAAACCTGATCTTAGCACAGCCCTGTGCAATGTATTTCTCAATATCACAACTTTAATAGTTACATTTATAGAAATAACATAGTACAGAGCTGCAGGGGAATGAAATGAAGTAAACCTGATCTTAGCACAGGTCTGTGTAATGTATTTCTCAATATCACAACTTTAATAGTTACACTTATAGAAATAACATAGCACAGAGCTGCAGGGGGAGGATAATGAAGTAAACCTGATCTTACAACAGATCTGGTAATGTATTTCTCAATATCACAACTTTAATAGTTACACTTATAGAAATAACATAGTACAGAACTGCAGGGGGGAGGATAATGAAGTGAACCTGATCTTAGCACAGTCCTGTGTAATGTATTTCTCAATTTCACAACTTTAATAGTTACACTATAGAAATAACATAACACAGAGCTGCGGGGGAGGATAATGAAGTGAATCTGATCTTAGCACAGCCCTGTGTAATGTATTCTCAATTCACAACTTTAATAGTTACACTTATAGAAATAACATAGTACAGAGCTGCAGGGGGAGGATAATGAAGAGAAACCTAATCTTAGCACAGGTCTGTGTAATGTTTTCTCAACATCACAACTTTAATAGTTACACTTATAGAAATAACATAGTACAGAGCTGACAGGGGGAGTCTGAATAGGTTTTATTATCTTAGAATGTATAGAAAAGAACATTCTATAGATATAGATTGGATTCCTTCAATCTTCCTTGTTCATTTTTTTTTTTTTTGATCCAGTAATAAAAAAAGGTTGATGCATAAAAGGGGAAATCCAGCACAAACAGAGGCCTTGCTCTCAGTGCCCCCTTCTAAGTCATTTATAAACAGATTAAAAAGAAGTGGTCCCAGTACAGAACCCTGAGGCACTCAACTTAACCCACATTGATGTAGTTCCACTTTACCAATTGCCAATTCTCTATCCATGTACAAATGTTTTTTTCTAGGCCAACAGTCCTCATTTTAGGCTGAGTACACATGGAGGTATAATTTGTCCTGGCCAAACGTTCGATCCGAGCGAGCGCTCGGCCGGGACAAATGTCCGTCGGTGGCAGCAAATTTGACCGCGGCCGAATTTGCGAACGATCGACCGTGCGGCTCCATAGGGAACAGCACGATCAATCGTGATTTTCAGACATGTCCGATCCGGACGAATGGACAATCGAGGTCAGTTGTGGCCGCCGCCCACCCCACCCACCCCCCACACACCAGCCCACCACCCAATTCATAAGAATAAAGTTTGAACTTGTAAGGAAACTGTTGTAGGCTTATTTCTTATTTCTTGGGAATCACTCAGTAAAATGTAGTTACCCCTTTATAAAAGGTGATGAGAGATCTCTGCATGATGTTTAGGTTCATCTTTACAGCCAATATAATATCCTTTACTTGGGGTACTCAGTTCTCCTCCAGGATCTTGGCATAAGGCATTGGAACATCGGCACCGGTAACACAGAATACTGGAGATTCTAGGAAAGTGAAGGCCCGTCCTGGAAATCAGGCATTTTATTCCTAGAATGTATAGAACATTCTATAGATATAGATTGGATTCCTTCAATCTTCCTTGTTCGATTTTGTTTTTTTTAATCCAGTAATAAAAAAAGGTTGATTCATAAAAGGGGAAATCCAGCACAAACACAGAGACCTTGCTCTCAATGCCTCTTTCTAAGTCATTTATAAACAGATTAAAAAGAAGTGGTCCCAGTACAGAACCCTGAGGCACTCAACTTAACCCACATTGATCTAGTTCCACTTTACCAATTGCCAATTCTCTATCCATGTACAAATGTTTTTTTATAGGCCAACAGTCCTCATTTTAGGCTGAGTACACATGGAGGGATAATTTGTCCCGACCGAGCGTTCGATACGAGCGAGCGCTCGGCCAGGACAAATCGCACAATCGATCGTGATTTTTAGATCGAGGTCGGTCGCTGCTGCCGCCCCCCTTCCCTCCCCACCAGCCAACATTTTCGGCCAATCGACCTAAAGTGCCGAATTAGTATAAAGTTGACGATGTGGCACACTAGCAAAAGCTTTAGCAAAATCCAAGTATACCACATCCACTGCTGTGCCTGAATCTAAATTCTTACTCACTTCTTCATAAACAATAGACAAAGTAAATTTGTCTGGCATGATTGATTTCTCATAAATCCATGCTGACTACTACTAATAAGATCAGTTCTGGAGACCAGTTCTGAAGTCAAGGATATGATCCCGTAACAAAGTTTCCAGCACCTTCCCCTTCTACCTGGATGGAAAGTCCCTTTGAGTACTGTCTATTTATGACTGTTATGTATATATACAAACATAATAAATATATCCAAGATGGCCGAAATACGTAGGTGATCGGGACCTACTGTAATAAAACTGTTTGATTTAAATCCTTGGAGTGCTCTGGCTAATTACCTCTATTATCCGTATGACTACACAGTAGCACCCAGGGAAAGTGTTCTGACAGAGTACGAGGGATCCTGTACATGTATATAGGTTAGATAGCTTTATCAATAGGTGTACAAATGTCATTGCTTATGTAATTGTGTAGGTGGGAGGGGTATAGGGGATATGGGGGCATGATCTGTGTTGCTCGGGGAGCTGCTCTACTGTTGGTTAGATAGAATGCTGTTTTTTGCATTAAACATCTCATTCAAGTCTCAAGTCTAAATCTAAAATAAATTTTGAGATAAATTTAAAAAATTTTTTTAGTGATAATTCATAACACCAAAAAAGCCATAGTCCCTTTTAACCTAATTAAGTGTACATAACATAACAGCGTACATATGGAAGGTGCTGCTTGAGGTCTGAGTTGGCAGTGCAACAGACAATGCAATTTATGGCAAAATCTAACATTTAATTGCAAACACCATGGCTAATGAGAATTGTATACACTGACAGATATTCCAAGAGCTGGTTCAGTATTCTTATGGGGAATAGAAAAGGAAAAAAATAAAAATGTCCCTGAATACTTGTAGCTATACGTGTTGGGCTTTCTATACTGCTAAATTTGTGGAATTTTAAAATATACTTGGTTGTTGGTTTGTAATTAGTTTATTTCTAGATTCTTTGTCTGGAGCTATCCATGTCCATACAATCTGAACTACAAACTGCAATATTAAAAGTAAACGTTGGCCTCTTACACCAGAATTCAGACTTATCTTTTTTTACATTTATTTCCCAAGGGTATTAATTTAGAAGTGTAATGGCTTAAAATCCCCTTAAAAAGAGTCCACTTCTGTTCAGTACATTTACCTGATAATACCTTATCCCAGTTGACATGATGAAGAGCATTTTTTAACCTAGGAAAATTTGCTTTCTTCAAATTAAAAGTGTTTGTTAACCCAGCGCACGTTTCTTTTTGATAACATACACTAAGCAAGCGTAAAGTTATTTAGAAACTTCTATTGATTTATTCTGGTACCTTACAGTGCCCAGTGGCTGCATCTACAGGGATACAGGAGACTGTGTGTACCATCTGCCTCGCAGTTTGGCACGTGGTAATCCTGTGTGATCAGTTTTCTATTAAGATGAAAATTAAAGAAGGTAATAAACAAAAGATCCCCCATGCAATGAACTCAATAATTCTGATTAAGACGAAGCACAAAGTCCAGCCATTTGCTGGCGTTAAAGTTTCTGTCTTAAAGAGCTGTATATCGGCTTGTGGTGATTGTGTGTCACGGTTTTTGCGTGTCACAGCAAGTTATGTCTTAAAGTTATATTAACCCTTTGTACATGGGTTAACGTGACTTTAAGATGGAAAAATATGAAAATGGCTCTCCATACATAGCCCTTAAAGTCTCCTCTAGTGGATATGGACATTGTAACCTCCAAGTAAAAAGAGACAAAACCACAGAGTGCAATGGAAGTAATGACATGTTTTTTTAAAAAAGGTCATTTTATAATTATTATGTTAACACTTTATCTTGTTATGGTCTCCTAATTTTGTCATTAAAGGAAAAATTCTTCATAGTGATGTTTCAGGGTTGTGTAAAGTAATGTTCCAGCTACAGAAATTGTTACTTTTATCAACGGAAAGGAGGTAGGAATACCGGCTCCTACCTTCAGCAAAATTGTAAAATACAGATACAATGGGGCTGATGCGATATATATATATAAATATTATTTTATTTGGTCAAAGGTTATGTCTGGAAAGGGTGGTCCAATGTGATTTTTTTTTCTGTTTGAAAAACATTGTTTTATCATTTTAAAAGGTATTCCATGGTACCTAGTGTCACAGCTGTAAATGCACCCAAATGGCACCTGGCAACATTGGATTGGTCAAGGAGGCGGGCAACTTACTGGGAATTAATGATGCTTGTTTCTTTTGATTGGCTGTGTATTATAATGTTGAAGGTGGCCGTGCAAGCAACACCTTGATTGGTTCGTTATCTGTTTGAAGGAGGGTTGTATTAGGGGCTAGTGCACACTAGGGGCGTTTTAAGATCTGATTTTGCAATCCAACTGCACTAGTGGGATTGCAGGAATGTATAGCCTAGGGACTGGCCACACTTACATTCATTACGCTTCAGGTGCTATTGGAGCACATTTTTTGGTCCCTATGCGATGCACTCTGGCAGAAGCACATTTCGACTTGACCGTGCTTCGCTGGTGCCACTCTACTTGGGCCACAGCCTTAATGTATTGATGGTATTAAAATGAAACCGGTCATCTCTGATTGGTTTCTGCATTGTCAACGTGATGCTGCCAGTACAGAAATACAGTCATGGTTCTTCATAAAAGTTCTTCGTTGAATGGTGCTAATTTTGCCCAACCAATCAATGTTGGCTTTCAAATGTTAAATAATATCTGATTGGTTGGGCAAAATTAGCACCATTTTTAATGATAAGAACTTTTATTGAATTTTCGTAAGTGTATCTTTCTTATACAACAGAGATGACTGGGGACGTGAACTGATACAGTATTTTCTGAAGTTCGGATTATGTAATGTATGTAACCTCAGAAAACAACATTAACATTAATCCCAATTAATCGAGCAATGTATGGTACATCTATGTGGAGTGGAAGTCGAACACTCTGTATCGGCAAGGCCTCTGTGCTCAGGTGAAGGAGCGGGTGAAAGCGCAGGAAGACTCAATTCTGGGTCCGCATGCCAGGCAACTTTGTAGTGTATTGGTCGGCAGAAAATGTTCTACTCTTGCTGTCTTTGTTTACCGGTCAACGTATGCCACTTTTTATCTAAAATTTGGATGATTGAATGAACCAAGCCCCTCTCCATTATCCACGTAATCGATTGGTTTTAATAACACAACATGGATTAAAAATTTTCCTCTAATTAAAACTGTGGTTTACTCTCGAAACAAGTAACAAATGTTCTAGATTTTAATGGTCAGTAACTAAACAAGAAAAATATAATAGAGATAGAAAAACACAACGACCAAATAGGTTTTTAGTTTGTTAATTCTATTTTAAAGATTTTTATTTAATTCATTTACATTTTTTTTTAATTTATATATTTCTATTTTTAGATCTATTTATTTCTACCTATTTACTATTTTCTACCTACCCAGAGAAGGCGAAAAACCCATCTGAAGACAATGGGCTCCAAAGAGGAAAAATTATTCTGATGCCAACTGGCGATCGGATTACTCCCTGGTCAGCTTATAACTAAAAGCTTATACAGATGTGCCATGTGACACGTGACCAATGGCCCTACCGGATGATAATCATATGTGTGTGCTTCTTGGTCTGTCCACACACTTAAAATGTCTAGTTTTTGTCCGGGTATGGCCGTTTGTCATCAGTTTTTTTAGTGGCTGTCTCGGTCTGGAATCGAACGTGTGTACACGCTAAGACTAGCTCCTAGACATCAGGTGTAAGGGTGTCTGTTTCGGCCACACATCATACGATCCTCGCTGTCCTGCAAATCTTGGGATCCTTCATTGTTCATCATTGTTGATTTTCCAGCGAAAATGCTTATGTATTTGGGAGTTGGCCCAGTTTTCTATGGACATGAACAGAATATGGGACACAGCTGACAATGGATATGGGACACGGCTGATACAATGGATATGGGACACGGCTGATTACAAATGTAATGTGGGACACGGCTGATACAATGGATATGGACACGGCTAATACAATGATATGGGACACGCTGATACAATGATATGGGACCCTGCTGACTACAAGGCTGATCAATGGATAAGGGACCGCTACAATGGATTGGGAAAAGCTATGACATGGATATGGGACAACGCTGTACAATGATACGGGACACTTGATACAATGGAGATTGACAACAGGCTGATACAATGGATATTGGACAGCTGTATCAATGGATAGGACACGGTTTGATACAATGGATTGGGACACGCTGATACATGGATATGGGACACGGCTGATACAATGGATAATGCCGGGACAACGGACTGATACAATGGATATGGGACACGCTGATACAATGGATATGGGATATGCTGATACATGGATATGGGACACGGCTGATACAATGGATAAGGACCCACGGCTGATACATGGAATATGGATACCGGCGATACAATGGAGTATGGGACACGGCTGATACAATGGATATGGGAACTTGCTGAATACAATGGATATGGGACACCCCGGCTGATACAGAAAGGGATATATGGACAATGGGCCGCTGATACAATGGATAATGTGATACAAAATGACGGCTGATACAATGGGATATGGGACAACGGACTGATGGCAATCTAATGAGAAATGGTGAATACCGATACTTTTTTGAATATGGATACACTGTATTGACTGTGTTAACAAATTTCCTTGCTTGATGAAGACAATGATAACTACTGTATCCTCCAGTGTTTTCAACTTTGGAACATCAGAAACTTCCGTTGTGATTAATCGATTGCCCTTACAATGATGCCATTTAATTATATGGTTATAGGGTGTTCCCATCCATGAAACATAGGCCGTGTTTTGCGCGCTTTGGGCGCACGTTGTTACGTCATACCACGGACCCAGTTATACACCCCCATATAGAAGTGATTTTAATGTTGATGGCACGGAAACTAAGCGTAAGTCTTTTGGTTGCACATGAGTGCGACCTCGGAGGCCTATTTAAGCTGCCATGTGAAATAGTTCCTCGTCATTTAAGAAGTCCGCTGAGGACGAAAGCGTCTGGTGTTCGTCCCATTTGCTTAGTGCGCTCCTGCCTTACCCTGGTAATTTTTCTCATATTATTGTGAGTGGTCTTGCCGGTCTGATTATTTCCTTTGGGAGATTAGCGTCCTAATTATTACACTTTGTATATTCATTAATGTGTTATTATCAGTAAATCTATGGTGATAGGATTAGAATTAGTACTCATTATTGATTATTAATAATATATACCGGTATATATACTCCATGCTTTTCCTGGAGGGAATTCATTTGTGTAACATGCACTTATTGGGGAATTGGTTATATCAGTGTGTCATGATAATAAAGTATTGCATTGTGTTTTTCACAAACTGCTGTGTTGCCTATCTTGAACCCACTGCTGTGCTCCTGTTAGTGTTATGGTCGGTTTATGGTAGTAGGTAGTGGCTACTAGTAGTTAAAGGAAGTGTTTCTCTCGAAACGACATATTTAAGACTTTCTGTATAATAAACTCCCATGTGCCCCAGCTCAAGGACCTTGACATAGGGCATGGCTAATTCTTACCTCTAATTATTAATTAATGGACACCACACCAATTGTTGGATAAGGTACTGGCCCAGCTTTATTAATTAGTAAATAGCAATAACATATACTTTTGTTTATACATATATATCTATTTGAAACTTAACATTACATACATATGCAACATAAGAACCTTTTAAAGATTGTATTTAAAGAACATTTGATTTAAAAACAATTTGGTTTCAAAAGCAATTTGTTTGTGTTAAGATAATCCCTGTCATCCGGCCGAAATTCATTTAGTTAAACGTACTTCCCGCTGAAACGCATTGCCTGCTTCAGCAGGCCTGTGTCCAATTAATGGCGGCCATATTTGCCAATGTCACCACTGGCCACCCCCTTGGGGTTGAGACACATACCACCTTGTCTCCATAATTCTCATCCACTATTAATTTTCCATGGCCGACCGACCAGGACCCGCCACGCCCACATATGTTGGATTCCTACAACCATGCGAGCGACCCCACACACCCACACAGCATCCTCCAGAACCGATTGCAATCTACGATTAAATAATCGAGACCCCCTCTGACAGGTGGACCCATCCGAGCGGAACATAGAGCAGTCATATTCAATGTCCTACATGCTTTACAATTAAACCCCCGTTTATGTGAATAAATTTGGACATACGTTTATTCACTTTTTTGCGTACTTGTCGATAGCCGCCCCTGTGACTGCGCCCCCCGCCAAAAGAAACGAGTGATTATATTGACCATATGATTAAGAGCCTGGAAAAATAGACCATAGCCTCAAGCAATCTCGTTTCATGGTCTTGATAAAGGTGTCGCATAGGTGTTACTCTCCAAGTCGTTACCCCCTACTAGTATAATTAATATGCTCGGGGGACATAGTCGTTTTTGCTAATGAGATTGCTTTGGGGACCAGCTCTTGCCATAGCATGGCCCTGTATCCAACCATTAACGGATTTGTGTGATCTGTAACCTAAATAAGCCCATTAATGCGAAGCCTGCTCTCGTGCTCCGTCCAAAACAAATAATGTCCATAAACCATACCATGCACTGTGCTGAACCTGTAAGGTTACATTTTTAATTAAAAAACTTTATTTGTTCTCACTCAAATCTTCTACTCTTTGAGGTCTATGTATGTGCGATATCTGTTGGATGCCCATCGGCTAGATTTTATTTTGCCTACACTAAGTCCACTACGCGCAGCTTCTGTAGCTGCTCCTATCCGAAAGTGTGTTTCCGTGTCTCTTGTTCGCCAGGCCTACTGAATCTCGTGAGGAGCTGAACTGATGAAATTGAAATTGGTGGATAGAGTGGCGCCGTCGTTGTGGATGAAGGAGGATATACTACCTGATGGGCGAACTTTTAAATAGTTCCTACAATTAAAACTGGACATGTAAAACAGCCCGTAATGGCTTTAAAGTACTATCTTGAATGTATTACCCTTTTTTAGAGGTTTAGGTATTCGGAGCACACATCCAAATCTCTCGGTCCGTGTACAGTTCCACGTCATGAATAGTAAGCCCCACGGGCATTTTTTGGCCTTGCTTACTAATTTCGATACTCTCTGAGCGCTCCGTAAGGCCCATGAAAATTCTAGTTGAAATAAAGTGACCTCGTTGGGAATTAGCTATTAGGGAAGTGTGTAATTAGTTTGGTCAAAGATCTAAAGGTTATGGGCATTTAGTGTCAGTCCTCTTGTGCCCTTTTTGTATCCCTTAATTGCCGTTTAACTAGAAAATGTTTAGTGTGGTCCTATGTCACCTATGGCTTTAAATACGAAGCTTATGCTGCCGTATGTTTATTTATCACACTCACTGAGTACATTTGTGGAAATACCTGCTATAGATTTCCACAGGTGTTGGACATTCGATCCCCTGGACTGCTGCTCCTGGTGCCAAGAGATGAATCGATCCCACTGTTGGCGAGAGGAGTGCATCAGCTATGTCCTTTTTTATTCCTGGAAGTGACAAGCTGTAAACTATAACATTAATTGCCAAACTCAATAAAACAAGTGTCTTAACAGACTCAAAACCAGTAAAGAGGATAAGTCAGCTTGTTGACTGCTAAAACCACAGCCATGTTTATCTGAATGAAAGATAACTTTTTTTGTCCTAAATTTTGACCCCAAAGCTCAACAGCCACTATTATGGGAAATAATTCTAGAAGTTAATCTTAAAAAGGCTGGAATGCCATTCTTTTTGGCCAAGACTGTGCACACCATGCTCCATCAAAATATGCTCCGAACCATGCTCCCGCTGCGTCAGTAAACATATGTAGCTGTGTTTTGTGCTGGTTTCCGACATAAAATAAGATCTAACCGTTAAATTGGTATAGAAGATTGCCAAACCTTGAGGTCCTGTGGATTGGTCTTGTGATTCTGATGTAATGGTGAAAGACGCGTACTCCTGCTGTAGCTAACCGCCAACCGGAGGAAAAAACTAGGCCCATCGGCATCACCCTACAAGTAAAATTTAGTCCTCCACAAGGATTGCATCTCTTTCAATGTGATTTTATTTGAGGATAATGCTGCTTAATTGCCTGTGATGAACTGTAATTTTGTCTTATGGAATGCGACATTCTTGACTTTTTGTGTCATGACAATACCTAAATTTTAATTGAAGTACAGGGGCCTCTGTTTTGTTTTTTCAGTAGCCAAGGAACGCCAAAATTGTCACACACTTTTTGCATAATTTGCAGCAAAACACCGCAAAGGTTGGAGTTCCTGGGCTCACAAATAAAAATCATCGAGATAGTGGACATTGAATTGAACTCCCGACTGTTTGTCTCACTACCCCTTCTACAAAATGTGCTGAATGCCTTAGAAATACGTTTGCAAGATATCAGCAGCCCATTGACAAAGTATTGGTTGTCGAACTGACATCCTAATAAGGATGGATTCGGGGTGAACAGCCAATACCGAAAGGCTGACTCTATATTCGGTTTTGCCATCAAGGCACCTTGACCTGCTGCATGCACTAATAATCGGAGAGCCTCGTAAAAGGAAGTGTAGGAAACCCTGGCTAAATCTTTATCTATGTCATCATCACAGAGTCCCCTGCGGGAAATGACAAATGATGAATAAGCCGGAAACGGCCAGTCCCAAAGAGAGACACGCAGATTAGCAATGGCGGGTACTTGAAGGACCCGCCATTCGCCTAATAGAATTTCTTTTTAAAGTTTGTCTTGAACTATTGTGTGTGACCTGTGTACCGATTGTAAATTTGTTTGAGTGTTTTTGGTGTAACCGCTTGGGCTGGGATTCTGACCCATAACTGAAACCCTCCTTAGAACTGCTTTCTCCTTATTTGGGTATCTCTCTAGCCATGGGACCAAAGCTTCTACCTTCACTGGTGTCTCCCCCTTTTCCACCTGATCTCTGCCTTTTTCCGTGATCGAAAGCGACCAAACATTTTACCTGTGGATGCGAGCCGAAAAAGAAAAAAACAAAGGGAAGATGACTAGAGCACAGTTGCAAATGACAACAAAAAAGTAATTGGGTAACGTGCGCTGTGCAAACTTGCAAGCCTTGACCCCATTGGCATTGTCACTCATAATGCCCAACATAATCCTTATCTTTTGTGTATGCATGACTTTGGTTTTGGGCATCGCCAAACCCGTGCATGACCGGTGGTATGACTTTGCGTCATTACTCCTGAGCCACAAACTAAATGTCTTTGTGGTCCCAGCGAAGCTCCTGGCGAACTGATTTTGTTTGACGAATGGTTCGTCTAAGCGAAGCCAGGCTGAGCCATAACCTATGTCTTCCCAATACTGTCAATGTAGCAAAAAAGCGAGGAGCATTGATCTGGGAATTTTTTCCCCATCACACTGGCCATTATAGAATTAGGCTTGCAGCCAGTTGCCCTGAATGATTCGAGTAAATAGCGTAGTCGATGTCTATCCTCGTCCCTTCCCTTCGGTGCTTCCTTACCCTTTTTCGCCACCTTTCAATATTGCAACCTTCTCTATGGTAATAAGGTCAAATTATAAAAATTCCCCCCCGCCATATGGCCTCTTTTGTGTCTGCTTAAATGTGCGCCCAGCGGCCCTCGCAAATACGTATTTATGCCCTTTAGCCAAAGTCAGAATATGGGGGGTTGAGAGGCTGGTAAATGCCGGTTCATTGTTTTGTTTGTGTGATGCTCTGTTTTAGCTCGGTTGTTATCCTGAGAAGGTAGTATCGTGTTTCTGACCTTCCGTTCTAAGACAGGCCTGGCTCCTATAACTTGCGTAGATTGCCCTGTGGCCCTTTGTTCCTATTGGGGTAGTTTGTGGTAGCCTGTGTTGGTTCCCAATTAAATAAATAAGTTGGCCTTAAATTACTATTCATAAATTATTGCTGTCCCGTAAATTTGTTCCCTGGCATTCTGTTGTGTGAGTTTTTTGGCCTGAGCAGAGAAAGTACCTGTGTTATCCTGCGCTTTGTTTGACTATCCGGTTGTGTTGTGCCACGTTGATGGTGATATCGCTCTGGCGTTTGTTCCAGGGATCCTTGTGCTGTGTCGCTGTAGATCCATGGCCTGTGTAGCAACAAGATAATAGTAGGGGCCTGTGGGTCCCGTGCATTAGTGCCCCATGTCCTCCTCCGCCCCCTCTTCTGCACGCTGTGGAAGGGGATGTGGTGGATCGGGGCTGTTTATACCTGGCCTGACGACCAGGCCGCAACTATTTGTACCCCTGGAGTGTTCTGTCTGTACCCCTGGCCTGGACCAGGCCACCCTATTTTGTACCCTGGATGTGCTCTGTCTGACCCTGGCCCTAGTACAGGCTGCTCTGCTTGTGTCCTGGCCTGAGTATCAGGCACAACTGTGCCTGGGGGTGTGTTGGGATGTTAAGTTACCCGCGTTGCCCCGCAACTTCATTACTACACCGCTCTGCTGTAATTTTTTCGATTTGCTGTAGCCTCGCCTGCCCTTCCCTGATGTACGTTCCTGTTGGCACCTGGCCTGCCCGATTCTCCGATGGTTCCGCCGGCGATTTTTTCTTTTGGGTTGCTGTGCGGCCTGTTTTGGAGACTGGATCTCCCTGCAGTGTTTTCTGGCGGTATTTGGTGAGTTGCGGGGCCTGGAGAGGAACCGATGTCTGCATGTTGTTCCTCTCGGGGTGCGGACTTAGGCTCCCTACGTTGTCTGTGGTTCGGAGAGGGTAAAGCGCCTCCAGCGCCCGGTATCTCCTGGCTCTAGGCCGCGTGATACTTTTCACGGGCTGGACGCTTGACCCCGTTCTGATTTGGCCATGTTGGATGGTCCTTTGCCCCGTCTCTTCATGTGGGAATGAGGCTGCCGCAGCCATCCTTCGCCTCTCAGCATTGCTATTTCTTCAGTTCCTTTAGCGGTTTCGGGTGACCATGTTGTCTTTTTTTTCCTTGTTAAAAAACTGCTTACTTTTATCCCTTCTCTTTTAAGACGATACCTTTTACCTACCCTTTTTGTTTCCCCGACACATTGTTTTACCCATCCTGTCTACCTGACCTTATGCCTACGCCCCCTACTCAACCCTCCTTCCTATCATGAACCCCGGGTTCCTTATCCAATCCATTTCTTCTGACCTTAACTTACTCCCCTTCGTAACCCTCATCCTATCCTGCCCTGTCTGAAACCCCTATCTGTTAACCCTTTGGGTCCATTCAGGTCTTACTTTCTTGTTGAAAAGAGTTCGATGCTTTGTAGCCACTGCATCAGCTTGCAAAAGTCTCTGCTCTGTTTGTTGGGGGGTCTGCCTTCACTCTGCGCTTGCTTTTAGCATGTTATGACCCCCCCCTTTGACCCACATGATAGAAAACTTTTCCCTCTCTTCACGTGCAGCCTGTTTTGTCTGCATCAGATAGAGGTTTACTGTACATAGAGATGGGTAATAACACAGCTCAGCTACTGACTGGGGGATCATCACTGAGCCCACAACTTACACCGCACTTTGGTACTGATTTAATGGAAAAAAGTACTTAATGTTTATAATTGAGTTTCCTGATCTTTGTATATAGCAGTGTGTGTGTGTACAGTGTTTTGATACTGTCTATACAAGTAAGGTTTGTGTGAATGTCAAGTGTATTTGTTTTGGACTGACAGTGTGTGTTTATGTGACTAACAGATTTTGTAGTAGTTGAGAACTTTATTGTCATAGTAGTTTTGGGGGACTGTGTTTGTTTGTGTGAAGTCTATCCACTATCCCCTTTTGTATTGTGTATGACCCTAATCAGAATTTGAAGGAATGTTATATTTATTAATTTCACTCTGGAAACTCCTATGCAACTAGTTCTGGTAATTCATGGAACATCTGTAATATTGTATTAGGATCTCGGTAGACCCTAAGGAGTTCTGTGTTAAAATAAGAGTAAACAAACATCCACACAGCTGAGTTATACAGTTACTGAAATCTTGATACACTCATATTACAAAGGTAATGTAGTTAGATAGAAGTGAGCAGCCACCAGATGCACTTTCCTTTCTTTCCCATAGTGCCTGTGCATCACTTTAGTTAGAAGATTGTAATTGTAGACAGGAGATAGACAGTCATCGTCACACACAGCCCTTTCCCCTTGCCCTAGGCTGTGCAATTCCGCTTTCTGCATGCCAAAGTAGATGTAGTCTAGTAGGAGAAGACGCCATCCATCATGCACAGCCCTTTCCCCTTCCCAATAGTGCCTGTGCCTCGCTTTCACTATTGTGTTTCTGTTATACAAAAACTCTAACTTCGAGGAGGAAGCCAGGAGTTAGTTTTGATGACATAGGTATACTGTACGCTGCCAGTTGATGCCGAATCTTGGCACTTTAGAGTTTGGAAATTGCAACTTCATCATGACTTGATTTGCAGAATGGCAAACGCAAAGAATGCTGGGAGTTTTAGTTTTCTTACACCGCTGGAGTGCCAAGGTTCAACATTACTGGACATATGCAATGGAATTCTACCAACACACACTCCACACATCTGGTGTATCCCAGGGATACCAGTCACGACCAAACGAAACACTGGAATATATTGCTATATAGGACTTCTTTCTGTTTATCATATTATATTACGATAATCATAAAATCCTATATCTAATATAATATCTCTAAATACATTACATAATAATACGATCAGTACTAAATAAACCATTATACATAATTTGTAACTTTGTCACCATACCAGTATCAGATTAAAGGGTATGTTTAAACTACAGTACAAGCAAATAGCTGTCTTAAAGTAATAGGTCAGGGTCATAAGCCACTCTCACTTTACATGATTGGTACTTCTATCCCCCACCCTCCAATATGATTATTGCCCATCTAGGTCACTCCTTGCACTTATAACATACAACTCCCAAATGCCATGTTGAATTCTGCAAAGAAGACTTGCTAAGCTGTATTTCTCAAAACATCTGGGAGTGACAGGTTTGACATGATAATAAAGTCCCTCCCACTTCTGTCAAAATGTGTACTTACAATTGGCTCTGCAGTCCTGCACCTTTATGGCCCTGCAGAGGCTTTTCAGACTGACCATTCCGTCCCTTTGCCACAAATTGAAGGTGTAGGGTGTCAGACTGCTGGCCCTGTGCCGGCTTCCCGATTACTCAGCCAGATAACAGTTTGCCAGAGCCCTTATTGAAGACTACAGTACAATAACTAGTCCTTCAGCCCCTGACATTCAACACTTATATGCCATACATGGCGCGCAACACTGACAATCCCAGCACTTTGCATTGGTAGTGCTGGTTAAACCACAATGCGGGGCGCTCGTCTCTCTATCATTGTTGCTGCACAACTATCAGGGGTTCAGATTCGGCGACTGCTCAGCTGTGCATTGCGCATGCGCAAGCTTTTGTGGTCCGGCGTCAATCTTGGCAGGAGGCAAGTTATAGGAAGCAGAAGGGGGGTCCCCTATTTCGGAGGAAGATTACTGGGGACTGCATGTTCAGATAGAGGAAGCTGAAAAGAGGTATGGAGCACTAAGAGACTGTTCCTTTAACTAATTACTTATCACACACACGATAGCTCACAATGAACATACATTCACTAAATAAAATAAGGCCAACAATTATGTGCATTGCATATCGAAAGCTTGCCTTGCTACCACACATGCATGCATGATTTGGATTGGTCTACGTCGACCAATTCACATTCTCGAAATGGCAATCCGTGAGAGTGAAATCACATGATAGGCAATGCACACATATACTGCTGCTCTCTCGGTACATAGGACTTCTTCTAGTTAACGTCTGATTAAGATCAATCATTGTGGTGGCTTACAATACGCTCTAAAATTCACGTTATAGTATGCATTAATGGTGTTAAAATTTGGTACGCTTACTTGCGGTTGTCTGACGCGCAAAGTTAACGATGAATAACTCATGCGATAGGAACTTACGTCTAAATGTTCACGTTAAGTGTTGAATAAATCCCTGTTAAGACCATTACTGGAATTTCAAGACACATTTGCGATCGCGGCTCTCGGTACATAGCCCTTAATAATGTCTGGCAGCTATCCCAGCAGTATCCCATTCAAAGTCTTGCACACCTCACTTATGACGCATAATAAAAAAATCCTTTTTACAAACTGAATACATAGACAACACGCACGAGATTAAAATTTTATACAAATGTCATTGGTGCCTGTAACAGTATTAGCTGTTTTTATAGGGGGATACCATTGTATAATTAGGAAAACGTGCTTCCGCTTTCAGTAAAGTGCTATTATCTCTCAGTCCACTGTCATGGGTCACTGGCAGCAGGAACAGCTTCGCAAAAGAACAGGTTGGCGGCTCTCCTCTCCAGAACTTCCTTCTCCATTCAGGTCTCTCTCGTCCGTATCACATATGCTCGCGGCTGTGGTTTTCCTATCCCCACTCAAACATATAGACAAAAAGAGAAAAGATTGCGCTGCATAGCCAGACAGGCTCTTTATAGCAACATCAGCACGGATTCTCATTCTCTCTTCACATTTTATTGATATCATTAAATTATTCAGATCAGGGTATGGTGTCGTATTCTCTAATCAGAGGACTGAATGTTTCACAGATAGAACTTCCCTTTAAGTCAAACAACCAGAGCGTTAACGGGTGGCAGAGCCCGGCACTCCCACGGATTGGGGAGGCTGGGCCGCTACCCTCTCAGGCTATCTCTGGTTTTATGGAAACATAAACGTCAGCTGTTTTAAAGGACCTAACTTACACAACAAGTAATTTGCCTCCGTTTCTATTATTCACTAGTGGGTGAGAACGCTATTTCCCACCTCTCCGGTGAAGAATACTACTTTGCTCAGGGACCTGGACTCTACCTACCGCGCCCTGCTTCGACCGCTCCTGCACGAAAAAGCGTTTCTGTCCCGATCGCGGCCACCCCTATCCCATTTCCTTGTATTAGCGTGCATACGCCTTAAGCGGGACTGTGTGTCGGGAGCGACCAAATCCTTGTTTTTTTAAGTTTATGTGTATCCTTTAAAAGGCTGACCCATCTTCCGCTTTTCTTTATATTATATAAGAGTCAAACAAATCTAAACTGTACATAAGTGGATGTATATTATCTGTGAACTGTAAATTGATGTCATTTTGATTAACATAATGTAAGAATCTTGGATCTCCTCTTTATAACCCTTTCCAAATCTAGGAGATCCATATATAATAATATCTCCCAACCAAATTATAACATCTCTGAATGGTTTGCAGCACCACTATCTCTCTTAAGGATCCATGATAAAGTGTAAGTCTATGTATACTGAAAAAACTTTGGTCATCTTAATGTTTAATAAATCATAAGTAGCACTTACTCTGAGGTGTGTGTGTGTGTTTTCATAAATACTTGGTTTGTGCAGGCTCTAACTAACCCCTGACCTGACGATTTCCCCCACACCAACGTCAATACTGCATGTAACAAAGCACTGTCAAACCATTCCAGCGACAAGCAAAATGCCTTACATAATCGGGGGAACGCTAAAACTAAGATGTTCAGATTTTTAGAATATCTAATGAAATAAAATGGGTAGACCAAATTAAAAACAAATGGTACAGTTATATTTGGGATGAATTTAGTTTCCACGAATGGAATTTTCAGTACTACCGTAGGATAGTACCATTGTGTGTTTTGCGTTTTGATTTCTCCTTCCGATGGATATGATGTATTAACAAGCCTTAGGCTATTTAAAATGTATGATCTTGATTATTTATCCTTTTTATTTTTGCTTTAGCCCATTTAAACGCAACAGTTACATTTTCAGATATTGTGGTGAGTGACACACTCTTATAGCTCCGCCTTAGTGACATCACTCACAGTGTAGTTATATTTCAGTAGGCAGAGGATGGTCATTTTACTCAGACTCGGGTGAGTGGGCCACTCTTATTTTCTCTGCCTATGATGACATCAAAATGACATCACTCCAAACTACACATATTATATTTTTACATTATCCATTACAGAACTTACTTGCATATTATTTTCTGAATTTTATAAAACCTTATAGAGAATCATTTTATCTTTTTAGTGAAAATGGGCTTCTCAACGTCTTCAGAATGCTGATAAGGAATATTTTTCAGGAAACCAGTTAAGTTTGCCCCAAAAAACATTTTTCATGACTATACGTATATGAATAAATAACAGCATAGTTGAGAAAGTGGGATAATTCCTGTGTAGAACATATCTGCAGTAACTCTTCTATTTCAACATATTACTTCCTCTTTGAGACATTATGGGACCTATTTATGGTCAATTCACAAAAGTTGTATTGGACCCACGCATACAAAACGTTTCAGGACGCCCTGTGCTTCCTCCTGAACGTCCTGAACGTTGTATGTGCGGTTCCATAAACTTTTTGAATTCCACCTTTATGTAAGTGTGCTCCCCCATACTTTTCTTGTGTGTGGAAATTCGGTTGTCCTGGGAGTGGAGGGCCAGGGGGATCGCACCTACTCTCACCTGTCTGGCTACAAGCCAACAGCGTGTGCTGGAGTGGTTTCCTTTTGACTGTAGTTTGGGACCTCATTTCTGGGCAGCTTGTGGTATAATATAAGATAATAAATATGACTCCATATTACTACGGTCGCAGTGAATATGTTCCTGATTTTCATGAGATTTTTTTTGTTAATCTTTTCTTTTTTTTTTTAGAAGTATAAAAATCCTGAAAAACCAAAGAGACAAAACCACAGAGTGCAATGGAAGTAATGACATGTTTTTTTAAAAAAGGTCATTTTATAATTATTATGTTAACACTTTATCTTGTTATGGTCTCCTAATTTTGTCATTAAAGGAAAAATTCTTCATAGTGATGTTTCAGGGTTGTGTAAAGTAATGTTCCAGCTACAGAAATTGTTACTTTTATCAACGGAAAGGAGGTAGGAATACCGGCTCCTACCTTCAGCAAAATTGTAAAATACAGATACAATGGGGCTGATGCGATATATATATATAAATATTATTTTATTTGGTCAAAGGTTATGTCTGGAAAGGGGTGTCCAATTGAATTTTTTTTTCCTGTTTGAAAAACATTTTTATTCATTTTAAAAGGTCTGGTACCTAGTGTCAGCTGTATGCACCCAAACATGGCACCGGCCACATTTGATTGGTCAAGGAGGCGGCACTACTGGGATTAATGATGGCTTGAGTTTCTTTTGATTGGCTGTTATATATGTAATGTTGAAGGTTGCAGTGCAAGCAACCCTTATGATTGGCTGTTATCTGTTGAAGGAGGCGGGTTTATTAGGGGCTAGGCCACACTAGGCCATTTTAGATCGTGATTTGCAATCCAACTGCACTAGTGGGATTGCAGGAATGTATAAGCCTATGGGACTGGCCCCACTACATTCATTACGCTTCAGTGTGCTATTGGAGCACATTTTTGGTCCATATTGCAATGCACTCTGGCAGAAGCACATTTCGACCGTGCATGCTTCTGTGCACTCTACTTGGGCCACAGCCTTAATGTATTGATGGTATTAAAAATGGAACCGGTCATCTCTGATTGGTTCTGCATTGTCAACGTGATGCTGCCAATACAGAAATACAGTCAGGGTTCTTCAATAAAAGTTCTTATCGTTGAAAATGGTGCTAATTTTGCCCAACCAATCAGATGTTGGCTTTCAAATGTTAAATAATATCTGATTGGTTGGGGCAAAATTAGCACCATTTTTAATGATAAGAACTTTTATTGAATTTCCGTAAGTGTATCTTTCTTATACAACAGAGATTAATGGGAGACAGTGAACTGATTACAGTATTTTCTGAAGTTCGGATTATATGTAAATGTAATGTAACCTGTAACCTCAGATAAAGACAACATTATACAATTAATCTACCAATAACTCAGGCATATGTATGGTACATCTAGTGGAGTGGAGTCGTCCGAACCACTCTGTATCGGCAAGGCGCTCTTTTATGCATGGTGGTATGAGGAGCGGTAGAAAGCCGCAGGAGACTCATTCTGGGTCCGCAGGCGGCAAACTTGTCGTAGTGTATTTGCGTCTGGCATACAAATGTTCTACTCTTACGAACTTGTTTACCGGAAACCACGTATGCCACTTTTTATCTAAGAATTTGGATGATTGAATGAACCAAGACCCTCTCCATTATCCACAGTAATCTGATTGGTTTTATAACACAACATGGATAAAATATTTCCTCTAATTAAAACTGTGGTTTACTCTTCGAACATTAAACAGTAAAAATGTTCTAGATTTTAATGGTCAGTACTAAACAAAGAAAATATATAGAGATAGAAAAAGCACCGACACCAAATAGTTTTAGTTTGTTATTCTATTTTAAATTTTTATTTAATTCATTTACATTTTTTTTTAATTTATAGATTTCTATTTTTAGATCATTATTTCTACCTTTTACTATTTCTACCTACCCAGAGGAAGGCAAAACCCATCTGAAGCAATGGGCTCCAAAGGAGGAAAAATTATTCCTGATGCCAACTGGCGATCGGATTACTCCCTGGTCAGCTTATAACTAAAAGCTTATACAGATGTGCCATGTGCACGTGACCAATGGCCCTACCGGATGATAATCATATGTGTGGCTTCTTGGTCTGTCCCACACCTTACAAATTTCTATTTTTTGTCCGGGTAATGGCCGTTTGTCATCAGCTTGTTTTAGTGCGGTCCTGCGAATCGACGTGTGTAAAGCTTAAAGACAAGCTCCTAGACTAATGTGTAAGGGTGTCGTTTCGGCCACACATCATACATCCTCGCTCTGTCCTGCAGAATCTTGGGATCCTTCATTGTTCTCATTGTTGATTTTCCAGCGAAACATGCTATGTATTTGGAGTTGCCCAGTTTTCTATGGACATGAAATATATGGGAACAGCTGACATGGATATGGACCGGCTGATACATGGATATGGACCGGCTGATACAGAATATGGACACGGCTGATACAATGGATATGGACACGGCTATACAATGAATGGGACACGCTGATACAATGGATATGGGACCCTGCTGATACTGGATAGGGACCGGCTGATACAATGGATATGGGAAACAGCTATACATGGATATGGGACACGCTGATACAATGATCGGGACACGTGATACAATGGAATTGACACGGCTGATCAATGAATATTGACAGCTGATCAATGGATAGACACGGTTATACAATGGATAGGGACAGCTGATACCATGGATATGGGACACGGCTGATACAATGGATAAGCCCTGGATACAGGATGGGAGTATCAATGGATATGGGACACGGCTGATACAATGGATGGGAAGCTGATACATGGATATGGACACGGCTGATCAATGGATAACAGGGATACAGTCGGGACCCTTACGGATACATGATACAGGAATGGAATGATGGATGACAGGCTGATACAATGGACTGATGGGGACACGGCTGATACAATGGAGTATGAAGGGACACGGCTGATACAGGATGGATGGTGACAGAAGACTGATCAATGCATATGGGACAGGCTGATACAATGAAGGGGACCGGTATACAATGGGATATGGGACCGCAATACATGCTGACCGGCTGAATCAATGGATATGGACAGCTGAACAATGGATTGGGACGCTATACATGATGGACAGCTGATCAATGAGATGGGACCCTGATACAATGATATGGGACACGGCTGATTCATGTAAAGGGACACGGCTGATACAATATATGGGACACAGCTGATACAATGGATATGGACACGGCTGATACAAGTTGGGAAGTGATCATGGCTGACGGCACGCTGCAAATGATAACAAGCTGATAATGATTGGACACGCTGTACAAGATTGACAGGACTGAGGAAATCTATGAGAATGTGAATACGATACTTGGTTTTAATATTGATACCTATGATTGACTTGTTACAAATTTCTTGCGTTGATGAAGACAAGTAACTACTGTATCCCTCCAGTGTTTTCACTTTGGAACATCAGAAACTTCCGGTGTGATTATCGATGCCCTTCATGATGCCATTTAATTATATGGTTTATAGGGTGTTCCCATCCATGAAACATAGCGCGTCGTGGTTTGCGCGCTTTGGGCTGCACGTTGTACGTCAATCCACGGACCCGTATACACCCCCATATAGAAGTGAATTAATGTGGATGGCACGGAAAACAAGCGTAAGGTCTTTTGGTTGCCACATGAGTGCGACCTCGAGGCCTATTTAAGCTGCCATGTGAATGATAGTTCCTCGCTCATTTAAGAAGTCCGCTGAGGGACGAAGGCGTCTGGTGTTGTCCCATTGCTTTTGTGCTGCTCCTGCCTTACCCTGGTAATTTTTCTCATATTATTGTGAGTGGTCTGCCGGTCTGATTATTTCCTTTGGGAGATTAGGTCCTAATTATTACACTTTGTATATTCATGTATGTTTATTATCATGTAAATCTACTGGTATAGGATTAGAATTAGTACCTCATTATTGATTATTAATAATATATACCGGTTATATACTCCATGCGTTTCCTAGGAGGGAATTCATTTGTGTACTATGCACTTATTGGGGAATTGGTTATATCAGTGTGTCATGATAATAAAGTATTGCATGTGTTTTTTCAACAAACTGCTGTGTTGCCTATCTTTACCCACTGCTGTGCTCCTGTTATTTGTTATGGTCGGTTTATGGTAGTAGGTAGTGGCTAGCTAAGTAGTTAAAGGAAGTGTTCTCTCAGAAACGACATATTTTAAAGACTTCTGTAATAAACTCCCATGTGCCCCAAGCTCCAAGGACCCTTGACATAGGGCATGGCTAATTCTTACCTCTAATTATTAATAATGGACACCACACCAGATTTGTTGGATAAGTACTGGCCCAGCTTTTATTAATTGTAAATAGCAATAACATATACTTTTGTTTATACTATATATCTATTTGAACTTAACATTACAATACATATGCAACAATAGAAACTTTTAAAGACATTGTATTTAAAGAACATTTGATTTAAAAAACAATTTGGTTTCAAAAGCAATTTGTTAGTGTTAAGATAAATCCCTGTCACCGGCCGCAAATTCATTTAGTTAACGTACTTCCCGTGAAACGCATTGCCTGCTCAGCAGGCCTGTGTCAATTAATGGCGCCATATTTGCCAATGTCACCACGGCCACCCATTGGGGTTAGACCATAGCCACCTTGTCTCCATAATTCTCATCCACTATTATTTTCCATGGCCGACCGACAGGACCCGCACAGCCCGCCTGGTTTGGATTCCTACAACCATGCGAGCGACCCCCACACCCACACAGCATCCTCCAGAACCGATTGCATCTAGATTAAATAAATCGAGACCCACCTCTGACAGGTGAACCCTCCGAGCGGAACATAGAGCAGTCATATTCAATGTCTACATGCTTTACAATTAAACCCCCGTTTGTATGAATAAATTTGGACATAGCGTTATTCACTTTTTTGCGTACTTGTCGATAGCCGCCTGTGACTGCGCCCCCCGCCAAAGAAACGAGTGATTTATTTGACCATATGATTAAGAGGCCTGGAAAAATAGACCATAGCCTCAAGCAATCTCGTTTCATGGTCTTGATAAGGTGTCGCATAGGTGTTACTCCCAAGTCGTCCCCCTAAGTGTTAATTATATGCTCGGGGACATAGTCGTTTGTGCTAATGAGATTGCTTTGGGACCAGCTCTTGCCATAGCATGCCCTGTATCCAAACCAATTAACGGATTGTGTGATCTGTAAACCTAATAATGCCATTAATGCGAAGCCCTGCTCTCTGCTCCGTCCAGAAAACAAATGAATGTCCCATAACCATACCATGCCTGTGCTGACCTGTAAGGTAATAACATTTTTAATTAAAAACTTTATTTGTTCTCACTCAAATCTTCTACTCTTTGAGGTCTAATGTATGTGCGATATCTGTTGGATGCCCCGCCTAGATTTTATTTTGCCTACACTAAGTCCACTACGCGCAGCTTCTGTAGCTGCTCCTATCCGAAAGTGTGTTCCGTAGTCTCTTGTTCGCCAGGCCTACTGAAGTAGAGAGCTGAAGACTGATGAGAATTGAAATTGTGATAAGTTGGCGCCGTCGTTGTGGATGAAGGAGGATATACTACCTGATGGGCGAACTTTTAAATAGTTTCCTACAATTAAATACTGGACATGTAAAACAGCCCGTAATGGCTTTAAGTACTATCTTGAAAGTATTACCCTTTTAGAGGTTTAGGTATTACGGAGCACAATCCTAAATCTGTCCGTGTACAGTTCCACGTCAGTGAATAGTAAGCCCCACGGGGCGTTTTTTGGCCTTGCTTACTAATTTCGATACTCTCTGAGCGCTCCTAAAGGCCCATGAAAATGCTAGTTGAATAAAGTGACCTCGTATGGTGAATTAGCTATTAGGGAAGTGTGTAATTAGTTTGGTCAAATCTGAAAGGTTATGGGCATTTAGTGTCAGTCCTCTGTGGCCCTTTTTGTATCCCTTAATTGCCTGTTTAACTAGAAAATGTTTAGTGTGGTCTATGTCACCTATGGCTTTAAATACGAAGCTTATGGCTGCCGTATGTTTATTTACACACTCACGAGTACATTTGTGAAATACCTGCTATATGATGTTCCCAGGTGTTGGACATTCGATCCCCTGGACTGCTGCCTCCTGGTGCCAAGAGATGAAATCGATCCCACTGTTGGCGAGAGAGTGCATCAGCTATGTCTTTTTTATTCCTGGAAGTGACAAGCTGTAAACATAACATTTTTGCAAACACATAAAACAAGTGTCTTAACAGACTCAAAACCAGGTAAAGAGGAGAAGTCAGCTGTTGACTGCTAAAACCACAGCCATGTTATCTGAATAAAGATAACTTTTTTGTCTCTAAATTTTGACCCCAAAGCTCACAGCCACTATTATGGGAAATAATTCTAGGAATGTTAAATTCTTTAAAAAGTGCGTGGAATGCATTCTGTTGGCCAAGACCTGTGCCACCATGCTCCATCAAAATATGCTCCGACCTTCTCCCCGCTGCGTCCAGTAACATATGTACTGTGTGTTTGGTGCTGGTTTCCGACATAAAATAAGATCTACCGTAAATTGGTAAGAAAGATTGCCAAACCTTGAGGTCCTGTTGAATTGGTCTTGTGATTCTGATGTAATGGTGAAGACGCGTACTCCTGCTGTAGCTAACGCCAACCGGCGAGAAAAAACTAGGCCCATCGGCATCACCCTACAAGTAAAATTTAGTCCTCCTATCAAGGATTGCATCTCTTTCAATGTGATTTTTTTGAGGATAATCTGCTGAATTGCCTGTGATAGAACTGTAATTTTGTCTTATGGAATGCGACATTCTTGACTTTTTGTGTCAGACAATACCTAAATTTTAATTGAAGTACAGGGGCCCTTCTGTTTTTTTCAGTAGCCAAGGAACGCAAAATTGTCACACACTTTTTGCATAATTTGCAGCAAAAACACCGCAAAGGTTGGAGTTCCTGGGCTACAAATAAAAATCATCGAGATAGTGGACGATTGAATTGAACTCCCCGACTGTTGTCTCACTACCCTTCTAAAATGTGCTGAATGCCTGAAATACGTTGCAAGATATCGACAGCCCATTGACAAAGTATTGGTTGTCGAACTGACATCCTAATAAAGATGGATTCGGTGGTGAACAGCAATACCGAAAGGCTGACTCTATATCGGTTTTTGCCATCAAGGCACCTTGACCTGCTGCATGCACTAATCGGAGAGCCTCGTAAAAGGAAGTGTAGGAAACCCTGGCTAAATCTTTATCTATGTCATCATTCACAGAGTCCCCTGCGGGAAATGACAAATGATGAATAAGCCGGAAACGGCCAGGTCCCAAAGAGAGACACGCAGATTACAAATGGCGGGTACTTGAAAGGACCCGCCATTCGCCTAATAGAATTTCTTTTTAAAGTTTGTCTTGAACTATTGTGTGTGACCTGTGTACCGATTGTAAATTTTTTGGAGTGTTTTTGGTGTAACCGCTTGGGCTGGGATTTCTGAACCCCATACTGAAACCCTCCTTAGAGACATGCTTTCTCCTTATTTGGGTATCTCTCTAGCCATGGGACCAAGCTTCTACCTTCACTGGTGTCTCCCCCTTTTCCACCTGAATCTCTGCCTTTTTCCGTGATCGAAAGCGACCAAACCATTTTACCTGTGAGAGCGAGCCGGAACACAGGGCGCATTCGTGGCGAAACTTGCAAGCCTACCCCATTGGCATTGTCCTTCATTAAATGCCCAACATAATCCTTTCTTTTGTGTAGCCATGCCTTTGGTTGGGCATCGCCAAACCGGTGCATGAACCGTGTGGTATGACTTTGCGTTCATTACTCTGAGCCACAAACTAATGTCTTTGTGGTCCCAGCGAAGCTCCCGCGAACTGATTTTGTTTGACGAAATTTTCGTCATAAGCGAAGCCAGGCTGAGCCATAACCCTATGTGCTTCCCAAATACTGTCAATGTAGCAAAAAGCGAGGAGCATTGATCTGGGAATTTTTCCCCGATCACACTGCCATTATAGAATAGGCTTGCAGCCAGTTGCCGAATGATCGAGGTAAATACGGTAGATGTCTATCCTCGTCCTCTTCCCTTCGGTGCTCCTTACCTTTTTCCCACCTTTCAATATTGAACCTTTCTAATGGTAATAAGGTAGAGGTCTATAAATTCCCCCCGCCATATGGCCTCTTTTTGTGTCTGCTTTTAAATGTGCGCCCAGCGGGCCCTCGAACATACGTATTTATGCCCTTTAGCAAAGTCAGAAATGGGGGTTGAGGGCTGTAAATGCCGGTGATTGTTTTGTTGTGTGATAGTCTGTTTGTAAGCTCGTTGTTGATCTCTGAGAAGGTAGTATCGGTTTGCTGACCTTCCGTTCTGACAGGGCCTGCTCCTATAAATTGCGTAGATGCCCTGTGGCCGCTGTTCCTATTGGGGTAGTTTGTGTAGCCTGTGTTTGGTCCCAATTAAATAATAATTGGCCTTAAACTATTCATTGAAATTATTGCTGTCCCGTAAATTTGTTCCCTGGCATTCTGTTGGTGAGTTTTTTGCCTGAGCAGAGAAAGTACCTGTGTTATCCTGCGCTGTTTTGACTATCCGTTGTTGTGCCACGTTGATGGGTGATATCGCTCGGCGTTTGTTCCAGGGATCCTGTTGTGCTGATGTGCGCTGTAGATCCATGGCCTGGTAGAACAAGATAATAGAGGGGCCTGTGGGTCCCGTGGCATTAAGTGCCCCATGTCCTCCCCCCCTCTGTCTGCACGCTGTGGAAGGGGATGTGTGGGATGGGGCTGTTTATAGCCTGGCCTGACGACCAGGCCGCACTATTTGTACCCTGGAGTGTTCTGTCTGTACCCTGGCCTGGGACCAGCCCACCTATTTGTACCCCTGGATCTCTGTCGTACCCTGGCCTCGTGACCAGGCTCTCTCTGCTTGTGTCCTGGCCTGCGTATCAGCAGCAGACATGGTGCCTGGGGGTGTGTTGGGATGTTAATTACCCGCTTGCCCGCACTTCATTACTATTACTACCGCTGCTGCTGTAGTTTTTTCGATTGCTGTAGCCTCGCCTGCCCTTCCCTGATGTACGTTCCTGTGGCACCTGCGTCCTGCCCGATTGCCGAGAGTTCCCCCGGCGATTTTTTTCTTTGGGTGCTGATGCGGCCTGTTGTTGAGACTGATCTCCCTGACGTGTTTTCTGGCGGTATTTGGTGAGTTGCGGGGCCTGGAGAGGAACCGAATGTCTGCATGTTGTTTCCTCCGGCCGGACTTAGGCTCCCCTACGTTGTCTGTGGTTCGGAGGGGGTAAGCGCCTCCGCGCCCGGGATCTCCTGGCTCTAGGCCGCTTGATACTTTTCAGCCTGGACGCTTGACCCCGTTCATATTGGGCCATGTTGGATGTTCCTTGCCCGGTCTCTTCATGGTGGAATGATCTGCCGCAGCCATCCCTTCGCCTCTCAATTGCTATTTCTTCAGTTCCTTTACAGGTTATCGGGTGAGCCATTGTGTTCTTTTTTTTCCTTGTTAAAAAACTGCTTTACTTTTATCCCTTCTCTTTTAAGACGATAACCTTTACCTACCCTTTTTGTTTCCCCGCATATTGTTACCCATCCCTGTCTTACCTGACCTTAGTCCTACGCCCCCTACAAACCCTCCTTCCTATCCTGAACCCCGCGGATTCCTTATTCCAATCCATTTCTTTCTGACCTTAACTTACTCCCCTTCGTAACCCTCATCCTATCCTGCCCTGTCTGAAACCCCCTAGCTGTTACCCTTTGTGGTCCATTCAGGTCTTACTTTCTTGTGGTAAAATTAATTCTGCTTTGTCAGCCTCGCATCAGCTTGCAAACGTCTGCTCATTGTTGTTGGGGGGTGCCTTCACTCTGCGACCTCTTTTAGCATGTTAATGACCCCCCCTGACCACTACTAGATAACTTTTTCCCTCTCTTCACGTGCAGCACTGTTTTTGCTGCATCAAGATAGAGTTACTGTACATAGAGATGGGTAGAACACGCTCAGCTACGACTGGGGGATCATCACTGAGCCAACTTACACCCATTTGTACTGATTTAATGGAAAAGTCTTAATGTTTATTGAGTTTCTGTCTTTGTAATATAGCAGTGTGTGTGTGACATGTGTTTGTGACTACGTCTACAGTAAGGTTTGTGTAATGTACAGTGTATTTGTTTTGGACTGACAGTGTGTGTGCTATTGTGCAGTATTTGTTGTGTATGTTGAGAGACTTTATTGTCATATACGTTTGTGGGGACTGTGTTGTTTGGTGTAGTCTATCCACTATCCCCTTTTGTATTGTGGAACCCATTCAGATTTGAAGAATGTTATTTTATAATTTCAACTCTGGGAAACTCTATGCAACAGTTCTGGTAATTACATGGAACATCTGTAATATATTGTATAGGATCCGGTAGACCCTAAGGAGTTCTGTGTTAAAATAAAGGTAACATCACACCCACAGCTGAGTTATACAGTTCGAAATCTGATACACACTCATGATTACAAAGGGATAATGTAGTGTAGATAGAGAGAGCAGCCACCCATGATGCACTTTCCCTCTCTCCCATAGTGCCTGTTGCATCACTTTAGTTCGAGAGATTGTATTGTAGAACGGATGATAGACAGTCATTCGTCCACACAGCCCTTTCCCCTTGCCCTAGTGCCTGTGCATTCCGCTTTCTGCATGCCAAGTAAGTTGTAGCTATGTAGAAGACAGCCATCCATCATGCACAGCCCTTTCCCCTTCCCAATAGTCCTGTGCCTCGCTTCTCACTATTGTGTTTCTGTTATACCAAAAACATCTAACTTCGAAGGAGGAAGCCAGGAGTTAGTTTTGAGCAAGGTATCCTGTACTGCCATTGATGCCGAATCTTGGCACTTTAGATGTTTGAAATGTGCAACTTAATCATGACTTGATTTGCAGATGCAAACGCAAAGAATGCTGGGAGTTTTAGTTTTCTTACAACCGCTGGAGTGCCAAGGTTCAACATTACTGGAATATGCAATGGATTCTACCAACCCACACCACACATCTGTGTATCCCAGGGATACCAGTCACACGCATAAAAGAAACACTGGAAGTTATTGGCATGTAAGGACTTTCTTTCTGTTTATCATATTATATTACGTATAATCAATAAAATCCTATATCAATAATATATCAATACTAACTTCTACACTTACATAATAATACGATCAGTACTAATAAACCATTATACCATGCATTTGTACTTTGTCCACCATACCATATCAGATTAAAGGTATTTAAACTACAGTATCAGCAAATACTGTCCTTAAAGTAATAGGTCAGGGTCAAGAGCCCTCTCACTTTACATATGAGGTACTTTATCCCCCCACCCTCCAATTGATTATGCCATCTAGTCATCCCTTGCACTTAATAACTACAACCTCACCAAATGCCTGTTTTGAATTCTGCAAAGAAGACTTGCTGAAGCTGTAGTTTTTCCAAAACATCTGGAGTGACAGGGTTTGACATGATAATCAAAGTCCTCCCACTTCTGTCAAAATGTGTACTTACAATTGGCTCTGCAGTCCTGCACCTTTTTGGGCCCCTGCAGAGGCTTTTCAGACTGACATTCCGTCCCTTTGCCACCAAATTGGAAGGTGTAGGGTGCAGCTGCTGGCCCTGCCTGCGCTTCCGCATTACTGCCAGAATAACAGTTTGCCAAGAGCCTCTGATTGAAGACTACAGACAATAACATAGATCCTTCAGCCCCTGACATTCAACACTTAGTATGCCATAATGGCGCGCCACACTGACATCCCGCACTTTGCATTGGTAGTGCTGGTTAACACCGACATGCGGGGGGCGCTCAGTCATCTCTATCATTGTTGCCTGGCACACTATCAGGGTTCAGATTCGCGACTGCATCAGCTGTGCATTGCGCATGGCGCAAGCTTGTGGTCCGGCGTCAATCCTTGGCAGAGGCAAGTTATAGGAAGCAGAAGGGGGGTCCCTTTCGGAGGAAGATTACTGGGGGACTGGCATGTTCAGATAGAGGAGCTGAAAAGAGTATGGAAGCACTAAAGACTGTTCCTTTAACTAATTACCTTATCACACACACGATAGCTCACAATGAACATACATTCATAAATAAAATAAGGCCAACAATTATTGCATTGCATATACGAAACGCTTGCTTGTCTACACACATGCATGCATATTGTGATTGGTCTACGCGACCAATTCACATTCCAAATGGCAATCGTGAGAGTGAAATCACATGATGCGCAATGCACACATATACTGCCCTCTCTGTACATAGGTATTTCTTCAGTTACGTCTGATTAAGTCAATCATTGTGGTGGCGTTTACAATACCTCTAAAATTCACGTTATAGTCATGCATGTATGGTGTGTAAAATTTGGTAGCATACTTGTCGGTTGTCTGACGCTGCAAAGTTAACGAAATAACTCATGCGATAGGAACTTACGATCTAATGTCACGTTAAGTGTTGAATAAATCGCCGTTAAGACTTACGATTTCAAGACACCAATTTGCGATCCGCGGCTCTCGGTACATACCCTTAATAATGTCTTGGCAGCATATCTCCGACAGTATCCCGATTCAAAGTCTTGCACACCTCATCTTTGACTGCTAATAAAAAAAAATCCTTTTTACAAACAGTGAATAACATAGATGACAACCGCAACGATTAAAATGTTTTAGCAAAATGTCATTGGTGTCCTGTAACAGTATAGCTTTCATGTTATAGGGGATACCAGTGTTAATTAGGGAAAAGGGCATTTCCAGCTTTCAGTAAATGCTATTTATCTCTCAGTCCATCTGTCTGAGTCACTGGCAGCTCAGAACAGCTTAGCGCAAAAGAACAGGTTGGGCGGCTCCGTCTCCCCAAACTCCTTGCCTCCATTCAGGTTCTCTGCTTCCGCTATCACCATGCGTCGCGGCTGTGGGGTTGTTCCTTCCCCACTCACATATAGACAAAAAAGATAAAGATTGGCGCTGCATAGCCAGACGGCTCTTTATAGTCAATCAGCACGGATTCTCATTCTCTCTTCACATTTTATTGAATATCATTAAAATTATTCAGTCAGGGTATGGTGTCCGTATTCCTAATCAAGGACTGAATGTTATCACAGATAGAACTCCGCTTTTAAGCACAACAACCAGGAACGTTAACGGTGGCAGGGCCCGTGGCACTCCCACGGATATGGGAGGCTCTGGGCCGGCTACCCTTCTCAGGCGATTCTAGTTTTATGGGTAAGACATAAACGCAGCTGTTTAAAGGACCTAACTTAACAAACAAGTAATTTGCCATCCGTTTCTATTATCACTAGTGCGGTGAGAACGCTTATTCTCCCACCTCTCTCGTGAAAATACTCTTTGCTCAGGGACCTGGACTTACCTTACGTCGCTCCGCTCTCAGCCGCTCCGCACATGAAAATCGTTCTGTCCCGATCGGCGCACCCCTATCCAATTTCTGTATTAGCGTGCATACGCCTCAAGGCGGGACTGTGTGCGGAGCAGACCGAAATCCTTGTTTTTTTAAGTTTATGTGGTTCCTTTAAAAGGCTGACCCGTCTTCCGGCTGTTTCTTATATAGTTGATATAAAGTCAAACGAAAACTGAATTACAGTATTTTCTGAAGTTCGGATTATATGTAAATGTAATGTAACCTCAGAAAAGACAACATTAGACATTAATCGCCAATTAATCAAGCAATATGTATGGTACATCTATGTGGAGTGGAAGTCCGAACACTCTGTATCGGCAAGGCCTCTTTAGCTGCAGGTGAAGGAGCGGGAGAAAGCGCAGGAAGACTCAATTCTGGGTCCGCATGCCAGGCAAACTTTTGTAGTGTATTGGTGAATGTATAAGCCTATGGGACTGGCCCCCTACATTCATTACGCTTCAGTGTGCTATTGGAGCACATTTTTTGGTCCATATTGCAATGCACTCTGGCAGAAGCACATTTCGACCGTGCTTGCTTCTGTGCACTCTACTTGGCCACAGCCTTAATGTATTGATGGTATTAAAAATGGAACCGGTCATCTCTGATTGGTTCTGCATTGTCAACGTGATGCTGCCATACAGAAATACAGTCAGTGGTTCTTCAATAAAAGTTCTTATCGTTGAAAATGGTGCTAATTTTGCGCCCAACCAATCAGATGTTGGCTTTCAAATGTTAAATAATATCTGATGGGTGGGGCAAAATTAGCACCATTTTTATGATAGAACTTTTATTGAATTTCCGTAAGTGTATCTTTCTTATACAACAGAGATTAATGGGACAGTGAACTAATACAGTATTTTCTGAAGTTCGGATTATTGTAAATGTAATGTAACCTCAGAAGACAACATTAGACATTAATCGCCAATTAATCAAGCAATATGTATGGTTACATCTATGTGGA